>CM070606.1:659265-1318530 GCA_036346395.1 Hsuehochloa calcarea
GTCACATCAAGAGGAATGACATCTAAACAAGCAGATCTAGACTTGAAGGATTCTAGTTCATCGAGAGCATCTTTTAGTTGATTTGAGACAGAGGAATGAGCGATTTCAAGCTTGTCAAATCTTTAAGCAAGCTAGTGCAGAATCACAAATATCAATTTGGATTGATAGATTTAAGCCTAACAACTTCAAGATTCAAATTATCAATCATAATGTCACCTTCCTAATCATTTTTACTTGCTTATGCAATTTACATTCAACAAGCACCAAAGCCCTTTTCATATCGACAATAGAAGGGCATACCTCATCGGGATCACTAAAAGGATCCTCATTGTTGGAGGAGTCGCTATCGTGGCTGTTCTTGGCCATGAAACACATGCCGGTGAATTCATGCGCCTTCTTCTTGCCACGAGAATCACTCTCGTCGTCCTCCGTTTCCGAGTCCACATCGCTCATATTCACATTCTCAAGAGCGGCAAGGACCCTACCGACAAACTTCGATAGTTTGTCTTCTTGGGTTTTGCATCCTCTCACGGGATGTCTTCGTGTCTCCTTCTCCTCCTTGCCCTTTAGCTTGGGGCACTGGAGCGAATGTGGTTTGGCTCACCACATTGAAGCACGTGATAGGTCCTCTCCTCCTCCTATTTCTCACCTTGTTATGCGCTCTTGTGAATTTGGTGGAAAGGAGGGCTAAGTCATCCTCGGGCAATTTCTCAAGTTGCTCATCACTCAAAGAATGTAAGCGGATAATGAAAAGCCGGATGAGCTACAATCAAGAGAATCGGAAGAGCAACCCTTGGATTTGTCGACCACTAAAGCCATCGACTGTGTCTTGGGAGGCGAGATAAAGTCAATCTCATGCGTCTTCAACCTCGAGTAGAGCTTATCCATGGTAAGCTCACTCATGTGATGTTGTCATTGATGGAAGTGATCTTCATACCCAGGACCTTCACATCAAGAGCACCCGAAGTGGCGTGCATTTTGCACTCGAAAATACCAAGTCAACAGTGCGGAGATCATGAAGAATTTTAGAGAATCTTCCCACTCATCCAAAGACTCACGGGCCTTTGTTCGATCTTGAGTAAACCTTTTGAGTCGGGTTCTGTCTCACTTCCTTGATCGCGATGGACCCTTCGTGATAATCACAAAGTGTCGCGGATCTCGTGAAGCGCACCGCAAGTGAGCAACACGCTCAAACTCGGATCGACTAAGGCCTTGGATCAAATAATTCGAGCCTTCTTTGTTGGCCTCCACATCCGAGGTGATCGTATCGTCATCGGTGGCATGACATAAGGATTTTTCACCTTTAGCCAAATAAGCGTGCCCTTGAGCCTCGATATACGCTTGCATCTGAGCCTTCCGTATGCAAAGTCAACTCCCTCAAAAATGTGTGGCTTGGTTGAGTACTTGTCGTCGCCATGGCTCCAAAGACCTGTTAAGATCTATAGAAAAGAGCTAACAGCTCGATACCACTTGTAGGACCGGAAAGGCGACTAGGGGGTGAATAGGCGCTTTCACAATTTTCTCGCCTAAATCAAATTCAACACGAACTTCACTCCTTTAGCTATGAGAGCTAAGAAGATCGATAAGCACACAATGAAGCCTTGTGTTGAATTTGATAAACCCCTCAAGCACATGACACAAAAGGAGAAAAGAACTCAATGTTCTTCATTTGGACACGGCGGTCGACCGGCCAGGCTACCACGCGGTCGGACCGACGGTCAACAATGATCGACCAAGCAACTAACGGTGATCGGACCGGTGAGCAATGTTCGACCCGCCAACCCAATGATCGAATACAGGCGGTCGAACCGCCGTTGTAAGGCCGATCGGACCGGTAGAGTCGATCTTGAAAAACTCCACCCAAATCCAAAACGAAATTTGATCCAACTTTTGATTCAACCAATAAAACTTGACCAAATTTCTAGCACACCTCCTAATGATATTAGAGACCTATTTCTAGCGACGATCCGTCGGATCCACTTGAGAATCGATCTCTCGAGATTTTAACAAAGAAGTGCTCAAACCCTAGAAATGAGAAAAACTTGATTCAAGACTTGCTTGTGGGGGTTTGATGATCTAGATGACTCTAGGAGTAATCCCACACAACAAAGCAAGATAAAGTAGGTCGAGAGACCAAGCATGAACCTTTGAATCAAGGAAGCACCAAAAACATCCAAAAGAGAGAAGAACGCAAAGGGAGCAAACGATCTTTCAATTAAGCATCACAAGATTGTTCATTCACAATAGATGCTTACAAAGCCTCTCCACCAAGGAGGGCAAGAGCTCAACAAAGAGCACACTTCAAACCCTAGTTCTCCTCTCCTCTCCTCCAAACCCTAGAAAAGAAAAAAGGGGGCTAAATGAATGCTTGCTTAGGTTTTCCACCTCTCCCCTTCCTATTTATACTAGAGAGCTAGGGTTTCCCTTTTTGGGTCTCTTACACATGGGACCCACACAAATAACTCTTGAAGCAATCGCTTTGCTTCACCACGTGTAGGTTGATCGGCGGTTCTCATCGGCGCCAAGCCTCTCTTGTCAGAATCCCATCGGAACCTCCCGAGACTCGCACCGATATCTGCACCTTTGATCCAACCAAATTGTTTGAACCACCCGTTCGATCCATCTTGTCCATTCGCACCATGCTCGAGTCACACAACCTCACGGTATCACGATCGTTACGGACCTCGGCTCTCCAAGCGTAGTCGATCCACTCACCGTTGACGTCGTTGACACGCAAGCCACCGCACAAAGAATAGACAAACAAATCGTTTCCGGAACAAGTTCTTCACAACTTGACCCACGTCGCCCATGTCGATATACATCAATAAAGCATTGAAGTTCATAGAATAACACACTCGAACAAACTCAATGCAACACTTGGCTCACCTCCAAGTGATCTGCCGGTCTGCCAGCCTCACGGGCGGTCAGGCCGATTTCATGTCGATCGGACCGCTCCCACAGCGGCGGTCGGACCGGTCAAGACTTAGCCAAATTTCCAACTCAAAATTCCGAAACCTTCTGGAATTTTCAAACGAATAGAACTTTTGACTGGGAGCTCCAAAAATTATGGAACCACATCCAGGAGACTCCCCTCACTTGCCTACACAACCTATTTTTGGCTCAGCTCCAAAAACCCACTTTGTTTTAGCGGTCGGACCGGCCACCATGGCCGGTCGGACTGCTCCACGGGCGGTCTGACCGCCCGGCATAACCGATCGAGACCGCGGTGCTTTGACGACCTTGGAACAAACCCAGCGAGATTTTGCAAACCAACAACGCCATTGCCAATTGACTTATCATCCTGAGATCGTGCACATATCCTCACGATATCCACATGTATAAAGCGGAAATACATTTTGATGTCACTACTTATCCAAGGGCCGAAGCAACCTGGGAACGATATTGATGTGTACCTACTCACCTTGAGACACTACTGAAATTGTTATAATTTCTTGTGTCATCAGTTGGTCTCAAGCAATGATAATGCATAATCCTTAGACCTGAGATCAGTATGGTTTCCTACATGTGTAAGAGTACACTTTGGGATTACCAAATGCTACTCCATAATTGGTAGTTATAAAGGTAGCTTTCAGGTATGCTGCGAAACATGCGGAGGAATGTGAATGGTCGGATATGGGATTTACCCCTCCTAAAATAACAGGAGAGATATCTCTGGGCCCCTCGATGTGGTCGGATAAAGAAAGTGCATGGTCATGCTACTAGTGGTCGAAGAGTTCGACCACGTGAAGTTATCCGACACTTGATGGAGAAAGTATTGAATAGTCTATGGATGACATAATATCTTACCTGGAGTTCAACCAGATATCGTGAGGTAAAGGGAGAATACATGAGCTGATCTTTCAGTTCGATCAGATATGGACTAGTCGTATGGAGATACGAGCTGATCGTAGGCTGGTCAAACATGAACACTAAGTGGTAAAAACACGGTCGTAAGGAGTTACGAACTGGTCGAGACCAAATATGAGCTGGTTGTATAGAGATACGAGCTGATCGTTAATGATAAGGGCCTAGTCATAGATCATATTACATTAAGGTTAGTCCGATATTATTTGTCTGTATTCAGGAATCGTTATGTCCTACTAGGAGCCGCTAACGACTCATGATCAGAAAGGAGTTTCTGAGTCACAACCGATTACACATGAACCAAATGGGTCACACACTTAACGGGTTGGAACAAACCAGTACGCATACGATTCGTCAAACATGTTCAGATAAGATCCATCACAAGCGCTATATAAGGATATGCTTGAGGCTATTGGGAAACACACGTAAGTGAAGACTGGTGATACGAGTATACACGAGGCACATAAAACATGACATGAGTTTCTCTACCGAAACCCAAGCCACCATCTTCCTGAGAGCCATACCATGCGAGTTAGTGCTAGCACACCGGTGTACGGTGTTTCTTCCCCGGACGTGTGGATACCGTAGAGGCGCTACTGCAGTTACTGTTGCGCTTGAGGACGATCCACGACCTTGATGAGGAACTTGATTGGTTGCTGGAGGAGACGATCGACTACGGGGACGATCGACAACGTTGGACGATCAACTACGTTGGAAGATCGACGACTTTCACCACTACATCGATGTGCTCTTCATTAGACCAGGCTGCTCTAACTCTTCTTCCACTGCACTGCGCGTCTAGTGGTAACGATCTATGATTTCTTGCTTGCATAGTATCCTGGTTTACTTGGTAGAATTTTTGAATTGTCAGCTAGCGTAACCTACCCGTATCTCTTCAAGAGGGGCAGCAGTTGCCCCTCGGGTGGGTCTTGCGGCGAATGCTCAGTGGGAATGTTGAGGTAGGGGTTGGTGCTACAGGCGGCGGCGTCCCGGGCTACAGTAGCCCTTGCGAGTTGGGTGATCTCCCATTGCTTCTCCATATGAGCGAGCTAGTATTGCAATTCTGTTGTAGGAGAACCCTCCGCTGAAGGGACAGTATTTATATGCCGAGCCCACACGGCGTACCTAGCAGAAGTGCAATCCGGTTGAAGCAAATTCGCATCCACGAGGAGGAATCTTATTGCAGCGTTGCGTCACATCGCTACGCAAAGCTACCTCGTTGGGTCACGTCGCTCCGTGAAGCTGCCTCGTTGTGTTTGTACGAATTAATGTGATCCAAATACGTCGAAGCAATAATAACAACCTGCAACTGTGTTTCAACATAAAGACATGCATATACATTGGACAGACATACATCATACAGAGGAATACAAGAAAAACGCAGAGGTACTAAAGACAAGACACTAAAACACATGGTTCATCCGTCCGCCACCTGCCTCGACGATGTAGCTGATCCCCAGGGAAGGTGAGTCTGTCAGGGGAGCAGCGTACGTCTCGAAAGTCATAGTAGGAGCGTTGTGTGGGAGGCAGTGCTACGGAGAACTCACTGTAGGTATCCGGGTGACGCCTGAGCATATTGTTCACCCAAGTGGTCAAAGAAGGGTGCATATCCTGTGGGAAGGGTATTGCTGGGTTAGGGCAGAGGTTCTGACATTTGCAATGCGTAGTTGTGCTGGAAATGATTTGCACAAGGAGTTGAAAGTGCGGACGGCGAACCTTGGCCTTGCTGTCCAAATTGCTCGCTCCAGACCTGTGAATTTGGTGGGCTACGTTACTTTACCGTAGCGTACATCAGGAAGATTGTGTTAAGTACATTATAGCATACTTGTGTATGTGGCTGTGCGGACGATGATGCTCAGGGGCAATCGACGCCAAAATACTGGACAATGTTTCGTCTGTACGTCTGCTTGAACCACGGGTCGCCCTCACGCAGGTTTGACTGAATGCGATGTGCGAACGTGGGCAACGCCTCGTCCCGACACTGTGGTGAGTCAGGGTCGCTGTCTACAGTCGCATCCCGTGGACCCGGCGAGGAAGTCCGATCCTGCATCTCCCTCTGTGATGACGATGACTGTAGCAGAGTGATGTCCCCTCGCAAGTGTTGAAAGAACAAATGGAAGTGAGAGATACGTTACAAATGAGGGCACGTGCAAACAATAAGGACAACAAATCATAGCTGACATACCGCTAGCCCAAGGCGTATGGAGGAAGAGCAGCCGTAGCTACGACGACTCCCGGAGTGCGACGGACGTGCGGAGGGAGGTGCCGAGGGCGGTGGGGGTGGAAGCTGCCGTTAGTGTTCACCTCGTATCTTGGCAACGTCTCTGTGCCGACCACAACTGATGGTCCTCATTGCCGCCCCCGCGTCGTCATAGATGGTGCGCAGTGTACCTAGGAACTGAGCGGCAGTATTAGTCCTCCCACGCCGTAGACTGTTAGCAACCTCATTGGAGATACGCTGAAGGCGGTCGTACTACAAGGAAACCGATAATAAGTTAGAGACATGTTTACGTGCAAAAAAAAACTACAAACAATGTTTTACCATCTCGTCTTGGCGTGCCGCTCGGTGAAAGTCTAGACCTACTTGTATAGCGGTGTCGTGCGCGACGTCTGTAGGACGCTGTGGCGCCGAACCAGTAAGGCTGCTCTTGGTGCATGGAACATACCACCTCAAGTATGTAGTGTGTGTCTCGACGTCGTACGGTCGTGCCTCTTGCACGACGTCGATTACTGCCCTATCGGCCCACAGCACTGTCCACTGTATCTGCCCAGTCGTCGCTTCTCCGGCCTTGCCTCGTTTGCCTGCAAGTCAATTTGTATGTTGGACAATTGAAAAAGAGAGGCATCTAATAGGTTAACCAATCAATCCAAATAACAACATACCTGCGGGCGAAGCTATAAGAGGTCGTCCTGGTGGCACCTAGTGGTAAAGCCCGAACTGTCTCATGACCTGCTGCAATGAGTACGGCTCAACCATATGGGAGAATACCATATGTCAGGTCGTCATCCAGTATACATGGTCTTGACTGCACTGAGAGGACAAGTCGTATGGGGGCGTGTCCACAAGGAACCGTATAGTATATGGGCAGCAGATGACCTCGTCCTTGTGTACAGTCTCGAACAGGTTGTGGAACTCAGGGTACACACGCCTCAACCTCTCCTTGGCCCACCCTAGTCGAGCACATGTCCAGCGAGTGCCCATTGTGAGCCCCTCAATGGGGTTGACGCCATCACTCTGACTGTAAAACTCGGGGATGAGCTGGAAAGGGTGCACAGCCCTGCAGAAGTACGACCGGCTAACCAGGAAGTGCTCTCATGACCACAGTTGCAAGAGGGTGTAGCATACCGCAAAGACTGGCTCCCCAACTGTAGTGCGCTGTGAGGCATCACACAAGTCTTGGCACGTGGTGCAAAACACTATGAAGCCCTAACTGTACTGTGGCACCTCATCGTCCTAGGCATCTGCCAAAGTCTCAAAAAGTTGGATGTAGCTAATGTGTACCCAATCTCCCTGAGTCGTAGGAAATAAGACCCACCCAAACAGGAACAGTAGGTACGGAAGGAAGTGTGTCCGTACAACCACCTCAATCGTGTGCACGGATACCATGTCTTTGTCGTAGCGAGAATGTGGCACACGATATGTTCTCGGGATCGGATCACCAACACATCGACCATCCGGACCTTCCAGTTTGGTCACTTGGGTGGTGGCATTATTGCAGGACCCCGCAGCGGTAGACTTGTAAGCATAGCGACGTCCTGGAGAGTAACGATCATCCCCCCACCGGAAGTGGAAGGTGTGCGCCTTCACTCTCCAATGATCCACGAAGCACATACATTAGTGTTGTGTCAAACTGAAACGCCTACGGTAAGTCCAACAGGCGGACAATGGGCAGGAGCTCGGTGTTCCATAATAGTGGGATGTACCGCTGGTCTAGAGGCCAGTGCTCTCTGGGACACCTAAGGACGAAGCTCAGAGGGCTGACACCGGACGACCACGCGTGGCATCAGTGTCGCCCATCCCACTGTGGGTCGAGCAGCTCGTACGCGACGTCATCTCTAAGCTACGCCATCTCCTAATGTACCTAGAACAACAAGTTAGTGTGCAATGCAAACAGGAGGTACACCAAGCGAAACATATGATAGGAGACCTACGAAAGGCATGAGTAACACAATGCGATAAAGAACGCAGAGTTTGAATCCGACGAACTATTGTGCAGTGCATTACAAGGAACGTACCATTGTCTGACATATTCCAACACATACAACACGATAATGCATAACGGGAGTGCATATGAACGCAATACAACAAACATACAACATCACGGCATGGGCGATGAATCTTCATCGTTACGGTGTGTTGCTTGACCCAGGCCTGTTTGGGCATTTGCTGAAGGAGTGGCTAATCATCTTGCAGAGTTTGCATCTCAGGCGCCTAACTCGTTGCCCACGCTGGCTATCATCCATGTCATTACGGATGCGGCGGGACTGTCATCTTCCACGGTCGACCTGCTTGAGTGTGTCATTCAGCACCCACTTCACGTGCCTTGGACAGAGGTCCCTATAATGCATGTCCAGCCCGTATGAATTGAACCCGACACTCCAAGTGTCGTATAGATGGTGCATGTCGTAGTACTCCGAGACATAATGCGCCGAGTCCTAGCGCCATGCTGCGCACGCCATATACACATGGGAGCATGGCTTGTGAAGAAGCTGTGACTTATTGCAGGTGCAGGACACTTCATCATCAATTGAGCAGACTTGTTTCTGATACCTCTAGCTTGATCCATGACATATTCTGCCTCAGACGGATCTCAAACTTCTTTCTAATGCCATCCATGGTCCTAGCAGTGTGCGAGCGAGCCTTTTTTATCTTCTTGTCCATGTAAGCCTACGCCACCTTCAAGAATTACTTGTCTTCGTCCATATGCTTCTTCGCCATCATAGCTTTGTTAACGAAGTGCCCCACGATACGGTTTCAGCTCTCCTCAACAATTGTGGTGATCGGGAGGGATCGGACACTGTTGTACACCTCGGACATGTTGGTCGTCATGATTCCGTACCGTGCACCACCAGTGTCGTGCAGCAGAGACCATTTCTCCAAATCGGGTGTGTGTGAGTTTACCTACTGCGTGAACTCCCCAACTTTGGCAGAGCCTCCTGCCATTGCCCCTGTCTCGGCGTCCTTGAAATTCCTGGCATGCTTGCCAATCTCCTTGTCGATCTATCTCCAGACGGCCTTTGAACTTCCGTATTTGGTTCTGCATGCATAGGTTCTTGAAGGTCTTCATTAGGCCCTTGCTTCGGAAACTTGTGTGTGTTGGACCGAAAAGGCGACTAGAGGGGGGGGGGGTGAATAGGAGCACGCTCACTTTTTCAACCACGATTAGATTCAACACAAATTTCACTCCAATAGCTATAGAAGCTATGAAGATCGATATACCAAGACAAATGGAAGACTAGGATTGAATCAATCAAAACCCGAAGCAAAACAACCAAAAACAACCAAACTTAATTTCCTAAGAGTAGGGCGGTCGACCTCTACTCGGGCGGCTCGACCTCTCAAGGGGCGGTCCGACCTCTAGCTAGGCGGTCGACCTCCAAGATGAACAGTGAAATCGGCCAAAACGAAGTTGCAAATAGGTCTAACTTTTGATCTACAACTCCAAACTTCATGAAACTTGGAACACACCTTCTCTAGGATGTCAGGAACCTATTCCAATCGAAGATCATGGAGATCCATGGAGAAGTTACGACATTTTTCAGTTTGAGAGATGGATGGTTCAAAAGCAGAGTCAAACGCAAAACGTGACCCAAAAACTTGCTCGTGGGTGATTGATGATCAAGATGATCTTAGATGTGTTCCCACATGTCACAACAAGCTATATCATGTAAAGAAATCAATCAAAACATGCGAATCAAAGAAAGACTCAAAATCACCAAATAGAGAGAAGAAGGGCAAAGAGACACATCTTTGATCAAAGCTTTCTTTGGATTGATTGATAAGGTTTGGGTTTACTGACCACTCCATCAATGGAGGACAAAGCTCAATCCAAGAGCACAAGATCAAATCAAAACTCTCTAGAACCCTAACCTCCACTAATCCTCTCCTAAGCCAAAACTAGGGTTTCAATAATGATTAAAGGGTTGAAGGGGTGAAGCCACCTCCTCCTCTATTTATAGTGGAGACTTAGACCTTCTAGAAGATTAACTCAAATGGGCTCCGTTAAGGCCCAACACAAGCGGGTCACACACGCACGCATTTTAAAGCGCCGTCTACAACACCTCTTGACCTAAACCGCTTCTCTTGCGCCGTCTTGCGCCGTGGGTAGGCAAAGGTCACCAAGGTGATATTTGGTAAGATTACCAAATACCCCTTCTCGGTCCTTCTCCAAGACCGAGTCCATCTTCATGCAAGCACTTCGCATGCTCATACGTGTAGGTTGATCAACGGCTCTCTCCATGTCGGCAAGTCTCTCCATCCGGCTCCCACCGAAACCACCATGGCACTTGCACCGACTCCCGCACCGCTTGATCAAACCGATCGCACCGAATCGTCTGTTCGGTCATCCTTGTCCATTCGCACCATACTTGATTTCATTGACCTCACCCGCATCGTCGATCGTTACGGACCTAAGCTCTCCAAGCCTCGTCCGATCATCCTCGCCGTTGACCGTCGTTGACCACCAAGCAACTTTGCACAACAATAGACAAGCAAATCGAAGCCGGAACAAGTTCTTCGCAACTTGACCCACGTTAGTCAAAACATGCATCATGCAACACATATGCACCAAACTCATGACTTTGACCTAACCAATGAGCAACGCCGCCACGAAGGGCGACATTCGATGTGATCGGTCGGGCCGCCCCTCGGGGCGGTCGACCGCCGGCTTGCCGGTCGGACCGCCGCCAAAGGCGTCCGACCGCCGTAAGGACTTA
Source organism: Hsuehochloa calcarea (assembly GCA_036346395.1). NCBI lineage: Eukaryota > Viridiplantae > Streptophyta > Magnoliopsida > Poales > Poaceae > Hsuehochloa > Hsuehochloa calcarea. The sequence continues at coordinate 670,066 of CM070606.1, forward strand.
GCCAATTTTCAACCCTGAAAATCCGAAACCTCTGGAAACTTTAAACCAATAGAACTTTTACCGAGACTCCAAAATTATGGGAGCAAGAACAATGGGATCCCTCACTTGCCTACACCTCTATTTTTGGCCCACTGCTTTGACCATTTTGGTCACGGTCCGGTCCGACAAGCGCACATGGCGGTCCGATCGATTTGGGACCGATCGGACCGCGTGCTATGGCGGTCGGACCGCCCCGCGAGAATGATGAGCAGATCAAACTTTGTCGAAAACCCGTGAAACGACAAACCGTTAACGCCATTGCCAATTGTCACATCATCCTAAGATCTGGAGCATATCCCATGATATCCACAATCTCCCCTTGATGAACACATTGGCAATAATCCAAAAATGTAATTTGAAGGTTTGAAAAGTAAAAACTTTGTTTTCGCACAAAGGCACAACTTGGTCCATAAGCAAGAGAAAGCAATGGAAATGACCAAGTCGGCATCGAATAGCATAGGCAAGTGAGATAAGGCAAAAGAAAGCATGAAAACTTTGATTTCCAGAAAAAGTCACAAATCTCACTTAAGGTCCAAATGAAAGAACAATTGTTCAATTGACCTTTGATCATTGTGAGTAGTAATAAATGCAATTCAAGTTCAGAAGAATCAATAAGACAATAAGAATGCAATTCAAGAACTCCCCCTCACTATGATCCTCGGATTTCAGAAAATTTCAAATTCTCCAACTTTCTCCCCTTTGTATAAACTTCCCCAACATTGAAAATATCTTCTCCCCCTTTGACAATGGAGTCATCAAGGAATCACGCCTTCCTCTCATCCAGAGATATCAATTTGCAGAATGAAGAAAGAAGCAAAAAGAAGAAGTATGCAAGAAATGCAATGTAGTGGCTTCATTTTTGTATTTTTCAATTTTTGATTACAAGAAGCTTTGAAGATTACCCAAAAGAGCAAGTCAGCATTTCTAATATTGCACAAACAACATATCAAGCCTGATAGTGCTAGCAAGATCATGGTAAGACATATATAACAAAGCTAAGCATAAAGGCTCAAAAGTAAAGCAATGGATTTGATCAATTTAAGCAAAGCTTCAAATTCAGCAAGTTCATCAACAGGGATCCTAAAATGAAATTGGCCATGTCAAAATGTCAAAGTAAGATAAAAAATCTAACAAAGACCACATTAAGAGTCAATCAGTCTGTATTGAATCATTTTGCTCATATTTCTTAAAGCCCATTTGTCAACAGTTTTCTCATATGCATTGAATATTTGAAGTTGACTAATGATCTAACTTAGTGACAAGATCCTGGACTAGGAGCCATCCACAAACTCATCCTAAGCTTCGACCAGAAGTTGATTAAAGGTATATCTTAGTAAAGAAGATCCTGGACTAGGAGCCATCCACAAACTCTTTCTAAGCTTCTACCGGGGCGACAAATCTTGAGGTTCATGTCATTTCTGACAAGCAATCCCCATGAGATCGTTGCGGATCATCAAACTATCTCCAAGTTCATGTCATTTGACAAGCGGTCTCGTAAGAATAGTTTGGCACATTTTAAGCATAAGACAATCTTGATTTTCATTTTTCACAATGATTTTAGAATCTCAAGAACACAAAAGCTCAAGTAATGGTCAATTTTAGATCAAAGAGCTAACAAAGCAATTACAGCAGGCCAATATCACAAAAGGAGCACTAATTGCAACTCGCTAAAACATCCACAAATTGCAATTTCTTAGTTCGAGTTGTTTTAAAGTTCTAGCTCATATAGCAAAGACTTAACTACACATGTAAAAGCATGATAATTCTAGCAAGTCAAAGAACTAGACATGGCATTGAGCAAGAATTGAAATACTAAAACTCCAAAGGGTAATAGGCAAAGCTTCATCAATTTTAAAAGATAAGCAGAAGATCTTATATTACAATGCATCTTTTGGATTTTTCATACCACTTGATGTATTTTTCATATGAATGCAATATGATACAATGAGATGCAATAAAAGCCTAACAACCTAAAAGTTCAAAAAGATCAAAAGTTGAGAAAAGAACAATAAGAGATCAAAAGAACAAGGTAAGATCAGAAAAGATCGAACTCCCCCTCAAACCAACCCATAGGGATAAATTACCCCTAACTCGCTTCTCAAGGTGGCAAACCTAGTTGGGTCTAAAGGTTTGGTGAGGATATCAGCCAATTGAGCCTCGGACTCCACAAAATGCAGCACAATATCACCCTTCTCGACATGGTCTCTAAGGAAGTGATAGCGAATGTCTATGTGCTTGGTCCTAGAGTGTTGCACAGGGTTCTTAGCAATGTTAATAGCAGAAGTGTTATCACAGAAAAGAGGAACACTAGCAAAATTTAACACGTAGTCCTTAAGAGTGGATACCATCCACAAAATCGACTACAAACAACTAGCAAAGAGACTACATACTCGACCTCGTGATGGATTGTGCAACAGAGGACTGCTTCCTAGAAGACCAAGAAACAAGAGAAGTGCCTAAGAAATGACATGTACCAGAAGTGCTCTTCCTATCTAGCCTACAACCCGCAAAATCAGAATCAGAAAACCCCCGAATGGATAAAGAAGAAGAACAGGAGTACCAAATGCCATACTGGAGGGTAGAGTGTAAATACACGAATATGCGCTTAATCGCTTGGCGATGGGAAGTTCTCGAGACGCTGAAACCTCGCGCAGAGGCGCATCATGAAGTGGATGTCGGTCTTGAGGCCGTCAGTGCGAGGAGGGAGCCGATCATCTTGCGGTACTCGCGTTGATCCACGGCTTCCCTTCCTCATCGGATCCAGCGATCGAAGTCGCCATGGGAGTGGCGATCGCTTGCGATCACCCATATCAAAACGCTTGAGAAGATCCTTGGTGTGCCGTTTGATGAATGAAGATCCCTTCCTTGCATTGCTTGATTTGAAGCCCAGAAAGTAGTTGAGCTCTCCCATCATACTCATCTCAAATTCCACGGACATGGTCTCGGAAAAGCTGAAACAAGAGCATGAGAGGAACCACCAAAGATAATATCATCAACGTAAATCTGACAAGCGGAAGTCATTGCCATGCCTAAGAATGAATAGAGTCTTATCAACTTTTCCCATTTCAAAATCATTCTTAAGCGAAAGGTCTTAAGTCTATCATACCGAGCTCTAGGGGCTTGCTTAAGACCATACAAGGCTTTGGATAGCTTAAAGACATGATCGTGGTGCTTGGGATCCTCAAAGCCGGGGTTGCCTAACATACACTTCCTCTTCTATAAAACCATTCGAAAAAGCACTCTTAACATCCATTTGATGCAACCTAAAACCTTTAGATGCAGTGAATGCAAGCATGAATCTGAATGGCTTCTAATCTAGCAACAGGAGCGAAGGTCTCATCAAAATCTAACCCCTCAACTGACTAAAACCACGAGCTACCAACCTAGCCTTGTTTCTAACCACGTAACCATCCTCATTTTGTTTGTTTTTGAAGACCAGTGAGTTCCTATAACATTATGACCACTAGGAGGTTCTACTAGGTTCCAAACCTTATTCCTCTCAAAATTCTCTAACTCCTCATGCATGGCATTGACCTTTCTCGAATCGGATAAAGCATGTGATATATCGCGGGGTTCAAAAGAAGCTACAAAAGCGAGAATGAGAATAGAGGTTTGGATCATGATACCGGAGCGAGTGACTCGTTCATGGATATTACCTATCATCGATCGGCGGATCTTTGCTTTTGAATGTGAAGTGGCGCACCGGAGAAGAAAGTACCTCTTCGACCTCATGCAGTATCTGCGATGATGAAGATCGTGAGTGCCTCAACCGAAAGCGAAGTAGTCACCGGCGGGTTCTTGTGCGAGAATAGGAATGTCAACAAAGGCAGGTGGAAGAGTATCATCGAGTCCATCATCATCTTCCTCTACAAATATACTCTCTGTCACTGTGTATCACAGAAATATCCGATCTAGCTCGGGGCTAGTCTCATCAAAAGTGACATTGCATGTCTCTGAACGAGTTAGTTTCACATTAAAAACTCGAAAACCCCTTGAATGAGCGGGATAACCCGAAATAAACCATCAAAAGTTCTTGACTCAAATTTATCTAGATTTCTGTCTTGAGAATAAAACACTTGGATCCAAAGACTCGAAAGTGCGAGACGAGGGTTTTCTACAAAAGCGAAGCTCATAAGAGTCTTGCCCAAAGGCGGTCTCAAAAGACACGATTTGAAATATGGCAAGTCAGAGCAATAGCTTGCCCAAAACCTCCTCGGTGTGCTATACTCATCTAGCATCGTCCTAGCCATCGAGACTAAGGTCCTGTTCTTCCTTTCCACAACGCCATTTTGTTGAGGGCGTGTGGAGAAGAGAACGATGCTCAATACCGCGCTCGGCACAAAAGAGGCAAGCGAGGCATTCTTGAACTCCGTGCCATTGTCACTGCGGATTGCTCTCAAGGCACCGTGAAGTTCGAAGCCAAGCGAAGAACAAGATCATGATAATGATCAAAGACCTCATCCTTGAAGCAAGAAAGAACACCCAAGAATATCTCGAAAAATCATCGACTATGACAAGAATGTACCAATTGCCACCGATGGCCAAGACCCTAGCGGGACCAACGGTATCCATATGAAGCAACCGTCCGGTCCGTCGGTCATGACCATAGTCAATGAAGGGTGTGGCGGCAACTTGCTTGCCATGCCTACGAGGAGCACATCTGACATCTTTGATGGCTTTGAGTTTAGGCAAACCTCTCATGAGATCAAGGTTGCTAACTCGTGTCGGATGATCAAAACCAATGTGCCCCAAGCGTCGGTGCAAAGTCGATATCGAAGAAGATGCAACTAAACATTTGAGAGATCCGGCAAGAGATTGGAAAAATCACCTCAAAGATCCTAGCAACTCTAGTAATCCCAAAAACAAGCTCACCAAATTGAATCAAGCACCCGACAAGCATTTTCTTAAATCTAGTCTCATAGCCATCATCAAGAAGTTGAGAGACGAAAGCAAATTAAACCTTAGCTTGTCCACAAGGGCGGCGTCCTTGAGGATGAACTTGTCGTTCACCCCGATCGATCCGTTCCTTCAATCCGCCCTTGCCTATCATCTCCAAAGGTGATGAATTCATCACCGTCGACCGCGTGAAGGAGGTGAACCATCTTGAGTCTCCGGTCATGTGGCGTGAATAGTGAGTCGACGAACCACGTGTCCTTCCTCTTTCGCGGTAATCCACGAAAATCAAGGCACGGAAGAACAATGTGTCTCAATCTCAAGTTAGTTAAACAAGACTTGGGAACCCGATCTTGAGACACATGTCTCTGAGTAGTATGCAAAGCGAAGTGCTATCCTTGATTAAGTTTGAAGTTACATTATGAGCAATGGTTACTTTAACATAAGAGTTATCTGTCTAGGAACATGATGATGAGCATGTGACACAAATCCTAAACCAAGTTTCCTCTTTTCTACATTACCATGTCTCATAAAAGCTCTAGGTTGATTGAGTGAAATTCTAGCAAAATTTTTCTTATCATTTTTCAACCTCATGCCAATGAACTCAACCAAATGTCCATTCTTCTTGCAATAGGTGCAATGGTACTTGATACCACCGGGAGAAGCACCCTTTGACTTAACGAAGTTTGGGCAAAACCCGATTTAAAAGTAGTTTTTGCGGGTTGGGTTTTAAATTCAACTAACCCATTTTCCAAGACTTGAGTTACTTGGGGCTTAGAATTATCTTGGACAGAGTTGTATCCTAATCCTTGCTTCTTATAAGGAGTCTTAGATTTGTCCGAATCATGTTTAATTGTTTCTTACCTTTAGAAAATTTTTCTAAGGTATCCTTAAGATAAGCATTTTCTTTTCAAGATTAACACATGACTCACAAGTTTTGCCTTTAATAGCTCTAGCATATTTTTCCTTATATAAAGCAATTTCAAGTTTAAGAGCGGGACATGAAGCACATGTAGAAGACTCAATCTTGTTCTTAAGCTTGGCATATTTAGCTCTAATCGCTTCTAAGATATCTTTAACTTCATGTTCGCGTTCAATGCAAAAAGAGCAAAGGCTAGGATCAATAAACACAGGAGCAACCAACTTGTCGAATCTAAGCATTTTTCACAAGGAGCAGATTTAACCTCAACTAACTCGGTCCTAGCATTTTCAAGTTGTTGCAAAGCAATATCATGAGCGATTGCGGTTTAGCAAATTCTGAGTGTAGAGCATGGCAGGAAGAACATTCATCAGATTCAAGAGTCTTAGTATTTGCAAGTTCTAAAGTCAAATTATCTACTTGAGACTCTAAGTCCTTGTTCCTAGCCATGATATACTCTAACGCCTTATCCTGGCTCATGAGTTGATCAAAGATAGTTTCGCATCTATCAGAAAGGACATCATAGGAGAGAGGTACCTCATCGTGCGTCGGCGTCGTCTGAGTCGACCATGAAGCAAGCGCCGTGAAGTCCTTGGCCTTCCCTTCTTCTTGTCTTGAGGATCTCCTCCTCCTTGTCATCCTCGCTCCGGAGTCCACATCGCAAGTTGTTCCCCAAGCGGCAAGAACCCTGTGAGTCGCTTTGTGAGCTTGGCAGCATCAAATCTTGATTTGTTCCATTGAGGCTTCTTCCAAGCTGGCTTTCCTTCCTTGTGGTTGCTCTTTCCTTTCAACTTGGGGCAGTTTGCCCGGATGTGATTAAGCTCACCACACTCATAGCAAGTCACGGGACCTCCTCTCTTTTTGTTTCTCATATTGTTATAGGCCCGTGTGGCTTTTCTGACTATGAGGGCTAACTCGGCCTCGGGAAGACTCTCAAACTCCTCTTCATGGATTGCAGATAAACCAGCAAGCGAAAATCCAGAAGAAGACTCAGAAGACCCATCAGAAGCTCTCTTGGCGGGTCTGCTACCAAGGCCATATTTTCCTTCTTGGGATGATCAATCCTCTTGATCTCATGAGTCTTAAGCTTGCTATAGAGCGGCTCAAAGTCGGATCGAGAGAGGTTGACGTTCTCCTCAATGGCGGTAGCCTTTATCTCCCACTCCTTGGTGTTGATTGCGGCCAAGAGGTGGGTGGCATTTTCAGACTGAGAATATTCAATTCCAACAGCCTTCATCTGATTAATCACTTTGTTGAAGCGATCGAAAATGTCATCGATGCTCTCTCAGGCGCATCTCGAATTTGTTATATTCACGCTTATAGGTATGCGGCGTACTTTCTTGATTTGGGACGAACCCTCATGGTAGGTTTCGAGGGTGTTCCAAATCTCGTGCGCGATCTCAAGATTGCAAATTCGATCATACTCCTGCCTACCAAGCCCACCATACAAGAGGTTCTTTGCCTTATTGTTGTTAGCCAAGAGGGTCATGAAGCCAGCGTAACAACCGGGAAGAACGCGGGGCTCGAACAACCTCCCATATAGCTTGTCCTTCGCTCTCAAGGAAGACTCGCATGCGATTCTTCCAATAGGCATAATCGTGCCCATCGAAGATATGCGGCTTGGTGGAGTACTTATCCATCGCCAAGTTCGGTGGCCTAAGATCAAGATTGAACTAACCGGCTCGATACCACTTGTTGGACCGAAAAGGCGACTAGAGGGGGTGAATAGAGCACGCTCACTTTTTCAACCACGATTAGATTCAACACAAATTTCACTCCAATAGCTATAGAAGCTATGAAGATCGATATACCAATGCAAATGGAAGACTAGGATTGAATCCAATCAAAACCAAGCAAAACAACCAAAAACAACCGAAACTTAATTTCCTAAGAGTAGGGCGGTCGACCTCTACTGGGGCGGTCGACCTCTCAAGGGGCGGTCCGACCTCTAGCTAGGCGGTCGACCTCCACCGATGAATGTGAAATCGGCCGAAAACGGTTGCAAATAGGTCTAACTTTTGATCTACAACTCCAAACTTCATGAAACTTGGAACACACCTTCTCTAGGATGTCGGAACCTATTCAATCGAAGATCATGGAGATCCATGGAGAAGTTACGACATTTTTCAGTTTGAGAGATGGATGGTTCAAAACAGAGTCAAAAGCAAAACGTGACCCAAAAACTTGCTCGTGGGTGATTGATGATCAAGATGATCTTAGATGTGTTCCACATGTCACAGCAAGCTATATCATGTAAAGAAATCAATCAAAACATGCGAATCAAAGAAAGACTCAAAATCACCAAATAGAGAGAAGAAGGGCAAAGAGACACATCTTTGATCAAAGCTTTCTTTGGATTGATTGATAAGGTTTGGGTTCTGACCACTCCATCAATGGAGGACAAAGCTCAATCCAAGAGCACAAGATCAAATCAAAACTCTCTAGAACCCTAACCTCCACTAATCCTCTCCTAAGCCAAAACTAGGGTTTCAATAATGATTAAAGGGTTGAAGGGGTGAAGCCACCTCCTCCTCTATTTATAATGGAGACTTAGACCTTCTAGAAGATTAACTCAAATGGGCTCCGTTAAGGCCCAACACAAGCGGGTCACACACGCACGCATTTTAAGCGCCGTCTACAACACCTCTTGACCTAAACCGCTTCTCTTGCGCCGTCTTGCGCCGTGGGTAGGCAAAAGGTCACCAAGGTGATATTTGGTAAGATTACCAAAATACCCCTTCTCGGTCCTTCTCCAAGACCGAGTCCATCTTCGCTGGCACTTCGCATGCTCATCGCCACGTGTAGGTTGATCAACGCTCTCTCCATGTCGGCAAGTCTCTCCCATCCGGCCCCACCGAAACCACCATGGCACTTGCACCGACTCCCGCACCGCTTAATCAAACCCGATCGCACCGAATCGTCTGTTCGGTCATCCTTGTCCATTCTGCACCATACTTGATTTCATTGACCTCACCCGGCATCGTCGATCGTTCTGGACCTAAGCTCTCCAAGCCTCGTCCCGATCATCCTCGCCGTTGACCGTCGTTGACCACCAAGCAACTTTGCACAACAATAGACAAGCAAATCGAAGCCGGGAACAAGTTCTTCGCAACTTGACCCACGTTAGTCAAAACATGCATCATGCAACACATATGCATCAAACTCATGACTTTGACCTAACCAATGAGCAACGCCGCCACGAAGGCGACATTCGATGTGATAGCGGTCGATCGACTCGCCCCTCGGGCGGTCGATCGCCGCCTTGCCGGCCGGACCGCGCCAAAGGCGGTCCGACCGCCGTAAGGACTTAGGCAATTTTCAACCCCGAAAATCCAAACCTCTGGAAACTTTAAACCAATAGAACTTTTTACTGGAGACTCCAAAAATTATGGGAGCAAGAACAATGGGATCCCCTCACTTGCCTATACCCTCTATTTTTGGCCCAGCCTGTTTTGACCATTTTTGGTCACGGCCGGTCCGACCGGCGCACATGGCCGGTCCGACCGATTTGGGACCGGTCGGACCGCCGTGCTATGGCCGGTCGGACCGCCGCCCGTAATAGTGAAACAGATGAAACTTTGTCGAAAACCCGTGAAACGACAAACCGTTAACGCCATTGCCAATTGTCACATCATCCTAAGATCTGGAGCATATCCCCATGATATCCACAGTGTGAAAGTTTCACCGCGAGATGCCTCATGCACCATCGGTTCGTTAGGTTGTTCCACTAGAAGGGGGGTTGTGTCCCCTTTTGCATCATGCTCAACACAGACATCAAACCAGCATTGTAGTCCGAGATGATGCACACATCTGGGCGGTCTTGAACTACCGCTTGCTTCACATTTGTAAGGAACCACAACCAACTATCAGTGTTCTCGTTCTCAACAATCACGAAGGCCATTGGGAGTAATTGGTCGTTCGCGTCGGTTGCAACCACGGTGAGGATGGTGCCCTTGTACTTGCCAGAGAGGAAGGTGCCGTCCATCGACAGCACGGGACGACAGTACTTGAACGCTTCACTCGCCTGGCGAAAGGCCTAGAATACTCAGTCAAGGACAAAACAATTCGGCCCCTGCGTAGGATGCACCCGCTCCAGCTTGTTAATGTATGTCCTGGCATTTGATTATGCAATTTGATGGAGCATTCTTGGGACAAAGTCGTAGGCCTCTTCGTATGTGCTGAACATACGCTCTACAACCTTCCATTTTGCCCGCCACACCTTGTTGTAGCCAACCGGGAAGCATACCATATTGACAACATCTGCCAAAAGAAGTTTCAGTGAAACAGATACATCAGCTACAACGAGGTGGATTATCAGGTCCGCAATATATGACGAGGTTAGGTTGCGGTGCCTATGAAGTGGCTATGCAATGTGTGATCCTGAGCACTGTTATGCGGAAATCCGTGGCGGCGCCCCGGAACCGCTGCGCACGAACCTTGCCAAGGTAAGATCCATCCACACACTTGACGATGTAGGTGTCAGGGTTGAACCTGTGCACCCGATATGTCCCGCTAATGTTGACGGTGTATCTAGCAATGGTCTGCTGGGCATCACTCTTGTTAGGAAAGCGCTGCCCTAAGAGCAGAGTGTCTTTATTGAACCCCCACTTCGCATCCTCTGTCTGTGGCAGAACTAGGTGTTGGACCGTAAAGGCGACTAGAGGGGGGGGGGGTGAATAGGAGCACGCTCACTTTTTAACAAATTATGAACTCAATACAATTTCACTCCAGTAGCTATTAGAAAGCTATGAAGATCAATATACCAGTACAGCGGAAGACTAGTATTGAATCCAATAAAAACCCCTAAGCAATGCGACAATAATCAGCAAGAATCAAAGCAACACAAGTACTGGCGGTCTGACCTCTGTAGTGAACCGGTTGGACTGATTGCCGGCGGTCGGACCATTGTTATCTTGGCGGTCGGACCGCTCAAATCGATCGGACCGGTGGTGATGGGCGATCGGACCGGCGATCTCTGTAACCGATCAAATAAAGAAATCAGCCGATGACGAAGTTGCAATTAGGTCTAACTTTTGATTCTCAACTCCAAACTTCACGAAACTTTGCACACACCTTCTCTATGCTATTGAGGACCTATTCCAATGGAATATTATGATAATTCTTGGAACGATCTTGAGCAATTGTCAATTGATTAACAGAAGGTCTAAAACCGGGCAAGAACGAAAACTTGATCCTATTGCTTGTTCGTGAGTGATTGATGATCAAGATGATGCTAGATAGATTCACACATATCACAGCAAGCTAATTCACGTGAAAGAATCAATCACAAACTCGCGGATCAAAGAAAGCCCTAAAAACACGAAATTGAAAGCGAGAACGAAAAGAGACTTATCTCAAGCAAACCTTGCATAGATTGATTTCGTGGTTGATCTTTGGATTACATCCACACCATCATGGATCGATGAGACAATCAAGGATCACGAAATTCTCCTCAAACCATGAAAAGCCCTAGCCTCCACCTCAACTCCCTAAAGACAATTAGGGTTTTGAAACATAAGCAGACGAGAGAGAGAGGTGCAGCCACCATCTCCTCCTATTTATAGTGGAGGCCTAAAACTCTTAGGGTTTGACTTAATTGGGCTCCCGTTAAAGCCCACCAACAAACGGGTCACACACGCACGCTTCGCGAAGCGCCGTCTTTAACTTTTGACCTAAACCGCTTCACCATGCGTCATGGATTCGCCAATAGGTCACCCTTGTCCATCTTGTGTCACGCTTGAGTCGTTGACCTCCCCCGCATCGTCGATCGTTACGGACCTCAACTCTTCAAGTCTAGTCCCGATTCTCCTCGCCGATTGACCGTCGTTGACCACCAAGCTACCGCACAACCACGCAAGAAAACACGAATTCGGGAACAAGTTCTTCACAACTTGACCCATGTTAGTCAAAACATGCATCATGCAAATCATATGCCATGAAACCAATGACTTTGACCTAACAAAACAACATCGCCACGAAGTTGGCTGACGTTCAAGTAGTTCTGGTCCGACCGCTCCAGTGAGCGGTCGGACCGCCCATGGCGGTCGGACCGCTCCAATGAGCCGATCGGACCGCTATAGACTTAGCCGAAATTCAAGCTCCCAAAATCCGAAACCTTCTGGAAACTTTAAACCAATAGAACTTTTCACTGGAGGCTCCAAAAATCATGAGACCAAGTGCATTGGGATCCCCTTACTTGTCTACAACACCTATTTTTGGCCCAGCTCGATTTGAACACTTTTGGTCATCGCCGGTCCGATCGCCCGATGGGCCTTGGTCCGACCGATATGGGACCGGTCGGACCGCCGTCTGAAGGACCGGTCGGACCGCCTCGAGCGATAAGCACAGTAACTTTGTCGAAAACGCGTGAAACGACAAACCGTAAACGCCATTGCCAATTGTCACATCATCCTAAGATCTGGAGCGTATCCCCATGAAATCCACACTAGGGATGTCCCTGCGATGTCATCCAATCTAGACGAGACATACGCAACGTCGGTGGTCACAACATCACCTAATACACCTCCCGTGGCAGCTTCTCCATCATTCTCCTCTCCAGAACTAGTTGTATACACAGTCTACCCTTGCTTTCCACTACATCCACCTGCTCAGCAAGGTATTCGTGGCAGTCAATATGGGCTGCCCCACCACCTCTCCACGCCTTCGTTCAGCTCGAAAGTCTCTGCACTCCTCCTCATGTCTCCATCACCCACTTCCTCGCCCACATCTTCGCCAACACCAGCGTCTGCATCAGCACCGAAGACCAACCCAGGCACTTCATCTCCAACAGCTCCACCAGAACCACCCATGGCGGATGATTTTGTCCTCTCCACAAACTGGATATACACCATCAGCCTGACATATATCATAGTAGCAGGGTTGCACACAACCTCCATCTAGTTGGCCCACGAAGCATCACTGCTCACCTTCATAAGTTGCCAAAATATCTCCCCTGCACCACCACCGCTGAGTCATATAATGCCTCGATGCACACCTTCTTCCTTCCAGCGTCCCAGTTGAATGCGAAACGCATGCACCTCCTTAGCTCACACAGGCTAATGTTCTTCAGACTCGGTGCCCGGATATCTGTTTGGTCATAATTTGACAGATCTGCCCCTTACGGGCCGTCGTGTACGAGACCATTACCATATAACACGAACAAGTCTTCATCAACATGTTCAAGGAAGACCTGCCTTCTATGGCTGGGGTCTCTTCTTGTTGATCGAGAAGATTTTCGAAGGCGTTGGGTTCTATGCACAAAACGAGAAACACAAATAAATAAATAAATACCACGACTCACTAAGCAATGCCATCCATATGAACTAAACATATACGTCAACTAAGCATGGTTACCTAACACATTCTACACTATCAAGCAACCATTACGGTAATAACAAATTAACTACACTATTTGCATGTGTACTTACGTAATAATTACGGGACCAACAAGCTAATTACATGCTAATCACCCAGCTAAAACTGTAGTCGCATGTGGATGAAAATTACCTTTTCTTGATGCTCGCAAGTTGACCAACAACTTATGCAATTGTGCAACCTTCGAATTCAGATTGAAAACAACCCAAAATTTAACTGCTTGCACAGCCCCTATTCCTCCCTTCTCTGCCTCTCTCTCGGTCTCTCGTTCCTGGCTCAGGCTAAAGAAATGCAAATGAGTTTTGCCTGGTGAAAGCATCCCACTTCGGTCCCGTTTTAATGCCTACGACGATCTTTGCGTAGGGGCGAGCGACAAAGCGGTGACCGTGCCGCGGCGCCGAGCAATGGCGGCGGTCGCGTCGAAGGCGGGCGGCCGGCGCGCAGACGCGTGTCAAGCGGGAGGTCCCGGCGCGTTCTCGCGCTCGAGTGCGTGAAGTCTTGCGGCTCTGCGCTCGGTGGTGCGGAATCCACCCAGGCCCACAACATTCTACACCGCGCCTCTGGTTCCTGCGCCCGCTCGGCTTCCGCGCTGCGCACTGCCATTCCGCGCCCCCAGCGCGGGAAGTGCCACGTGTTGGTTTGCGGATAGTTTTGCAATTTTGACTTTGCCAAATTAAGAAAAAATCACTAAACACTTCGACTTTGCTCTGCTTCTGCCTTCTGGGGTGGGCCATCTGAATTCCAATCGTTTTGGATGGGCACAGGACTTTGACTGCTCAATAGCCTGAACCAAAGCGTACATGAACATGAACCAAGTTGTCAAATCAAATCGGACGTACAAGATTTAAAAAAAATGATGCACTGTAGCGAACGGCATGGTCACAGAAGATCAGAATAGTGCGTGCAACAGTAGCTGTACCTGCCGGCCCTCTTCACGGCTTCATTATTTTCCTTCAGACAAGTTGTTTAGTTAGCAATAAGAATGATTGATTTTGGTCTGAAATGGGGTAGATTTGGGAGGGAATCAAAGGAAGATTATAATAGCAACACGAAGAAAAAAAAAACTTTCTTGGCTGTTTTACTTGTGGGTATCTGAAGGAGAAGAATATTAATGGAGAGAGGGGTATTATGGGGAATGGGGAAAGTTGCAGTGACAACTCTCCCAGGATTTCATTCTTCTCAGAATGCCACCAACATTTTCATTGAAACTTGAAAATGGTCATCGACGATAAGTACCCTATTTGTTCTCAAATACAAAGGTTTTGCTTCGAATTTCGTAGGAAACAATTCGATCTCCCTAAGAATTAAAGTAAATTCTACGTTCCAAACGACACCTAAAATTATTTTCTCTCTATACTAATATTTCACATTTTTTTCTCTTTAAAAGACAACATATAGATATGTTTATAGGGTCCGGGACCAAACGAGAGTCTACAGTGCTTGGCTTGCATTCAAAGCTAGGGTAAGGTAAACACTAAAAACTCTTTCTGAAAACATACGAGTACTTTGCAAAACTGAGATAGCAAACAGGCAGGCACCAAGATCGATTCTTGCTAGGCGTTTTATCCACCTTTTGCTGCCGATGACGTTGATGCATGGCTGGGCTAGGCAAAAATCATTTCACCTTAAGCTAAGGATGCGTTTGGGTGAACCAAGATGAATGAGATGAGATGGTACAGAATGGATGGAATGATCCTTATTTGGTTACTTGAATGGGATGAACAAGGGGCCCACCTGTCATCTCCACACACCTATCCTGGTGAAATTACATCCTTCTAACAACAAGGGCCCACCTGTCATCTGCACACGCAACACAGAAAATAGAGAGACAGAGAGAAGAGAAGATCAGAGGAGGGACATGGCGGCAGCAAGGCGTGCTCGCCGGCGACACGGGGGAGTATGCGTTGACCTCAAAAATGGGTTGCGAGAGGGATGTCGGAGCCAGGGGACGCGGCGTCGCAGCTCGAGGTGGCTCGGGGCGGCGGGGCACACACGCGCGGTGGCGGCGACATACGTGCCGACGGCGGTTAACCGGTGGCTAAACGGGGAAGTTAGCGCGCACGAGCATCTATGGGTGATCGGGAGCTTGCCCGATTGGTTGGTGAAGACGAGAATGAACCGAGGCGGCCCGTCGACGAGGACCCGAGGCGGCGCGACTGAGCTCACACAGCGGCAGCGCTGTGGAAGTGGGAGGCCCGGAGTGAGTGGTGTGAGGAGGTCAGGGGAGGTGAGGGGATGCTCTTGGAGAAGGGAATCAGAGGGAGGCTCACCGGAGTGGAAGTGGTGGCGGCGGTTTTCGGTTGGAGCGAGACAAGGTGGCCGCGCTATGAGATCCCAAGGGGGGAATCCCAAAATTGATTTGGGGAAAATACTTATGATGTTCTAAACACAGTGTGACGGACCTTCGAGTTGGGCGGAGCGTTGGGACGAAGGCGGCAGCCGGCGGTGAGTGTTATGATCAGAAGTTCAGAACGCGGTTGTGTTTCTTTGTCAGCACGCAGTGCGGTGGCAGAAGGGCCAGGCCTATAAAAGCGCAGAGAGAGAGAGAGAGAGAGGGGTGGTTGCTTTCGCAGGAAGGGTGCCTCTGCCAATCGATGCAGGGTCACGTGTAGGCAATTGTGCATGGACGACGCACAAATGACACTGCGAATTGAAATCAGCCATGAATCGGGAGCTTCTTGTGGTAGTCGACTCGCTGCTGCCACCAATGAACTAGTCATGTTCCAAGAGGACTACTGTTAATTATGGCTCTGTGTGTAAGCTAGATCGAGGAGAGAAAAAAAAAACCCAATGAAAGTCTTCCATGACACATGTACGGATGAAGCGTCGACGCTTGTTTCATCAAGAAGTTACATATCTGTCATGAATTCGTGCTAGAGATTTAGAAGCCAAAAATCAACACAGGCATGCATGTCAGCTGACGTTTTTGTAAACGGATTAGGTCAATCCAATTTCAACCGGTATCTTGGTAGTATTTTATTTCACTGATTCAGTCTATGCCTGCTATCTTTTTTTATTATATATAATTCAAAGACGGCGATGCTTATGTGCACTCTCGTAGTAATTCTCACCTGCATTCATTTGTGAGGATGACCGGTTCCTACTACTCTGTGTGAATGGATATGCATAAAATCAACGTCCCTCTCATATGCGAGAACGACCGTGTGAGGAATTTTTCTCAAGACAGCTCCAAACTATGCACATCAAATCAAATGCACGCTGTCCTCTCTCTCTCTCTCTCTCTCTCTCTCTCTGTTTGTTTGTTTATTCCATGAGCCATTAGACACATTTCTGAACCAACCAAACCAATTGTGTCGTTCTCAGGCATGCAAACAGTTGAGAGATCCTTCTGCTTGTGGAATCCTAGGTCAAATTAACGGGAGTATATTTTTCATCTTTGTAGTATATTGGAGGGTGATTCGCTGCTGCTAGCATTTCTTCTGGTACAAATTAAGGAGACGTACCGTACAGTTTATGCAGTCATAACTTGAGATCAAATCAAGCAAGTGGGTGGGCATGTAATGTAATGTAATGTAATGGTTCTGATCTCAAGAAGCACCTCATGACTCTGGCCTTTTTCCAAATCATGTGCCTAAATCCAATGAAAAAAAGGTCTTGGTAGCTGGAGACACTAACTGATGTGCTGCTACTCCATGTACTGGACCAGTAGTAGTAGTCGTATATCATCCTCCACTAGTCACTTTGCATTGTGAATTAGAGTACTAATCTATTACCACTAAGAGCATTCTTTCATGGCTTCATGCTTAACTGACATGGCTGGTCCCACATGACAGCAGACAAATCACCTCCCTCTGTTTGGTGGGGCCCGCATCCTGACCAGCTTGCAACCATTGGATCAGCCAAAAGTGTTAGAAGAAGACCCAGTAAATTGTTTTTCTCCCATTACCATAGTCCAAGCTTATTTGCACCAATCAATGTACCATTGTACATCTGACCATGTTTTATTGTCCCTGCCAAAAGAGAGTGTTGCAGAGATCGAGTGAGAGTACCCAGCCAAAGCACACAATCACCAATCAGATTAATTATTACTGCAAGAAACATGTAGTAACATCTAGAGTGTTTGGAATGCTTGAGTTGTAGAGAAAAATTTCACAGGAAAAATAAAAACAACATTTCTGGGGCAGAACTGGACGAGATTTGACGTGTGAACGGGATATATATATATATATATATATATATATATATATATATATATATATATATATACACACACAAGCGGTTCAATTTATATGAAACAAAAGATATATATATATATATATAGGATAAATACTTTCTACTAAGTGTAATTCTCACACTCTAGATATACTTAAAAGAACTTGACATACTTTATCACTTTGGGTATACTCATATACTAATTATAAGATATTCCAATCGAACCACATGAAAAATTTGTAAGAAAGTCCTTAGTTTTAGCATATTTTGTAAATACCTTCATATTTGCACTAAAAGAGTATGTCTAAAATTTGTACATACCACTAAAAATGTGAATACCACCTAGGTGGTCTTATATACTGTATACTACACATCATACTGGTTAAGATATCTCTCTACGTTATGAGATACGGAATGAGGAGTAACTACTTAGGAAAAGGCTATATATATATATATATATATATATATATATATATATATATATATCTATCTTTTTCTTTTGAAGGTAGAGCTTAGTTGTGCTTTAGGTATGCATTGAATAGGATGTTAACTATACATGCCAGCTTCTTTTTCTCCAAGATAATGAAAGAGAGCATTAAACAAATGTGATGGTCCTTTCTTCCATCCAACCAGTGGAAATATGGCCTAACAATAATATACCTGGACTCATTGTAGCAGTGCATGTAAGACTAAAAATATACTAATTACCTAAACCAAAGCCCGAATCAAAACTCAGTAGCAATACATTAGAAAGTGATGTGTGAAGAAACAGGTAGAACAAACAGAAACACTTTTAAACTCCCAAATGCCTTTGCAAAATTGAAAGTACCAGTATAAATGTGTTGAACTCTACTAATAACTAGTAAGGGTAATAATGATACCATGGTTGTGCATTAACACTGGGGATTGTAGTAGGCATGTAAAAATGGAGAATAAAGTATTTCAGAGGAAAAATGACAGATTGTTTAGAAGATTTGGAAGTATGGTACTGTCCTTTGTGGCAAAGACATTGAATTTTATATCAAGTACTCCCTCTCGCACAAAAGAAGTAAAAGCGCTGGAATAATTCCCTCATCAACTCCTCCCAAACTAATATTGTGAGGCCTGATTTCTAAGTAACTCAGCCAAAAATCCTCAAGAGCAAAACCTCAAATTGCCACATTCCTTCCTAAAACAAACTGAAAATTATTAGGTTTTATTTGACATGTAAGATTTTCAGACTATATCAGATCAGACTAGCAGAGAGACCAGGAGGAGTCAGGAGAGAGAAAGAAAAAGACCAGATGTTGACAAATTTGCTGTGCCTTCCCTTTCTAAGTGGAGAGAGAAAGCAGAAAACCCACAGAAACCAACCAACACAAGGGGAAAGAAACAACTCCTCTCCTCTGTGTCTCTCAGACAAGAGAACAAGAACAATAGACCAGATCCAATTCCTTCCCCTCCTCCCCTCTTCTTTCCTTGGCCCATCAGACCCAATTCCTTCCCCGAATCCGCCCTCCGGTCCATCGCAACTGGTTTATATCCTCCAATTCCATCTCCTCTGCCTTTTTCTCGCTGCAAAGCACCGTCTTGGTGCGTTTCTTGGGGTTCTAGAGTGGAAAAGGTGGCGCCTTTGTTGGTTTCTGCGGTAGTTGGAGTGGAAATCGTGGCGAGCTTTATCGCCCCCTTGTCGAATTCCACCTCGTCCTTCCGTTAAATCTGTTTGCTGGTGCGCTTCTCGGGTTGCTGGGTTTCTTGGAAGAGGCCATGGAGATGCCATCCAGGCTCTTCGTTCCATGGATGCTGCGGGTGGTCAGGCTCAGTCCGCTGCAGCGCAGTGCCAAGGATCGCTGAGGTGAGTTTTCTAGCTAATTAAGATTACCTTTTCTTTGATGTGTTGTTCATTCTTTCTTGTGTGTTTTATTCCTTGTTCCTTGGATTAGTTTGCTGCTGTTTTCTGTTGGATTTTGTGTATGGTAAAATGATAATTCTATCCGGTTTTGGTTTCCTGTTAATAACAGCTTGATTTGTCTGAGCTGTTCGGTTTCACTTATCTTCTCACTTCGAGTTATTTCCGAGGAGTTGGTACCCAAACAGTATTAACATTTTGGCCTTTCCTCTTGTTGCTTCTTCCTGCTTGTTTAATAATGGATAATGATATGCTGCACTCGTGCTATGATATATTTATTGTCAATGTCTTGCGTGTTAGACTTAGACCATTGCTAGTTTCTTAACGCAATATCGAATTGATAGGTATCCAGCCTGCGGAATCCTTTAGTCTGGTCAAAACCATTGTGGAGCTTGAGCAATCCATTTAGGTCATAATTGTTGATGAATCACACTGCACACCTGCACTGACATTATAAATTTTTATCGGTGTCTCACGTGGTGGTGATCATGGATTCTTCGGTGAAAGTCTGCATTTCGGGCTTGATTGGAAGCTTTTGCTAACAACGCATTGTTTTTTTATTCAGTGAGGACTCGCTTTTTGTTAGAATTGTGCCTATTTATAAAGGTTTATTTATTTCTGAAATTCCAAAGTACGTATGGCTTAATTTCTTGTACTAACCGTGCATTTCTCTCTCAATCAAGTGATCTATAAGATCAGTGTGGTCGAAGCACTATGGTCGAAACAAGTGGTCTATAAGACCAGTGTGGTCAGAATACTATGGTCGAAACGAGTGTCCTATATGACCAGTAAGAGTTTTCCTTAGATCACATTTGGACCTCTTTGGAAGATCCTTTTGAACCTCTTTTCAAGATTTCTTCGGATCACTTCAAAAGAGTGTGGTCAAAACGTTCCCTTAGACCTCTTCGGGAGATCCTCTTGGACCTCCCTTGGAGATTTCTTCGATCACTCCAAGACAGTGTGGTCGAAGACATAGACCAGTGTGGTTGAAGCCTTAAACCAATGTGGTCGAAGACATAGATCAGTGTGGTCGAAACCTTAGACCAGTGTAGTCGTAATATTATGGTCGAAGGTATAGACCAGTATGGTCGTAAAATAGTGGTCAAATCCTTAGACCAGTGTAGTCGTAATACATTATCGAAGCTGTAGACCAGTGGTGGAAGCTGTAGACCAGTGTACAATCAGGGTCAATAAACGCTGCTTAATAACCATTAATTGGTTTTGAATTAGCAATTATCAGTGGTTTAAGTTGACAATTACTAGAGAGTAATTTTCTCGACCATAAATAGGATCTGGAGACGTCCAAACGAGAATAGACGATTCAACATTTTTTTTCTTCCTCTCTGTTCTCTTGTGCTGGAGAGCTGTGCTGGAGAATCAAGCCGTCCATTCTCCTCGGCGTGCACCGGGAAAGAGGGTGAGCGGATATCTCCGAACCATTATCGCAGAGTACACCTGCACAGGGCAGTAATAAGGTTTCTGGACGGCGCATTTGCCCGACCGCTCGCTGCGCTGCATCATCTATGACATGTACTGCTTCGAGACTGCGCTGCTTCCTGTTCTTCATCGAATCCAATTGTAAGTTGGTCGTAAGACCACTCTATTCTGTTATAGTCCTTTTTGTGTAGGTTTATAAGTGCAATGAGTTATCTGTTGTTAATATCGTTTTATGCATCTGTAGTTATTTGTGATCTTTGTCTCATAATCAAATCTGGACTTAAAATGTTGTTCACATTTCCAACAATGGATATTTTTGTGATCTATTAATGGCTGGTGTTTCTGATGCTATGAAACCTGAGAGGTTTTTTGGTCAGAACTTTTGTAGATGGCAGACAAGAGTCTAGTTTTAGCTCATGTCTTTGGGGTTGTGGTGGGTGATCTGACCACAATATCATTTACGATTGAACAAACCATGAAGTTTGACACAGATAACAACACCACCCTTGGATGCGTATTGACCATACTGGGTATCCATCTGTATTAGAAGGATATAGTGATTCGAATTGGATCTCTGATGCAGATGAGATCAAAGCTACAAGTGGGCATGTGTTTACCCTTGCAGGTGCTGCAGTTTCATGGAGGTCGTGTAAACAGACCATATTGACGAGGTCAACCATGGAAGCAAAACTTGTAGCACTAGACACAGCTACTGTTGAGGCTGAATAGCTTAGAGAGCTTCTGTTGGACTTACCACTGGTTGAGAAACCAATACCGGCAATCCTAACATACTGTGACAATCAAACAGTGTTGATTAAGGTTACAAGTACTAAGGATAACATGAAGTCTTCCAGACATGTGAAGCGTAGGCTTAAATCTGTTAGAAAACTGAGGAACTCCTGAGTGATTACTGTGAATTATATACGCACTGAGAAAAATCTGGCAGATCCTTTCACAAAGGGGCTAGCACGGAAGGCGATTTCTGTTGCGTCTATGGACATGAGAATGATGCTCATTGGAGTTACAACTCAACAGTAACCCATATCTTTTGATCGGAGATCCAGTGACTTAGGCAATGGGAAAAAACAAGTTGATGTTTGAACAAGATAGTATATTTTAATAATATATGTACCCGTGTCCTAATAGACAAAGTACTCTTAACTGTATGGAAGAGAATGACTTAAAGCCTTAATGTATTCTAGTGTCCAATGAGGGAGAAAAATGTATTAGCCTACATGATACCTAGAATAAATACACCTACTTGAGCTTAACTGAGGTCGCAGTTCATGGGAATATGGGCATTTTCTAGAAAGCTCATGAGCAGATAAGAGAGCATGATCAAATAAAGCTCCGGATAGATTTGGTTCTTTGACAGCCTAGTATCAGTTGAGATTTCAAGTGAAATTTAATCACAAAAAGCTATGAATTCAAGGCATAGTCCATTCATCAGCTGTGAGAAGATGAATCTTGTTATTCTAGATGCTAGTTCAACCCGTACGGAACTTACACTGAAAAACTGGTATATTAACAACTCTTCAGCACAATAGTATTTATCATCCTTTTTGCTACTTGCATTGGAATTTGTGGGGGATTGTTAGCATTGAGCCCTTATCTGTAAAGGTTCATTCATTTTTGAAATTCCAAAGCATGTATGGTTTAGTTTCTTTTGCTAACCGTGTATTTCTCTCTCAATCAAGTGGTCCATAAGACCACTGTGGTCGGAACACTATGGTCGAAACAAGTGATCTATAAGACCAGTGTGGTCGGAACACTATAGTCGAAACAAGTGTCCCATATGATAAGCGAGAGTTTTCCTTAGACCATCCTTGAACCTCTTCGGGAGATCCTCTTGGACCTCCCTTGGAGATTTCTTCGGATCACTCCAAGAGAGTGTGGTCGGAACACTTTGGTCCCATTGGACCTCCTCGGGAGATCCTCTTGAACCTCCCTTTGAGATTTCTTTGGATCACTCCAAGAGAGTGGTCAGAACACTGTGGTTCCCTTGGACCTCTTCGGGAGATCCTCTTGGACCTCCCTTGGAGATTTCTTCGGATCACTCCAAGACAGTGTGGTCGAAGACATAGACCAGTGTGGTCGAAGACATAGACTAGTGTGATCGTAATATTATGGTCGAAGGCATAGACCACTGTGGTCGAATCCTTAGACTAGCGTGGTCGTAATACACTGTCAAAGCTGTAGACCAGTGGTTAAAGTTGTAGACCAGTGTACAATCAGGATCAATAAACACTGCTTAATGACCATTAATTGGTTTTGAATTAGCAGTTACCAGTGGTTTAAGTTGACAGTTACTAGAGAGTAGTTGTCTCGACCATAAATAGGATTTGGAGACGTCCAGACGAGAATAGACGATTCAACATCCATTTTTCTTTCTTCTTCCTCTCTGTTCTCTTGTGCTGGGGAGCTGTGTTGTCGAACCAAGCCGTCCCTTCTCCTCGGCGTGCACCGGGAAGGAGGGTGAGCGGATATCTCCGAACCATTGTCGCAGAGTACACCTGCATGGGGCAACAATAAGGTTTCTGGGCAGCGTATCTGCGCGACCACTCGCTGCGTTGCATCATCTACGACCTACACTGCTTTAAGACTGTGTTACTTCCTGTTCTTCATTGAATCCAACTGTAAGGTGGTCGTAAGACCACTCTATTCTGTTATAGTCCTTTTTGTGTTGGTTCAGGAGTGCAATGAGTTGCCTGCTGTTAGTATCGTTGTATGCATATCTAGTTATTTGTGATATTTGCCTCGTAATCAAATATGAAATTAAAATGTTGTCCACATTTCCAACACTGTTAACCTCGTGATTGACGTGCTTTTCATTTGGTTGACATACTTGATCTTAGCATTGCTCTGCTCAACATAATTCCTAGATGTTATTATGGTTCCAGAGTTTGTCCAATCCACACTGCATTGCTGAATTGTGCAATGCCCTGTAAAATTGCCAATATGCCCCTTTCCCCCTTCCAGCAAAACATTGCAATAATTCGCATTCAAAACCTCCCAGCTTTAAGGGATTATGCTATTTATGTTGTGCGTTTAAATGGGCAAAATGTGGCAATTTGCACAAATGAGTAGAACATAAAAAGTTGTTTCTTGCCTGCTTACATACTTTCTTATTATGTCTACTTCACTTACCGAACTTGAGGTTCTTTAGATGTCTATCACAATTGCTGCTCATTGAGACTTCAAGTTCTATTGAAACCGCAGTGACATATGGTTTTGTAGGATGATTCATTGTTTGACTTGTCTGTTGAACAAGTTGCAATAAGAATGGGAGCCAAAGTCGAAGGGGAAAGCCACATGCCTGGATATTATGTCATGAGGGATCTCAACGTGAATACAAGTGGTACCTGGTCTCCATACTACAGAGAGAATGCATCGGGTGGTCAGCTAAGCAATGGTTTCATTCAAAAGCAAACAAATGGATACCCAGAATACGATAGAGAAATACTCAAGCGCACAATGCTTGAACACGAAGCTGTATTCAGGCATCAGGTTGGCACCTTGGCATTACTGATCTAATTTCCTTCCGCATAATAAATCTAAAAGCTTCAAGAACATGATAAAAATCTTCAGCTTTTCTGCATTTTATATATGTTTATGTTTTGCCTTCATCATGTTTGACACAATTCTTTGCGTATTGCTTAGGTATATGAACTGCACCGGGTTTACAAAGCACAAAGAGATATGATGAAAGATTATCAAGATAAACCGATATGCTCTTACATGATGCCAGCAGATGCATCACAAACAAATTCATTTTCATCGCAAATCCCACCCAGCAAGGCAAAAATGGCTTGGCAGATGCAGATGGCAGAAATAGTTCCAGCATGCGGGGAGACTCCTGTTATAGAGCTCAATAATAAGGGTCACTCCTACAAATTCCTTAGGGAAGGCAGTGTTCAGTCCTCTCCTAATGCTGTTCCCCCAAGTGGGTTCGCTCAAAAGAGCAAAAGGATCCATTTTGACCTTCAGCTTCCAGCGGATTGCTATGTGGACGATGAAGATGCATCAGAGAATAAGCCTATAGATTTTCTTGGTGTAACATCAAATCCAAAACCTAGGAACAATGCTGAGTTGACAATACAAAATGGAGAAGATTTGAGAAGGCTAGGAGGAAACAATTCACTGTCAGATTTGCAGACTAAAAGCAATCAGAGAGGCAAGCAAATGGCTGATCTTAATAAGCCGATCACTGGCATGTTTTTTAGTGGAACATGTGATTCAGCATATAGAGGCTCTGTTCTCCCAAAACATTATCACCTAGAGAACTCTTGGCGCAATGAAGTGAGATCAAGCACAAGTTACTTTGGCTCTCATAGAGATAACTCCAGTGATGGACATGCTGATGAAGGGACATGTTCGAACTTCTGTGACATGAATGGCAAAATAAGACAGGGAGAGAAACCAATAGTTAATAAAGGTAATGATGATGAGAGCTTATACATTTGTTTTTGCTCATAGTTTTACTAGTACATCTTCATGTTGAGAAAAAAAAACTTAATACACACAACAAAAATCCTAGCACCATTCGATGATTTCTTTTTTGTGGACATGGCACTGCATTTAAATTAACTATAGAGGTTTAATTCTTAGTTCTGCACATGTTTCTGATTACTTTTCTTGTACCATACTACCATGTGATATATGTCTTGAATATCCTAATTTGCCTTTGCCTTCTCCTTGATTAGCAGTGGGCCGGTGGTCCAAAGGGTATAACACGGTAGAGTGGTCTTTATTAACCTTTATATAACACCTATCTGAGGCACCCTGGAAGATTACATTATGCTCTTTTCTCAAAAAAATTTTGTTGTTTATTAGCCTTCCATCATTTTGTTCCTCAGCACAAGTGACCTCCATGTCTTTATTGGTGTTTCTTATGCTACATAAGTACATACCGAGAAACATCTTCTTATACTAACACCCCTGTTACTTTCTTGTTTGTAAAGTGTTAAATGGTTGGCACATATGTTTTAGCTTCTTGGTGGTGATTATTTGTTCTTATAATTAATTTAATTAGATCTAAGCATTCTTCCATTTCTTGCTTCTATCCTTCAGGAAAACAGACCAGCCACATGAATTTTTTTGCATCAAGATTCTATGACACGGAATCTCAGAAAGCCTTCAAAGGTGCTGATGAGAGATTTACAAAAAGTAATCAGACTATTTGCTCGGATCAGAATAATTCCGTTGGATGGTTATTGCGGAATCCACGCAAAGCCACTCCCACACATAATTTTCCCATATTTGACCAGTCAGATCGCTCATGTCTTCCACCTATTACTGCATTATTTGTTCCTCGTGTAGACCAACTGTCTAGTGCTTTTCCATTTGGATCTTGCAATATCAATCCCAGAAACAGCACAAACAATGCTCTTGCTTCCCGAGAAATTGATCCACGTTTTGCATCTCCAACTATAGATTCATATACAAGTCCTGGTATCATGACTCCAAGCATGGGAACACCGGGTCTTAAATTGAAAAATGTTGAGAATTTGAATGGCTTCTACCATGGTTTCCCACTGGATTCATTTTCTGCTATGCATGGGCAGCATAAGATTGCAAATTCTAGTGATTTGGAGCAAAGCAATTTCCCGGTGTTTGAGCACTTAGCCAGACAATCTTCTCGAAATGTTCAGTATTGTAATGACAAGAGTGACAAAAACAAGGGTTTCAATTTGAATCAGACACCTTTGAATGGTCCCGAAGATGGTTCCGAAGTGCAAGATGGTAGATGCACAGGAAGCTCAGAGCATAGTAAAGGCAAGGGATTGGTTTCAGGGATCCCCTGGCTCAAAAGGAAAGCTACCTGTGATGACTATATGGGTTTGGAGAAGTCGCGAAAGGCGTTTGGCTATTCAAATGTAGTTGTTCTTGACCTTGATGATAAAGATGAGAAAGAGTTGACCCCACCTTTCCATAACCTGTCAGTTTCTGCTTCAACATCCCGAGGTTGCATGGCTCAGAGGGATAAGATCAATGAAGATGTTGCTGTTAGAGTTCAGGATAGTGGTACATTCTTAGCTCCATTGGGCCACCATAATGCATCATTAAATGAACCAGCTGCTGAAGGCGTCATCAAGAAAAATGCCCCCCTGATGAGGAACCTAATCGATCTGAATGATGAGGTACCAAATGAAGATAATTCAGAGTCGTCAGTAGTGTCACATGAATGCCACACCACATCCGTACTGAATGGCAATTCTAGACGCACGTTTGAGATCGATTTGGAAGCTCCACCATGTGAAGAGGACAATAAACTTGATATTTTGCTGAATGTTGACGGCACATTTGCTGCTGTAAGTGCAGCAAAGGACATCGTTGCCATGTCGATGGACACTCTAATAACTCCAGATAAAGTTGATGATCACATGTTGCAGTGGTTTGCCGATCTTGCTACATCCAATGTTTGTGACCCTACGAAGCAAGCAGAAACCCAAGATTGTATCGCCAATTTCTCCAGTGATGACGGGTCTGATTCATTCGAGTCCTTGACACTGAAGCTGGAAGAGACTAAGATCGACGAGTACTGGGACAGGCCGCAGGCACCCGAGGCTCTAATTGGCGAAGAAACGGTCTCTGCTGCACTTCTTCTGACCAAACCAAGAAGGGGCCAGCAAAGGAGGCGACGACAGAAGAGGGACTTCCAGAAAGATATCTTGCCTGGTCTCGTATCACTGTCCCGGCACGAAGTCACAGAGGACTTTCAGTTACTTGAAGGGTTAGTGAGGGCATCTGGTGGATCTTGGGAGATGGTCTCAGGTAGGCGGGGATGGAATGGTGGTCGGGCACGGGGTAGGAAACCCCGAAAATATGTAGAAGCTACTGTTCAAGAAGAAGATACTCCGGCCAGTCCACCGGTGAAATGTGACACTGCAAACTTGGAAGCTGATGGTGTGGGAATGATTGGATGGGGACGGACAACGAGACGATGTCGCAGGCCAAGATGTCCTCCTGACAATAACGCTACTGCTGCATCTTGAAACCTTTGATCTGCAGTAATGGTCGACGTTGCGTTCAGGGGTTCAATCGTTGAAGATTTTTCATAGAGATTTCTATGAGAGTGATGTGAGGTGATTATAATCATCAGGAGTGTAGATTCTCCTTATTGGTATAATTTGGCCTCCCCCAACTTGACTGCTTATTCAGTCGAAACATCTTGTACATTTTTTTATAATAATTTCTTAAATTAGTTCATGAAAAGAAAAAAAAAACGTTTGTAAAAGGCGTCAGCTAATCCACTTCAGGAGCCTGGGATAGTGGGATCTGTTAAGTTGCTCTGATAAAAGTGCAAAGTTTCTGAAAGTTTGTATGCTTGCTTAATTTGGTAGGCATTCAGAAATGATCACTGATCAGTAAGCTACTGATGTTTTGCATTCTGCTGATGCCTGATGGCAATGGCATGACGATCTTTCATGAACTTCGTTTCATTCATGGCAACTACATCGAGACACCATTGATCTCAAATTTATGTGTATTTGCAGATACTGTCTGCTATTTGCAATGCTCAAAGCTAACATTCCCTGCCCTATATGCAGATACATATACGAACTTTCATTTCCTTCATATTTGTGATGTTTTTTGAACTTTCGTTTTTTTTTGAGAGAGAAGGATGAACTTGCATGTGCTTTCTATTCGGGGGTGGGGGGCATAGTTCAAAAACCCGGCCGGCTGGTTACCGGTTTACCGGTCCGGTCGGTACCGAAAATACCGGTCGGGTTTTTTTTCCCTTTCCTTTGGATTCTTTGCTGTTCTGATTGCTTTTCTATCCACCCATGTGGGTAGCAGCCAGCAGGCCTCCCTCACCCCATTGTTTTTGTTTTTTTTGCTCCCCACTTGCTTTGCTTTTGTGCTCCCTAATTGCTTCCCTCTTGGCCTCTTCCCTCCCTCCTCTCCTTCTCCATTTCCAGGAACTCAAGCAAGCAACCAGGGCAGCACAAGCAAGCAACACACGCAGCTGCAGCATAAGCACAAGCAAGCAGTAGCAGCAGCACAAGCACAAACATCAAGTTTGAAATTTTTTCTACTTGTGGAGCTTTTGAGTTCATTGTTTGTAGGGAGTAAAGACTAAAGAGAGATCGTAGTGTAGGAAACTCTTGAATGCATTTGTGGAGGGTTCCACATTTGGATTACTAGTGGTTAGCACATGCTTGTTGAAGTGGTTAGCATTTGTGGAGGGTTGCACATTTGGATTAATAGTGGTCATGTGAAAGGCTATAACATGTTGTGTGTATCAGTGTATGCAAGACCACAGAATGCTATCCTTTCATGCTGTGTGAAATTGTGAATCAATGTGTAAGTCCATGCATGTTGTGTATCAGTGTATGCAAGACTACAGAATACTATCCATTCACAAAACAACACATATGCCTTCAGTAACCTGTATAGCATATATCCATATACGGAAGATGAAATCACTTGTTAATATGATCTATGACTAACAATTTTCATCCTGTCTGGATTATTGTAGGTGATGACTTCTAAATCCATCAATGTTTGAGACCATGGAGAGAGACTAGGAGGTGCTGGTTGGAAGTGCAGATATTGCAATCTAACAAAATCAAAGGAGGTATCACTACCTAAAACAACATCTTCTTGGGAGACACGGAGATGTTGTTGCTTGCAATGGGTTCGTGAAGTCCGAAGGCTCATGCTGGCAAGTCTTGAAGAAGCGAAGGTAAGAAAGAAATCTCTTAAAGATGAACGACTGCGAATGGAGGAAGCCGCAAGAGAGCCTGTAGCTTGTGGTCCATCATATGAAGATGCATTTGATGATAACGAGGAAATGCAAATGGAATGGCCTCATCGGGAGTCGTTAGAGTTACATCAGATGCAACAAAGAGCTAGAGCCAAGGGTGCGACGTTTGAACATGGTGGTGGTAGTGGAAGTGGTACGGGAAGTGGGAGTGGAAAGGGAAGTAGAAGTGGCAGAGGTAGTGGTACAGGAAGCAATGCTTTTTCGAGGATGTTTGGCAGGCCACAGTCCATGAGAGTTGATCCTGATATTTTACGCAGTCGGGCACCCGTCCAACCCCGCATTGATACAACACTTCGCGGAGAAGCAAAGTCAAAACTTGGAACAATTTGGTCAAAGTGGTTCTATAGTAATGACATTGCTGGAGTTAAGGCAGAGTGTCCTTATTTTCGTGCCGCCATCAAAGAGACACAAGAACTTGGCCAAGGGGTTCCGTCACCAAGAGGGCATGAAATCGATAGGACATATCTTGATGCCAACGAATAAGAGGTCAAGGAGTACGTATCACAGTTCAAAGAAGACTGGGATATATATGGAGTCTCTATTATGTGTAATTCTTGGACTGGGCCTACACAAATGAGTATCATTAACTTCATGTTGTACTGCAATGGAAGAATTTTTTTCCATAAGTCAGTGAATGCAACTGGTGACATACAAAATGCTAACTTTTTGTATCGTGAGATTCGTAGAGTTGTGGAAGAAGTTGGAGTTAAACATGTCATGCAGATTGTGAGTGACAATGATGCGAACTATAAGAAAGCATGCCAAATGGTAATTGAAGAGTACCCAACTTTAGTCTGGCAGCCATGTGCACCGCACACCGTCAACCTCATGTTGAAGGATATTGGTCAGTTCGAGGAGGTTGATGCAGTTGTCAAGGCGGCTAAGAGGATTTGTCGGTTCCTATACAACCACAGTCGCCTCCATAATGAAATGCGCCAACAAATTGGAGGGGAGATAGTTCGTCCAAACGCCACAAGGTTTGGAACCACATTCATTTTCTTGAAAAATTTTAGGGATAGAAAAGCAAAGTTCACGAAGTGGATGGTGTCAGATGTATGGGGCTCCAACCATTTGAGCACGACCGAGGAAGGAGAATACATGTATTCCTGCTTCACAAGTAGACAATGGTGGTCGAGTATGGATTGGGTCATAAAATTGGTAGAACCAATTTACCGACTACTCAGATATGTCGACCAATAGAAACCCGCAACAGTGGCAGGAATGGTTGGAAAGACGTACGAACTCAATTTTGAACTTCAAGACGTACTGAAAGAAGATGATACCACTTATGGTCGTGTCATAAAGATTGTTAATAGGAGAATTGCAATGATGAAGGACCGCACGTACATAGTTCCAGGCAAGTTCATAGTTTCCTAAATCCAAATAAATATCACATATTTGTTGTATTTTTTTTCTAACTTTCTAAGTGTGTTTGTTTGCACAGCATCGTTGCTAAACCCGCAGAGCCGCTTCTATAATGTGGGGGAAGAATCCAGCCCTCGTCGCTTCCCTGACAATGGCGATTCAAAGAATAGCCGATACACCCGAGGACGCAGTGCAGGCTCTAGGCGAGCTAGAACAATACCGTAATCGACGAGGTTTATTTGCTTCAAATGAGGCTCACATGAGTACTAATCGTCATTCTGTAGGCCGGTTGTTACGAACTTACATATACATGAAAAATGACTCATCACTATTAGTTTAACACAAATTTTATGTTACTTGTAGCTACATGGTGGATGACGTTTGGAGCGCAGACACCGACATTAACAAAATATGCCTTGCGTATTGTCTCGCAATGTGTTTCGTCCAGTGGATGTGAACGAAATTGGAGCATAATTGCATTGGTACATACACAATTGAGGAACCGTCTTGGATACAAGAAACTACATAAACTCGTGTATGTCCACTACAATCTAAGGCTACGATTGCAAGAGCATGAGACTAGAAATGAAGATAGAGATGTAGATCTTTTTGGCGATCTAATCAATGCCACTCTGTACGATAGAGAGAACCCAATCCACGAGTGGCTTGATAGCTCCATGATACAATCAGAGCCCCTACTAGACGAGGAAGGTGAGCCCCCCATGCCATCTACAGTTGTAGTTGATGCCATCCCTCGAAAGGAATTGAATAAAGCACTAGATGATGAACCATTGAAGCAGTGGACATAGTAAAATATTGGCAAGAGTCATCTTGGGAAAAGAAAATATTGTAGCCAACCAACTGAAAAATTGCCTGAAGACTTTGCCCCACTTACACAAACAAGGAAACAAGTGCCTGACAAGAAGAAGAAAAAGGCCATTGAGGAGTATATTGTGGGAAGCGACGAAGAAACAGAAAGTCCGCCATCTGATGAAGTCCAGTACCAAGAGTCTGCTGATAGTAGCTCTCCGTCGTCCGATGATGGTGCTGATGGTGGGACTGCTCATGATGCAGGGCAAGACCAACCATTGGAATTCACCTGCGAGCAAAACTTCACGCATGCTACTCAGGATGAAGACCATGGTTGTCATGCTTCAAAACAATTTCATAAGACCTACACGAGGGGTAAGGGTCGCCAAGAAGATCAATCTCAGCCACATGACTCTTCTTCCTATGAATCGCATGCTAGCTCAAGATCCACTCGGACTTATGGACGTCGAGATGTCAATCTATTGCCTTCTGGAGATGATTCTCATTTGTCGGATGTCTCTTCTGACCCTAGTTTCTATTACGGTTTTGTGTCCTTCGATACCAATGCCAGAAACGTTTACCAGTAGGTCGAACCCACATATTACTAACAACTTTACAATCATTGGTTACAATATGCACACGAAACACATACTTGGGATCAATACAAGGCTCACCTAGCACAATTTGAATGACTTATACTCTATGATAACAACGACTACATTGCACAACCTTCGCGTTTCTCGATAATGTATTGATATGAATTACTTCTCATTATTGTTTTTGTATGCTAGTCAAGCTATCGTTCATTATCATTAACTTATGTTTTTTTATTATGTTACATGCTTTAGAACACTTGGACAAGAGGACTGCTCTGGAGAGTAAAGCAACCAAGGATGACTTTTTATGTACATCTTGAAACATTTTCTCATTAATATTTGCATTATTCTAAATTTAAATTTCATAATTACCATTTTCACCATTTCAATTTCGGATTCAAAAATTTAAAATTTGAATTCATACCGGTTTTTTTCCGAAATTTCCGTGTAATCGCATCAATTCTAGAGATTTCATCCGGTACCGAGATTTCATCCGGTACCGAGATTTCGATCCTTGGTGGGGGGTGTGGCTCGAATGCCTAACCGTTTGGGCCCACATTGGGCCGTATGTTTGTGGGCCCTATTTGGGCCCATCCTGGACTGGTGCAACATGGGGCCCCAGATCAACAACCCTATCCATCCCATCGCATCCCAAGAACATAAAAACTGGGAGAGCCCGAGCCGTGTGGGCGACCAAGAACCCTAGTCTCGCGGATCCATCCGTCGCTGCTGCATCTCATCTCCCACTCCTCGGGTGAGCAGCAGCTACTTTTCTTCTTGATTAACCCAATCAAGTTGGAGAGCTTGCTGTTCTGATCTTTCTGTGCTGTTTTTTTTTTGTTGTTGCTGTTGCTGTTACTGTGGTAGGATTCTTGGTTCGTTGTTGGAGATGTCGGACTCGGAGGAGCAC
The DNA here is from genome assembly GCA_036346395.1 of Hsuehochloa calcarea. Lineage (NCBI taxonomy): Eukaryota > Viridiplantae > Streptophyta > Magnoliopsida > Poales > Poaceae > Hsuehochloa > Hsuehochloa calcarea. The sequence continues at coordinate 703,240 of CM070606.1, forward strand.
CACTTCGAGTCCAAGGCGGACGCCGGCGCCTCCAAGACGTACCCGCAGCAGGCGGGCACCATCCGCAAGAACGGACACATCGTCATCAAGAACCGCCCATGCAAGGTCTTAATTAACACACCTCTGAATCCGTTCTTGAGATAGACCTTGTTAGGACTTACAGTTAATTGTATGGCCTGCGTGTTCTTTTGTGTTGGGTTGATGCTTGTTAGAATGTGCTATAATGATTATGTGTGCTTTCGGACTAGCAATTGATTGTGGATTTGGGCGTGTTACAAGTATTTTATCCACTCAACTCATAGTACAATGACTTTATTGTAGATGTGGATAGATATACAACCAATCTACCACACAGTGTACAAGGATTTAACATAATTTTTGAAGATACAATTTTGCCATGTTTTTTTAAATTCTTAATCCATGGGATATTGATGCATCAAAATAGTGTCTTTAGTTAGTGGTGATAATCTCTAGCTACTGAAAAACCCTGCCATGTTTTTTAAATTCTTAATCCATGGGATATTGATGCATCAAAATAGTGTCTTTAGTTAGTGGTGATAATCTCTAGCTACTGAAAAACCCTGTAGATGGTCTCTTAGCTATCCATCCCAAGACGGTGCAGAATTACCTTTAGGAATATGTTTCAGGAAATCTTAACGCGGCAGGATCTTGCAAAGTTCTTGAGCGAAAGCAGAGATAATTATGTCTGTTTTACAATAATTTAATTTTGCAAAGAACTGTTTAATCAGCAATCGACATATCCATGGTTCTTGTTATAATTCAATAATATATTCAATTTTGTAATGTTGGTTAAATTAGAACTATACTCATGTATGTAGTTGTGCCAGGTATCTACTAGGCAAGTGATCTCTTTTTATTTTGTAACTTCCTATGCCTTTCCTTCTGTTTAGTTTGTTTATGTAGCTGCGTCCATGCAATTGATGTTATTCATGTTTTAACTCAGAATTTGCATACGCTGGTATGATAGATCGTTCCCCTTTTGTGCTGATATTGTTTGGCTTGATTATGCAAGTTTTTCCTACTGGACTATGGTTGCTTTAATTAGATGGATGATGGCGAGAATAGCATTTTTCGCACTTCGTGCTTTCTTTGTACATCTGATGGTTTAATTGTGACTTGGGACCCAACAATTCTTTGCTTGTTTTCCACAAGAAAGTCATGTGTGATACTGTGATCCAACAACTCCCGTTCTTAGGATCATTTTGGTTTAATCTTTGTTGTAGGTGGTTGAGGTCTCCACTTCCAAGACTGGGAAGCATGGTCATGCAAAGTGCCACTTTGTTGGCATTGACATTTTCAATGGAAAGAAGCTTGAGGATATTGTTCCTTCATCCCACAACTGTGACGTAAGCTACCTGCACATCATGCTCCATGTTGTTGGTTCAATTGGTATTGTGCGCAATTTGTTTTAACTTTTTCTAATGCGTTTGTCACACAGGCCCCCCATGTTGATCGCACTGATTATCAGCTGATTGACATTTCCGAAGACGGATTTGTATGTTTGCTCCCAACCTGACCTTCCTTTGTTTCTTTTTTGTGCAAAGCCTGTCCAATTTCTAACTTGGTGAGGGCATACATTTTACAGGTCAGCCTTTTGACTGAGAGTGGCAACACTAAAGATGACTTGAGGCTTCCCACTGATGATGCTCTGGCTGCCCAGGTCAGTGCTCTAGCTCAAACTCGATCGGTGGCACAAGCTTTCGCTTCTACCATTTGAACTAATCTTAGACGCTTTGCTTTCTGAAATGCAGATTAAGAATGGATTTGGTGAAGAAGGCAAGGACATGATCTTGACTGTGATGTCCGCCATGGGCGAAGAACAAATCTGTGGCGTGAAGGAGATTGGGGCCAAAAACTAAGCAGCTTTGCTTGATTGCTTACGCCGTTGCCTGCCTAAAATACTTTGTGTCTAGTGTTGAGTGCTGAGATGCTTGAGATGGTGTTACTAGTACTTTGTCATCTTTGTTCTCTAGTATCCTTTTGAACTGAGTGGCTGCTGTAACTCAGCTCTGGTTTACTCGTCTACTCCTAATTCCGTTGGATTAATTCCATTTATCTGCTTGGGTTCATGGTGGTGGCAGTCGTAAATAATATTCTGGACGCACGAATGCGGATGGAGTTTCCGATGAATGAAGATGCTACAGAGAAATCAGAAATGCATACAAGAGCAAGCGATTTTGTGTCATGCTGGTCTTCCAGTTTAACGTGTTACTTAGGCCAGCCAAGCCGCTGCCATTGGGAGGCAACCAACACTTGGCACCCAGCACCATTGCTCCTTCCTTGAACGGAGCATCTTCCTAGCTAGCTCCTCCAATGGCCACTGCCACCGCCGATGACCTGGACATGCCCCCCAATCCGAGAATCCAACTACCTGGGGAGGCGCCTCCCGCACGTCGTCCGCCGCCCTTCGCCTCCTCGACTTTGTCCACCTCCCCTCCTCTCGCGCCTTAACCTCATCGCCGACTACAACCCCAAAACTGGGTGGAGCTACGTTCGCAACGCCAGCATTGAGGTCTCCCTTGATACCTTCGTCAAGGCGTTCTCCCTCCCAGGGTGTTTGTCATGAACCCTTATGTTGTGGCCTCCGCCGCCACGGAGTTCATCGAGGCCTACATCCTGACACTGTTATAGTGCGCTAGGCTGCCCATCGACGTGGACACTGCACAAAGGGTGAAGCTTGGGATGGCATGCAGGGTTGACAGGACCGAGCTCATCCGGGGCCTAGTGGAGGAGGAGATACTCGGCCTGGCCCAGGGCACGAGGACCGACTTGGAGTGATACTAGCACACCTACCGTAGAGGCTCATCTGGGTGGAGAGGCCCAACATCTTCCAGCCGCGGCCAGTAGAGGCATTGTAATACCCTGTTTAATTAAAGAAATAGAAAATAGAGTTATTATTATAAAAAAAAGAATTAGAGGAGAAAGGGAAAGTGAGGAGATGGCCTGTTGGCCCAATGCCCAAACCTGGACTCGGCATGGGGGGTGGGCTGGCGCATAAAAGAGGGGGGGGGGGGAGGAACCCTAGCCCCTGCCCTTGCTGCTGTCACACCCCCTACGCCAAAATCCTAGCCCTGTCTTGCTGCCGTCGGCCCTAGCCCCTGCCTAGTGCCCTACCGCGCCTACCTTGCGGCCCTGTCGCGCCAGCGTGCTACCCAGCTGCCACGCCAAGCCCTGCTTGCTGTTGCTGAAGAATCTAGACCTACCATTATGAGTTAATAAAGTATTTTGGTGATTAATGATAAATCTATATGTGAGACTAACACTTTTATTGATATACCTATTGTGTAGTCTTATTTGAATAAAAATGTGAAAATCATGGAGGTATGCATTTGACATCATATTCTTATATCTTGTTGCATTCCTCTGATCCAAAATATTGGTTCAACTCCACCAAAAGTCTAACTTGAATATGTGCATATGTTCTTATTACACATTCGTGTATGCACACATTTAGGGGGAGTTCACTCTTGTCGGTGTATTAGAACCGATCTTACGTAAAGATTATTTGATTCGGGGGGTCTCCTAGAGGTGAAATCACGCAGAGTGGTTGACACGGGATGTTTAGACAGGTTCAGGCCTTCTCCGGAGAGAATAATAACCATAATCCTGTGTGGTGTGGTATTCTTGATGATCAAGTAAGAAGCTAAGACTATTACAGAGAATAGTACTTGTATTTCTCCTTGACTCGCTCTATTTTTCTGTCTCTCCCCCCTCGTCTCCCTGATTGATGCCCTTATATAGTCGTGAAGGAGTAGCCGTTTTGTCCTGCGGAAGAGGCGCCTTAATTGAGCCAGTAATGGGCGCATGATGACAGTAATTACCGGCGCGTTGGCTTCTCCATGCTGTCTGGCAGTTATCATTCAGAGGTAATGAGGGTATTTAAGCACTATTACTACGCGGAATAATAGTGCGTGTAGACCGTTCGGATTCCTTAATCAATTGGACCCACTTGCCTGTAGGTTTGATTATAAGGTGGTCGTGGTTTGCCTGGTCGTAGGAGGACTTACGACCAGGTAGTAGTCGTAGAAGGTCTTACGACTATGTAGTGATCGTAGAAGGACTTACGACCATGTAATGGTCGTAGAAAGACTTACGACCAGGTAGTAGTCGTAGAAAGACTTACGACCATGACATGGTCGTAGTAAGACTTACGACTATGGGGGTGATTGTAGAAGATCTTACAATCACTTGGTAGGCCTCTCCCTTATAAAAATAAGGGGTACTTCTGGAGACTATGTGACATCATATTTACCCATAATAAGAATTATAGATAATAGATAAAAATAAGGATTACTAGATCCTCGTCATCTAGCCCCCCAGCTTCAAGTGAAAGTAACTTACTTGGTGAAGGATTCGTAAATGGACTTACGACTATGAAAAATGTCGTAGAACCATAGTCGAAGGAAAAACTCTTCGACATTTGAGTGTTACTTTGACCAGGAATTTGCTTGGTCGTAAAGGTTGCTTACGACTATCAAAAGTCATAAAACCCCTACAAGCGTAGTGGTCGTAGTAAGGCGATCGGAGAAAAAACCCTTCCGATCGATACTTCCTTCGACCAGAAAGACTTGGTCAAGAAAGTAATTTTGCTTGGAGGTGACAAAGCGAACCTAACTTTCCTGAACAGACCGTCTGGGGAATTGCAAACGAATTCCACAGATCTGTTGATAAACGGTTCGGCGATTGCAATCGTGAAGATTGCTTACGACTATCAAAAAGTCAGAAACCCCTACGACCGTCGGTGGTCGTAGTAGGGAATCGGAGAAAGAAACTTTTCGATTGATACTTCTTTCACCAAAAGACTTGGTCAAGAAAGTAATTTCGCTTGGGGTGATAATACGCACCTAATTTTTCTCGAACGGACCATCTGGGGAATTGCAACCGGCTCTCACAGACTTGTCCGATGAAGCGGTTCCCGAAGCGGTACAACCAACTCCCCCAGACCTATAGACGAGACGGTTTCCGAAGCGGCGGAGATCGTGCGGTTATAAAAACTTACCAGGAGGTAGACTTGGGTTTTTACCTTTTCCTCAAATCACTCCGCTGTTCTTCGAGCTCTTGCTTTCTCCGTCCTCGACTAGGTTTTATCTTCTCCGCCGCCAACCCAATCAAAAAACTTCTTGCTTCTGAGCGAAATGGCCAAGAGAGTTTCTGAATGGGAAGAATCGGAGATGGATGCGGCTAAGATCAAAATCTTGGTCGATGTCGGGAAGATTCCAGAGAAAGCTCTGGTAAAGTGGATTCCGGCTATCGGGCAGCACTGGCCATCGGGGGAAAATGGACAAATCCCCGTCTTTCAAGCGTATTGTGAGTGCGGCCTTGATTGCCTGCTCACCCTTTCTTCTGATGGTACTCGAACACTTTGGGGTGGGCCGGTGAACTTAGGTCCCAATTCCATTACCATGTTGAGTGTGTTCGTGTATCGTGTGAGGCGTGCACAGGGATTTGGCGGATCTCGAGTTGTTCCAATATTATTATGGGATGGCTCGACAAGCCGAATCGCCGGAAGTCTGCGATGCAAACTCCACGACTCAAGTCGAAGGAGTATATTGAGTTTCACCGGTCTTCGTGGCGGGCCGAGGAAGAGGTGGTTTCTTGGAAGGTCACCTCAAGATAACCTTTCTTTCGCGGGAAGGTCACTAAAAGAAATCTTCATGGGATTCAACTCCTGAAGATATCAGCCGGATTAGCCCTTATATTCAAGCCATTAAGGACTTGAAGGAAGAAGGGCTGACCGGATGGCATGTGGTGAAGGATTTCATCACACGCCGAATTAGTCCCTTGAAGAAGCGAGCATCTCCGATGTGGGGATACTCGGGGAGAGGAGACCCAACCGAGACTACGACGAGGGTAAGTAATCGCCGACTTAGCTCTCGGTTTGGTCCTCTTCAACACTGTCTAACATTCTTATCTGTTTACACAGATCTTTCACAGGCTGAGGTTGACTCTAGAGTCAGACTCATCTGTGAGAAGTCTCCGCCACTCCGAGTGGCGGTTCCTCAAATCATTGCGGCTTTGTCCGCAGATGAAAGGATAGAGCGCCTAAAGGTAATCAAAAAGTTGATTCTTTCTTTAGGACTTTATAGTCGTAGAAGATACTTACGACTAATGGTGATCGTAGAATATCTTACGATCAAGAAAGAGTCGTGAAAAACTTACGACTTGGCATCGGGTCGAGAAAAACTTACGATGATCGGTGATTCTTCTTTTTCTGTTTTGCTTTACAGAAAGTAGGCATGGAAAATCGTCAGGACGATGAAGAAGTCGTACTGATGACTATTGGCGCTGGGTTGTCGAAAGACAAAGGCTCGGCTCCTCCCTCTAAGAGACGTCGACTTGTAAAATCTACCAACAAGGGAGGAGCAAGCTCGAGCTCTGGTCTTTCGACCAGACCCTCTACAAGGCCTGCGGCAGCCGTAGCTATATCTGAAGCCGAGGCCGCAGCTATCGAAGCCGAGGAGGTTGAGGCAGCTGAATCTCTTAAGCGCAAACCTCGCAAGGCTAAGGTACCCTTCCATTATGACAAGGAATCTTTCGTAGTTTCTGCCACTCCTAGTTTTGTTAGGCAACTGGAAAAGGAGAATTAGAAAGATTTTGTGTCTTTTATGAAGGACGATCTTTGCACCAAAGACAACTGCGGTGAGGCGATCTTTGTTCTTAGAGCAGTCGAGGCCGATCTCGGCCATCCAGAGAATCGAGAAACCAGAGCCACAGTTCTGTCCAAACTCTACGACGGGCGTGGTCGTGTTGGGCCAATTGTTGAACCTCGACCGGGCGTGGTCGTGGAGAAGAAGAGGTCCTCCGTTGGGAGGATTGCTCCAAAATTCTGGTTAAGACCGAGTGCGGTATGTGAAATATACTAAAGTGTAAGAACAACATTTACCTTTTTCTTTTCACAACTTTGATTTGCTTTTCTTTATTTCATCAGACTCCTTGACCCGGGAATGCTTAGTTGAGAAGCCCATTGCTACCCCTTCAGTTATTGGAGAGGTATCAATGGAGGTGGTCGAAGCATCACCCTTGGCCCAGGTGGCCGATGAAGTTGAGACTCCCAGAGTGATTCCTGCATCTGCTGAAGTTGTAGCTACGACCCTTGAAGTAGCGGCTGTTACTGCTGAAGTGGCAGCTGCGACTACTGAGGTCGTAGAAACAACAGGGGCAGCTGTGGAAGCCTCTGGTCAAGGTGGTGACCAGCTTGTGCACCGTTCTGGGAAGGAAATCGTAGGAGGCGTTCCTTCCCCTACCCAAAGAGAAGTTACAGAATCAGAAGAAGAATATTTCAACTTCTGTGGTGACTTCTTTGGGCTGCCTCAAATCATAGGGTCTTACGCTTTGGAACTTCGTGGCCAGAGTCCCCATCCCAAAGATATTCCCAACAGGAAATACCCGATAATGGCGCCTCGAGGAGGTGTGGTGGGATAAAGTCGCGAGGATAGATAAGCTGAAGAACCCGGATTTTGTATATTCGACCTTTGCTAGGTCGACTATGAATGTAAGTATTTTTAGAATACTTATATATATATGTGGCTTTTCTTCTCTTCTCACTGTTTTCTTTTTGCAGAACGCTCTGGAGCAAATTGCTGTTGTCGGTGAGTACCATCGACAACTTTTAGAGCTAAGACAGGAGAAAGAAGTACGCTGTGCAGAGGCAGAGAGATGGTAAGTCACTATTATTCATAGTTGTTTTCGACTTAACTACTCGTATAGTGTTTTACGAGAATAGTCATGGAAAAAACTCATGACAAAGTACTGGTCGTAAAAAGCTTACGACTACTTACGACCAGGTAGTGATCGTAGAAAGACTTACGACCATGACATAGTCGTAGAAAAATTTACGACTAGGTCGGTGGTTGTAGAAGTACTTACAACCAATCGGCTGATGTTTATCTCCGTTTCTGTTCTTTGTAGGTTAAACAGTGACACGAAGACCTTAGCTGACTCACTCGATTACGAAAAAGAGGAGTCGAGAAAGCTAAGGGAGGAAATAATAGTTCTCTCGGATAGACTTCGAGAGGCTGTCTCTGCATCTAGAAGATTGCAGGAAAAAATAAGCGATGAAGTCTTGAACTTAAGACTTCTTTTGATCTTTAACCTTTGCAGACTCCCATTTCTTCTCGGATAAAGAAAATGAGATCACGGAAGCTCGGATCAAGTTCAAGAAAAAGCTTTGATTATTCAGGAGTTTTCTCGCATTACCAAGGACAAGGATCAAGAACTCGAGGGTCTGAGAACTCAAGTAACAGGTAAGTAATTCTTTACCTGTTGTCCTTTTCGAGCATTTTCCTTTTCTAATGCCAATTTCTTGTTCAGAAATTGCTGCCGAATTGAGAAGCCTCAATCTTTGAAATCCAAGAGAAGACCTTGATCTACAATGAGTCCGTCGCATCGCTAAGATGAATCTGAGAGGACATCGAGCATGGGAGAAAAAGCACGCTGAAACCATTGCTTCCCATCAAGAAGAGGTTAAGAAACTGGATTCTCAATTAGTAGGTAAGAAATGCTTTTACCTACAATTATCTTTGTGTTATCTTCCTCTAGAAGTTTATTTTTGTTTGACCGGTTTTATTCTTTTCAGAACAAGTGGTCGAAAACAAGAAACTTCGCGAGGCTTCGACTTGTACCCAACAGGAGATGGAGTCAATGAAGACTAATCTTCAAGGCAACATCACACTCTTAAACAATGTGCTTAGTGAGCTACATTATGAGGGAAAAACTCCTCGAGAAGATACTGTAGCTGCTCACATAAGTACCATTGGGGAACAAGTCGGAAACTTGCAAGAAATGGTGACCACTCTGAAGGCTAATCAAGCTGAATCAATAAGGGAGGCAGTCGAAGCCGGAGTAAGTTACGCTTTGGCGAAACTTAAAGCTCAAGACCCCCACCTTAATGTGCAACCAATTGAAGCCGAGTTCGATTGCTCTGAATCAGAGGCAAATCGTCTGATTGAGGAAATGCAATCGGTTGGCAAAAAGGTGACGGAGGAAATGCAGCTAGGCTCTCCCCCTTCAGAGTAATCTTGTAACTACTTTGTAAGGCAGACAATTTCTGTTGATGAGTAATATATGATCCGTCTTGTTTCCTGAAAATCATCTTGTCGAGTAGTTAGTAACTCAAAAGATAATAAACGAATGAAGGTCCAAGGATTGAAGTTAAATTAATAACTTTATCCTAGGCCATCTTGTTTCCTGAAAATCATCTTGTCGAGTAGTTAGTAACTCAAAAGATAATAAACGAATGAAAGACTAAGAATTGAAGTCAAATTAATAACTTTATCCTAGCCCCCGACTATTTGCTTAGCTTGTTTGGACAATCTAAGTAAATAGTGTTTGAAATGGTTTTCAAAAGCAGAGAGGTTTGTTTAACTTATAGTTTTTGTTATGGTTGTCAAGCACTTGGTCAAAAGAGTAGAAACGGCTCGACACTAGGAAGTTCCTTCTAGTGGGCGGGACCACGTCTGAGAGAGGAAAGGCTTCGACTAGGTGATGTTACCATCTCAGACTAGTTTAATCAAACCAAGAACAACTTGAGTTAAGCAAGCGTCTAGAGGACTTTAATAATTGTTAGCCCTTTTACGATGGACTCGATAAGTCTTTTCGAAAGAGCAAAAGTAGGAGGCGAGCGGCGCTAGGAAGTTCCTTCTAGTGGGCGGGACCACATGCAGAGAGGAAAAACTTCGACTAGGTGTGTCTCTTCCTTTGACCGATCAAAACGAAGCGAGTACATCAAGGTGGTCGAATAAATATATCAAGTGCACTCTACTTAGAATATTTTTTGGAAATTACTGAAAAAATAAACTAAGGTTGAGAGAGTTAGCTTTGAGAACATTTCGACTGGATAGAACCCGAGCTCTTTGTATTGGCAGCAAAAATGAGTAACGAGTCGATGCTAGGAAATTCCTTCTAGTGGGCGTAACCACATGCGAGAGAGAGAAGTTTCGACTAGATGGCGTTACTCGCTTTTCGACCAGTGTAAAGAAAACTGGGTGTTTTTGTATCATAGTCGAAAGATTAAAAAAGCACTACTCAAAAAATAAGGCAAGAGAGGTAGAAAGAACCTGGACTTTTATTGCCTGAGAAATTGGTCACACATAGAATTTGCGTGGCGGTCGATGTTCCAAGAGTTTGAGAGAACTCGTCAGTCTTCCATCGCTAGTCGTGCAGACCACTGGCGAGTTACTTGATCATTTGTGTAAGGACCTTCCCATTTGGGGAAAGTTTATTCCGATTAGACTTGGATTGGCGAGCCTCAATACCAAGTCACCTACAAAGAAGGTGCGAGGTTGGACCTTACGATCGTAGTATCTGCGCAGGCTTGTTGGTAGACCGCGAGCGGATTAAGGCTAGGTTTCTCCTTTCTTGAGTAGGTTAATATCATCCGCCGAAGTTGTTCTGATCCGAGTTGTTGAAGGTTTCAACTCGTGTCGACCGCAATTTTAGCTCCGGAGGAAGCATGGCTTGACTCGAACACTAGAAAAAATGGTGTTTCTCCCGTTGCTCGACTTGTGGTCGTCTGAGCGCCCATATCGGAAGGTAATTCTTGTACCCAAGCCCCGAGCGCTTAACAAGTCGGGTCGAAGACTCGGTTTTAATTCCTCGCATTATTTGGTCGTTTATGCGTTCGACCGCCCGCTGCTTTGGGGATGTGCAACAGAAGCATAGCATAACTTGGTACCCAACTCGTCGCAAAATTCTTGAAATTTTGCACTTGCGAATTGTTTACCATTGTCTGTAATTATCCGACTCGGAACTCCAAATCGGCTAATTACGCATCTCATCATGAACCTTTTGTTTGCTTGTTATCCCGATTCTGAGTTCACTTCAATCCATTTGTGAGCGTGTCAATAGCCACAAAAAGGAATTCGAAACCTCCTGGAGCTTTGGGAAACGGTCCTAGGATATCAAGACCCCAGGTCGCAAAAGGCCAAGAAAGAGGTATTGTTTGTAATACTTGAGCTGGTTGGTGTATCTGTCTACCATGAAATTGGCACTGGATACACTTTTTAACCACCTCCTTAGCATCGTACATGGCTGTAGGCCAGTAAAAACCTTGTCGAAAGGCTTTACCAACCAATGTTACAGAGGAAGCATGTGTCCCACAGATGCCACTGTATATCGTGAAGGAGTGTTATTCCTTCGTTTTGCGAATGCATCGCATGAGTATCCCTTGGGTTCCTCGTTTGTAGAGGACTCCTTCGACCAAAGTATACATTTTGGCTTTTCGGATAAGCGATGCGCCTCAAGATCATCTTGGTCACGAACCCTTGCGAAGATACTCGTAGATGGGAGTCATCCGGTATCCTCGTAGTCTAATGAGGCCATCTCAATAGGAGGTGTCTCGGTTCTTCGACTGAGACGGCTTTTGGAGTTGCTTCAAGAAAACTCCTTTTGGTACCGTAGATCGGGAAGAAGCCATCCGAGCAAGTTGGTGCGAGAAATTATCCTTCGAGGATGAATTGTACCTCGAAACCTAAAAATGCTTTTCTAGCTTGCGTACTTCGATAAGTATCGAGACATTGTCGAGCTAGAGCACCGTACTCTTTCGGACTTGATTCACGACTAGTTGAGAGTCTCCTCTCACGAGTAGTCGATTTAATTGAGAGTGCTTTCGCAGCTCGTATGCCGGCTAGCAAACCTGCGTGCTCGCCACATTGTTAGTGGCACGAAAGTTTAATTGTATGGCATACTTTAAGGTTTCTCCGGTAGGAGATACCAGACCACCCGACCCGAGCCACTTAAAGTAAGTGACCGTCAAAGTACATCATCCAGTCGTCGTGGGAATCGTCTCGGGATCTGAGCAGTTCGAGATTTGTCCATTCGGCGACAAAGTGCGCCAAGATCTGGATTTTATGGCCGTTCGGGACACGAAATGGAGGTCGAACTCCCAAGTTCGATGACCATTTTGCCATGCGTCCATTGTTTCCTTATTATGGAGGATTGCTCCCAAAGGAAACTCGGGCAGCACGACTATTTTGTGCGCTGAAAATAATACATGATTTCCTCGAAGACATGAGGAGGGCATATAGAAGTTTTGGACACGAGGGTAACGCTCCTTAGGCCGTGTAAAACTTCGCTAACGTAGTAAACCGGTCGTTATGCGTTTTCACGTTCTACGACCATCTTCGCGCTTGCTTTGCTGTGGCGTGGCAGCTAGGTAAATTAAGAGCGTCTCTTCTGGCTTTGGAGAAACCAGAACATGAGCACTCGAAAGGTACCTCTTGACATCCTCAAAGGCAGCGTTTGCCTCGTTCGACCACTCAAAACCTTCATGTCTCATGAGAAGTTTAAAGAAAGGTAGTCCTTTTTCTCCTAGTCGTGCGATGAAACGACTTAAAGCCGCCATGCATCCTGTGAGTTTCTGGACTTCTTTTTTGTGGTTGGAGGGCGATCCGGAGGATGGCCTTTATTTTCAGGATTTGCTTCGATTCCTCGTTCAGATACTAGGAATCCAAGCAATTTTCCTGAAGAAATTCCAAACACACACTTCTCTAGATTAAGTTTTAAGCGGTGCTTTCTGAGGTTGTCGAATGTTTCTTGTAGGTCAGTGATATGATTAAGTTTCTTAATGCTTTTTACGACTAGATCATCAACATAGGCTTCCAAATTCTGGCCTAATTGAGATGAAAAAGTCGATTGCATTAGGCGTTGAAAAGAAGCACCGGCATTCTTTAAACCAAATGGCATTTTGACATAGCAAAAGGTACCAAATGGAGTAATGAATGCGGTCTTTTCTTCATCGTTTAGACACATATTGATCCGTGGTATCCGAATATGCATCTAAAAACTTAATATCTCACAACTGCAGATAGAATCAACGGTGATCGATCACGAGGTAAAGGAAATCATCTTTTGGACAAGCTTTATTAAGATCGATAAAGTCACGCACATCGCCATTTGCCGCTTTGACTTTTTGACCATTCTGAGGTTAGCCAACCACTCTGGGTGGTTGACTTCTCTTATAAAGCCCGCTTTAAGTAGCTTATCCAATTCGATTTAATAGCATCTCGCCGATCGGGGCAAATCTGTAATTTTTGTTTTACGGGTACTTTATCGGTAGTAAAGCTAGCTTTGTGCTCGATCACCTCCACAGGGACTCGGGCATGTCGGATGCTTGCCACGCAAAGACATCTGCGTTAGCTCGGAGGAAGGTAATGAGGCGTCTTCCTTTTTGGGGTCGGAAGTCTCCGTCTGAGCAGTCTTGAGGGCTCCTCTGCGTCGGAGGAACCTCTTTGACTTGGTCGTTCGGCTTTGGTGCGACTTTAGGCTTCGACTTGCTAGTCGGGTGACTTTCATCTCGAGTTGGTATTTGACCAACCATCTCGAGGATCGACGGTCCGCAGCTATCGCCATCTTTTGTCACATTGAATGGTGATCACTCCTTTGGGACCTGGCATCTTAAGACATTGATACCCATAATGAGTAGCCATTAAGAATTTTGCCAAAGTTGGTCGTCCGAGTATGGCGTTATATGCCGTATCGAAATCGACCACATCAAAGGAGACTTTCTCTGTCCTGAAATTACTTGGCGAGCCAAATGTTAAAGGAAGAGAAACTTGGCCAATGGGTTTGGCCGAAGACCCCGGTACGATTCCATGAAAGGAGTATCGTACCGGCCTTACTTTTGTCCTGGGTACTTGCATCTCGTCCAGGGCATTAGTAAATAGTATGTTCAATGAACTTCCACCATCAACCAACACTCGATTGACCCGACAGTTGTTGATGGTGGGTTCGACCACAATTGGATATCGACCTGATCGACTCGTAGTGATCGGGCAGTCATCCTTCTCAAAAGAGATGATAACTTCCGACCACTTCGGTAAATTATTGACGAGAGGAGCATGTATGGAATTTACCTCTCGTCCGGCAGCTTTAAGTTGTCGTTTGGAGTCGTATGCTGATGATCCTCCGTAGATGTGCTCCACGGTATGTTGCGGATCTTGGAACGGCATCTCCTCATCATCCGACGACTTTTGGTCACTCGTATGTCCTACCTGCTCGAGAGTAGGGAGTGGTGCTTTGCCGTTGTAGTAGTCCTCGAGCTTTCTTTGGAAAACTTCGGCGATTCTGAGGTCATGTCCTTCCTTTTTATGAAAAGGACACCACCTTGGTTTATCGTTCCTGCGATCAGGGCGCTTACCTTTGCCTTGATCAGGATACGACTTGATGGTTTGGGGCTCTTTATCTTTCACGGCCAAGACCTCCTTGAAACCACTGGTTTGTGGTTTTTGACTCTTTATTTTCTTCTTGGACTTTTTTGCTTTTTTGTCCTTACCAACTTCACGACTCTCGGAGTGTACGTTTCTCGATCGATAGTGTTGTTCCACTCGACTGCCTCAGAAGCAGTAGCATATCGATCGGCCATCTCGAAGAGCTCGGCAACAGTGTTGGGAGGATTCAAAGCAATATCCTCCGTTATCCTTCTACTACGGACTCCTTGCTTAAAAGCCACGATCACGGAGGAATCGAAATTTCGGAATTGAGTTACTGAACCCGACTAAAGCGTTTGATGAATTGACGCAAAGTCTCGTTGTTGTTCATTTTATCGGTGCAAGTCGTCTTCCTTTCGAGGCGATTGTATGTGCCTTGGAAATTCGCTGTAGAAGATCGCAGAGGTGTTGCCAAGAGTAGATCGACTCAGTGGTTGGTTTAATAACCACGATCGGCGGATCCTTCGAGCACGATCGGAAGGTAATTTGCCATTACATGCTCTCCTCCTCCTTTGCTCGGACGGTGTTGTATAGATCTCAAGAAATTCGATGGGATTTTGAGATCCATCAAATTTCTCCATGTTCACCGGTCGAAAATGAGGTGGCGTGAAACGCTCAAGGTCGGCGAAAATGCGGCATCCGGTAATCACTTCTTGACGCCTTCTTTGTAAGAAAGAAGGGTTAATATCACCAGGTGATCGTATTCGACGATACCCGACAGTCGTGACACATTACGTAGTAGGTTTCGTTCTCGAGGGAATACTCCTCGTACTCCACCGTTAGAATTTCTTTGTCGAAGTGGTGAATGATCACCTCTCAGGGGCTTCTTGATCATCGGCGATCGAAATGTATTTCTCGAATAGGGATCGATTCGACTTATGGCGTGTCGATTCCTCGTGAAAATATTCGATTGATCAGTAGTGAGGAAGTCGCATTGCTACGACTACCTGAATGTTGTCGACGAGGTACTTCCAGTCTTGTCATCACAGTTCAAAGTCTTTGCGCAATCTCTTCACTAAAGAGATCGTACCCTGGCGTTCGAGCAAGCTCTTGACTGGGATTCTCGAGCAAGTCGTTGATGTCCTGGAGTTCTTGTACCTCCTCCGACTGATGTTGAATGCGCCCAGGCAGGTTCTTCTGGACTGCAATTTTCTTTCTTTGGACGACATCAAAATCCTCCTCATCAGGTCTTTGAGGCCTTCTCAGTGGAGTGCGAGAATGTCGAGGATTTCCCTCGCATTCATCAAAGTGTTGGTTCTGTCCGTCACCGGTGGTGCCCTTGCCATTACCACGAGGGGGCGCAGTGTGTGATCTTCGGGGAGTGTTCTTATCCCGGCCTCCATGAGGCTGACCCTAATTTGAGGGAAGGACGAAGACCTCCCGTTGATGATTCTCACTTGCGCTCGAGGCCTCCCCGCTTGAGGAGTGCTCGAGAGACACCATCTGGCGACTTGGAGTAATCCCCTCCAGGTAGGGGAACTCCGGGTTATAACTGTCTCCGTTCGCAAATGAGATCTGCGGAGAGACGGTCGAATTTGCAGGAAAAGCATGCTTGATCCCACCCTCTCTGGATTTACCCTGAGAGAGAGGATCACTAGATCTTTGGTGGAGTCTGGAATGGTGGCTCCCGAACTTGTCTTACCAAGTCGGACCGCCTTAGGGGACTTGAACACTTGGAGGAAAAACTCGTTGTGTTGTGAGTCCTCACGGTGCGGTTCAGTCGGATTGACCCTTGTCCTTTGAGGGAATTGGCTCCTCTGTTGGACGTATCGTTGTGGGGGATAAGGATCCCTCCTCAACTCCATTGATGGGATGGTTTCCTGGAGAATAATCTCCGGAGGCAACATCACCATCAGCGGATGCATCACTCGGCTCGTAGTCGAAACCGGCATCCATGTCGACGTCACAGAATCTGCCAAGTCAAACCAGTTCTCCTCGTTCCATCCTCCCGCCATGATTGCATGAGATTTGGAAAAAGAGAGTATGTTGACAAGAGATTACCTAAGATCCCCACGATCGGCGCCAGCCAACCGCTTGGTGTATTAGAACCGATCTTACGTAAAGATTATTTGATTCGGGGTCTCCTAGAGGTGAAATCACGCAGAGTGGTTGACATGGGATGTTTAGGCGAGTTCAGCCTTCTCCGGAGAGAATAATAACCCTAATCCTGTGTGGTGTGGTATTCTTGATGATCAAGTAAGAAGCTAAGACTATTACAGAGAATAGTACTTGTATTTCTCCTTGACTCGCTCTATTTTTCTGTCCCTCTCCCCCTCGTCTTCCTGATTGATGCCCTTATATAGTCGTGAAGGAGTAGCCGTTTTGTCCTGCGGAAGAGGCGCCTTAATTGAGCCAGTAATGGGCGCATGATGGCAGTAATTACCGGCGCATTGGTTTCTCCACGCCGTCTGGCAGTTATCATTCAGAGGTAATGGGGTATTTAAGCACTATTACTACGCGGAATAATAGACCGTTCGGATTCCTTAATCAATTAGACCCACTTGCCTGTAGGTTTGATTATAAGGTGGTCGTGGTTTGCCTGGTCGTAGGAGGACTTACGACCAGGTAGTAGTCGTAGAAGGTCTTACGACTATGTAGTGATCGTAGAAGGACTTACGACCATGTAATGGTCGTAGAAAGACTTACGACCAGGTAGTAGTCGTAGAAAGACTTACGACCATGACATGGTCGTAGTAAGACTTACGACTATGGGGGTGATTGTAGAAGATCTTACAATCACTTGGTAGGCCTCTCCCTTATAAAAATAAGGGGTACTTCTGGAGACTATGTGACATTATATTTACCCATAATAAGAATTATAGATAATAGATAAAAATTAGGATTATTAGATCCTCGTCAACTCTATATTTTGTGGTTTCATTAGTATTGATCTATATTTCTTTATCCACATATATTTGGGATCTCTACTTTGAAACATATCTGTTGAGTATATAAAACTTGTGTAGTTCATATATACTCATATTGTTTTATATTCAATTATTTGTAATTTATGATAGTTGTCATCAATTACCAAAGAGGAAAAGATTAGAGTATCTTGACCCACTATTGTGAGTTAATGGTACATTGTGGTAATTAATGACAATCACGTTATGGGACTAACATTTTCCAATGAGTTGGGTAAATAGGTTATGTTCCATGATTGTGGAGACTTCAGATGGCATCATGTGTTGATAAGCATCAAGACAAGATCCCGAAGTGAAGGAATCCATCATGTGTTGATGGAAGGCTCGTAAAGAATGCATCATGAGTTGATGCACATCCAAGTCAAGAACATGGAGTAAAGAAAACCATCACGTGTTGATGGAAGTCAAGTGAATGATGCATTATGGATTGATGCATATCAAGACAATGACCCAGACTTGAAGTGAAGATGTGCGTCATCAAGCTTTAAGAGGATGCTCAAGGCAAATGTATGACTAGTTAGGGCTAAGGATGTGTTCATAGTCTTTTACCGGTCTTGGTGTTTGGTTGGAGACCGGATTGCTAGTATAGGTTGTCGTACTATTAAGAGGGGTCTTGTCTAGTAGCATGAGTCTCATCATGTGTTGATAGCTCAATCTCGCTTACTCTAGCTCACCGTGGCACGATGCTATTATTTGTGAATATATTTTGTAAATAGTTGAGGCTCATGCATCTAATCCTTGTAGCATATGACTATACTGTGTAAATGTGTTTTGTAAATGGTTAAAGTTCATGTACCTCCTCCTTGTGACATGATCTAAGTTTACAAATGTGTTTTGCAAATTGTTAGGGCTCATGCATTACATTTGTTTTTCCTCTGAAAATCTGTTCAGTAATTTTGGTATGATCGTAAGTATGCGCGGTATTACTACAGGTCGGTAATACCGAAGTTTACATAGCGGTATGAATTTTCCAGAGAGTGTGTTTTTGAAGAGTTTCTCGATATCCCAAAAACGGTATGACCGCAAGTGATGAGCGGTATTACCGCAAGTCGGTAATACCAAAATCCAGTTATGGTATGTTTTTTTTAGAGAACATGTTTTTGAGAGTTCATCTTTAAATCTGAAAATGGTATGACTGTAGCTCTTGAGCGGTATTACCGCAAGTCGGTAATACCGAGTTTTAGTTGGCGATACGTCTTTTCCAAAGAGGGTGTAATACCGAGTTTTAGTTGGCGATACGTCTTTTCTAAAGAGGGTGTAATATCGAGTTTTAGTTGGCGATACATCTTTTCCAAAGAGGGTGTTTTTCTTGTGATTTTTGGTCCTCTGGAAATCGGTAATACCAATATAGCCGAGCGGTATTACCGTAGTGCGGTAGCCGAGCTGGTCAGACCGCCAGTAATGACTTAGCCGATTTTCAACCTCTGAAAACCGAAACCTACTGGAAATTTCCATCCAATAGAACTTTTGACTGGAGACTCCAAATATTATGGGATCAAGTGCAATAGAATCTTCTCTCTTGCCTACACCCTCTATTTTTGGCCCAACCCAATCCACACTTTCTGAAGTTGGCCAGTCTGACCGCCGCTATGGCCGGTCGGACCGATCTTGGACCGGTCTGACCGCCTACCTGGCCGGTCAGACCGCCTGAGACCTGACAGTTCTGAAACTTTGACGAAAACACGTGAAACGATAAACCGTTAACGTCATTGCTAATTGTCACATCATCCTAAGATCTGGAGCATATCCCCCATAATATCCACAATCTCCCCCTTGATGAACACATTGGCAATAATCCAGAAAATATAATTTGGAGGTTTGAAAAGTAAAATACTTTCGTTTTCGTACAAAGACACAACTTGGTCCATAAACAAGAGAAAGCAATGGAAATGACCAAGCTGGCATCAGAATAGCATAGGCAAGTGAGATAAGGTAAAAAAGCATAAAAACTTTGAATTCCAGAAAAGAGTCAAAAATCTCACTTAAGGTCCATATGAAGGAACAATTGTTCAATTGACCTATGATCATTGTGAGGATCAATAAATGCAATTCAAGTTCAGAAAAGTCAATAAGACAATAAGAATGCAATTCAAAAACTCCCCCTCACTATGATCCTCAGATTTCAGAAAATTTCAAATTCTCCCTATTTTTATCAATTTTATATATCTTCTCCCCCTTTGTACAATAATGATATATCTTCTCCTCCAATATTGAAATATCTTCTCCCCCCTTTGACAATGGAGTCATCAAGGAATCACGCCTTCCTCTCATCCAGAGATAACAAATGCAGAATGAAGAAAGAAGCATAAGGAGTATGCATGAAGTGCAATGCAGTAGCTTTATTTTTTTGTATTTTTTTAATTTTTGATTACAAGAAGCTTTGGAGATTTCCCAAAAGAACAAGCTAGCATCTCTAATATTGCAGAAACAACATATCAAGCCTGACAGCGCTAGCAAGATCATGATAAGACATATATATCAAAGCTAAGCACGAAGGCTCAAAAGTAAAGCAATAGATTTGATCAATTTAAGCAAAGCTGCAAATTCAACAAGTTCATCAACAGGGATCCTAAAGTTAAACTGGCCATGTCAAAATATCAAAGTGAGATAAAAAAAATCTAACAAAGACCACATTAAGAGTCAATCAGGTCATGTATTGAATCATTTTGCTCAGATTTCTCAAAAGCCCATTTGTCAACAGTTTTCTCATTTGCACTGAATATTGAAGTTGACTAATGATCTAACTTACTGACAAGATCCTGGACTAGGAGCCATCCACAAACTCATCCTAAGCTTCGACCAGAGGTTGATTAAAGGTATATCTTAGTGAAGAAGATCCTGGACTAGGAGCCATCCACAAACTCTCCCTAAGCTTCTACCAGGGCGACAAATCTTGAGATTCATATCATTTTCGACAAGCAGTCCCCATGAGATCGTCTGGATCATTAAACTATCTCCAAGTTCTTGTCTTTGACAAGCAGTCTCGTAAGAATAGTTTGGCACAATTTAAGCATAAGACAATCTTGATTTTTCATGTTTCACAAGAGCAGTTTTAGAATCTCAAGAACACAAAAAACTAAAGTAATGGTCAATTTTAGATTCAAGAGCTAACAAAGCAATTCTGAAAGGGCCAATGTCACAAAAGGAGCACTAATTACGCAACTAAATAAAACATCCACAAATTGTAATTTTGAGTTCGAGTTGTTTTAGAGTTCTAGCTCATACAGCAAAGACTTATCTGTATATGTGAAAACATGATAATTCTAGCAAGTCAAATAACTAGACATGGCATTCAGCAAGAATTAAAATACTAAAACTCCAAAGGGTAATAGGCAAAGCTTCATCAATTTTAAAAGATAAGCAGAAAAACCTATCTTACAATGCATCTTTTTGGATACCACTTGTTGGATTTTTCATATCACTTGTTGGATTTTTCATATGAATGCAATATGATACAATGAGATGCAATAAAAGCCTAAAAACCTAAAAAGTTCAAAAAGATCAACAAGTTCATAAAAGAACAAGAAAAGATCAAAAGAACAAGGTAAGATCAGAAAAGATCGAACTCCCCCTCAAACCAACCCATAGGGATAAATTACCCCTAACTCGCTTCTCAAGGTGGCAAACCTAGTTGGGTCTAAAGGCTTGGTGAGGATATCAGCCAGTTGAGCCTCGGACTCCACGAAGTGTAGCACAATATCACCTTTTTCGATATGGTCTCTAATGAAGTGATAGCGAATGTCTATGTGCTTGGTTCTAGAGTGTTGCACATGATTTTTAGCAATATTAATAGCAGAAGTGTTATCACAGAAAAGAGGAATACTAGCAAAATTTAACCCATAATCCTCAAGAGTGGTTACCATCCACAAAATCTGACTACAGCAACTAGCAGCAGCTATATATTCAGCTTCAACAGTGGATTGTGCAACAGAAGACTGGTTCCTAGAAGACCAAGAAACAAGAGAAGTGCCTAGGAAGTGACAAGTGCCTGAGGTACTCTTCCTATCTAGCCGACAGCCCGCAAAATCAGAATCAGAAAACCCCCGAATGGACAAAGATGACGAACAGGAATACCAAATGCCATACAAGAGGGTAGAGTGTAAATACCTGAATATGCGCTTAACGGCTTGGCGATGGAAAGTTCTCAGAGACGCCTGAAACCTCGCACAGAGACAGACCGTGAAGTGGATGTCCGGTCTTGAGGCCGTCAGGTACATAAGGGAACTGATCATGCTGCGGTACTCACGTTGATCCATGGCTTCTCTTTCCTTATCTGGATCCAAAACAGTCGAAGTCGCCATGGGAGTGGAGATCGGCTTACAGTCACCCATGTCGAAGCGTTTGAGCAAGTCATTAGTGTAATTCGTCTGATGGATGAAGATCCCTTCCTTGCATTGCTTGATTTGAAGCCCCAAAAAGTAATTGAGCTGTCCCACCATACTCATCTCAAATTCTCTGGACATAGTCTCAGAAAAGCTGGAAACAAGAGCATGAGAAGAACCACCAAAGATAATATCATCAACGTAAATTTGAGCAAGCAGGAAGTTATTACCACGCCTAAGAATGAACAAAGTCTTGTCTACCTTACCCATCCCAAAGTCATTCTTATGCAAGGTCTTAAGTATATCATACCGGGCACTAGGGGCTTGTTTAAGACCATATAAGGCTTTGGATAGCTTGAATACATGATGTGGGTACTTGGAATAATCAAAGTCTTGGGGTTGCTTAACATAAACTTCTCTCTATGAAACCATTTAAAAAGTCACTTTTAACATCCATCTGATATAATCTAAAGCCCTTAGATGCAGCAAATGCAAGCAGAATGTGAATGGCTTCTAGTCTAGCAACAGGAGCAAAGGTCTCATCAAAATCCAACCCGTCAACTTGGCTAAAACCCTGAGCTACCAACCTAGCCTTGTTTCTAATTACAGAACCATCCTCATTTTGTTTGTTTTTGAAAACCCAGCGGGTTCCTATAACATTATGGCCACTAGGAGGTTCTACTAGATTCCAAACCTTATTCCTCTCAAAATTATCTAACTCCTCATGCATGGTATTAACCCAGCTAGAATTTGATAAAGCATGTGATATATCGCGGGGTTCAAAAGAAGCAACAAATGCAGAGTGAGAGAAGAGATTTGGATCATGATACCTGGAGCGAGTGACTCGCTCATAAAGATTACAAATTATCTGATCCGGAGGGTGCGGCCTTTGAATGTGAAGTGGTGCACCCGGAGAAGAAAGTATCTCTTCAACCTTCGCAGGTACTGTTGATGATGAAGATGCAGCAGGAGCCTCATCTGAAGGCGAAGTAGTCACAGCAGATTCTTGTGCTGGAATAGGAGCGTCAACAACAACAGGTGGAAGAACATCAAATCCTTCATCCTCTTCCTCTATGAATATGCTCTCTGTCACCTGTGTATCACCTGAAATATCTGATCTAGCTCCAGCGCTAGTTTCATCAAAAGTGACATTGCATGTCTCCTGAACAAGGTTAGTTTCAGCATTAAAAACCCGAAAACCCCTCGAATGTGCAGAATAACCCAGAAATAAACCATCAAAAGTTCTTAACTCAAATTTATGTAGATTTCCTGTCTTGAGAATAAAATATTTATATCTAAAGACTCGAAAGTGCGAGACAGAGTGTTTTCTACAAAATCGAAGCTCATAAGCAGTCTTGCCCAAGGAAGGTCTCACAAAGACACGATTAGCAATATGGCAAGCAATAGTAACAGATTCGGCCCAAAACCTCCTCGGCGTCCTATACTCATCTAGCATCGTCCTAGCCATCTCGACCAGTGTCCTATTCTTCGTTTCCACAATGCCATTTTGTTGAGGGACGTGTGGAGAAGAGAACTGATGCTCAATTCCACGCTCAGCACAAAAAGAGGAAAATGAGGCATTCTTGAACTCCGTTCCATTGTCACTGCGGATCGCTCTCAAGGCACCCGAAGTTCAAAAGCCAAACGCAGAACAAGATCATGATAATAATCAAAAGCTTCATCATTCGAATCAAGAAAGAACACCCAAGTGTATCTAGAAAAATAATCGACTATGATAAGAATGTACTATTTTCCACCAACTGACCGAACCCTAGCAGGACCAACAGTATCCATATGAAGCAACTGTCCCGGTGTGTCAGTCATGACATAGTCACTGAAGGGTGTGAGGCGGCAACTTGCTTGCCATGCTTACAGGGCGCACATACAACATCTTTGATGGCTTTAAGTTTGGGCAAACCTCTCATGAGATCAAGGTTGCTAACTCGCGTCAGATGATCAAAACCAATGTGCCCTAAACGACGGTGCCAAAGCTAGAACTCAGAAGAAGAAGATGAAATCAAGCATTTTAGAGAACCAGCAAGAGATTCAGAAAAGTCAGCTCCAAAGATCCTAGCAACTCTAGTAATTCCAAAAACAAGCTCACGAGTTGAATCAAGCACCGACAAGTATTTTTCTTAAATCTAGTCTCATAGCCATCATCAAGAAGTTGAGAGACAGAAAGCAAATTAAACCTTAGCTTGTCTACAAGGGCGACGTCCTTGAGGATGAAACTGTCGTTCACCCTGATCGATCTCGTTCCTTCAATCCGCCCTTGTTTATCATCTCCAAAGGTGATAAAATCATCACCCGTCGACCGCGTGAAGGAGGTGAACCATCTTAAGTCTCCGGTCATGTGGCGTGAACAGCCGGAGTCGACGAACCACGTGTCCTTCCTCTTTCCGCGGTAATCCTGAAAATCAAGGCAAAGAAGAACGATGTGTCTCAATACTGGGGTTAGTTAAACAAGACTTAGGAACCCCGTCTGCGAGTAGTATGCAAAGCAGAAGTGTTATCCTTGATTTTATTTGAAGTTATGCTATGAGCAATGGTTAAAGTAACATGAGAGTTATCATGTCTAGGAACATGATGATGAGCATGTGACACAAATCCTAAATCAGGTTTCTTCTTTTCTATGTTACCATGTCTCATAAATGCTCTAGGTTGATTAGATGAAATTCTAGCAAAAAATTTCTTATCATTTTTCAACCTACGCCAACAGAACTCAATCAAATGCTCATCCTTTTTGTAATAGGTGCAATGATACTTAGTACCACTGGGAGAAGCACCCTTAGACTTAACAGATGGTTGGGCAACACCTGCAAATTTAAAGACAATTTTTGCAGGTTGGATTTTGAATTCAACTAACCCATTTTCCAAGACTTGAGTAACTTTTGGCTTAGAATTATCTTGAACAGAGTTGTATTATAATCATTACTTCTTATAAGGAGTTTTAGACTTGTCCAGAATCATGTTTAATTGTTTCTTACCTTTAGAGAATTTTTCTAAGGTATCCTTAAGATAAGTATTTTTTTCTTTAAGATTAACACATGATTCACAGGTTTTACGCTTAATAGCTCTAGCATATTTTTTCTTATATAAAACAGTTTCAAGTTTAAGAGCTGGACATGAAGCACATGTAGCAGACTCAATACTATCCTTAAGCTTGATATATTTAGCTCTAGCTGCTTCTAAGATATCTTTAACTTCATGTTTGCGTTCTAAGCAGAAAGTGCAAAAGCTAGGATCAACCACACCAGAAGCAACTAACTTGCTAGACTTTAAGCATTTTTCGCATAGAGCAGATTTAACCTCAACAAGCTCAGTCCTAGCATTTTCAAGTTGTTGCAAATCAATATCATGAGAAGATTGCAGTTTAGCAAATTCAGAGTGCAAAGCATGGCATGATGAATATTCATCAGATTCAAGAATCCTAGCATTTTCAAGTTCTAAAGTCAAATTATCTACTTGTGACTCTAACTCCTTATTCTTGGCCATGACAAACTCTAAAGCCTTATCCTAACTCATGAGTTGCTCAAACATAGATTCAGATCTATCAGAAAGAACATCATAGGAAGGAGGTACCTCATCGTTGTCGTCGTCAACGGAGTCAGCCATGAAGCACAAGCCGGTGAAGTCCTTGGTCTTCTCTTTCTTCTTGTTTTGAGGGATCTCCTCCTCCTTGACCTCCTCACTCCCGGAGTCAACATCGCTTAAGGATTGATCCTCAAAAGCGGCAAGCACCCGGTGAGCGGCCTTTGTCAGCTTGGCAGTATTATATCGTGAGTTGTTCCATTGAGTCTTCTTCCGAGCTGACTTTCCCTCCTTGTGGTTGCTCTTACCTTTCAGCTTGGGCAATTTGTCCGTATATGATTAAGCTCACAACACTCATAGCAAGTCATGGGACCTTGTCGATTTTTGTTTCTCATATTGTTGTAGGCCCGTGTGACCTTTTTGACTATGAGGGCCAACTCAGCCTCAGGAAGATTCTCAAACTACTCTTCATGGATTGCAGATAAACCAGCAAGCGAAAATCCAGAAGAAGACTCAAAAGACCCTTCAGAAGCTCTCTTGAGCGGGTCTGCTACCAAATCCATGTTTTCCTTCTTGGGGTGATCAATCCTCTTAATCTCATGAGTCTTGAGCTTGCTATAGAGCGGCTCTAAAGTCAGATCCGAGAGTTTGACATTCTCCTCAATGGTTGTGGCCTTTATCTCCCACTCCTTGGTGTTGATTGCAGCCAAGAGGTGGGTGGCATTTTCAGACTGAGAATATTCAATACCAACAGCTTTCATCTGATTAATCACTTTATTAAAGCGACTGAAAATGTCATCGATGCTCTCTCTAGGACGCATCTCGAATTTGTTATATTCACGCTTATAGACTATTTGGCGCACTTTCTTGACTTGGGACGAACCCTCATGATAGGTTTCGAGAGTGTTCTAAATCTCATGCGCAGTCTCAAGATTGCAAATCCGATCATACTCTTGTCTCCCAAACCCACCATACAAGAGGTTTTTGGCCTTATTGTTGTTAGCCAAAAGGGCTTCTGAAGCCGGCGTAGCAACTTCGGGCACAATGAGTGAAACTCGAACAACCTCCCATATAGCGTGCCCTTCGCTCTCAAGGAAGACTCGCATGTGATTCTTCCAATAGGCATAGTCGTACCCATCGAAGATATGCGGCTTCGTGGAGTATCTATCCATCGACAAGTTCAGTGACCAGTTAAGATCAAGATTGAACTAACCAGGCTCTGATACCACTTGTTGGACCGAACATGCGACTAGAGGGGGGGGGGTTGAATAGGGGCACACTCACTTTTTCACAAATAATAGATTCAACACAAATTTCACTCCAGTAGCTATGGAAGCTATAAAGATAAGTATATCAGTGCAGCAGAAGACTAATATTGAATCCAATATAAACCCCTAAGCAATACACAAAATCAACAAAGATTAAAGCAAATCAATGCACTGGCGGTCAGACCACTGTGTCACTAGCGGTCGGGCCAATTTCCTGCTGGTCTGATCGGTGACTCGCCGGTCCGATCACGCACAAGAACAAAACAAAAAAAATTTCAATGACGAAGTTGCAAATAGATGAAACTTTTGATCTACAACTCCAAACTTGATAAAATTTGGAACACACCTTCTCTATGATATCAGGAACCTATTCCAATCGAATATTGTGATAATTTTTGGAAGAATAAGGATCCTTTTCCGTTTGATTGAAGAAGGGTTCAAAACCGGGTCAAAACGAAAACTTGATCCAAAAAGTTGCTCGTGGGTGATTGATGATCAAGATGATCCTAGATACTTTCTCACACATCACAGTAAGCTAGATCACGTGAAGAATTCAATCAAAAACTCGCGGATCAAAGAAAGACTCAAAATCATCAAATATAGAGAAAGAACGCAATGAGAGAAAACATTGATCAAACTTTCCTTTGATTGATTGACATGATATGGGCTTACAACCTCTCCACCAATGGGGGACATGCTCAACCCAAGAGCACGAAAATCACATCAAAATCTCTATAACCCTAGCCTCCACAAAAGCCCTTCCTAAGAAAATTAGGGTTTACAGAAATAGCAAAAGAGATGAAGCGAAGGTGCAGCCACCTCCCTCCCTTATTTATTGTGGAGGCTTAGACCTTCTAGAAGTTTGACTAAATTGGGCTCCCGTTAAGGCCCAAACAAACGGGACACATAAGTACGTATTTTAATGCACCGTCTTTAACACCTCTTGACCTAACTAGCTACACCTTGCACCATCTTGCGCCTCGGATTAGCTAATAGGTCACCCATGTCCATCTTGCACCACGCTTGAGTACATTGACCTCACCCGGCATCGTCGATCGTTCTGGACCTCAGCTCTCTAAGCCTAGTCGTGATCATCCTCCCCGTTGACCGTCGTTGACCACCAAGCAACCTGCACAACAATAGATAAGTAAACCGAATTTGGGAACAAGTTCTTCACAACTTGACCCATGTTAGTCAAAACATGCATCATACAACATATATGCCCTGAAACTCATGACTTTGACCTAACAACCGAATATCGCCGCCACGACGGGCGACGATCAAAGTGAAAACCGGTCGATCGCTTTAAGGCGATCAGACTCGCCACCTATTGGCGGTCGGACCACGATGATGACTTAGCCGATTTTCAACCTCTGAAAACCGAAACCTACTGGAAATTTCAATCCAATAGAACTTTTGAATGGAGACTACAAAAATTATGGGACCAAGTGCAATAGAATCTCCTCTCTTGCCTATTCCCTCTTTTTTTTGGCCCAGCCCAATCCACACTTTCTGAAGTTGGCCGGTCCGACCGCCGCTATGGCGGTCGATCGATCTTGACCGATCGACCGCCTCCTGGCGGTCGGATCGCTCGAGACCGATTACGAAACTTTGCCGAAAACACGTGAAACGATAAACCGTTAACGACATTGCCAATTGTCACATCATCCTAAGATCTGGAGCATATCCCCATGATATCCACAAACTCTAATACTCATAATGAGTTGACTAGTAAACAACAAGTATAGGAATGAGTACAAATAATTAATCCTTCTCTTGTTGCAAGTTTCACGTTTTACACGCAAAGCTAGCTGTAATTAACTAACTAACTAACTAGCAGGGCGAAACTAGAATGAAAATGACCAGGGTTCACCACTTCATCATGTATATAACAATATATATAATTTCTAAGCAACATTGTACTAAATAGTAACGCGTTCGGCATTTTTTAGCATCAATAATTCAACATAACCGATGACAATATACAATGATAAAGAAGTAGCCATCAAAATACTTACCAAAATGAAGAAATCCACTAATAATATTGGTTAATTGTAGCAAAGTAAAGAAGCTAAGGACGAAAAAACTGAATTGGCAAAATACATCATCTGACCTCAATGGCCTACAAAAAAGAGAGAACAAAGTGAATTAAAATTTTCAAATAAAAAAGAGTAGAATGATCAAATGAAAGAAAACACAATACCTTTTAGTATTTACGTTACTTCAAGTTTATGAAGTGACCAACCAAGACATCATTGGTAACTTTCTTCATTTCTTCTTTCTCTACATAACAAATTAGGTTATCACTCATGAAATCATCACCGATGCAATTGCACAAATACGTTTTCACACACTTAATGGCATTCATAATGTCTTTCGCCGCAGTGCTAATGACAAAGTGTTTGCCTTATATCACGAGCTTAATTAATTAACTCTTATATATATATCATAATCCCCTAGTCAAAGAGTTAAGCTTCTAGGTGAAGTGTCAACATCAAAGAAAAAAAAGTCTCTAAAGACATGTACATAGACCAATTCAAGAGATGTATGAATTTTGCATAGACTTTCGCAAGTAACATTAGCGAATACTTGGTGTCATTTAAGCCATGGTTGATAATGGTCTGAGAAATGGTTAATTTCTGTAACTAAGAAAACTCCAACATTTACATATATCAGGTCAGAACTCATAACAAAGCATCATTAATCTTGTCCAAGATGAATCTAAAAGATTAGACCTAAATAGCTTGACCAGAGTATTTTGGACCAAAGATTATTGTCCTAACAAAAACAAATAACCTAGATGACAGCCTTGATACCAACATTGACTTGTCTCAAGTTTAGATAGAACCAAGCCTAAAGCCTCAACAAGCTGGGCACTCAAGTAGCCGTCGAATCGAGGTATCCGCGAGCTAGGGGAAGCTATGGCGTTCGGGGGCGGGGCTTGACTGGCTGAGGACATCGAGGTCTCCACGACTCCACCTCTCTGACGAATCGAAGGCTTGTGTTAATCACCGTGCCTGGCTAGGGGATGGTGAGGACATGGGGTCTTCGCCCAGCCTCTCCGGCGCCTGTGTTGGGGGAATCGGGGCTGGGCCACTTGGGGTCTAGGCGCGTCGCGTGTGGCCGCGTGGGAGGAGCAGGGGCGCCAGGGAGCGAGGTAGCGGGCGAAACGAAGCTTTGGGCTGTCGGGGCATGGGAGGAGCAAGGGCGTTGAGGGCAGTTGGCCGTGTTTGGGCCCGTGGGTGTGGCAGCGTGCGCCTGGGCCAAGGCAGAGTGGGGGTGCACCAATTTTGGGCTGGGGGTTCACATATGGTGACATGGCCTGGTATCTATTAATTTTTTCTAACCTGGTGTCCTGTGACACCAGGTGGGGCTACTGGGCTCCACCCCTGTAACTAGTTGATTTTGGTTCGGAAGGGTAGATGCGTGGCAAGAGGAAGCCGTCAGTTGCTGCTCCGCAACCACCAACAACAAGACCAGGGCGAGGGCCTATTTAGGATAGCTTCGGCTTTGGCTTTTCACTAGGAAAAGTTGAAAGTCGTCCCAAACAGACAGCTTTCAGGAGTTGTTTTTGGAAAAGACAGAAATCATGATTAATGTGTAGAAGCAGAAAGTGGGAAGTTGGCCTATGGCAGCTTCCCACGACTTCGGCGGACTGGGGTTCCAACTTTGCCTCTAAAGTTGTCGGGACCCAAAAAAGTAATTCTGGACCCTCTGTGTATTCTGCACTAGTCCAGGATCACGCTAGTGCACACAGTGTAACATAGATGAATATCGACCCACACAAGATGATTAATAGAATAAACGTCTAATTTGAATAGCAAATAATGGTTTTGACCTTATAGTCGAGTTTACATTTATTAAGCCCTGCAGGGCTGACAATAAATAAAATAGCAGCAACGGAATAGAAATAAACTTCAGCGGAATCCCATCAATTCACCATAGGCAACTGACTTGGATCAAGACCCTAACGATCGACACCTTCGTAGAACTCCTCTTCAAAAGCAGGCGATGACTCCTCCACTTATGTTGATTGTTTGAAGCAAGTATGAGTACACAACCGTACTCGTAAGTTATACCACATAATGCAATTTATAGATGATGGCTTATTCCAAAGGAATAGCTTCTGTGGTTCTTTTGCAGAAATGCAACATTTGCAATTGAATACGAATAATAAATTAAAAACATAATTCAAAATAAATAAACAATAATAATTTATCATTTGATTTCACAAATGACACAGAGTCTAAACAAGTTATTCACACAGCCATATTACTTAGATCACACAGCTCCCTTCCCAAATGTTTTTATGAAAATATACGCCTCGTGTGAAATCTCCGAGCATGTCCATGACCGCGGACGCGACTATTCGAATAGATTGATTTAACACTCTGCAGAGGTTGTACACTTTACCCATAAGATAAAATTAATGTAGCTAGCACTGACCATAACAAAACTTTTCATAAACTTCATCTTAAATATTGACACTCCTGATGTGCTTTACTGTCGTCCAACTGATACACACAGCGTTTGGGTACGACACACACCACTGGACATGAATGCGGCAAACCGTCCCGCGTTGTGATAAACACACCTCCAGCCTATCACATAGCTTAACCTACAACCTGAGTTGTCAATAGCAAGATTCCATAACCTACTAAGTTAGGCCCATCCCATACCAGGCATGTGGTTGTACAGTAAGACTCAGTTCAATGGCGCACAAGGTTAAGTCCTTAATTGACTAAGGCAAGACTTTCAATTTCTAACTAAGTCACACATATTATCATTCCCAGCACACAGCTCCACCATATCACATAGTATCCACCACTTGTCTCAGTCTAAATCTTTTCCCACCCTGTTGGTTAAGTGCAACATATGACATCAACGAGTAATAGCACACAACACACACAGTTTTATCACACAGTTCCATAATTACTTAGTCAAGTTTATATTTGCAACTCACATGAAATGATGACTCGGCATGGCTAAGCAATCTACTCGTATCTAACCAACTCACATTGGTGCTACAATAATACCAACTAATAATGAACCAACCTAGGGTGACAAAAGATCATGGCATTACAATAGACAAGGTGGATGTAACAATTTGGATTAAAAACTAAACCCACAAGCATTTAAATAAATAG
This sequence comes from Hsuehochloa calcarea, assembly GCA_036346395.1. NCBI lineage: Eukaryota > Viridiplantae > Streptophyta > Magnoliopsida > Poales > Poaceae > Hsuehochloa > Hsuehochloa calcarea. Next base: position 734,657 of record CM070606.1, read on the forward strand.
TTAAAATAGAATGCAATACATTGAAATAAAGTATTTTGAAAACTGAGTTCAACATGATCAAAGGTATAACTTGCTTTGGAATAGGACTAGGTACTGATCTTGGTATTGGGGCACTCCTTCTTCAAAACCCCTTGAAGAATTAACGTCTACTCGACAAATGAATAATAGAGGTAAAACAAACTCCAAAAATTAAATAAAAATCATAAATAAATAGATCTTGAATTTATATAAATTTAGAAATTTGAATGTGCTCAATCGGAGTTCGGATGCCAATGATATGGGCTTTGGAAGATTGAATCTAAAGAAAACCCTAATTTTTGAATTTAATAAGAATTTCTGAATTATTTCTATAAAGAAAAATTAGATTATTGCGTAATCGCTGACGTTAGCGAAGAATTTCCAGAAAAAGAATAAATAACAAAAATTCTGACATGTGAGACCCACTTGTCAGCCTCACGGCTCACGGTGGACTTGGTTCTCCGAACCATGGTTTTGAGTTCGATGTCGATCTGCCGCGTAAGCGCTGATATGTCGACAACTGGACGACACGCGGCTGACACGCAAGCACACGCACTGATATGGCTGCCGAGGTGGACGAACCCACGGGCTCGACGGAGACGATGACACTAATCCCGATGGTCACCGGTGCTAGACGGCGGCTAGCCGGTGATGGATGGGCGTGCTGGGTAGAGGAGATTGTTGCGGACCTGGTGATGCTTGTATTGGTTCGGGAGGTCGACGGTGATCACCGAAATTTACGACGGAGTGGAAGACGAAATACGGCTTTTGTCGGAATTGATCTCCCGAGACGCCCCGGAGTAAAGGAGGGGCGCGCGAGGTAGCTTCAATGGTGAGGAAGTCGACGGTGCTGACCACAGGGGCAGGGTGGCACCGGCGGCGGAGAAATTCGAGTTTTTAGCGTTTCGGCTTTAAAACACTAAAGCTCGAATAGCGATGGCTCGGTTTGATCCAAGGGTGTCGACGATCAAATCGCCGATCTTATGAATATATAAATGAAAAGAGGAAAAATATGTGTGACTTCTGGGAGTGGATCTAACTTGCTCTTTATTGCTATGAACTCACAATTACAAACACTGGGAGTATCTAAAAACACAACACTTTGCTATATCTTGCTTGATGTCTTCTGCTTATGCTGTCTATGCTGTACCCCCTGTCCTCTCTGTCCTTCCATGACCCTCCTTAAATAGTTGATGAAGCGGTGACAGTTATCCCATGAAGAGACATCCGTTGAGGAGCGACGCACCTGGTCGGGAAGAGACGGCAGTTTGGCGGTTCCACTAACTGTAAAGGCGGTTGGTGAAAACGTCAACTGTTCTGCGGTTAATGATTTAGGAGACGTTAAATCATTAGCCGTAATAGTGTTGTATTATGTGGAACATGAAACACGTGGTTCATTCATCACATAGTGAGTGGCGTGGTCGGAGACTTGACCTAAACGCCTGTTCATAGCTTTACGAGCACTCACCTGGTCGTGGACTAGGCTTGGAACTTTGTCCGACCAGGGTATTCATTATATAACTTCTGTAATACCTACGACCAGTTAGGTCGGTGGTCTTAGAAGTTACGACCACGAAGACGTATGGTCTTTATCATATATTAAGATAATATATGAATATTTCAATCCTCAACAGCTAGCCCCCGAACTTTTAAATGAATATTGGTCGTGCGGACACGTTCTCCAATGCAATCATATCGAACAGACCTCTCATTAAATGCCGTGAGACTCGAGGCGTCCAGATTCATTTTAAAGTTGAGAAACCGCTTTGGAAAAAGGAAAACATTTACGTCCTTCAAATAAAAGGTATTTGCCCATTGGACTTCTCAAGAGTCGATTCTGATGAAAATGTCTATAAAACGACCCGGTGAGTGCTTTAAACCTTTACGCCTCTATCTCTAAGAAAATCTTCCTTGAGTTCTTCACCCAAAAAGGAAAGCATCATGTCTGACCTCATCATAACCGGTCGATCTCCGATCCGGCGAGAGAAGATTGGAGAGTTTGGAGAGAGTTGGGTTGCTACCCGACAGGAGTTTGATCTCTTGGAGATCGGCTTTTGGAGAGCACTGCCCAAGCGGCGAGGAGGGAGAAATCCCGGTGTTCCTCGCGTACGTTGAGTGCGGGCTCAAGCTTCCAGCACATTCTTTTCTTTCTTAAGTACTGGAGTTTTATGAGATTGAGTTGATCAACCTTGCTCCCAACGCCATTGCAAACCTAAGCATCTTCGTCTACCTCTGCGAAGCATACTTGGGGATTCCACCGTCGATGGAACTCTTCAAGTACTACTATCGGATGGCGAATACGAAGAAAACGACCAGCACCCCTGGGGAATGTACCCTAAGGCTTCATGATGGCAAGGCTGACGAGTACATTCGTATGTACTCGAAGTCTTCTTGGTCATCATGGAAGAAAAGCTGGTTTTACATGAAGGTTACGCGAGAAGACGGCATGTATTACAGCGGTAAGAAGGCGGTCGAGAACTCACGTTGGCGTTCCTCCTCAAAGAAGGAGGGGGAAGTTGGGAGATGGGTTGAGGCTATCCATCTCTTGAGTGTCAGAGGTTTAACCTCCTGGCACGTTGTAAGGGACTTTTCCATTAGGAGGATTAGTCCTTTAAAGACCAGGGCACGTTCGATGCTCTGGTTCATTGGTGGCGACGACGCTACCAAGGATTACGATCCGTAATTTTTCGTAAAATCCCACCAGTTATTTTGCGATTTGATCATTTTTCGCAAAACTAAGATCTTTCATTTGTAATCGTAGTCTTGTCTTCTGAGGACGTCAGAAACAGGATCAAAATGATCTCATACCGCGAACTCGATGACAAGGCCGCTTTCCTTAATCCTAGCACTTGCCGTGCCGAGGAGAGGACCGAAAGACTTAGGTAAGCGTATTAACTTCTTTTCATCTTTCCATTTATTTTCGATCAGTTCTAATCCTCTTTATGTGTAGTTGGTCGGACTCAAGATCAACGAGGCTACGGAGACATGTGAGCCTATTGATTATCCGACCAGTCTTGTGATCGCTGAGGGCGCGGTCACGCCGAGGTAAGCAACTAAAAGAAATAACCTCGCAAGATGAAGTATATTCTTCACCGATTAACTTTGTTTTGTTAATACAGCGCAATCATCGAGTCTCGCCTAGTTGTCTATGAGACAAATTGCTCTCGAGACTGAAACTACACTTTCGATCCAGAGTCGTGGATCTTGCTCTTGACCGATGGTCGAGAACATTGCTTCGATCTCCGATCGGAGTGTAGAGAATACACTGAACCTACCATTGAATCGTGGGAACAATTGAAAAGAAGAGAAAACAGGTGCAACGGATTTTAAGCCAGCGCGCTATAAGATCAAGACTAAGAAAACAACCAGGTATGTACAACTTTTATATGAAAAGCATACCTCGTATATTCCAAGTAGAATTGAACTTTTGTTTCTCTCGTGCGGATCTGCTTGAATACACGGTCGCCTCCGACCGATCGATTCAACAGTCGGTGATCGGAGGTGGTCCTGGCCATTGTCTTCCTCAGGTAGGACATCTTGAGGATGACGTGGTCGGAGGAGCCCCCGAGTCAACCTCGGCACTAGAAACTGAGCTAGATCCCGTAGTAGTCACTATGCTGGCAACGGAGGTAGAGACCACTGCTGATCTTCCACAGGTTCCAGTACCTGAAGGTCATCCCTCCAAAACTAACAAGTTTCCTTTCTCAACTCGATTTGCCGCGAGTAAGGAACTTGATGATTATTGGGGAAGAATATCGGATCGCCTGATGCAGGCGAAGCCCGATAAAATTTGTACCGATTACAATGATGTCGTAATTCGGGTAAGTGTCTTCAATCCTCTCCATAACCTTTCTCAAAGTTCACAAGAAGGTTTATGGAAGAAATGCTACTTATGCAGCATATGATCGAAAACCTCGCTACGGTCGGAGGACTAACCGAGCGAGTTAGGATATTAGAGGAAAAACACTCTGAGATAGAGAGTAAGAGTTCCTCTTCTTTTCTCATTAAGACTTTCCTTTTATTCTCCCTTATCAAGAATTCTTTTGATAGACTTAGAGAAAATAAAAGAAGGTGCTTTGGCTGAAAAGGCCAGAAGAATAAAGCTTGAAGAAGAACTTCAGGCTAAGAACCGGTCGATCAAGACTTGACGACCAAAGAATAAAAAGCTTCGGATGATTCCAAGAAGAGAGAGGAAGGTAACTAGTCGTAGTCATGACTTAGTATGTCTTCCAATCTTTTACTTAATACTTGCTTTGTCTATGCGAACAAAAACAAGCATTGACCAGAGCGAAGAAAGCTCGAATTTGAGCAAGACAAGGGGCGACCCTCGTGCTTAGTTTAGATGAGAAAATCACCTCGCTAAACAAAATGCTCTTTGACATGGGTGCGGATCAAGCTTGCCCTCCTTGAGTGACCCAATAGAAAAGGTCAACTTCCTAGGCTCTTTGGCCGGAAGAGCTCAAGGTTTTGCTCAAGACTACTAGGAGAACTATGCCCACTCCGTTAAGGAGTCTATTGCGTGGAGTCGGTCCTTGCTTTGGCAAACCGAAAGCTTCCACCCATCAACTAACCTTCAAGCCATCGAAGAGGATTTCAACCGCTTACCATGAGAGGCAAATCGGATCCTCGCAGAGATGAAACCTCTAGGCGAAAAGGTCGCAGAAGAGATGGAAGTCGGATCTCCATCTAGCAAGAGTTAGTTTAGGCATTCTCTAGTAGTTTAGCCTGCAGGAAAAACAATGCATACAATGTAAAGACTTACCTTTCTCTTATCAAAATGGAAAAAAATTTTTATTCATCCTACGACTTGTGAATTTATGTCTTATCTAGCCCCATTTGTTGTATAGTAGAAGATCTTTACTATATAATAGTACCACCGAGGCCAAGAATATAAATCCAAATCTCAACCATTACTTGTAAGCATGTACCGATCGGTAAAAAGCGATCGTGGTAATACTAGAAAACCTTTATGGTCGGAACTGTAGGTTTCGCTAGTTGTAAATCTGTTTTTAATGATCAAGTACTTTACTAAAACAACATATGGTCGGAAAAATAAAGAATTATCCTTGATAAGAGGAAAACATGAAAAACATATGTTAAAAGGATAAGTGGTTTTACTTCTATGCGATGCTCAATCTTGGTCGGAATGAACCTAGCTAGGAAATAAAGGTATAAAATACATTTCGCAAGACGTGCTCATGCTCTTAGTCCGACTGGCAGCGGGGATCGTAAGAAAATACCGTCGCTAGGAAGCTCCTTCGATGGGCGGAACCACGTCTGAAAAAGGAGAGACTTCGACTAGGAGGTTTTCCGTGTCCCACCAAAGAGCCAAACAAGAGTAGAAATGTAATTTTGAAACATAAACTATACGCTTTATAATCCGAGCATACGAACCGCAATCGACTGTGATTAGGCAACGCCATATAAATAACATCACTCACTACTCCAAATTTAATTATCATGTTTAAAGAATTTAAACGAAAATGGAACGAAATGAAATGAAAGAATTTAAACAAAGAACTTACGCAATTGGTCAATGTTCCATGAATTTGACAAAACCTGCCGTCGACATGGCTAATCGTCTTGAGCACAGTCCTGTAACTTCGACCACGGTGTAAGGACCTTCCCATTTAGGGAGAGTTTATTGCGCCCGCTTGGCTCAATTTTTCCGAGAACCGATCACCTCTGACTAGGTTGCGAGGTTGCACCTTACGATTGTAGTACCTTCGCATGGCTTGTTTGGTAGATTGCCGAACGATCAAAGCTTGGTTTCGTTCTTCAAGGAAATTGATGTCGCCGAGTCGATGTTCTTCCCGATTGCTTAAGTTAAAACAATCGGTCTGCAGAGCCAATTTTCAATCGGAGGAAGCATAGCTTCGCCCCATAAACTAAAAAGAAAGGTGTTTCACCGGCCGCACGATCGTCGTGGTCCGCATGACCCATAAAATGAAGGAAGTTCTTGAACCCAAGCCCCGACCGCTTTATTAATCGGTCGAATACTCGGCTTTTATCCTCGTATTAGGATACCATTGGCACGCTCATCGCTCCATTGCTCGTGGATGAGCCACGAGCGAAATGGATTTTGATTCCTAGTTCTTCGCAAATTCACGAAATTGCTACTTGAGAACTGGTACTATTGTCGATGATGATACGATTGGGTACACCAAATCGCGTAATCACGTTTTTTGTTATGAACCTCTTAGCGGCTTCAGTTTGTAACTTTTACAACTAGCTCGGCTTCAATCCATTTTGTGAACGTGTCAATCATGACGAAAGCAGAATTTGAAGCCCCGGTGCTCTTGGGAATGGTCCCAGAATGTCTAGTCCCCAGTGTTGCAAAAGGCCAAGAAAGAGGGATTGTTTGCAAAGCTTGTGCTTGGTGATGTACTTGTCGGCTATGAAACTAACATTGTACGCACTTCGTCACGAGCTCTTTTGCATCATGAAGGGCAGTTGGCCAGTAGTATCCTTGCCTGAAGGCTTTACCGATCAAGGTTTTGTAGGAATGATGTGCTCCACAGACTCCTTCATGAATTTCGGTTAGCAACCTAATGCCAGCCGATTGAGATATGCATCTCATCAACACCCCATGAGATCCTCGTTTATACAAGGTACTTTCGATTAGAGTGTATGATTTGGCCTTTCGTGCTATACGATCAGCCTCTACATCATCTTCAGGAATTAGGTCATGCTGAAGATAATTGTAGATCGATGTCATCCAGTCTCTACCTTGATCGTTACCGATCTGTGGAGCATCTAAGTTATCAGAGTCAATAGGGTTGACCTGATGTAAACTATCGATGTTCTCGGAATGCTCGACTACCGAGGGTGAATCGAGTTGCTCGAGAAAAACTCCCGGCGGGACGGTTGACCTAGTAGAGGCCATCCGCGTTAACCGATCGCTAGAAAGTTCTCCTTTCTAGGAATATGTTGGATCCGGAAACCGAAGAAGTGCTTTTCGAATTTCCGCATTCGCGGATAGGAAGACATCTTGGTACTCGAGCATTGGTACTCTTTCCCTACTTGATTCGCTACTAGTTGAGAATCGCCTTTCACTAGCAATTTGCGAATCCCGAGCGAACGAGCTGCTCGAAGTCCTGCCAGCAAACCTTCGTACTCTGCCATATTGTTTGTAGCGGAAAGTTAAACCGACAAAGATACTTGATGTGTTCGCGGTAGGGGATATCAAGATGACTCACCCCGATCCCTTAAGCATTAAGGAACCATCGGTAAATTGTCCACTCGTCGTGGTGCTCGTACTCGTGTCCTTGCTTAGATTCCGGTTTGTCCACTCGCAATGAATTACGCTATTGCACGAGACTTTATGGTCGTTCGTGAGATGAAATGGAGGTCGAACGTCCCTAGTTCCACCGCCCATTTTGCTATTCGTCCTGACGATTCCCTATTTCCAAGGACTTGACCTAAGAGATATCCAGTAGGCACGACCACTTTGTGGGCCTGAAAGTAATGCCTTAGTTTCCTTGAAGCCATAAGGAGACTATAAAGCAACTTCTGTACCTGTGGGTATCTTTCCTTTGGCCCATGTAAGACTTAAACACGTAATACACTTTGTCGTTGGACGCCACGTTCTACGACCAAGACACCACCGACGACTTGTGGCGTTGCGACACGTAAATCAATAGTGTTTCCCCTGGTCTTGGAGAAACTAAGACCGGCGCACTCGTAAGGTACTCTTTGATCTTTTCAAAGGCATCATTCGCTTCCGTCGTCCACTCGAAACTTCCATGTTTCCGAAGAAGTTTGAAGAAAGGTAGTCCCTTTTTCCCCAACCTGGCTATGAAACGACTTAGCGCTGCCATACAACCGGTTAGCTTCTGGACTTCCTTCTTCGTGGTCGGGGGGCGCATCTGATGGATGGCCGATATCTTCGCCGGGTTTGCTTCGATACCTCTAGCCAAAACTAGGAAACCGAGCGCATTTTTCAAATGAAACCCCAACACACACTTCTCCGGATTCAACTTGAGGTTATGTCTTCTCAAGTTATTGAAAGTCTCTTTAAGGTCAAGCATATGGTCACCGGAGTTGACACTTTTCACTACCAAGTCATCAACGTAGGCTTCCAAATTCCGACCTATTTGTGGGCTGAAGGTTTTCTGCATTAATCTTTGAAAAGTTGCACCAGTGTTTTTGAGACCAAAGGGCATTTTTACATAACAGAAAGTGCCAAATGGAGTGATGAAGGAAGTTTTTTCTTCATCTTCTTTACTCATACTAATCTGGTGGTACCCTGAGTAAGCATCTAAAAAACTTAATAACTCGCACCCGGAGGTAGAGTCTACAAGTTGATCAATGCGAGGAAGGGGAAAATCATCCTTCGGATAAGCTTTATTAAGATCTGTGAAGTCTATACACATCCTCTATTTCCCATTACTCTTCCTAACCATTACAGGATTAGCGAGCCATTGAGGGTGATGTACTTCACGAATGAATCCAGCCTTTAAGAGTTTGTCAATCTCAGACTGGATGGCGTCCTTCCGGTCGGGTGCGAAACGTCTGAGCTTCTGCTTGACCGGATTTTTGTCGCCGAGCGCTAGCTTTGTGCTCGATCACCTCCACAGGGACTCGGGCATGTCGGACGCTTGCCATGCGAACACATCCTTGTTTGCTCGGAGGAAGGAGACGAGCGACTCTTCCTATTTAGGATTGAGTCCTGCTCCGATCAGTACCTTTGGTGAGGATCCATCAGCATTGCTTGACATGGCGTTTCCTGAAGGAGCGCCTTTGTCGAGTGGAACCTCTTTGGTATGGTCGGACGGTTTGGGCGTTATCTTGGAGTCCGGAGTGCTTGACTGCATGGATGATGAGTCGAAATTTACGGTGGTAACTCATCGACCAGCTTCTAAAGACCTTCGATCACATGCGTATGCCATTTTGCGATCTCCACGAACCATGATTACCCTTTTAGTCCCGGCATTTTCAAACTTTGATACCCGTAGTGCGTGGCTATCAAGAATTTCGCTAATCTTGGACGACCAAGAATTCCATTATATGCGGTTTCAAATCAACCACGCCAAATGAAATTTTTCCGTTCGGAAGTTATCGTGGCTTCCGAACGTGACCGTAAGGACACTTGTCCTATCGGTTTGGCGGTAGAACCAGGAACCTGCATATCTTCTAAAGCTCCTGAAAATAAGATATTTAAAGAGCTACCACCGCCTATCAAAACTCGATTGACTTTGCAATTATTAATAGTAGGCTCTACAATAATAGAAAACCTACCCTCGAGTTGATGAGACGAGGCAATCTTCTTTGTCAAGGAGATCACGGATCCGACCACCTTGATGGTTTGGTGATGATCGAAGGTTCCGATAGGTTGACCTCTCGCCCATGGCTTTCGGATGACGGCGTGAGTCGTGCGAAGAAGATCCTCCAAAGATCATATTTACCGTCTTGTTGAGGCTCCCGGTACTCCATCTCTTCGTCGCCATCCTTGTCCTTTTGGAACTTATTTCCCCAACTCTGGATTGCGGAAGTGGGCCTTTACCGCATAGAAATCCTCCGACTTCTTTTGCCAAACACGACAAAGCGCAAGTCATGCCACTCGCTGTTGGTGAAGTGGACACCACTTCTTACCTTTATTATGGCTATCGGTCGAACTTTGGCTTTGCCCCGACCAGTATAATCCTTCTTACCCTTGAACGGTTTATCTGGAACCGCTAGGACTTCCTTGGTGCCCATTTTGCGGTGCTTCTTCTTCTTGGAAACCTTCTTGGGATTCTTTTCTGACTTTTCAATGCCAAAGTTGCGGATTTTATCTTTTCGATCAATGGCTTCATTCCACTCAACCGCCTCACTAGCGGCCGCATACTTATCGACCATGTCAAAGAGTTCGCCGTTGTTCGTGGAGGATTCATAGCAATGTCCTCCGTAAACCGCCGATTCCTTAAACTCGCTTTGAATGCCCGAATCACGTAAGATTCTCGCAATCTCGAATAGAATTTCAACCCGGTGAACCTCTTGATGTACTGACGGAGAGTTTCCTTTGGTTCTTGTCGAGTCCGATGGAGATCATCCTCCTTTCCAGGACGATCGTACGTACCCTAGAAATTCACAATCAAAAGATCGCAGAGTTGTTCCCAAGTATAAATAGATCCGACCGGTTGGTTAAGCAACCAAGACCGGGCAGATCCTTCCAGAACCGTGGGCAAATAATTAGCCATCACGTTTTGATCACCACCCGCCGCTCTGATGGCAGTGGTATATATCTGGAGAAACTCTAATGGATTTTGAGATCCATCGAATTTATCCATGTTGGCGGGTCGAAACCCATTAGACCAACGTATAGCTTGGAGCCCTGCAGAAAAGGCTCTACAACCTGTAACTGATTCATAGCGCCTTCTTGGAAAAGGTGCCAGACTACGATCAGTAGGAGATCGGTTTCTTCTATTTGAACGCCGAGGCTCCGTCATCCCGATCCGGTCGCAGACGTTATCATGACGTCCTTGACCATTTGCATGGTTCAGATGATGACGGAGATCATCTGGGCCAAGCATGTGCTCTCCTTGGCTAGGGGAAGAGGTCGTTGTTCGAAACAACCTTCTTCCTTCATGACCTACTGGTCGGAATCGCCGAGGAGGTCTAGGTACCGGTGGGTGGCCATGCTGCCCTCTACTAAGGGAGGAGCGCTGCGACGAAGTCACCGTTAGACTTTGTGACATCCTTTGCCCTCAAGACGCTTCGCGCCGCATTGCCGCGGTCGTTGAAGAATTTCCGATACCGCTCCACCAATTGGGTAAAGCCCGAGCTTCACCAGATGCGGTCGAGATATTAAGAATATCTTGAATACGACATAAGTTACGAATCGCTATCAAGGTCTCGGAGGATTCATCGAAGATGTTGGTGTTCGAGACCCGGTTCCTTCGACCTTTGGCCTAACTCCGTCATGCTGTCATCCTTGGTGGGCCGCACCACGCGTATTAGCCGGTGGACGCCCATCGCTCCGCTGCCTCGTAGGTGGTGCTTGATTGCCCGCGCCATCTCCATTAGCGGTGGTGGCGAGGCAGGTGTGCGGATCGTGAGTGGCATCACGATCGGATTTCCGATCGTGTTGACCTCATGCTTTCAAAGAACGATCTTCCGAGGAGCTTCCACTGTGACTAGCGGAGAACTTCTCAGTGCTTCTACCAGAGACTTCCACGATGGAGACCGGTCGGAGATGAGAACCTCCTGAGGTCTTCGTGGCGGGCTCAGTCTGATTCGGCGGATTGCCGATCGGATACTGAGTCTTATCGTCCTCACTCGGTCCATTACCGGTGAGGGTCTCATCGACACCGTTACCAGATGCCGGTTGGTCCCTGGAATTTCCAGAGGCCGTTGGTGAATACCTGTCAGCCATGACTATGTCAAGGGTATATTGACCCTCGGGTTGTGGGGCTGAGGTGTTGTCACCTTTGTCGCCGGTCGGAGAAACCGGGCTTGGAAAAACATTCGGACGTCCCGATCTGGTCGGAACGATCCGATCCTCAGAAAGCGCCTCTTGGCGCAACGGTGTATCTTCATCCATCCGCTCAAGTTCGCTGTCGTCAGCGACCTGCGAATTATCAAAGGAGGACGAAGATTCCCCATGTTGCATAGCTTGGATGCAGGCTTCCATGTTAAGGTTGGAGTAGTCATCCAAGTCGAACCAGTTTTCCTCATCCCATGTTTCTGCCATACTTGTGATTACGAATATGAAGAAAATGGATGAGTTGAGCGAAGAACCTCTTCAGAAATTTTTGCACTATCTTCCCCACGGACGGCGCCAGCTGTCGACGATCAAATCGCCAATCTTATGAATATATAAATGAAAAGAGGAAAAATGTGCGTGACTTCTGGGAGTGGATCTAACTTGCTCTTTATTGCTATGAACTCACAATTACAAACACTGGGAGTATCTAAAAACACAACACTTTGCTATATCTTGCTTGATGTCTTCTGCTTGTGCTGTCTATGCTGTACCCCCTGTCCTCTCTGTCCTTCCATGACCCTCCTTAAATAGTTGATGAAGCGGTGGCAGTTATCCCATGAAGAGACATCCGTTGAGGAGCGACGCACCTGGTCGGGAAGAGACGGCAGTTTGGCGGTTCCACTAACTGTAAAGGCGGTTGGTGAAAACGCGTCAATCGCTCTGCGATTAATGATTTAGAGACGTTAAATCATTAGCCGTAATAGTGTTGTATTATGTGGAACATGAAACACGTGGTTCATTCATCACATAGTGAGTGGCGTGGTCGGAGACTTGACCTAAACGCCTGTTCATAGCTTTACGAGTACTCACCTGGTCGTGGACTAGGCTTGGAACTTTGTCCGACCAGGGTATTCATTATATAACTTCTGTAATACCTACGACCAGTTAGGTCGGTGGTCTTAGAAGTTACGACCACGAAGACGTATGGTCTTTATCATATATTAAGATAATATATGAATATTTCAATCCTCAACAGCTAGCCCCCGAACTTTTAAATGAATGTTGGTCGTGCGGACACGTTCTCCAATGCAATCATATCGAATAGACCTCTCATTAAATGCTGTGAGACTCGAGGCGGTCTGTATTCATTTTAAAGTTGAGAAACTGCTTTGGAAAAAGGAAAAAGCCTTTCTGTCCTTCAGCGAAAAGGTGTTTGCCCGTTGGACTTCTCGAAGAGTCGGTTACAGTGAAAATGTCTATAAAACGACCCCAGCTGAGGTCCATGTGAAGAATCGGGGCCGTTTGAGCTGTTGTCGAAAGAAACTCTGAAGGCGTCCATGGCGGTGTCGGGCAACGCTCGCACGAAGGGGACGAAGGTGCGGGGCCCACCTGGCAGAGGCAGAAGGAGCGGGCGTGTGCGAGGCTTCGGCGGAAAAAAGGCCGAGCAGGCCATGCTGTAGCGCAGAAAGAAATAGGCCGTGTTGGATTGGGCCGAACCGAAATAGTAGTTATGTTTCGGCTCGCTACTGTTCCGGGGAATTTAAATAGATTTTTCTTTTTAATAAATATTGAAAATCCAAATAGTAATTAGAAAATAGCAAATAAACCCAGAAAAATTCTTAAAAATATATCCAAGTACATAGAATCCAAATAAAATAGTTTTGACAATTGTTGATGTTGGGATTAATCATATTAAATTATTTTGATATTAAAAGTCCATATTAAGCTTTTAATAAAAATTCAAATGGTGAATTTTCCAACTAGCAACTAATTAAAAGATTTTTAAAGCTAAAAAAATTAGGATGTTACAAAAGTTGAAGAAAATTGCCCCTATACTACATATAAAATCCCAAACCCCACTCCTATCACCCCTATTCGACATCCGAATGCATTTGGACTCCCCGCCTCGCCTCCGCCACCCACGCCAGCTCAGCTCGCCTGCGCCACACCGACGCCACCTTTGTCGCCCTCCCCGATTGCTGACCCCATCCGATCGGGCGCCGCCCCAACCGACTCCTCCTCCGCCACCACCGCCTCCCCGGCCTCCCTCTCTCCTCCTCCCTCAGTGTTGTCGCCCCGGCCTCCGCTTCATCCCTCGGTGTCACCACCCGAGCCTCCCTCCCTCTCCCTCGGCGTCGTCGCCCCGGTTTCCCTCCTCCTCCTCGGTACCGCCACCCCAGCCTCCGCCCCGTCTTGCCGCCGCTGCTCGATCGGCGCGCCTCCTCCTCCTTGTTGTTGTTAATTGTCGCAATTCTGTCGCAATTTTCTTTAATTGTTGTTAAGATGTACTTGTGTGCAAATTGTCGTTAATTGGCGTCATTTGTCTCAGTAGAAGATACTACACTAATCATCACTATATATCGACCATTGCTCCAGTCTACACGAATTAGTTTTCAATTCGAGCGCGATAGTATTTAACTTACTAGTAGTACTTGGGTAAATTTGCAAACATGAAGTAATCAAAATTGTGCAATGTTACGTTGGCCGGCCTCCGTCTCCATGCATGCTTACGACACAAATTTTTTCTTCTTCTACTGCAGCACTTTTTTTACTGCAAAGAGAAAAGAGTATAGTAATAACTGTGGGCAAAGCATGCATGCACCACATTAGCTAGAGACGGTCAGGCTGAAGCACATGCACAACTTCACAATCTAGTATTATATATAGTACAAGTGATACTGATACTAGTACGCACGCGAAGACGGGAAATGTGGACTAATTTAGCCCCGTTGCGCAACAAAAATTCAAAAAATAGCCCCTATAATTTCAAAATTTTAAAAATAGCCCCCTTGTTGTACGAGCTGCCATCCCGGACGACAACAACTTGGTGCTGCCATCCCAAGGTGCTGCCCCACGTGGGCAAATTTTTTTTCTCTTAAAAACTAATTAATAATATTTGTTGGACGATTTTTTAAATATATAAAATTAGCTCAAACAATTATGAAATTTTTTGTGGAGCCTCCTGGCATAGTTTTTCTACTTGTGTAATATTTTTGAAATTTTATGCATTCTTTTTTTTCTCCAAAATTCTTTAAATTCTAATGTATGTAGGAATTTTCTAATATAGCAAATGAGGTCCAAACATTATGAATTTTTTTGCCAGACTCCCTACATAGTGGACTTGATTGTGTAAATTTTACATAATTTTACATGCTCTGAAATTGTCTCGACAAATCCAGGGTTTAGGTCTCAAAAATTAGGACGAGACGTTATGGAAATTAGGGTTTCATGATTTCATGTGACTTGAAATGTGCGAAGTTTGGTACGACATGACTACTCTTGGTCGCTATGGTTCTCGATCAAATTTCTTCTATACGGTGGAGTTAAAGCAGAGTACAGAAATTAACTTAACTGAAGGGGCTGAGAATGTAGTGATTACGGAGAAGCCCTAAAACATAGAAGAATCGATGCCGATGTGAATGTTATCTCTGGAATTCCACCAGAAGAGGCATACTTTGATGGCTCAATGAGGCACGTAACTGTAACTACATTACAGATCAAGCGCGACGAAGCATCGCTACATGTGGTCACATGGCATGATGGTTCGGCTAATTACTTTACCATGGACGCTACTACTACAGTATCTTACGACACGAGCTTCCGGACCATGTAAGTACGCATGCCTTTAGGGGATAGTTAAAACATGACTAATAGAAGGGGGGACTACTACGGACTGGCCCGACCTACTGCGTGAACCGGGGTCATTTGCCCTTTCTTGCGAGCTCGGCGTTGTACTCCTCGCTTGCATGCTCGCCTCACCGCCATTTCCGCTTTTATCGCGCTCCCTCTCGCGTGCCTCGCGCTCCCTACGCCTGCACGCCTCGAGATGGGCCTGAGTCTCCCGGCGAATACACTCGTTGTGCTCTTCAGTCCGACGATCCTCCTCCCGGATCTCTCGTCCCTTTCGGCATTCCACTCCTCGAAGTCGAGCTGCCACTGGTCGTGTGGGTGGATCTCTAGGTCGATCCACTTGCGGAAGCCAAATTGCGGCTCCGGGGACTACGGGTAGATGGGAGAGATTGTTAGTGCGTACTCTGAAAGAGAATTGGTACGATAACTTACTGTAAGTACTCTTTACCGGCTGCCGATAGCTGCTCGTATCCCAACGGCGGTCGGGATAGTCAGAGGAGTAGTTAGGACAACCCAGTAACGCCTGCCGAGGCTGAGCTGGTGCTTGGATTTGAAGAACTTGCATGTGTCCCTGCACCAACAGAGGGGCGGCGTCTCCCCCTCTGGCGGGTGTTACGGCGAAGGCTCGGTTGGAACGTTCTGACAGGGGTTGTTGCTACGGGGGGCTTCATTACGGAGAGCTGCCATCTTGGCAAGATGCTCTTGCCGGACCCGGGCCTCAGCAGCCCTAGCTTGTTCGGCCCGTGCCGTTGAAGCTCTTGTTAGATCACGGATCTCGTCCCATTGCTTCTTGAGGTTGTCTATCCCAGCGTGGTGAAGCAAGGTCTGGTGTAGCGTTGGGTTTAGTTGTGTGGTTTTCTCTCGTAGATGACTTGCACCTCCTTTTATAAGCTAGAGGGTTGGCATGACGTGGTTGGCAGAGTGTTGTCTAATCTTTCTGCAGAGAGAAGTCATGTCCCATTTTTTGGAGTGCTGTATTTTCGGTAGGAAAAGCTCGAGAGGCAGAGTGTTATCACGTTTTGCTTTGCAGAGTCCTCTCTCATCCTGGTTTGCAGAGAGAAGTCACGTCTTATTCTGCAAAATGATGTCATTTCGGTCTGAAAAGCTGGGGAGGCAGTGTGTTGTCACGTCTTATTTCGTAGAGTGATGTCATTTCGGTCTGAAAAGCTGGCGAGGCAGTGTGTTGTCACGTCTTACTCGCAGCCAGGCCGCCATTTCCGTCTGGCCGGCGAGGCGGTGTGTTGTCACGCCTTACTCGCAGAGTCCGCTCATTTCGGTCCGAAAGTCGGCGAGTTAGTGGGTTATCACGTCTTACTTTCCAGAGTCTTTGCTCATTTCCACGCGCGCCGCCTCGCCGCGTGGCGTGGCGCAGCGTGTCGGTCCGGTCCCGGCGGCCGCAGGCCGCCGCCACATGGTGCGGGTAGCACCTCTCGCCGCCCCACGCGCAACGGTCCGGCCGGGTCCCGGCGGCCGTCCGTGCGGTCACCATGTGGCGTGGGCAGAACCTGCTGCCGTCCCCGACGGCAGCAGGTGCCTGTCCACGCGGAACGAAGTCGAGGTGGCACCTGCAGCCGTCGCGGACGGCAGCAGGTACTTGCTGCGGTCGGGGATGGCAGCAGGAAACTTGCTGCCGTGTCCGACCGCAGCAAGTGGGTACGAAAGGTTAGATTTAAAATTTTGATATTACAGAGGTGATTTTTGAAATTTTCGTACGTAATACAATCAAATCAGTGTAAAATTCCAAAACGTAATGTACGATCAAATCGGTATCAGTGTAAAATTCCAAAACGTAATGTACGATCAAATCGGTACTGCCGCCTCCGGAGGATGCTGAGGTCGGGTGTTGACCCCGATGAGCAGAGTCTGGGAACTTGCTTCATTCCTACGTCAAGGATAACCGGCGAGTTCGGCTCAATGCCAGAGTTGGCACGTCACTAATTGGAATCACGTCACTGCCTGCGTATGTATGCTACCTTGTTTTATATAGGTATATATTTAAACAAATATATATTTGTAAGTATATGTTTATTTAATTATATGCACATCAAATAATATTTATGTTAATGTAGCTGAATAAAGGACCAAAATGCAAAGAAGAATTCATAAGGTGGAAGGTTATATCTGCAAATATTAATAATTTTAGTAACTGTTCATACTCTCCGTTGAACAACACCCCTCGACTTCCTCCTTCCTTCCTTCCGGTACCAGTACCACATCACATCAACGTGCACAGCTTCTTAAGACTACTCCACGCTGCGACAATTTCTTCATACTCTCCGTTGAACAACACCCCTCGACTTCACGGATGACAATCATCTCTCCTCAAGCTATAAATTCGAGTACTCTCGAGGCGAGGAAACACCTGAGTAACGCCCGGCCATGGAGTCATCCGCCTTGAACTTCTACTACGTCGCCGGCGTCACCGTCCTCTTCGCCTTCTTGCTCCAATGTTTCCACTACATGATCAGGAGGCACGACCAGAAGAGGAGCAAGCGTCGGCTCCCACCTGGGCCCGGCTTCGCGCTCCCCTTCCTTGGCCACCTCCCCTTCCTCAAGAAGCCGCTCCACGACACGCTGGCCCGCCTCGCCGCGCGCCACGGCCCGATCTTCTCCCTCCGCCTCGGCCGGCGACACGCCGTCGTCGTCACCTCCGCGGAGCTGGCCAAGGAGTGCTTCTCCTCCGGGTGCGACGCCGCGCTCGCCAGCCGCCCGCACTTCCCGTCCGTGCGGGAGCTCTCCTTCGACTACGCGGCGCTCAGCATCGCCAGCTACGGGCCCCACTGGCGCGCCATGCGCCGCACCGCCACTGTGCACCTCCTCTCTGCGCGCCGCGTCGACCTTATGTCCGACGCCGTCATCGCCCACGAGGTGCGCGCCATGGTGGGACGCCTGGCGCAGGCCGCCGCGGGCGCGCCCGCCAGGGTCGAGCTGAAGCGGCGACTGTTCGACCTCTCCCACAGCGTCCTCATGGAGGCCCTCGCGCGGACCAGGACCACCTACTCCGACGACGCGGACATGTCCAAGGAGGCGCGGGAGATGAAGGACATCGTCGACGAGATCTTGCCGCTCGTCGGCGTCGCCAACCTCTGGGATCACCTGCCGGTGCTGCGCTGGCTCGACGTGCACGGCGTCATGAGGCGGCTCACGGACAACGTGAACCGGAGGAACGCCTTTATCTACAAGCTGATCGACGAAGAGAGACAGAAGCAGCTGCTGGACGACGCCGACGCCGGCGCCGGCGAGAAGCAGAGCATTATCGGCGTCATGCTCTCGCTGCAGAAGTCAGAGCCTGACCTGTACACGGACACTTTCATCGCCGCTCTAGTAGCCGTGAGTCGTAGCGCTGTACATGGCTGCTTCCATGTTCTACTGCAAGCTCGTAATTACCGTGCATGCTCTCGGTCTCTAATAAAAAATTTCCCCTTGTCTTTGGATTCAAGAATCTACTTGGCGCCGGGACAGAGACGACGTCGACGACCACAGAGTGGGCGATGGCGCTGCTGCTGAACCACCCGGAGGTGCTGAGAAAGGCGCAAGAGGAGATCGACGCGCGCGTCGGAGGCTCCCGTCGCCTTCTGGACAAGAACGACCTGCCCCACCTACCGTACCTCCACTGCGTCATCAGCGAGACCCTCCGACTGTTCCCCGCCGTGCCAACGTTGCTGCCGCACGAGGCAAACACCGACTGCGAGCTCCACGGTTACAACGTCCCGGCGGGGACGATCCTGCTCGTCAACGCGTACGCCATCCACAGGGACCCGGCGGCGTGGGAGGCGCCGGATGAGTTCAGACCGGAGAGGTTCGAGCACGGCGGCGCCGAGGGGAGGTTCATGATACCGTTCGGGATGGGGAGGCGCAAGTGCCCCGGGGAGAGCCTCGCCATGAGAACGATGGGGCTGGTTCTGGGGACGTTGATCCAGTGCTTCGATTGGAGCAGGGTTGGGGACGAGGAGGTTGGCATGGCTGCGAGCTCTGTGTCTGGGACCATCATGTTCAAGGCTGTCCCTCTGGAAGCCCTCTGCAAACCGCGAGCCGACATGCATGCACTTCTTCAGAAGATCTAGCTTTTCGAATGTGAAAACAAAGAAAATAATCGGCACAAAGGGTATATATAGAAACACGCAGATGCGTCACTCGATTACACTTTCGATGTACTACAGATAGACTTCAATGAAAGACTAGCATATATTGATTGCAGTCAGATCAGCCACAACAAAACGATCCCCATTGCTCTGAATATCAAATTAGCAAGCAACTCGAAAGCTTAGCGGTAGTCCAAAATCAAGACAGAAGAGTTCTTATTCTTCTTCTGTCCCACCTCCCTTTTGAGAGAGAGGCAGGCCCATTCACTCATTCC
The DNA here is from genome assembly GCA_036346395.1 of Hsuehochloa calcarea. NCBI lineage: Eukaryota > Viridiplantae > Streptophyta > Magnoliopsida > Poales > Poaceae > Hsuehochloa > Hsuehochloa calcarea. The sequence continues at coordinate 754,069 of CM070606.1, forward strand.
TCGATCGATCCCGGCCCGGCCCATTAATGTCAACTACCTTGAGGCTTGAGCCTTCGAAAGTTGGGCCGGGCCGGGCCTGGCCGGGCTGAAATAGCGCCTGCCTCCTGCACCCAGAGCCGCTCGGAGCCAAGGATAAGCTGGACACTGAGCCTGAGCCAGTGAAACGCGCCACTCCCATGTCCGCCGCCGTGCTACCCTCCCCCGCCCCCACCACACGCGCCGGCGCCCATCATGGCGCCCTCACCGCCGACCGAGCAGCTGCGCTCCTCGCCGGCTGCGCGTCCGCCCGCCGCACCTCCGAGCTCCACGCCGCGGCTGTCCGCGCCGGCGTGGACCGCGACCGGTCCGTCGTCTTTCGCCTCCAGCGCGCCTACGCCGCCGCCGGACGCCTCGACCTCTCGGTATCCCTCCTACGCCTCACCCCCGACCCCACCGCCGTCTTCTACACCTCCGCCATCCACGCCCACTCCTCCCGCGGCCTCCACCTCGCCACCCTCGCGCTCCTCTCCGACATGCTGTCGAAGGGCCTCCTCCCCACCGCGCACACCCTCTCCGCGTCCCTCCCCGCGTGCCGCGGTCTCGCCCTTGGACGCGCCCTGCACGTCTACGCCTTCAAGCTGGCCCTCTCCGGCGACTCCTACGTCGCGACCGCGCTTCTCGGCATGTACGCGCGGGCGGGGGACGCCGCCGCCGCGCGCGCGCTGTTCGACGAAATGCCGGACCCGCACGTCGTCTCCGTCACGGCGATGCTCACCTGCTACGCGAAGATGGGGGCGCTGGACGACGCGCGCAGGCTGTTCGACGGGTTGCCCAAGAAGGACTTCATCTGCTGGAACGCTATGATTGACGGGTACACGCAGCACGGGAGGCCTAATGAGGCGCTGCGGTTGTTCCGGAGGATGCTGAGGTCGGGTGTTGATCCCGATGAGGTGACAGTCGTGCTGGCACTCTCCGCGGTTGCGCAGCTCGGCACGGCAGAGTCTGGGAAGTGGCTTCATTCCTACGTCAAGAATAGTCGGCGAGTTCGACTCAATGTCAGGGTTGGCACGGCACTCATTGACATGTATTGCAAGTGTGGCAGGTTGGAGGATGCCGTCTCTGTGTTTGATGGCATCAGTGACAAAGATATTGTTGTGTGGAACGCTATGATCAACGGTTATGCAATGCACGGGAATAGTGGAAAGGCACTGGAGATGTTCATGCAGTTGCGGGCACAGGGTCTCTGGCCAACTGATATCACCTTCATTGGGTTGCTCAATGCCTGCAGTCATTCTGGGCTGGTTGTTGAGGGCCGTGAGTACTTCCTGTCAATGGAGTGGGAGTACGACATTGAGCCCAAGATCGAGCACTATGGTTGCATGGTCGACCTTCTCGGTCGTGCAGGGCTCATAGAAGAAGCATTCCATCTTGTCCAGAGCATGACGATCATGCCTGACGCTGTCATGTGGGTGTCACTACTCGCTGCATGCCGGCTTCACAAGAACATGGCGTTGGGTCAGCGGATTGCTGACTATCTTGTTGCCAAGGGGCTTGCCAACTCCGGGATGTATATCCTCCTGTCAAACATCTATGCGGCTGTTGGTAACTGGGGAGAAGTGGCGAGGGTGCGGTCAATGATGAAGGCGAGCGGCACCCAGAAGGAACCTGGGTGCAGTGCCATTGAGATCGGGCGCAAGGTGTATGAGTTCGTTGCTGGGGATATGAGCCACCCCCGCACTGATGAAATATATGCCATGTTAGACAAGATGAATGGCCTTGTGAAGGAGCATGGGCATGTTCCACAGACTGAGCTGGTTCTGCACGATCTGGACGAGGCAATGAAGGAGAGGGCACTTGCGGTCCACAGTGAGAAGCTTGCAGTTGCATTTGGACTTATAAGCACGCCACCCGGGACGACAATCAAGATTGTCAAGAACCTCCGGGCATGCTCTGACTGCCATGCAGTGCTGAAACTGACATCGAAGATTACTGGCAGGAAGATTGTGTTCAGAGACAGGAATAGGTTCCACCATTTTGTCGATGGGTCTTGCACTTGTGGGGATTACTGGTGATGCCGTGATGGTATCTGAAACCTTTTACACAGCGAGTAGGAGGCTACTGGCATTCCCGTTGTTACTGGCTTACTGCTTATTACAGCAGAATTGCAACAGGTGTACTGTACCTTGTGAAGATTAGAAGAGAAAAAATACAGAAGAAAAAGAAATTGAGGCATGAGGGTGATGTGTCAACTACACTCGGACTGCCACACTTGTGCGATGCACGATAAGGGCCACATTTACGTATATACACGGCCCGGCCGACATTCTAAGAGTATGTATTTAGAGTCTCATTTTCTCATTCTCCTTTAATCTCTACTCAGGTTTTCAACCATAAAATAACATAGAACTACAAATGCCACTTGGAGCTGGTGATCTTCAATTGTGCTTAGATTGTGGGCAACACAGCATCCATCTTTCAGTACAGAAAGGCAAAACCTTAAGAAGCTTTTTATTATTTCTTCACATTAGAAAATAAAGGTAACTTAGTTTTAGTTGATTATACTCTCGAGTTATCTGGCTGATATTTTGACAAACTGTTGGTCAGGATTTTTCAGTGGTTGTGTACTTGTGTGTAAATGAGTTTTAGGCTTTAGGGCTGATTCAACAGGGCTGCTCCAGGCGCAGTTCAGTGAGCTGGGCGAACACACCGGAAGGTGGCAGCGGCAGCTCAGCAAACCCTAGGCGCAGCCACAGCTTGGTGGCCGCCTCGAAGCACAGCTCGAAGACGCCATGTGCCCAGTTTAACGCATCCGGACCCCACTCGCCATCCTCCACCCGCGTCTTGTTGTGGAAGAAGAGCCCTCCGGCGAGGCGGAACCAGACGGCTGTGGCATCTGGGGAGGCGTCGTGTGCTGCACACGACGTAGAGGCGGCGAGGGCACTGGCGCTGGCGAGGTCGGTGGGGGAAGCAAACCCCGGGGAGGTGGGACTGTTAGCTGCGCTGAGTCCGACGAACACCTTGAACGCTCACCAGAGAATACCAGGGACAGAAAGATTTGGTGTTGTCGAACTTCTCCGGCCTTTTCTTCAGTTTTACTCTTCTTTTATTTTTTGACCGAGTGAGCCACTACATGCAGAACGTTACAAGCATTGATCCGTCTTGATACTGTCCCACGTCTGCCCATGACTGATGCACTAATGCACTAATGATTCGCTAATGCTGTATACTAAAACTAAAAACTGAAACAGCACTAATGCATAAGGAAACGGAAAGACTGCTAAATGGAAACGTTACAAGAAAATCAATAGCGCATTGGATTATTCAACAAATACCACCTAATCCTTGATGCGCTTTCTGGATCTTGATGATGCCGATTGTCTATGTACTTACTTCGGTCATGGAGCACCGGATTTTTGCTGAGGGAGATCGCCGACTTGTTGTCGACTTTAAGCATAACACTGCATGCCTTTTCATCTTTCAAGCCAGCGAATAAACGAGCGAGCCAGATACCTTAGCAAACGGCTGTTGTTGCCGCGATGTACTCGGCCTCGTAAGATGATAGTGACACAACCTTCTGCTTATGAGATTGCCAGCTGATGGGGCTGCGCTTGAGGAAAAAGAAAATGCCCATCGTGCTCTTGCCGTCGTCGACGTCACCGGCCATGTCGCTATCGCTGTAGCCGACAAACCGTGGCTCCTCCATCTTCTGTGCGTAACAGCAGCCATAGCTCCGCGTACCGGCAATGTACCGGAGTATATGCTTGACTGCAGTCAAGTGCTCGGTGGTTGGCGCTTCCATGAAGCGACTTACGTAGCCCACCGAGTACGCTATGTCGGGTCTTGTGTGCACTAGGTACCTCAAGCTCCCAACGATGCTCCAGTAGGCCGTGGCGTCCGTGAGAGGGGCTGAGCTTGCCTTGCTCAGCTTGAGCCTCGTCTCCATGGGAACGTGGCAGGGATTGCAATCTGCCATACCACTCTTCTCAAGAATTTTGAGCGCATATGCAGATTGGTTCATCGTGATGCAGCCATCGGACTGGTGCACTTCGATGCCGAGGTAGAAGCTGAGCAGGCCGAGATTGCTCATTTTGAATGAGTTTTTCATCTCCTTTTTGAACTTCACTATCTCATGTGTGTCGGTACCCGTGATAATGAGGTCGTCAACATAGACGCCCACTAGTAGCCGTGATGCACCACTACCGCGCATGTACACCGTGATGTTCCGATGCGCTCATTGAACCCGAGTGACAAGAACAAGCGGTACATCAAGCTCGGCGGTCCATGCTCTCGGCGCCTGTTTCAAGCCGTAGAGAGCCTTGTAGAGCCTCAGCACCTTCTGCTTATAGCCCTTGATCTCAAAGCCAGGAGGTTGGGAGACGTAGACCTCCTCATTGAGCTCACCATTGAGGAACACTGATTTAACGTCCATGTGGTGTACTGGCCATCCCTCATGCGCGGCGAGCACGATCAGTAGGTGCACGGACTCAAGACGGGCCACCGGCGCGAACACCTCCTCGTAGTCGACGCCTTGGCGCTGCACATAGCCCTTTGCCACGAGGCGGGCCTTATGCTTGATGACAGCGCCTTGGGAGTTCTTCTTGACCTTGAAGACCCATTTCAAGCCAATGGAACGATGACTTGCCGGGAGGTCGGTAAGTTGCCAAGTGTCGTTCTCCTCGATGGAGCTCATCTCCTCGAGCATGGTGCGACGCTAACACTCGTGTTTCTCTGCCTCGGAGAAGCCAATTGGTTCATATGTCGCCGTCAGGTACAGCTCCTCGAGATCGAGGTCGTGTACTGTGGTCGTATCGTACATGTTAGCCATAGTCCGGTAGCGGCGAGGTCCCTCGTCACCCATCGTGGGCGAAACGTCGGTGGGAGGTGAAACAAATTCCACCCCACTTTGTGCCATGGGCGTAGGCGTACTCGTTGTTCCTCCGAATGCTGGCGTCAGCGGCCCTAGGCTGGGTGCACGACTCGGCACTGCTGGTGTCGATGGCTCGTCACCTCCGTGCGCTGCGGGGTTGCCACCTGCTTCAGGATATACGATGTACTCGACAGTGAACGTCTCACCGGAGTTAACCGTAGCACCCCAGTCCCACTATGCCGCCTCGTCGAAGACGACGTCGCATGTCACGTGCACGCACTTGCCGATGGGGTCATAGATGCGATACGCCTTGGCGCCAGGCTCATAGCCGATGAACACCATCGGCGTGCTCCTGTCATCGAGTTTCTTCAGGTGCGTCTTCACCACCTTGACATGTGCGACACAGCTGAAAGTGCGAAGGAAATGCACCGGAGGTCGTGCGCCATGCCACGCCTCGTACGGCGTCATGCCCTCGACGCTGTGAGTTGGGGCTCGGTTCAGGATGAACACGGCCGTCGTCACTGCTTCACCCTAAAACATCCCCAGCATGCTCTTGGCCTTCATCATGCTGCGAGCCATGGCAACCACCATTTGGTTCCGGCGCTCGACGACACCGTTCTGTTGTGGGTAGTATGGCGTCGTGAGGTGCCGCTGGACACCACGATTAGCACAGTACTCACCGAATTCAACCGTCGTGAATTCACCGTCGCGGTCGGTGCAGAGGGCGCACAGCTTGCGCCCGGTTTCCACCTCAACGCCGGTCTGGAAACGCTTGATCGCCACCGACGCCTCATCCTTCGTCATGAGCAAGACCAGCCACATGTAGCGGCTGAGGTCATCGGCGAGGAGCAGAAAATATTTCTTCCCACCTGGTGTGGCCGGCGCGATGGGGCCGCAGAGCTCGCCGTGCACCAGATCGAGGACGTGCTCCGCACGGTACTTTCCTTACTCCGAGAACAGAGTGCGCCGCTGCTTACCGACGAGGCAGTTGTCGCAAATCTAATCGACATGATCGATCTGTGGCAGCCCACGCACCATGCCGAGTTCCGCCAACTTCCGCAGCGTTTGGAAATTCAGGTGCCCATACCTGGCATGCCATTGCCACGTGTCGTCATCGCACACGCAGCAGAAGTGCACCGGTGTGGTAATGCCGAGGGTGAGCACATAGAACCGCCAGATCGCGGTTTACCCGTGCAAGTATGCGACGCTGCTGGTCGCGGATCGTGAGTACGCCATCCTGGATGAGCATCTGGTAGCCGTTCTCATCGAGCTGTCTGAGGCTCACTATGTTGCTGCGCAGTCGTGGGATGTAGTACACCCCCGTCGGCGCACTGTGCTCCTCGTTCTAGCAAGTGAACAGGACGGTGCCACGCCCGCGTATATCCACCACCGAGCCGTCGCCAAACTTGACGGAGCCGGTGACGCCCTCATCCATCTCCGCGAAGCTTGCCTGGCACCCGGACATGTGATTGCTGGCACCGGTGTCCAGGTACCAAGCGTCATCGTAGGCGTCCTCCTCGCGCCCTAGATGCGCTTGCGCGTGCACCTCGTTGAGCACCACGTTAGTGCCTGCGCCCACTGAAGCCTTGGTGAGTGCGTGCACCTGCGCCATGAGAAGCGCAGGTTCGTCGGCGGCGGCTTGCATCAGCGGGCTCGCTCGATGACGCTTCGCTTACGGCAGCCCTCGAGTAATGCTCGTACTGGCACGCTTGTAGCATCGATCGCGACATAATCTGCGACATATCACGACGTGCACCGGACGAGCCACTATCCTTGCTGTCGTGTCCGCCTTTGCAGCGCCCATGGCCACGCGGCTTGCCGCGGTAACGGTTGTCACCACCTTTGCTGCTTCGCTTGTCACCGCCGGAAGAGCCGCTGCCATGCTCCCTCTTCTTAGCGTGTGCGAGCCACTCCTCTTCAGTGAGGAGCAGACACCCACCGGAGCCGCCTGAGTCGTTGCGCGCATAGCGCTGCTCCACTGATCGAAGCCGGCCGGTGAGCTCTTCGATCGACAACGTGCTTAAGTCAAGCAATGTCTCGATCGAGATTGCCACATGTGTATACCTGGGTGGTACAACACGAAGGAATTTATTGACTATCTTTTCATCTTCCAACGTGTCGCCTAGGATTCGGAGATTGTTGACGAGTCCCGTCATCCTGATGGCGAAATCGTCCACCGACTCACCATCCTTGAATTCGATATCCTCGAACTCCTTGTGAAGCTTCTGTGCATTCACCTCACGGACGCGCTTGACGCCCATCCGCATCGTCTTCACAAATGCCCCACGCTTGCTTGGTCAGGTCCTTCACCGCCAACAGGATAAGATGTCCGACGACACCGCAAGACGAAGGATGGCGCATAACACCATCATTATCGCGGTAGTCGGCGCCTCCCACAGGCTTTGTGCCTGCAGGTTCACCCTCATCACAAGGGCCCCAGTCGGTGTAATTCGTCCGCGTCAGCGTTGGGTAGACCATCGATCCCGTCGTCTCCCTTACCACCCGCTGCACCATACGCTCTTGGCTGCCGTTGCTGCCAGATCCAATCTCGCGATCGCCAATGCCGCCGAGATTGATCGTGCGAGTAGTGCTGTCGTCGCCTTGCACCGGAGACGACGTGGTAGGAGAACGTGAACTGTCACATGCCATCGCCAAGGATCAAAGCTACTCAACTCTAATACCAAATGTTAGCAGTGCCGAGTCAGACGAACGCCTTGAACGCTCACGAGAGAATACGAGGGACATAAAGTTTTGGTGCTGTCAAACTTCTCCAGATTTACTCTCCTTTTATTTTTTGACTGAGTGAGCCACTACATGCAGAGCGTTACAAGCATTGATCCGTCTTGATGTTGTCCCATGTCTGCCCATGACTGCTGCACTAATGCACTAATGATTCACTAATGCTGCATACTAAAACTAAAAACCGAAACACCACTAATGCATAAGGAAACGGAAAGACTGCTAAATGGAAACGTTACAAGAAAATCAATAGCGCATTGGATTATTCAACATGGACCACAGGCGTTGCCACCAGCAGAGGGGAGGCGTAGGAGGATGAGGTGGAGGGCATCGTCCGGGAGCACGCTGAGTCGGTCTTCGCCGCTGCCATCGCTTCCGCTGAATGAGGAGGGCTTCGCGCGCTTGGCGGCAAGCTCACCGTTACCGTCCATGGGAGGTGATTTTTTTAAAAAAAATAATACTATTTTAAAAGATAATTACAAAAATAAATAAATATTATTTTTTTACAAAAATGGGTGCCTGTCGTCATTTGGAATAACGACAGACTCCTGTCGCCATTCCAATTGGCGACAGGGACCCTATCGCCAAAGGGAACAGTGAGGGAGGTTCTTGTCGCCAATTGAACTAGCGACACGAGGGCTCTGTCGTTTTTTTAAATGTGTAGCGGAATTTTTAAATTTTTATAATTTTGTTTTTAAAATTTGGTAAGACATTAAAGTGTTCGCGTAGTTCGGAATGCAAAATCGGAGAAGACAATGTAATGTGAAGTAGAGAATGGACAAAATATTTGGGTTTAGAGTTGCCATGTGCGATGTTGTCCCGATTGCATTGTTCGTGGAATCGATTACTTAGGAAAATATTATGTAATATTTAACGGTCCAAATTTTTGGGAAAAAGAGAAGTTCGAAAAACTTCATAATTTAATTACAAAATACAATGTGCGCAGGGTTTAGTTATGTGTATAAGGAACGACATCGTGCAAGATGCTCTCCCGAACCCAGTGGGACGCGTCGCACAGGGCGCGTTACGTCGCGCACAACACTGTTGGGCCCCAGACATAGGGTTGGATCTCCTACACCTGCCAGCCCGCCAGCTCTTGTGCGTACCGAATCATATGCTTGTCGACACTGTCACCGTGGGACTCCAGGAACATCACCCACCCGAACAGCCACAACAACTAGGCCTTGAAATGCCTCCTCACCGTGTAGTCAGGTGCGTCCTTCGTCGTACGCTCGGGCTGCAAGATGATAGATACACACCAGCAAGGTGCACAAATCAATTGATGCGAGAGGACAAGAGTTTCGAATACTTACGTAGAACTAGCAGATCCACTTCAACGTCGACCCATGGGTGCTGCTGAACTCCCTGTAGCCACTATCTGGCGGCAGCACCCCTTGGAACCTCACTAGGAACTCCGTGCACCACATAGCCGGGATGTCGTACGCTGCCATGGGGAAGCCAGCGCAGGGCAACCCAGTCAGGAAGCTCACGTTCTATAGCGTCGGCACCATCTCCCCGCACGGAAGGTGAAACATATGCGTCTTTGGCATCCACCAGTCAACCAGAGCCATTAGGAGGTACCAGTCGTATGAAAAGTGCCTGGACATACGCCCACCGCCCGCACGGTCCTGATCGACCTCCTACGTTGCCTCAACTATCCTCGCTAGTAGAAGGAGGTATGTCTCCCTCAAACTGCGTCGAAAAATATTAAGAACAAACGTTAGTCCACACAAAGTAGTCATGCTGCAAATGAGTATATGAAGGTCGCAACTGCACGTACCTCGGAACCCAACGTGGGTCCACCCTCCATACCCTTATGGGCGTGCGCAGCCACAGTGCACAAAGCTCAATTGCCACCTCGCCTCCTTGGGAGAGGATGGTACTGAGGTGGCTACGATGATGCGCACCAATGACGAGTCAAGCAACTCATACGACCACTATGCATCGTATCCTGAGTCCGCCAAACCTGAAAATTTAGTACATACATTGTAAAAATAATTACCATGCACAAATAGAAACCAAATTTAAGTTAGAATTATTTTATTAAGTTATACAAACCTACTAACCTACTCTGCAATTTTTACAGGTATTTTATTAAGCTGTACAAACCGTACTAAGCTAATTTATGTTGCTTTTTTTGCCTAGCTTCAATCAGGATTTTTTTCACTTTAAGATGGGTCATGCTATTTTCCAAGTTTAAAAACCCCATCATTAACACAATAATTACCCCGCACAAATAGAAACCAAAATTAAGCAAAGATTATTTTCATTAAGCTCTATCTACCCTACTAAGTTACTCTGCAATTTTTACATATTTTTAATAGGTATTCAGCCCCTTGCTATTCTCCGAGGTGTTTTCCTATTTTTTGCAGATTTATTCTAATCATTTGCATATTGCAATATAAATAATATCCGCACGATTAATTAAACTATACACAACTCAAATGATGTACTGCATAAAACAGCTAAAATTACCAAATCTATTGAATTTTATGTCACTATTTTCATTTGCTAACCGATAATGTTTCAAAATAATGTACAAAGTTGCAAAAATATGTAACTACAAAATGACCAACCTAATCTAATGCCTCGTCTCTCTCTCTCTCTCTCTCTCGCTACGAACTGGCAGGACTTCGCTACATCACTTCTCCTCCTCTCCTCTTTCTTCTCCCTCCCTTCTCTTTTATCCAATGTTCACCTAGGCGCTAGGCGGAAAGCGGGCGGAGAGTGGCCGCCTAGCGCCTAGCCCGCCTAGGTGGCCGAACAGAATCAACAGAGTGCAAGAGGGAGGGAGGGAGGGAGGAAGTGGGGGAAGAAAAGGATAAAAAGAAAAAATAATAATAAAAGAAAGCCATACTTGATTCGCCGGCCAACACTGTTGATGCACAACTGGGCCGCCCCAGCACTGTTGGTTCCTCTCTTGCTTGATCTGTACTTCACTCCAAACGTTCGGACGACGCCCTTATCTCTTCGTGTTTCGCTCTTCCCCTGCCCTCTCGCTCTCTGCGACACGCCGACGCCGAGGCATGGCCGCATCCCATCTTTCCATAGCGCATGGACACCATCCTCTTCCCCTTCCCGTCCTCTCCCAGATCTAGTCTCCCTCTCCCGTCCTCTTCCACTCTTCCCCTTCCTCCCCTTCCTCATGGCGGCAGGGTGGCGGAGTTCGACAGCGGGGAAGGCGGATTCGGCGGCGGGGATGGCAAATCCAGCGGCAGCGGAGGGCGATTTGACTGGTGGCGAGCCAGAATCGGCGGGGGTAAGGTAAGTTCTCCTCTCCTCTTCTCCTCATCTCCTCTCTTCCCTGCCCTCGCCCTTTTCCGTCCTTCCCGCCGCCTTGGACCGTCGCGCCTAGCTCCGCCTGGGTCCGCCTTGGACCGGCGGTGAACGATTAGGCGGGCCGAGCGCCCAGGTGAGCGACTATGCCCAAGTCGCGGTGTGGAGCATGTGCCCAGCGCCTAGGCGCCCACCTAACATTTCCACCGATTTTTGGGGTTTAAATAACTAGACTCTATCGCTAGTTCAACTGTCGACAAGAAAACGTGGTTTCCTGATGCTATTCCAATTGGCGACATAGACCATGTTCACGGCCTGTAAGATGACATGGTGCATGTCGCCAATTAGAATGGCGACCCACTTTTGTAAAAAAAATCAACTTTATTTTTGTAATTATCTTTTAAAATAGTATTATTTTAAAAAAATCAGGGTTTTAGGGACTAAATAATGCGGACAAGTGAACTAGTGAAGTGAGGAAGAAGACTGGAAGGGGAAAAGACGGAACTGCCCCTGCATTTGTCACAAGATTCGCAATCTGCCCTTAGAAAGAGCTGATGAGCGATAAAGAGAAGCCAGAAGTCCACCTTGTCAAAAGATGAAACTAGTCCTACAGCCACTGATGAGCGAGACAAAATGAGTAAAATTACATATGCTTCGGCTATTGGATCTATCATATATGTCATGCTATATACACGACCAGATGTGTCGCATGCTCTAAGTGTTACGATCAGATATCACCGGATCCAGGTGAAGGTCACTGGATAACAGTCAAAAATATCATTAAGTACTTGAGAAGGAGTAAGAATGCATTCCTAGTGTACGGTGGTGAGGAAGAGCTGGTCGTAAATGGTTACACCGATGCTATCTTTCAAACCAACAAGGATGATTTCAGATCGCAGTCAGGGTTTGTGTAAGATATGCAAAGTGCCTCTCCCGCAACCTATCAACACCATCCAACCGGAGCCAATTTGAGCTCCTGGTGTCCAGTACAGTATCAACACCATCCAACCGGAGCTCCTTAGGACAAATGTTTAAAACATTTGTTGGTACTTATTACAAAGACATTGTTGCAATAAAGAGGAATTATCTTATTTATGCAAGTTACAACATTACAACATACTTCATACCTGTGTACAGCTCTCTGGAGCACTGCAAATCGAAGCAAGCTGCGAGAATTCGACAATCCAGGCGAGCTGTTTGTTTCAACAGTTCCAGGCTATGGTGAAACAAAGACGCTAATAACTCAACCAACCTATAGCATTTGCTAAAATCATTCACAACTTATGGGTCAACAGAGGCTAAGGCCGCTACGACCGATCCTGTTGTTCTGAAAACGGAGCTGACATCTGCGTAATCTTTCAAGTTCCGGTTCATTCTTATGGATGGGTACAGCCAGGGCTTGACGGCATCAACAAATGTGTCGGGATCTGGAGATAAAATTGCCTCCCAATCAACCTGAACCCCTGGTGGAATGCTAGCGGTCACATCCATGTTTGCTGCCAGAAATAAGCCAAGCAGCACCACGTAACCAACAGCAGCTGAGCCTCTTGAAAGTGGCATGAAGTTGTACCTGCAAGTTCCCCAAATTGATTGGCGTAATCTTTTTTCAGCAGAGAGGAGGAAGAAAGAAGAATTTGCAATCAGTACCAGTAATATGTCATGCGCAATATTGCCGCCTTCACAGCATCAAGTGTATCAGGGTCACGTGTGGGGTTGTCACTACAGTATGCATCGCAAATGGCCTGCAGATCACATAGTTACTTCTTAGTTTGTCTCAAACCATAAGTACCATACAAAGTCTAGACTCTAGACACGTGATCTACTACAACTAGAACTGTTTCAATTGCAATTGATTTGAAGTACCAAGGCTCCAAAACAGTGATTCAACAAGTTATTGCAACATATTGGAAAGAATTTGGTATCATACAGATGCAGAGTATTAGTACTTTGTTAACTCTTCTCCTAAAAAATTCCTCCAGTACATTGTAAACTCAAGAGATCATAAATTCATAATCAACAAAGTTACAGTACAATAAATCTAAACTGTACCTCCCAGGTTGCAGTCATTTCTTCATCGTATTCCTCCCATCTAGATGGTGTACAAGGTGTTCGTATTGCAAAGTCAAATCCTGTCTTGCCCCTGCAATGCCATCAACACAAGTAAGCAGCATGACAGGAGAGTATAGCAAAGAGCAAAGAAAAGGGTCAGGAGTCAGGACAACCTACATGTTTTGAGTGGTAATTCGAGTCCCTTCAAGACGCCTCCTGAAAGAGCTCATGCTGTGTAATTAAATAAACACAAGGATGGTGCAATTCTCTTTCTAAGAACTTTGCACCAGTTTGCCATGAGAGCAATTGATGAACCCTAATATGCATCTATCCAGCCAAGTTAAGAGTTAATTACCCTTGAAATGCAATACTGTCGCATCTAGTAGCCACCCAGTAGGTCTCACCAATGATATTGTACAAATCCGAGCAGGATGATGCAACTTCTATCTGCAGATTTAATTCTCATGAGAGCATTGGTAGTTTAAAAAACATAACATAATAAACTGCACATGAACTATGGGAAGCGGAATATGACAAACGAAATATAATACTATATTACTATGAGAATCAATCAATTCCTAGTCGACCAATTAAACTCATCCAAAAGGAGATATTCCCTTGAGATCTCAGATCTGATTGATAATCAATACTTATGCTTATTTGGTCAGATATAGTTTTAATGGAGCAATATGAATGTAGCATTACACAGATGCTACAAGCCTACAACACCCTGATTGCTCTCTTGGAAACTTTCATCAACTCCAATGCGACATGTGCTAGGACTAAAAAGCCAATTGGTATTTTGGTTTTTCTCAACTTCTCAGAATTGTATGGACTAAAGCTCTACGTGAAAGAGACACACTGATATGAATTATGATCATGAGGGCACTCAACAGACTGCTGCATAGCTTACTTTTTTCAGCTTCTCGATGTCTGTAAGAAAAATTGCACGATCCTCTGCATTATTGACATACTTCAAGTCAAGCATGATGGTCTTCGCAGCTTCCAAAATTCTGCCATATAAGAGAAGATAAGCTAAGGCCATTTGTGACTCACTGTATATACCAAACAGCAAAATAAAATATGATAGGCATCTACAAACCTTTGGTAACATGGGTAGTAACGCATAACTTTTGCTTGACCATGAAGCATTGGGGTATGAGAACCAAATCCAGAATTGAACTCTTCACTGGTATAGCAGAAAAGAAGTTAAGCAAAAAAAAAAATGATTGAATAATTTATTCATTGTACAAGCATTTAGCTCACCTTAGTTTATTGACCCAAACAACTGGATCACAAGGTTCAGAAATTTGTCTCCACTTAACAGCAATATTATAGACGTCATGCCAGGAGAGCGAAATCCCAGTGGAAACCCTGTCTTCACTTGGACTGGATGCCGGAGATCCAGACAGAGTACTTGTGCTACAATAACCTCCCCTATTCTGGCTCATGTTAAGCTTATCCCTTCTCCTAACTAACTTTGCACTGTTCTTTGGATTTCTCAGAAAGCGCCAAGCCTTGGAAACTTTCTGAGCAATCTCAATAGCAGCCAACCCAGCCATACGGTACTACAAAAGGAAAATAAACTATTATCAAACCAGGTACTCAGTAAAGGGAACTCTTGACTAAAATGCACTGATAAAGCAAAAACATCGGATTTAGAATATTTTAAAATTCATGTAATGACATATAGAAACTATAAGGCCAGACAGAAACACCGAATAATCTGTGCAAAAATCAAATCATTCCACACTTTCAATGAAACATCAAATCATTCCGCACTTTCAATGAAACAAGACGTAGGCTGTGTACCATTTTGATCTAAACTATGACAAAGGGGGAGGGGTCCATTTTAATTATCTTCGGCACTTGCTTCAATGATTTTAGTACTTATTTAAGTGACTTCAATACTGGTTTCAATTTTTTGAATTAGTTCGCTATTTGTAATACAAGATTTTAACATTGAAACATTAGCAATACATATTGTATTACAACTACCGAAATCACCCAAATAATTGAAATAAGTATTAGCATCAGAGATGGAAAACCCGGCGGTTCCCGCCGGTTACAGGCGGTAACCGGATTTACCGGTGGGAACCGGGGTTCGAAATAATGGCTGGGAAACTTCAAATTCAAAATTCCGGCGAAAACATCTCAAATTCAAATTTATTTGGACGAATTTTGACCAAGTTTTTTTTTCCAGGAATTCCAGTTACCGGCCGGTAACCGTTACCGCCCGCCCGGCGGGATTCCCTCCGGAACCGGTTTTCTTATCCCTGATTAGCATTATTGAAACAAGTATTGACATCACTGAAACAAGTGTCAAAGATAATGAAACCACGAGAAATAATGCAAAACATACTGCTTGGGGGGTATTTGCACGCCAACTTAACATATAGAGGGCAAAATAAACGATAATTAGATATGGAGAGCAAATAAAAAAGTATGCGATTTATGGGGGTGTTTATGGATTTTTCCCAAAAGAAAAAAAGAAACAAGGGGCAATCAAGTGCTTCGTAAGCCAATATCATCAAGTCCCAAACTCCTTTATTGCTCAATTTCCGCTAGCATGTCTATAGAGGCAGCTGTTGGGGAGCAATAACATAAATGGCCATTCATCATATCAACCATCAAACTAAAAGCATTTCATTAACCTATTAAAACTCAAAGGCAACGAGACTCATAGGAATTTCATGATTTAAAAAAAACAAAAAAAATATTGTGTATAGTTTGAACATAAAATATATTTGAACCCTATCCCTTAAAGCATCCAGGTAAGAAATACGGGAGGAGAAAAGCAAAGCTATATATATCCTACAAGCAAGCTTTATTTATCCTTAAGTTATATTCTCAACAAGTGCTCTATACAACCACCCATGGTGATGGAGCAATCATTTAGCTCATTCTACAGATGCACATATATCAAAAAAAAGAGAGGCAAGTATCACAAAGTACTTCTCTTTTACATTCATCAGATGTTTTGCCTCATTAGTTGCCATCAACCTCTTAAAGAACGTCACATTCAATTCAAAAAAATGTAGGTGGAAATTTATTCCCTCTTAATTGTATGTAATGTTAACAAATAACAAATCAAAGAAATACAGGAATGAGGTTGCAATGAAACACCATCCATCACAGAGCTGGTGAACATTTAAACAATGAGCAATTTGAAAGATGGAAAGGCAATATAGAATCAGAAAAGCTTCCGAGAGGGATACCTGACGTAGATTTGGCAAGAAGCCACGGCAATTATACTGAATCTTCTTTCCAATTGAATCTGCAGCTAGGAGAAGAGTTGTCGGATGCTTTGTGAATTTGAAGTCTTGCTTGTTAAGGCGCCCACTTCTCAATGAAATCCGTAATGGTGGTTGGCGATAAACCTTTTCAGCCACATTTTTGGGATGTAGTCGTTTGCACCAATATTCCTATAGTCCATATAGCAGCTTTAGTTAATGCATAAGAAAAGTTATGTAACATATTTCGGAGAGAAGATTTGACCTTGAACAGAGGGTCAACATCGTCATCAATGTTGAACTGAGAGAACTCTAAATTGGCCTTTGAAGCAGTATACAGAGCAATTTCCTTCTGCAAGAAGTACCAGGTAAGAAAACCAAGGTTAATAGCACAGAAATGATAAGATGACCTAAATATAGAAGAGTAAAATTGTTGATCATGCTAGTTGTTGCAAGATAACAGAAGCCATGTCAATAAATACTAATCATCTGCATAAAGAAAAGGTTGGCACCATTTGTAAAAATGTAAGATCACTTAACAGCCACAGCAGACTCAACGTGAGATCACAGTCCTCAAGTTGACATGTTGTATCCTGCAATTCTAGAGTTCATGCTTTTGTATGGGACAGAAAGCATCCATTATTTTGCATCTTCTTAAATGGTTTTGAGATTTTTAGATAACAGAAATATATTGTTATGACATAAGGAACAAGCTCCATGGAAAAAGAATTGAAATGAAGAAATTGTGTACCTGATAGAAGGCCAAACATTGCAGCACAAATTTATCCATCGAATCAAGCTCCAAATCGAGTACATCATCATAATCTTTGATCTTCAAAGGGAAAAAAAAGTGAACAACAGGACTAAACAGTTTCAAATTTTGCTGCAATCAATGACTACATGCTGAGGATCTCAAACAGAAAAGTAGCATGTGGTAACAAAAAAAGATGATGCAACCAATGATGTGTTGATAGCTTAGCAGATCGTGGTCACCTCTAATGAAATATCATTAGCATTTTCTAGCTAACCAAATGAGACGGCAACATACCGCAACCTTATATTCTCCTATCGCATGATGGCAAGAGGCACGCAAGTATAGACACTCTATCCTTGAACCCTCATATGACAAAGCAATTGTTAATTCTTTAATAGCACTCCTGCAAAACCAAAATTAGGTTAAGGGGGGAACTTGGGAAGCTACCAGTTTGAGATAAGAAATAGGACAAGCAGAACTGTAGGCATTAGCACTAAACTAAGCAAGGAAAAAAATAAAGCCAGGATGAACAGCTCGGGTATATATTAGAAGATAAATTAGAGGATTTGTGTTGGAATTTCGAAACCAAACACGGGTATAGTAAATTCTACAGAATATGTGTAGACATAGGCTAAACCCTAAAGTAGAAGACTTACAAAGGCATTTTCCAAACTCTGTCATGGTATCAGAGTAAGAGGTCCAGAATTCAAGAAAGGCCTATTAGATTCATTGTTTGTAAAAATAAAGGATGGTGGTATTTGTGTAACTAGGCCCCACTTGTGCTCACAACACACAATGAATAGTTGTGCCAAACGGTATAGCCCACAAAAGATAATAAAGCCCTTTCAATCACATCCAGAATAACATTCATCAAAAGATATCCACTATGACATCAACATCCAAAAGTATGCAAATAAAACTAAAGATACTTAATTTTTATTCCATACATTATGCAATGATGAAAAAAATATGTCGATACAATTATACCCAACTAAGTAGATGTATGACCTGAACAGGCAACAGAAGCGTATGAGAATTACCTCACACATTAAAATGTGAATGTATGTACGATGAAAGGGAAAACAACTTAACACATTTCTTCATTTAAACAGTGCCACATGTTGGTGTACAGAGAAGGCATCTTTATGAGTCATAACATGACAAATAAACACCGGCAAAAGATTACCTATGCCTACCCATTCCATGGTAGAGAATTCCACGTAGATGGTATAATTTTCCAAACCTAGGAATAACCAAGCCAATTAAATAATTGACTAAAGAAAATAAATAATCCAGTCAGGCAGAAGAAACCAAAACAATACCGAACACCCAAAGTTTACCTCGAATCAATTTGAAGAACCTTCTCAAGGCTATTCAGCATCTTCTCTGGATAACCCAAATCAAGATAAAGCTACCACACAGCACCACAAAGTGACAATAAATCAGTTACTCCCAAAAGAATGAATGTGCTTCAGATATACTACAAAAACACAAGTGTAAGCTCGGTAACAAAAGGTTATATAGCTATGCCAAATCCCATTTAAGATACCTGAAGACCATGAATAACATTATTGTTCACTGGAATTTACCTAAGAGATCTGCTAGACTCTTGAATAACACTTTTGTTCTATATCGCAAAGGAATTATTCGATTATTTCATTTGTAATTGATAAGTTACAGAAATGAGCAGTCTAAAGGATAATCAGTAGCTCGAAAACCTATCAGAGTAATACAAACTAAGTAATCTTCATGTAAGTAGAATTATTATATGCAGGTAATTTTCCTGTATGTAGAATCATTGTACACAGCTGAATTTGCTACAGTCCATGAAGCAGTTAGAACTAGTAAAAATCTTAAACAGTATAGCCCCCACAAAATTCCATATTTCTGTGGCATCTTTTCATGGTTTCATGCATTATTATAATGAACGGAAATGTGTAAAGATGTATATATAACTAGGCAAGAAGATAAAATACATGGAAATGTGCACAGGCATCTAAGATAATGGAATAAACCTGAGAAAGGTGAACCCAACTGTCAAGGAAACTCTCATCATATTTTATACCAAGGAGATGCTCGTTTTCAGCGCGTTTGTACTCTCCAATTGCTGAAAGAGTAAGACCCTATAGCAATATGAAGATTATTATTCTCAAAAAGCAGTAGCAAAGCAAAAGAATCTTCAAAGAAGTAAATGCCTAGCAACTCACTTATTCGAATGCCTGAAAGATTTACATTCACTTATATCTCACTTAAAGAGTTCATAAGCAAGCAAGATGAGTTAACGGCACAAAAACAGACCAAAATTCAATAATTGATGCATCACTGCATGTTCATGACAAAATTTCCTGACAGTTTTACGCCATTTAAGATTGTTAACTCAGTCCATAACAACTTTCTAACATGGAATTTAACTTGGTAGAATTTAAAATTGTGTACTAATTTACAAGGAAAAGGTCCAAAAGGGTTCCTACAGTAGAAATACTATTGAATACTCTAAAATTATATCACAAGAGGGTGGAATTGTAAAGAAAGTACCAGTTTGATGCATAAGGAAAGTATTTCTGTTTGATTATTAGAAGAACGAATTTGAAGCTTGTGGAGAACTAACTTGGGTGGGATAAAAGAAATTTTCGACGGAAAACCATTTACTTACTAAATAAGTGTGGGCAGAACTGTTTTTCATGTCACACTTCACACAGGTTGAGAGATCTTCGACTGCAGAATTGTAGTCCTTGAATTTGAAGTTCACAATTCCTACCATTAGGCAGGATATGCTATCAGAATACAAGAGTAGTCGGCATGCTCTACAGCCTAGCT
Organism: Hsuehochloa calcarea; assembly: GCA_036346395.1. NCBI lineage: Eukaryota > Viridiplantae > Streptophyta > Magnoliopsida > Poales > Poaceae > Hsuehochloa > Hsuehochloa calcarea. The sequence goes on from CM070606.1 coordinate 773,783, forward strand.
ATACGGCTTTATTACTAAAATGCACGACAACATTAATTGAGCATGAAGTGAAGTCCGAATATCCTTTCGTTACCATTGAAAGTGTTAGAGATATAATTAGAGATATGATTTGATTTGGTTTCCTTATCTGTAACATGCATTGTATATATATACTGGCCAATTGGCCCCTGATAATACAAGTTGCTATTCCAACATGGTATCAGAGCATTAGGGTTACCTCTTCCTAGTCGCCGCCACGGCTTCCCGTAACTTCCGTCTGCCGCCGCCGGCATCAACCTTCCCAGATCAACCCGGCGACCTCCGCCGAACCTTCCCAAGATCAACCCGGCGACCTCCGCTCGGATCTTCCCAAGATCGACCGGCCGAGGATCGCACGTGGGCCGCCGCCGCCGCCGCTTCGCTCCGCGTGGCGCGCTGCCACCGACGCCGGCTATCACAGCGGCGCTGTCTCGAAATCCGCCGGATCCGAGCCGCCGCGCCTCGGCCAGCTCCTCCGGATCCAGCTCCTCCCGCCGATCCGCCGCTCGGCCTCGCTCCGGACAAGTCGCGGCGCGCGCTTGGCTCCGCCCGGGCGCGGCAGCGTGGGCCGCCGCCGCTTCGCCTCCTCCATGGAAATTGTTGTGCGCCGCCTCCGCGGGCCACCAGCAGGCGCGCCTCCTCTCGCCGCCGGCCGGCCGCGCCGCCGCCCACGCCATCGCCGCCACGCCGCGCCGCCGCCACGCCATTCAGGCGGGATTAGGGTTGGGAACCCTAATCCCTTACGCCACGCGTGAGGAGCGGGCCGCCTGCTTTAAATGTGTCGGCTGAAAAAAACGCTCGGTCTACGTTACCTTGGTCGCCGCTACCGCCCGGTACGCTTATTAGACTACGTTATTTGGTCGCCGCGCCGCCCGCGCCGCTACCAATGGGTACCGAGATACGTCAGAGAGGAGACTCGCTCGAGCGGTCGCCGGTCCGATGCCACTCCCCTCCGTGCTCGCCGTCCGTACACTGCTACATCGACTACTTCACGCCAAGACATCGCTTCCTCCAATGGCCGCCACAGCGCGGTGGTGGCGCCTCCATCTGGCGGTGGTCGCCTCGCCGCTTCCTATCGCGACAAGATCGGCCACATTGAGTCCTAGTGCTACAAGAAACAATGGCATATTTCACGCCGTTCTTCTTCTAGCACTGCACCGCATTTCTACATCGACGTCGTGATCGACTACTTCGCGTTTTCTCTCACCGAGCGAGAGATAGCGGACTTCGATGATCGCTGCCGCTTCAGATTCTTCCTCGATGTGTTCTGCAGTTCTGCGATCGACTCTTCTGCACCGAGAAACCACCTCCTACACAAATCAGTACCTCCCGTGGATCCTTGATTCCGAGCATCCTTCCACATGACTTCCGATTCTTCCACTCTATCTTTGTTACACCTCTTGATTCCCCGCTGCTGTACTTCTATCATGGGTACCTCTCTTCTGTCTCGGTCGAGGACCTCTTAGCAACTCATCTTTCATGTTCCTTCATTGCTCATGTTCCTCGCCTAACCATGCGACTTCTTTCTGCTTTGGATGACATCGACCTTGGTTATCGGGTCATTCTCGACTCGACTCTTGTTGTGTTCAGACCGCCACACAGGAGCTCGGTTGGTTCGCCCTCGGCGCCTTGACTCACAAATGCCTCTGGGAGCTTGATCGCTTCACCTTCCTTCCGCCTCCGTAGCCGCGGGCCTCTCTGCTTGGCTACTCGCTTCACCGGTTCTTTCCAAAGAAGTGGCATCACCGTCTTGGTCATCTGTGTGGATCTCGTCATCATCCTTAGTTCGTCGTGGTCTTCGGGATCTGCCTCGGTGACGTCTCTTTAGATTGTCGTATGTAAGTTAGGCAAACAGATTCGCCTTCCTTATCCTCATAGTGAGTCGTTGTCTCGGCGTCCTTTTGATCTTGTTCATTCGATGTTTGGGGTCCGGCTCCTTCGCTTGAAAGGGTCATCGATACTATATCATATTTATAGATGATTTCTCTCGCCACACTTGGATATATTTCATGTCTTCGTAGTGAGGTCTTGTCCATCTATAAACAGCTTGCCACCATGGTTCGCATACGCTTCTCCACTCCTATTCGTGTTTTTCATGCCGACTCTGGGCGAGTACCTCTCTCATCACCTACGCAGCTTCCTTGTCGAAAGCGTGGCACTCTCGCCGCCTCTCTTGTCCCGGTGCTCATGCTCGAATGGTGTTCCGAGCGCAAGCATCGCCACCTTCTTGAATCACCGTGCCCCGATGATTGCCGCCTATTCCACCTCACTTTTGGGCGGAGGTTGTTTCATCGCCACCTATCTCGCCAACATCCAAATTCTTCTGCTTCTTCGTATGCAATCCCTATTGAGCGCCTCGTGGTCTCCTCCGACTACTCGCCTTCGCTCGCTTGGTTGCGCTTGCTACGCTTCTCCTCGCCTCGAGAACGCACCAAACCGATCGCCACCGTTGAGTGTGTCTTTCGGGATACAATCGAGCACAAGGGCTATCGGCTTTGGGATCCTGTTGGTCGACGGATGCGGATTTCGACGCCACTTTCGACGCAGTCTCGCCCCTTCTACCCACGCCCCGCTCTCCTTCGGCTTCCTCTGTGGAGTCTCTCGCTTTTTGACTTTTCCGGATACACCTATCTCTGCCTTGCCCTTGTCCACCCGTCCCCACCGAGTCTCCACATATTTCTCCCGTGGCCTCTCCGCCATTGTCGCCGCCGCTTGCCTCCTGCGGCTCCTCGAGCTCCCCACTACACTCGCTCTACACTCGCCGACCTCAGATTGAGGATCTTCCGGATGAGCCCACTTCTCCCGATGTTTCATCTTCTTCGATGCTTCATCTTCCTTGACGGGCCGTCTTCTCCTCGCTACGCCTCCGCGATCGCCACCGATTAGGCCCCTCGCCTGCTTTGCCTTTCTTTGGTGCAAATACTTGTGAGCTCGCTCCCACCGGATGTCACTCATCCCGAGTGGCAAGATGCCATGGCCGAGGAGATTGCCGCCCTCGAGCGCATCGGTACTTGGGATCTTGTTCATTTTCCATCTCACTCTCGTCCCCATCACATGTAAGTGGGTCTATAAGATTAAGACTCGCTCGATGGCTCTCTTGAGCGCTATAAGGCGCGTCTTGTTTCGTGGCTTCCAGCAGAGCATGGTCGTGACTACGACGAGACTTTTGCTCTCGTGGCCCACATGACCACCGTCCGCATCTTCTTCTTTCAGCGCCTGCTCGCCATCGGTCTGCTTCTCGCCTTGATGTCAAGAATGCCTTTCTTAATGGCGAGTTGCGTGAGGAGGTCTACATGCATCCGCCACCGGGTATTCTGCTCTCGAGGGCATGGTCCGTCGCCTTCGCCGCTCTCTCTATGGCCTTAAGCAAGCCCTCGTGCACGGTTTGAGCGCTTCTCCTCGTGGTCACCGCTGCCGGCTTTTCAGCCAAGTGATCATGATCCTGCGCTCTTGTCCACACTTCGCCTCGTGGTCTGACTCTTCTTCTTCAGACGTTGATGATATGATCATTCACCGGAGATGACTCTCGAGTACATTGCCTTTGTCAAGGCTCGTCTTAGTGAGCGCCTTATGTCGGATCTTGGTCCTCTTCGTTACTTCCTTGGGATTGAGGTTAGTTCCACTCGAGATGGTTTCTTTATGTCTCAAGAGAAGTATATCCAGGATCTTCTTGATCGCGCCTCCTCATCGACAATATTCTGTTGAGACTCCTATGGAGCTCAATGTTCACCTCCGACCCTCCGATGGCGAGCCTCTTTCGATCCGACTCGCTATCGCCATCTTGTTGGGAGTCTTGTCTACCTTGTCGTTACTCGTCCGGATATCACTTATCCGCCACACATTCGAGTCGGTTGTTTCGCTCCCACTCAGTCCACTACACCACCTTCTTCGAGTTCTGCGATACCTTCGTGGACTATCTCTCGCTCTCTTCTTTCCACGCCCAAATTCACGGCTTCAGCTTATTCGGATGCTACTTGGGCCGATCCTCCGATCGCGGTCTATCTCTCACATCGTGTTTTTCTTGGTGGTTCGCTTATTGCTCGGAAGACGAAGAAACAGACCGCAGTTGTCCGCTCGAGCGCAGAGGTCGAGTTGCGAGCTATGGCTCTCTTGGATGCAGAGATTACTTGGCTACGGTGGTTACTTGAGGATTTTGGTGTTTCACATTACACCGACTCTCTCTTGTCGACAAGACAGTGCTATCAAGATTGCCGTGACCCGTGAAGCATGAGCTCACCAAGCATATTGGTGTTGATGCTTCCTTCATGAGGTCTTGTGTGCATGATCAGGTGATTGCTCTTCAGTATGTGCCTTCAGAGCTTCAGATAGCGGATTTCTTCACGAAGGCCCAGACTCGAGCACAGCACGGCTTCTACCTCTCCAAACTCAGTGTTGTTGATCCACCATAAGTTTGAGGGGGGGTGTTAGAGATATAATTAGAGATATGATTTGATTTGGTTTCCTTATCTGTAACATGCATTGTATATATATACTGGCCAATTGGCCCCTGATAATACAAGTTGCTATTCCAACAGAAAGATATATGAGAAACGGCATTAGGGGAGATGAGACTCAACAATGGGTACAGAACTAACCCCTTTCATGTAAAATATCAGGAGAATTTGGTTCAAATTCCAATGCTTTAGTCAAGTCCTCAATAGCCTGAAAAGGAAAGGATTAAAATGTAAGATAGCATTAGCCAGATGTTTGATAATGAGTTGCTAGATGGGCCATACTTGTTTTTATTTATTGACTAAATTCATACTATATTTTTTATCGACTCAATCATACTAGTGTTAAATTTAAACAAACATAGCGAGCTTGCCTCGGTGAACTCTCCTAAAGCAGCACGAGCTTGTCCCCGCCGCTTCCATGCCTCCCCAGCTGATGGGTTTGATTGTATAGCCTGCTAGCAAGGTAAGGACGTAAGGTAATTTTACACAACAGGAAAAGGGAAGTTCTCAGTCTAAAAGTTCCACCTTGGTGAAGTCAGAAATAGCAGAATCCAATTCTCTTTGAAATGCATAAGCTGTGCCTCTTCCAATCAGTGCCTCTGGATATGTTGGATTTTCTCGCAGTATCTAGAAAGGTCAATGACAAATTGTCAGGGTCCTTTTCTGATTAGAGAGAATGATCAAAGATTCTTGATAATAGACCAGAACCTGATCAAAAATGGATATTGCTTTGTCATACCTTCCTTCATTTACCTGAAAAGATATAGTTCAGTGATAATGGTCAAGGTATGAATATAACATCTCTTTCCAAATGTTTTCAACACAATACACAATATGTTGTCAGTCCCCAACGTTTGTTTTTAGAGGAAAATGAAATAAAATCATCTTGAAAGCAAAAGGTTACATCTCCAACAAAGTGGTTATTCTGCTTTCAATAGTGCAAAAGTTAAACCTCATCAAAACACAGCACTAGCAGGCTTTCAAATGTTTGGCGAGGGTCCTACATATATTGGTATCCGAAGCCAAGTTCCCACAAAAACTATGACAGATGTCATTGTGCAAAATAAATGGAAGATACCTGCGCAATGCCCCGGGAAAGTCGGAAATCCAAGCTTATAGATTTGGATGATTTTGAAATTTTCGTAGCAAATAGTGTTTGATCTAGTGCTATGGTTTCATCGGAACTTCTTCTATCTTCCACATCTTCAGCTTGGTCATTTATTTCTTTTGTACCTTTTGCTTTGTTTTTCTTATATAGCTTCACTTTTTTCTTGGGAGTTTGATGTGTCGCAGTGGTGTCTTTCACCGGACTGCTAGAATCTGTATTCTCATCTTTAGTATGGCCCACTTTATTATTGTCAGCCAACATTGTATCACCATTTGATGAAACTTTGGAATTCCCGATGTTCTCTTCACAGACAACAGTTTTTGTATCAGCCGTTGTAGTTGCAGTGAACGACGTGTCAACAACACGATCTTCTGAGATAACAACTTTGGTATCACATGCCGATGCATCCATGACACTGTCTTCACACTCAATTGTCTCACAAATTTTAACAGAAGAAACCAGTTCTTCCAACTCAAGCAATTCTTTCAGGTCCATTGTACCACGGACAGCAATTTCGTGTCCTTGCTCCAAAACAATCAAAGCCTCCTCTTTTTTCCCTAATGCGGAGAGTGCCTTGCCTGATTAAATAATAATAATAATTTACTGGTGGCATTTGTTTCAAAAACAAGATTATCTAAATATATATATAAATAAAAGAGTCACTATCTAGGGAAGTCTCATTGTAAATGGAAGAAAGAACCTTTTCATTCAGGTGTATTTTGGATCATTGGTGTACCTTGAAGGCTTTGACAGTGAGTATGGAAGAGGTACAAAGAAAGAAGACACAAGGATAGAGAAAAGAAACATTCAGATCAAACTTATGGACCCCGTCTAGGGTACAGTGGCGGAGCGTGAGCCAAATATAAGGGAGGGCCAGCTTGATGGCCAATCACAACTTGAAATTGTAATTCATTAGCATGGAAGTTTAAATTATATTGTTCATGTTTGAGTGACAGAACATCATGACAGAGCAACATATAATAATTTTTTAATTCTCCCAAGAAGAAGAGAGCTGAGCCAGGATGTAATGGAACAGTGGAGATTAGAGTAACGTTTTTCATTATGGGGAGAGTAGGATACAAATTTGCTTCTCATTTGGTCTTTTTTTCTTCTAGTCATAATAGAACTCTTAAATTCAGTGGTGAGAAATGTTGGAATTGCAACTTGTATATTCAGGAGACCAATGGGCCGATATATATACCTGAGTAAAGGTTACAGATAAGGAAACCAAAACAAATCTAGAGTCCAAATATATCTCTAACTATATCTCTAACACCCCCCCCCCCCCTCAAACTCATGGTGGATCAACAACACTGAGTTTGGAGAGGTAGAAGCCGTGCTGTGCTCGAGTCTGGGCCTTCGTGAAGAAATCCGCTATCCAAGCTCAAGGCACATATCAAGAGCAATCACCGATCATGCACACAAGACCTCATGAAGGAAGCATCAACACCAATATGCTTGGTGAGCTCATGCTTCACAGGGTCACGGGCAATACTGATAGCACCTGTACTGTCTGACAAGAGAGGAGTCGGTGTAGTAACAGAAACACCAAAATCCTCAAGTAACCACCGTAGCCAAGTAATCTCTGCATCAAGAGAGCCATAGCTCGCAACTCACCTCTGCGACTCGACGGACACTGCATCTGCTTTCTTCGCCTTCCGTGCAATAAGCGAACCACCAAGAAAAACACAAGAAGCAGAGATAGACCGCGATCGAGGATCGGCGCCCAAGTAGCATCCGAATAAGCTCAAGTCGTGAACGAGCCGGAGCGTGGAAAGAAGAGACGGCGAGAGATAGTCCCACGAAGGTATCGCAAAACTCAAGAAGGTGGTCAGAGTGGACTCGAGCGGGAGCGGCTCAAACCGACTCGTAATGTGAATCGGATAAGTGATATCCGGACGAGTAATGCAAGGGTAGACAAGACTCCCAACAAGATGGCGATAGCGAAGTCGGATCGTAAAGAGGCTCGCCATCGAGGGTTTGAGGTGAACATTGAGCTCCATAGGAGTCTCAACAGACGCCGATCGATGAGGAGGTGCGATCAAGAAGATCCTCAATATACTTCTCTTGGGACATAAAGAAACCATCCGGAGTGGAAGTAACCTCAATCCCAAGGAAGTAACGAAGAGGACCAAGATCCGACATAAGGAATCGCTTTCACTAAGACGAGCCTTGACAAAGGCAATGTACTCGTAATCATCTCCGTGAATGATCATATCATCAACATACGTAAGAAGAAGAGTCCGACCACGAGACGAAGTGTGGACAAAGAGCGCAGATCATGATCACTTGTCAAAAACCAAAGCAGAAGTGACCACGAGGAGAAACGCTCAAACCAGCACGAGGGCTTGCTTAAGGCCATAGAGAGCGACGAAGGCGGCAGATTATGCCCTCGTGGATAGAATACCCAAAGCGGCGGATGTATGTAGACCTCCTCACGCAACTCGCCATTAAGAAATGCATTCTTGACATCAAGTTGAGAATGCAGACAGCATGCAATGACGCCACCGAAGAAGAGCGCGACAGGTGGTCATATGGGCCACAGAGCAAAAGTCTCGTCAGAGTCACGACCATGCTCTCGCTGAAGCCACGAGCAACAAGACGCGCTTTATAGCGCTCAAGAGAGCCATCGAGCGAGTCTTAATTTTATAGACCCACTTACATGTGATGGGACGAGTGAGATGGAAAAGGAACAAGATCCCAAGTACCAAGACGCTCGAGGCGCAAGAATCTCTCGGCCATGGCATGCCGCCACTCGGGATGAGTAACAAGATCCGGTGGGAGGCGAGCTCACAAGTAGTGCGCGCCAAAGAAAGGCAAAACGGGCAGGAGGCCGAATCGACTGGCGATCGCGGAGAGCGAAGCGAGGAGAAGACGGCCCATCGGGGGAAGATGAAGCATCAGAAGAAGATGAAACACTGTGAGAAGTGGGCTCATCCGAAGATCCTCAATACGAGGTCGACGAGTGTAAACAAGTGTAGTGGGGAGCCCGAGGAGCCACAGGAGACGAATAAAGCGGCGACAATGGCGGAGAGGCCACGGGAGAAATATATGGAGACGAGATAGGTGTATCTGGAAAGATCAAAGACAGAGACTCCACAGAGGAAGTCGAAGGAGAGACAGGGCGTGGGTAGAAGGGACGAGACTCGTCGAAAGTCACATCCCGAGAAATCCGCGATCCGTCGACCAACAGATCCCAAAGACCGATAGCCCTTGTGCTCGCATCAGATCCCGTAAAGACACACTCAATGGATCGAGCGGTTTGGTGCGTTCTCGAGGCGAGGAGAACGTAGCAAACGCAACCAAACAGATTTGGCGAGTAGTCGAAGGAGACCACGAGACGCTCATAGGGATGGCGCCACAAAGAGCGTAAGAAGGCCGGATGTTGACGAGATAGGTGGCGATGGAAACAACCTCGGCCCAAAAGTGAGGTGGAATAGAGCGGCAATCATCGCACGAGGTGACTCAAGGAGGTGACGATGCTTGCGCCAAGAACACCATTCGAGCATGAGCACCGTGACAAGAGAATCGAAGCGAGAGTGCCTCGCTTCAAGAAGGAAATCTGCAGTGATGAGAGAGGTACTCGCCAAACAGAGTCGCACGAAAAAACACGAATAGGAGTGGAGAATCGTGTGTGAACCATAGTGGCAAACTGCTTATAGATAGACAAGACCTCACTACGAGAAGACATGAAATATATCCAAGTGTGGCGAGAGAAATCATCTATAAATATGATATAGTATCGATGACCCTTTTCAAACGGCGAGCCGACCCCAAACATCCGAATGAACAAGATCAAATGGACGTTGAGACACCGACTCACTATGAGGATAAGGAAGTCGGTCGAATGCGCATGTGAGACACGGTCTGTGTAGTTAACACCGTCGAAGATCACCGGCAATGAGGAAGGAAACGGTGCCTATTGGTAGGCTACCGACGGCGCGGCGATTAAGACAACGATGTCTAACAGCGGCTACCGACGCGCGGCGGTTAGAACAACGTTTTTTTTCGGCCGCTTTACTCAAAAACGGCGAAACCGACCCTTCGCCCAAAAGGCCGAACGCCCGAGAAAATCAATCAGGCGGGGGGTTGGGTTACCTCCCCGCAATGGCGCAGCGAGGTCCTGCCGGCCATGGCGGCGCGAGGGTCCTGCTTACGTGGCGGCGGCGGAGTTCTTGCGCGCGGCGGCGGCCGGGCGGGAGGCGGGACGCTTCGGCCAGCGGTAATGGAGCAGCGCGCCGGCGTGATCCGAAGCTCAGTGGATGCCGACAACGGCGAGCACCTTCTCCCCGTCGCCGGAGTAGTTCCGGAGGAGGCAGGACGGATCGGAGGAGTCCTCGGCAGGCAGCGGAAGGCGAAGGATCCGAGACCGAATCCACGATCCGAGGCCGAATCACATGGGGCGGCCGACCGGAGGCGGCGGCGGCTTCCGGCGGCGGCTTGCTCGCAAGGCCGACCGATCCCGGAGTCGACTGAGGCTCAGCGGCGGCTTCCGGCTGGCGGCTTCCCCAGAGCGCATCTACGGGCGATGAGGCGGCGGCCTTGGAGGCAGGCTGCGCAAGCAGGAGGGGTGGGGAGGCCGACGGTGGCGGCTAGAGCAGGGAGGCCGGCGGCAGCGGCGAGTTGCGTGGAAGAGAATAGGTAACCCTAATGCTCTGATACCATGTTGGAATTGCAACTTGTATATTCAGGAGGCTAATGGGCCGATATATATATACATGAGTAAAGGTTACAGATAAGGAAACCAAAACAAATCTAGAGTCCAAATATATCTCTAACTATATCTCTAACAAGAAATAAGGATTTTGATATGGTTAGAAAGAACTGCTGCTACATGTTCACTAGCTTGGTCAAAGTTGATAGAAGTGTATCAATAGAAATATGAGTAAGAAACATCAGAACAAAAAGCTTTGTAAGAAAGGAAGAAGGCTGTTGCACGATTCAAGTGAGAGGACCATCAATGATCAAAGCAATACTTAAGCTAAGAAGAGCTACTACATGTCTACTTGTGCTAAGGTTTGCAAGGGGAGGCCACTGCCCCGTTTGGCCCCATGACCGTCCGCCACTTCTAGGGTAATTATTCCCAAGAAACTGTACAGAAAACTTAATATATCGATTAATAATGCCTAACAAACAATAGAATTAATTATGTTTTGTTCTTCTGCGTGAAAGATGCTTCCTTGAGAACTTAACCAGAAGTTTTTATATGCAAATGGGGATTACTTGTTTTGGAAAAAAAAAATTAAAAAAAAGGTACTCTTTGATTCATGAGAAATATAGACACCAATTTGGAAACTGTGATACCGATGCATTTCAAGTCGCACTGATCAATATGATGAGCTTGCAATGCCAAATCATTACCCATACCCAAACATAGACTATGCGAGGCAAATCCACACTCCCATCAGAATCAAACCGCGAGAACAAGAGGAAGGAAGGGACCGAAAGTCGAAACCTTTGAGGACGTAGGCCTGGAGCAGCGCGGGGTCGAGCTGCAGCGCGCGATCGCAGTCCTTGACGACGTGCTTGTGGAGCTCGAGCTGGGAGTAGCAGAAGGCCCGGTTGCTGCGAGGGGAAGGCCGAATTCGGGGTCAGCTTGTCAAAACCCCAAGACTAGATCAGAGATCCCGCGAGGCGGGGCGGGGAGGGGGTGGCAGTACCAGAGGTCGTGGATGGAGGAGGGGGAGCTCGCGAGGAGCGAGTCGAGGAAGCGGATGGCCTTGGACCAGCTGCGGCCGCTGCAGAGGGCGCGAGCTCCGCGCGGCCGGAGCCCATGGCGTCGGCGGCGATCGGTCGCCGGAGGTCGGGGCGGGAACGAACGAGCGAACGAGGGGTGGAGGCGAGGATGGATTTGATTTGAGAATTGAGGGGGGCGGCGTCAGCTCAGCTCTTCAGTTGTTCTGATGACACTTTTTCCCCTACGAGTACCCCTGTCTTATTTTCAGTATTTCAGTACTCCATGCATGCCCATGTGCACTGCCTTGGGCTAATTTAGACATGGACAAGGTTGAGCAAGAAGCCCTTCTTTCTCTCTAATGTGAAATCAGAACGAGAAGCTAGCACCTGCCTTTCTAATAACCAGTACGTTTTAATTACTTTTGTTTAACAGTGAGATTTCTCTGATCAGGATTAGCAGTCACCATTGCCAAGGGCCAAATTAAAGGCATGGTAGCAAATAGTGTCATCGACACAAGGGCCCAGCTGAGAACGACCACACCCATGCATGCATGCTTAATCTGATTAATTGGGATTAAGCATGCTTGCTAGCCAACTAGTTCAGAGGACGCGCCTGCCGGCAACGTGATGGCAAAAGCATACACACATGAGATATGGAAGTGTTGCTTGAGGTGCAAGCTAGGATCGATGGCCCCGGCGGCCGGCAAAGCTAGCGAAACAAAGTTAAAGCAAATTAATATGTTTGTGTATGCAAGGAAAAGCACCGTGAAGCTAGGAGTGGCCCAACCCAAATGCAGGCAAAACGTACCCATTTTATCTGGAGCACGCTTTAAGCATAGCAAGCTTAGCGGACACGATTAAACCACCGAGACATTCTTGTTTGGACAAAATTCGGCAATACCTACGTATTACATGATCTAGTTGCATGTCATGGCCAGAGCGCAACATATATAGAAGCTCAGGACAAAATTAGGAGAGCCTTTCTTTGATAAGTAGATTCAAGGTGGACAATGTTTGGTCGCTTGGACCACAGTGGTACGTACAGTCCAAAGAGCAAGGAGGTTTAGGAATCCGTGATCTACAGATTCATAACAAAAAAACCTTGATCATGAAGTTGACGGGAAATTAAGTTGCTATCGAACTCTGCCGAACCTTGCTTCAATAGGTTAAGAAGCCGATATATCCGAAGACACATACCTGTGCAATCCCGCCAAGGTGACACGGCAGTTTGGAAAACATTGACATATGTTATGGAGACAACTGTGCAAATGACAAAGGTCGTAATCGGAGATGGAAAGACTACTTCGCTCTGGAAAGACCATTGGATCTCAACATGAAGATTATATCTATGCTTTCCCATTCTATTCACGTATGCAACTAATCTAAATTGCACAGTCAGCTCACAATTTGTGGATAACACCTGGGTGGTTTCACTTCAACCGGTCCTATCTCAGCAGGCACTCTTGGAATACCAGGCTTTGCAACATGCTCTGTGTCGAGATCCAAAAATGCAATTATGGACCATCTGTGTATTCTACACTAATCCAGGATCACGCTAGTGCACACAGTATCAACATAGATGAACATCGATCAACACAAGACAAATAATAGTATAAACGATTAATTTGAATAACAAATAAGGGTTTTGATCTTAGGGTCGAGTTTACACTTATTAAGTCTCATAGGGCTAACAATAATTAAATAAGCAGCGGAACAAATAAACTTTAGCGGAATCCCATCAATTCACCACAGACAACCGATTGAGATCAAGACCTAACGATCGGCACCTTCATAGAACTCTTCCTCAAAGGCAGGTGAAGACCCATCTACTTCTGTTGATTGATTATAGCAAGCATGGGTACACAACTGTACTCGCAAGTCATACCACATAATGCAATTTATAGATGATGGCTTATTCCAAAGGAATAGTTTATATGGTTATTTTGCATAAAACAATATTTGCAATTGAATACAAATAATAGAATGAGTACATATTTAAAACAAATAAATAGTAGTAGTTTAACAGTTGTTTTCACAAAGACACAAAGCCTAATCAATTTAATTATTTCACATAGTCATATGACTTAGATCACACAACTCCTATCCTAAATGTTTTATGAAAATCTAACCCTTGTGAAATCCCCTAGCATGTCCATGACTGCGGACGCGGCTATTCGAATAGATTGTTTAACACTCTACAGAGGTTGTACACTTTACCCACAAGATACAATCAGTGTTGCAAGTACTAATCATAACAAAACTTTTCGAAAACTTTATCTCAAACATTAACTCTCCCGGTGTGCTTTACCATCGTCCAACCCATACACAGTGCTTTGGTACGACACACACCGTTGGATAGGGAAGCGACGAACTGTACCGCGATGTGATCTACTTGGTAGTCCACACCTCCACCCATCACTGAGTTCCTAACCTACAATCTGAATTGTCAATGTAGAGAATCCATAACTTACTAAGTTAGGTCCATCTCATACCAGACATGTGGTCGTACAGTAAGGTTTAGTTCAATGGCGCACAAAGTTAAGTCCTTAATTGACCAAGATAATACTTCCAATTTATAACTATACCACAAAAATTATCATTCTCATTCACAAAGCCCCACCATATCACTTAGTATCCACCACTTGCTTTAGTCAAAATCATTTCCCACCCTGTTGGTAAAGTGCAATGCATACTATCACAAAATAATAACACATAGCACACAGTTTAACACAAAGTTGCATACTCACTTAGTCAAATTTATAATTACAACTCAAATGATATGTGTAACTCGTAACATAGCTAAGCAATACTATTCGTCTAACCAACCCACGTTGGTGCTATGATAATACCAACTAAATAATGAACCAACCTAGGGTGACAAAAGATCATTGCATTACAATAAGCAAGGTGGATATAAACAATTGGGATTAATAACTACAACCAAAAGCATTGAAATAAATACTTAAAGTAGAATGCAGTACTTTGAATCAAAGTAGTTTTGAAAACTGAGTTCAACATGATCAAAGGTATAACTTACCTAGAAATAAATTCTGATACCAGTCTTGGTCTTGGTGAACTCCTTCTTCAAAATTCCCTGAAGTATCAACGTCTACTCGCAAAATTCTGATACTAGTCTTGGTCTTGGTGACGAAGCGGCGGAGCAGGTGCGGCCGTTGTCGGCGATGAACACCAGTGACGTCTCGTGGTCGTGAAGGGGTACTGGAGATAGCTCTGGTGACGACGAAGACGATAGCATGGTCAACGACGACGAGGTGACAAGAATGATGGCTCAATTCTAAGAAAATGAACTTCGGTTGAAAACCCTAATTCTCTGATTGCGGTGGTGCTAGGATCTATAGGTTCGACAGTTTGGGGTTTCAACATCAGGGCGAGAAGGCGAACCTTGGGGTGCTATTTATAGGCCTCTGGCGTATCGGATTTGGAAATCCCCAAATTGAATTCATTTTGGTCATGAGATAGATCCCGAGATTGAGGGCATTACGTGATAGGATTTGGTTCGTTTTGAATTGATTCGGATGTAGGAAGATACGAGGATTTAAAAGGTAAGGCCGACGCAAGATTTTCTTGTTGTAGATTCTGTTGTCGAACGGATCTCCCAAGCGCGGCCATGGCAGACGCAACACGAGGAAGATGACAGGAGGGGATGACGACCACCTGACAGGTGGGCCCCACTTGGCAGAGGAATAAGGGAGCGGGCGCGCGGTGTGTGCGCACAGGCCAGCGCAGAGAGAAAGGCTGAGCGGCTGGGCCACATAGTACTGGGCCAAGGGAGAATAGGGATGGGTTTCAGCCCGACACTATTTTTGAGATTTTAAATAGATTTTTATTTTTTTTATTATAAAAATACAGAAAATGCAAATGGTAAATAGAAAATAACAAATGAACTCGAAAAAATTCTAGAAAATCTAAAAAATATATCTAAGCACATAGAATCCAAATAAAATAGTTTTGATAATTGTTGATGTTGACATTAATCATATTAAATTGTTTTGACATTGAAAGTCCATGTTAAGCTTTATTAAAATTCAAATAAAATCCCAATGGTGAATTTTCCAACTGCTAACTATTCAAAAGGTTTTTAAAGCTCGAAAAATTGGGATGTTACACTCTGTTTGAGCAACAACTCATGCAGGGCACTTTAGACGGAAGATTCATCGCATCAACAATGGCTGAAGTAACTACATCAGAAGTATATAGAATTCTATCGTTACATGGCCTAAAATGGCAAGCATCAGATTATGTCTGATCAATCCCACACGGATACATAATCTTCTTATGGCTAGCTTTTAGGGGGAAACTTAACACTAGAGATAATATGAGAACTAAGCACTGGATAATGAATCCTCACTGTGATATTTGCCCGGCATTGGAGACAATTGATCATATCATTCTACGATATAAAGCGGCGGATTATCTCTGAAAAAAACTAGGATTATCGGTAGCAGCTACTTCCTCCAAGGACATATTCGAATTTGTTGAAAGGGTATCAATATAGTCAATGAACCAACGGGAAGTTTGGCCCATATGCTTTGCAGCCTGCGCTCATACATTATGGCTCATGAGAAATAAACGGATATAATCCAAAACAATGAAACTGGTGTAACCGAGATGCAACATCAGATCAAGGATTACATTACACTATGGGCTCACAGGGCCAAACCTGAGCATCATTCTTCACTTCGACGGTTGAGCCACTTCCTATTGTACATTCATTACTTCTAAATCCATGTATATATGTAGAGTTTTTACATTTTCACTTTTCTTTTCCTTTTCCTTTCCTCTCTTTTCTCTTTTCTCTTTTGGTTCCTCGCACACTTTGTATTGCCTGACAACCATGTTTAATATAATGGTCATAATGTAGATATTTCTCTATCTTTTACGTAAAAAAAAACATTCTTCTAATCTGTCACTTCATTTACCTGAGTTAATAAAGACAAGCTAGCTGCTATCTTTCATTATTTTTTATTTTGACATAAAGCAATTAATACTTTGATTTCCATTAACAGAAACCACAGCTAAGGCTATGCAGAAAGGTAAGCAACAAAAAGAGACGAGCATAAACATCCACATCTCAGCATCAGCGACCTTAGCAACTAACAGATCAACACTCCTCTAAACCACATCAGGCTAACAGTTACTAGTACTACCAACAATTCTGCTGTCTTTCATTCACTTAATTAGAAGAGAAAGACTCGGAATGAAGAAGCCACCAGGAACGTTTTAATTTGTTCACTTCTTTTGCAGGCTTGCAGCAATCTGGGTTAATTACTCGGCCGAGGCTCACTTCTAGGCCAAATCCCAGGTAATGCTCTCTAATGTACATCAGTACATGTGCTCTCCATCCTTGATCTACACAGGGCATTGTCCTAATGGTTCCATTGGCACTTGAACAGAAAAAAGATGCCGAAATAGCTAGAAATGCACTAATTCAGAAGCTAGTTAAGTAGCTAAGTACCCAACACAAACAATACAAAGACAAGGAAAAAACAAAGAAGTGAACTGAACTTTGTCCAACATCAAAATAAACACAATTAACGATGTATATCTCCTACTATATCTCTATGTACATCTCATGTTATATTCTGATCATGTGATGTATTTGTTTAGGGGCTGGCCCGGGAGAAAAAGAAAAAGGTAAGGGGAAAGCAGGCAGGGTCGGCTGGAATTTTGCCCAAACTAATTAAGTTTTTGGGTTTTTTTTTTAAAAAAAAAAATTTCCTTAGCTTTTGAATTCAATTTTCATTTCAAATATTTGTTTTGGTGATTCAAATTCCAATATCAATTTAATTTAATTTCTAGTTTCTTGAATTTATAAAATTTGCATATTAGTGATTTATTTTGCGAAATTCAAAATATGACAAAACTCCAAATAATTCACAAAAATAAAAATCAAATAGCTCCAACACGCATTAAAAGATTTTCATATTCGAGATTTTGGCTACAATTTTTTAGGGTTTTACACGGAGGAGTTGAGGTAAGTCTGCAGAGGCTCCGGGGACCCGCCGTAGTTGTAGGTGTAGACGTCGAGCGGCGTGCTGCTGCAGCTGTTGCAGCTCGAGTCCACGACCTTGGTGCGCCCGCGCGCGAGGCGGCCGTCGATGTCGAGGTCGAGGTCGAGGTAGACCACGACGACGGTGATGTCATCATGGAAATGCCGCCTCACCCCACGCTCGATCCGCATCAGGTCGCCGCGCCTCATCTCCCGCTTCCTTGCTGCCTCCTTCAGCGCAGCCTGCACCAGCCTCTTCGCTATGCCCTGAACGAAACAGTTCGATCAAGCAAGTTCAGAGCTATGTTCTTGTTCTCTGAACTGAAATGATGGCACGATTGGAGAGGCGAACATCTCTGAACTGTTGAAACTTACTGTTCTTGGGTTTTTGGAGACAAGCTGCACGGCGGCTGCGTCGGTGAGGTGATCCCAGAGGCCATCGGAGGCGAAGATGATGAACTTGTCGTCATGCTTGAGCTTGCGGGCATGGATGGACGGGTCGGCGCTGATGACTGATCGCTTCAGCGCAACGGCGGGGGAGCACAGCCGCTGGAACACCGGGTCCTGCTTGAACTCCGTCGTCTTCAGGTACACGTCCCCAATCGATCGCGACACCTGAATGATCCCCTTGACCCTCCAGGAGCCCCGGGCGTGCACGACGATCTGGTCGTCGTCGGGGTGGAGCGCGGCGAGCTCCTTGCGGACCTCCTCGGAGGCCACGTTGTGCTCGGCGGAGAGCCGCTCGGCGACGACCGGCCCGTCCCCCGCCGTGTGACGACCGAGGACGGCTCGGGAGTCGCCGACGTTGGCGACGTAGATCGTGTCGCCGGTGATGGAGCCCAGGAGGCAGCAGGAGCCCGCGCCGGCCGCGCCGGGCATATTCGGCAGCGACCACCGGACCATCTGGAGGTACTCCTCGTCGGCCGCCAGGTACGCCTTTCGGATGACGTCGTCGGTCACCGCTCCACCATGCTCCGACGCGAACCCTGTTTTGTTTTTTGGCGCCAAGAAACAGAGTATTTAATCGCGTGTAAATTAACCATCTATTTACGAGCACGATGAGCAAGCATGCATGCGTACGATGAGATTACGAGAAGCATGGGATGATCGATACGTACCGTGTATGAGGGGGAAGAGGCGGGAGCGGAGGAACCGAGAGGCGTCGGGGCCGCCGTGTCCGTCGTAGACGCCGACGAGCGTGGCGTCCGGCGACACCAGCACCTGCCCCTGGTCCTCCATCTCCTTGTTCGCCTGCGCCGCCGCCATCGAGAACTCCCCCGCCGCGTGCGCCCTCAACTCCGCCTGCCACGTCATCCCGTCCCCCCGCGCCGCCGGCCACCCCCCGCACCACCTCGCCGCCGACCTCCACGCCATGCCAGCCAAAACCATGAAAGGTCGCAACTTTCCTCTCCCTTCTCCTCACGAAACCTCTCCAAAAGCTTGGAAAGCTGGGTTCTTGATCGCAGCGTGCGCTTGTTGATGAGTTGGTGGTGAGGCTAGCTTAGCTGGGTTCTTGATCGCAGCGTGAAGGAAATGAATGAATGCGGCTAGCTTAGCTATTTGTTGGAGAAGGCAAAGACTGACGATGTTCTTCTTCTCCGGGCGAAGCGCGTGACGTGATGGAAAGCGAGGAGTGTTTTGGTAGCCGCCCCGTGAGTGTATGTATGGCCGACTGTCAGTACGGGATCAGATGATTTGACTTTGACTTCTGGACTTGCTATTCCAAGTGGTCGTCTATTTGTATTATTGTTTTACGGTTTTCCTAAACAATAACAGCCTAGTGTTTATTTTTTTTAGACAAAAGGTTCAAACTTCTCACCGTTAGGTTTGAATTGGGATCAATGTCCAACTGATTACGCACGGTTGATGAGATATGATTTTTTTTTAATTCGTAGTAAAGCACGGGCATTGGACTAGTCCGATCTTACGAATGAATGATGAAGATTTTCCTTGAGTTAGATCGACAAAGAAAAAGACACAGAAAATTTATACAGGTTCGAACCTTCTCCTGAGATAATAATAACACTACTCCTGTGTTGCTGTATTGACTATACTTTACAACAGGGAAGAAATCCCTAGGACTTAATGACTCCTGTCTGTTGATTGTATCTCTGATCGATTTGCTTCTGATCCTCTTCTGTCCACCGACTTTACCTCTTATATAGCGCATGAAGATGTGACAGTTATTCACACCAAGAGACACCTTGTTGTTTGATGTAATACACATGTTTAAGAGTAGTTATTGTCATATACTAATCATTCCACGCCGCCTTGCAGATATGCTAGAGACAGATGCTTAATATGTACAGTTATCTCGAAAAGTAACATCACATGTTAACTATATGTGACTATTATGTGTATTAAACACAACGTTAAAAAGTTCAACATACGATACAATAAATTCCTAGATCTGCCGCTGGCGGGACCAAGGATGGCGATGTGCGTGTGGGCAAGCTTTGATGAACTCAACAAGGGGACTAAGATACATGTGGTGGTGGGCAGCTCTACGTGGAGATGGAGCACTCACACTTCCATTAGGCAACACCTCTTTGTTTTTTCCATTATTCAAAGACGCTCTTTTATTTTATTTTTTGGTAGCATGAGACACGTGTATCGGTTGCCACGTTGGCACGTGTTTATGTACGGGGTCACGTATTAGCGAGGTCACATAACGTACGAGCTGGTGCATTGTTGACCTGTATGCCACATGAAGAAAAATATAAGACAAACATATTATACATAAAAGAAGTTTCACACAAAGTGATGTCTCCATCATGAACATAAGTAGTTGCATAATTGTTGGGTCATCGATTAAGCTGATTGGCAGTACATGAGAAAAGTCGGTTAATCTAGTCCAGTAATGAACAATTAATTGAGCACTATAAGGGAGCATGTCTATCCAGATAAAAAGTTTTCGTTTTTTTTTTTAAAGGAAGAAACATGAAACCGGACAGGATAGGCGATAAGATTTTTTAAAAATATCAATTAACTTATTTTTTTAATTTATTTTTACTATATCCTCTTGCCAACTTTATTTTCAAATATGATTTTTTTTATCACATTATCATCCGTAGCGTGACAATACAACACTGCCACATCATAAGGCAAGTCTAGCTAAATAACACTTCTTGTCACGTCACTGATAGTGGAGTGATAGAATTTGACCACACTATGGTGCTGACGTGGCTGTTGTTTTGCCACGTTACGAGCGGTGGTATGGTAAAAAAAATAGCAAGAATTTAAAATAAAATTGGTGGAAGATTAGTAATAATAAAATTAATAATAAAAAGCTCACGATAAGAATGGCAGCTCCTAAACATCTCGACTTCACGAGAGCGAGAGCTGTAAAAAGTCGACGTTTTTGTGCTCGAAAGAAGGGGAAAAAAGTGTCAAATCACTCATGTGACGGTGCCGATCTGTACATCCACAAGTTGCGTCGCTTTTGGACTTTTGGTGAGTGTCGGTCGTACATTAACCGTTGACGAAAATGTCGCAGTAAGTATGGCAACCGCTGGCAAGTGTGTGTCCATGTGCATGAATGTATGCTTTCCTCGGCCGTCAATGGAGACCACATGTACAGCAAGCACGGACGTGCAGTCAGTTCCTTTCCTCTCTGAAATCATCTGAAATACATGTCTTAAATCAGGCTGTTGGGGGGCTCATCTCAAGAGAAATCAACACGAATGCGCATCTTTCTCCAACTTTAAAGCATTTATTTCCATGTTCATTCTGTTCAGAAGAGAACAGAGTGAGGGGAGTATACGGATATATTTATAACAGTACATGAAAGATTTCGTGTGGGAGTAACTATGAGTTAGAGTAGGAAGATCATTCAAACCCAACAGATGCCAATGACGGCCTTCACGAAACTTGGATACTTCTGAATCTGAATCTGGTGAAGCTTAACTACCGTGTTTACTTGGACTGAAGAGCAACGTGCATTCATGGGTCAAGGCCCCTGTTTCCATGAAACCGAGAGCTCTCGCTGGGTTCATACAGGTCTTCTTAGTCTTCCCGGAGCTTGAGCTCAACTTGGGAGGGTGCTATCTGTGTACTGACAGTAACGTCAGTTGCAATCAAAGACACTGTAGCTCTTGTTGGACGATCTGCGTGCCAAAGAAAATGGAGGCAGCCAGACGGACTCAGGGTTGGTTGGTAAACGGTATTCAGCATCGTCAGTGATGGGATACTGAGGCGGGACCTGAACAAGTGAACAAGCGAAAATTTCTGAAGATTTTGCGTCACGGGACACCGCGTGTATGGACATGATCTTCTTCCTTTTCTTCAGTCAGAACAATGGCGTGCTCCTTAAGCGCCATATTGAGAAATGACAACTACGAAGATTCCTGAATCCGACGCTGACTGTGACCGGATCCAAGCATCAGTAAGCATCAGTGTTCAGTGCCGCTAGTTCTCAATGCGTTACATCTGCATCGTGACTGTTTTTGAGTCTTTTGACAGCAAAATGTACTGCATGTAAAATTTGAGTCTTTGACAGCAAAATGTACTGCATGTAACCAGGACTAATCACTGGAGAGCGTACTTATCGGTTCTTACTTACTGTTATTGTCTATTAGCTAGTGTGAGTACTGAACAGTAGTGACACACGACTTTTGACATTTAGAATGACCGGATAGACCAGATACTTTCAGAGATCGGCAGCAAAAGTAGAAATCAAGTACAACACGTGGAGCACTCACGATATACACACCGGCAATTGACTGTGGGCTCGCGACCTAGTTCTTGGCCTTCTTGATCTTCAGTCTGTCCAATGCTCATATTTGTCTCTGTAGTCTTCTTTTGGGCTTACTATCTAAAAGAATTAAATAACGAGCATAAGTACATAACCGTACTCGTGAGCCAACACACAATGCAATTATTATTAAGGCATTAACTATGAGCTAGACCAATATAATTGTATAAATTATAGCAATGCAATTTCATAATTTAAAATAATATAATTGCAAAAAAGTATGTGCAATATGATCAAAGTGTTGACTCGCCTTGCTCAATGTTCTGATAAGGCACAATATTCCGATATTCGCCTTTCTCGACATTCTGATAACAATCCCACTCAATGTGCTGATAATCATCCTGTTCAATGTTCTGACAATCTTGATCTGGACATCATCCTTGTTAGGGTTGGTGTTCCATTACATCTTCAGATTCTAACTGAAGGGATACGGGTAGGCTACGCTAGCTGACAATTCAAAAATTCTACCACGTAAACCAGAATATCATGTAAGCAAGAAATCACAGATCGTTACCACCAGACGTGCAGTGCAGCGGAAGAAGAGTTGGAGCAGCCTGATTCAACAAACAGGGCGTCGATGTAGTGGTCGTAGTCGATCGTTCACCGTAATTGATCGCCCAACATAGTCGATCGCCAAACGTTGCCAATCGTCTCCTCCAGCAATCAATCGAGTTGATGAGGACATGACCCCTATGTATACAATCATATTTGCTATGCTTGCTATTCCAATTACAAGAGTTCGTACGCTTCACTTAAATTATCAGGTGAGCTCGTTTTTAGGAGTGCATTTATATTACATGAACTATTTGATACTACCTAATGATGAAAATGTATATTTGTGCAGCACCATATCGCTTTTTGTACAAGCCAAGACTTTTTGAACAAGCCAAGCAAGAGATCAAATCGGACATTTTCTCGAATCCAATTCGGCCTCCGAGGACAACCTCAACTTCAAACGAACATAACTTTCACATACGGACTTCGTCTGAGGTCAACGAGTACTTGATTGAAAGCTTATCTCGTCCTCTTTCCAATAGATCCGGTCTCACCTCCAAATTCCATTTGTGCACACCGTAATCATCAAAAGAAGGTGTTGTGTCACCTATTTAGGCCAATTTGTACCTTGTAATCGTACCGGAATTGACCCATACGCTGGTCGGCCACCCAAGGGAGCCCATACTGTTCATGTGAACAGTACCACCTTTGTGAATAGTATATGAATAGTATCATCCCCTATTTTGTTAACTATGTGCGGCTCCTTCTGCCCTATTTAAGGTGGTCGCACCCCTCTAGTTTCATTGGATTTTGTTGAGTTAAAAGTTAACTTCATTGAAACTTCGTGTATTGGCTTGTGTCGATTAAACTAACCATAATACCGCTACAGAATCTCAATTTTATCAAATATTTCAATCTTATTTGTAATTTCAAATTGCCTATTATCTTTTTCTTGCGTGTTCTTCGATTGCATGCAGGAATAGATCGTCGTGGTCAGGTCGATCGTGCTTCTAGCAAGGTTGATAATGATCTCGAAGTTGGTTCAGCGATTGCCGGGCATATTGGTCGTGTGCGATTGGTAGCCGAATCATGAGAGTCGTCTCCACCAAAATCGAGTTATCCTTCTCATCGAAAGATCGAGACACCCATTGTCGCATCATGAGTTCCTCACCAAGGTCGTGGATCATCCCCAAGAGCAACAGCAACCGCAGTAGCGCCTCCACGGTATCCACACGTCCGGGGAAGGAACACCGTACGCCGGTGTGCTAGCACCAAGTCGCACGGAAAGGCTTTCTCTCAAGAAGATGGTGGCTAGGGTTTGGAGCAACTCACATCAACTCTTGTCGTGTGTCTCCCCTATCTGCACTCTCCCATCAGCTTCAAGCATCTCCTTATATAGTGCCTATGACGAATCCGTACTAGTTTGTCTCGTTAAGTGTGTGACCCGTTAGGTTCATGCGTAATCGGTTGTGACTCGGAAACTCCTTTTCGATCACGAGTCATTAGCGGCTCCTAGCAGAACATAACGATTCCCGAATACACACGAATTATATTGGACGAACCTTAATGCAGTATGATCTACGACTAAGTCCTTATCACTTACGACCAACTCATATCTCTATACGACCAGCATATATTTGATCTCGACCAATTCATAACTCCATACGACCAGGTTTTGACCACTTAGTAATCATTTTTGACCAGTCTACAACCAGCTTGTATCTCCATATGAGTAGTCTGTATCTGTTCGAACTAAAAGACCTGCTCATGTATTCTTACTTTGCTTCACGATATCTGGTAGAACTCTAGGTGAGATGTTGTGTCATCCATGGACTATTCAATACTTTCTCGATCAAGTGTTGGATAACTTCATGTGGTCGAACTCTTCGACCACTAGTGGCATGGCCATGCACTTCATTTATTCGACCATATCGAGGCGCCCAAAGATATCTCTCCTGTTATGTTAGGAGGGGTAAATCCCATGTCCGACCAGTTATATTCCTCTGCATGTTTCATAGTATACCTGAAAGCTACCTTTATAACTACCCTATTACAGAGTAGCTTTTGGCAACCCCAAAGTGTACTCTTACACATGTAGAAAACCATACTGGTCTCAGGTCTAAGGATTATACATCATCATTGCTTGAGATCATCTGATGACACATGAAATCATAACAATCTCAGCATATCTCAAGGTGGGTCAATCCAACACCATATTCTCTAGCATGTGCCACATTATTGATTCGATATCCCTATATCCATGACTGGTAAAACATGATCATCAATCAATACATGTGCTGGTCGATAGGATCACTGGTGTTTCGACCAGTGACATCCGATCAAGGGTACATTTAGAACGACATCATTATAAGTTAAAAGAGCTTCACCAACGAGTCACATACTCGTTGATCTTTATAACTGATGATTCATTCAAGGAACAGAATAGTACTTATTCAATAACACATAAACATAGACATGATACAATCATCTCTTTGATTGCTTCTGAGACATATCACCAACACTAACTACGCGGAATACGATTAAATCAAAGAGTGACTGAAAGCAACCAAATGAAATCCAATAAGTCCAAATACATACAAGAAAAAAAGAAATACTTCGAATTAAAGTAAACATATCCAACGACAATTTGGAAGGTTGAAGCACTCCCAGCGAAACTAATCATACCTAATGAAGTTGATGAAGGAAATACTTCAGACGAAGTATATCCAAAGGAGTTGATGAAGGAAATACTGCAGACGAAATATAATCAAGGAGTTGATGAAGGAAATACTCCAGACCAAAGCAGATAAATCCAATAGAGAATGTCCAATGGAACATTCTTAAATGGTTATTTGGATGAGAGATTACTCGGTTAGGTATGACTCTCTGATCTGCTTTCGGATCACGAAGGGTTCTCCTACTGGGAACAGTTGACGATGGATAATAACTGGAGTCTAAACAATGTCGATTGGTGGTTAGATTACTATCACCCATCTGGGGGCATATCACCACTTCTCACGTGGCACCGCTGCTCTAATGATTATTTTAGAATTTACTTCCTAATTATTTTACTAACCAACTTTTGATGGTGAATCCGGTGAACTTGCATTTTAATATGAATTAACGTACTATTTGATCTTATGCCATACTATTAAGTGGAGGTCAATCATCGCTACTATGATCCTATGACAGTTTATTATTTCATGATGACGACCTAGGGTCTACTGACTATAGTGAGAACTGGCATCTTAAGTAAATGTCAGTTCTCACTATATTTCCCATTGACTGGCTATCATAACTAACCGTCCAACTAGCTGGATGGGTTCTAGGATCAGTAAAACCATTTAAATCCTTATGCTAAAGACAAGCTAAATAACTTATGTTCTTAAGCTATTATCATCTTAGTGTTGGCCTAAACGAACTAACTTAGAATAATTCCTAAGTGAACTTGTCTTTGCAATTTAGTTGGACAACAGTTTATTCACTATCAACTGACCTCTAATTACCTATCTATTTACACTATTCCATCCTAATCAACCATTTAATTATCCTTAGACTAATTACTTAAAGTAGGTGGGCCCATCCATCGGTAGATCTCTATGGCTACCTCACTCTGTGTGTATGCAAGACTATGTGAGTGCATGTGTGATCAGTAGGGTCAATTACTTAAAGTAGGTAGGCCCATCCATCGGTAGATCTCTATGGCTACCTCACTCTGTGTGTATGACCCTACTGATCACACATGCACTCACATAGTCTTGCATACACACAGAGTGAGGTAGCCATAGAGATCGCGACCCTACTGATCACACATGCACTCACATAGTCTTGCATACACACAGAGTGAGGTAGCCATAGAGATCTACCGATGGATGGGCCCACCTACCATACACAGAGAGCGCTACATAGGGGGGACACAGAGGGGAAGAAGGAGCAGAACAGAGGATGGCTACATAGGGGGGACACAGAGAGGGGAAGAAGGAGCAGAATAGAGGATGGCAGAGTGCTCTCGGGCCTTGCTCGCCGGTGGCGAGTGGACAGCGGGGAGGATGCAGCACCCCCAAAAATGGATTGCCTGGGGGGATGCGGCCCTCTAGGTAGTGGAGGCACAGTAGGAGGTGGCCAGTAGTGGACGGGTGGTGGCTTGCGTCGGCCGGCCGTAGAGGAGGAAAGACACGGCGGCGCACAGGTGAGAGAGTGGAGAAGTTAGGGGGAGCACAAGCGCCGCCCAGGTGTGGGGGACCCTCCGGGGTGGTTGGTGCTGGCCGGCAGAAGCCAAGGTGGCTCGACGACGGTGACGCAAGGCGCGCGGGCGGTGTTATCGTGGAGGCGGCGCTACGGGAACAAGGAGGGGGAAATTGGAGAGGTAGAGGGAGGTGTGTAGGTACTTCAAGGGCGGGGAATCGAGGGAGTGCTCGCCGGTGGTGATACGGCGATGGTTTTGGCGGAGTTGGCCTGAACCGGAGGAGAAGGCGGTAGCGCTGTTCCCCAGTGAACGAATTCCGAAATTGATGGAGGACTTATGCTCTCGAGGTGGTGGAACGCAGCGTGACGCGAACGGCCGGCGACGGAGCTCACCAATGCGGCTGGAACGGGGAGGACGATGGGGCGGCAGATGCAGACATGGCCGGCTTGACCTCGCTCTATGGTTTTTACACAGTTGCAACTTGAGGGCCTTGCTAAGGGAGAAGGTGAAGTGGGGGAATCATGGGAGTCTCTAGAGCGCCGGCGGCGATGAGGTGGTGCCACTACTGAAAACGACATTTGTGCTTTACCTTGTGCTTGAGCTCATAGTGCGCTCGATCGATAGCTTGAGTGACACATGCTTGCAACGTGGCGCATGCTTCCTAAGGAGGTTGATGTGAGGCTGCATGCGATGGTTCAATCGGGTTCGGCCAGTGGAACGGGCTAGGTGGCAACCGGGTTTGAATGACTCAGCAAGAAGAAACAGTAGAAGAGCGGGAAAGAAAAGCCATGAGAAATTTGGAGAAAGTATTGCAATAGAATTTTAAGTTTTGAACAGGTCTTTGATTTTTGATTTTAGGGTTGGTATTTCATGCAATATTAAAAAGGGCAATGCCTTATGTTTATTTTACGATTTATGGTTCCAGGGTTTCATGCTTTATAATTTTATATCTTTAGGGTTTTATGTGCTTATACCACTTATGCCGGCAAAAGAGAAAATGCAATTCAAATAATTATCCAAAAATGCAGGCAAAAAACGATGGTGATAGATATCATACAATTTTTTTTTAAAAAAAATAATGTATTTTTATATCCGGATTGCTTGCTTCTAGTTCAAGTTGAACAATTCAGTTGAACTGGAACCTATGAAAGCATTTGATGAAATATCTAGAAATTGGGCAGTGTGTGCTTTCTTTGGTTTGTTTGTTTTTCATTCAGTTTGCAAACAAAATACTTCGCACCCACGAGCCACTTCGCACCTAGACATGCCGCCATATCAACTCTCGTCCATGGGATCATTTCCAGCACCTCTCTGGGACTGCGAATCCTTTTCTCCACCTGTAGAAGCTTTTGCCACAGAGTCTTCCAAAGCCTCCAGGAACGAGGCAACTGTGAATTTATCTGCCACAAAGACAACCAAAAAGTAGTTTTCAGAGAACCAAATTAGATGCACATCTCTACCACTAGTGTTTGGAGAAGTACAAAATATTGAAGCACAGCTCAACTTCTGGTAAAACGGGGGATGTACCGTTCCTCCAACATACTCCATCCACACTCCCAACCACCCCCCAAAAGTACCTAGATTTAGCACCTTGGATATGGGGATCTCCAATTCCAAAAGTATATATATATAAAAACACTTCCAAAGTTCAGCAACTAGCGTCATGGATGGTTGGCATCTAGCAACCACCAAATTCAGGTCATGGGTCACACCTCCACATAAGCCCTAGGCAGCAAAAGCTAGACGACAAGTTGCCATCCATCCATGGTCATCGAGGTCAGTTACAAGATTTTTTTTTTTGGTGGAAATACAAAAGGGATTGAGCCACAGACGAGCCCAAATTATATATATATTTTTTTGTAGGGATCACTATGTCACAAACAATTTTTAGTTCTTGCTTTTTTATTTTTTAAATAAAACCCCCAGAAAAATGCTACATCCTACGTATAACAAAACCATTTAGTGCAAATAAATGAGAACTTTAATTGTAGCCTGTAAAAGAAAATGAAAAGGATTACATTTATTAGGGTCAACTCCAAATTGAGCTAGATCTATTTGCCCAGTCCGTAGCACCTGTCATACAAGCAAACATCAAAATCAGCATAACACATTAACACCTAAAACATTATCACAATGATGTGCAATACAAAGATGAGTAACTAACATGGGTAAAAGCATCTACTTGCTGTCGCAAAGGAAGACTTTGAAGTAGTTCAAGAATATCACCAGCAGTCCACGAACCCTGGAATTGAGCAATTACAGAAAATGAGTGGAAGGGTCTATTGAACTGAAAGCCAGGATCTAGGATGCACGGACACGGACACCCGTGTCGGACACGACACGTATCGGACACGGGATTCGTCATTTTCTAAAAAATAGCGACACGGGACACGGCTGTATATATATATATATATATATATATATATATATATATATATATATATTGAATGCACAGATGCCAAGATGCACAAGCATCAAGCACTCACCAAGCAAGTCCAAATCTGCGACTGCAAGCGGCGGCTGCAACTCTAAGATCGGGAGCAGCAGCAGAGCTGTGAGGAGCAGAAGAAGCGCCGGAGGAGCAGAACAGAGCAGCAGCTGGCTAGCAGACCAGCAGCGTCACAGCAGAGTAGCAAAGCGGCGCTTGCAGAAGGCAGCAGCAACAGGCGTGCCAGCAGAGCAGCGGCGCGCAGGAGCAAGACACGCAGCAGCGTCGGGTCGGCGGCGCCGCAGCGGCGGCAATGACGCAGCATAGGCGGCGCGCTAGGGTGGCTGCGCTGCGGAGACGGAGACGGGATGGGGATGGGGGAGAGCCGAGAGAGAGGTAGGGTTAGGATGGGAGATAGGCCGAATGAATGGGCCGAATGAATGGTCCAATACGTGTCCGACACGCGGCCAAACGTGTCTGACACGCGGCCAAACGTGTCCGACACGCGGTCAAACGTGTCCGATACGTGTCCGAATTTGTTTTTATTTATTTTCACGACGCAAATTTCCGACACGCCTGGAATACGTGTCCGAGCCGTGTCGGAGCCGTGTCCGTGTCCGACACGGTGTCCGACACGGACACGGCGCCTTCCAGGCGTGTCGGTGCTTTGCAGGCCAGGATAACTAATACAAACCTCTGGAAGATATGATGCCAACTGTTCAATGGGCAAAGTTTCAATTAGTGGTAAGACCAAATCAGGCTTCAAGATGTCTCCTAATCCTAATCCTATCACACCAACCAAAATAATGATACAGAAAGCAAGTCATACACAAAAGTGCATCAATTCAGTATGGCACTTACCAGCATCAGGGTCTGCTGTGGCATCTGAAATTACCAGGATAATGTAAGTAAAAATTTGAGAAGCAGGTAGAACAGAAGAACATACCCAAAAGGACATGATTTTCAACTGATACCTGATGGCTGTATAGAACTCAATATTCTCTGCAGGTCTGCCAATCGTACAGGTCCAGCAGCAGATGTCACTTCACCAGCCAAATCACAGTCATACTCTGATCAACTAAATACCCAGCTCTGACAAATACATGGAAGAAAGAAGGAACAGAGAAGGGGGGATATAATCATATACTATCCCCATTCAGAAATATATGATGTTTTAGAAAGCGTGCAGTCAAACCTCTTTAACGTTGACCACTAATATATATAAAACTATTTGAATTGAACATGTGAAAATGATATCACTAGATTAGTCCTGAAAAATATTTTCATAGTATAATAATTTAATATTATTTTATGAATATATTCATATAAAAAGTAATGGTCAAAGTTGCATATTGGAGACCGTATCGATATCTAAAATGTCATATATTCTTGAACAGAGGGAGCAATTAGCAATTTGACCATAGTACCCAAAACTCAATATTCGTGTGTAGGAGAACCGGTAATTATAAAGCATAAAGGTAGAAATCAGATGTAGTAAAATGGAAATGAAACCTATACAATCAAGATGGCAGAACTGCATACATGCCATACAATATACAGCATGTAAAAAGGCATTGCTTTGATAGATATAATAGAAAAACATGGTGGTGCAAATGAGGGGAGTGAAAAGCAGAGCATTAGAGCAATAAAAATTCAACCATACGAAGATGATGTTAACTTATATGTGACATTGCAATTGATATATTTGTAGTTTCTAATGGTCATACATCAGTCTGTTGCTATGATGTCCATCCAGAAATCAAGATTAACACACAACCCCCTAAGTTGCACTGTGTTGCCCATTGCATCGTAGGTTGGAGCCATGACATGTGCTCACACAACATTGGATGTAGCAGTTCATTTCACATACCTGGAAGAGATATCATCATCAGCTGCATCTTCTTCCGACATCTCTGCTTCGATAGAAACTGCGTCACCATCTGCACAGCAGTACAACTTAAGATCACCAATCAAGAGCAAAATGAGTACATAACTGAGAGTTAAGACCCAAATATGCAAAGCATACCTAATGGTCGATTTATGTAGGCATTAACTTGGTGGCATATTTGCGAATCCCCATCAGCATTTGCCTCCTGCGTAATAAAGAGCACAATGGAAGTCACCTGTTAGACGGTGGAAAGACTTGCACGGTCACAACATAATCATTCACACATGAGTGACCTGCATCCAGAAGAAGAATTTCCTGCTATCATGCCTGAACTTCAAGATGTAAACCCTTCCAGAAGATTCTGTTACCTAATGAGGTGAACTAGGTTTGATCACTGAAGTCCAGGAGTTCACTAAACTGATCTCAGAGAACATATCAAACTTGAATCAATATTGTATACAACTCCATACCTTCTCAAAGACAGCCTCATCAGGGAAGACGATTTGATCCTGTGAAAAATGGAATCAAGGATAGACAAAACCACAGTAATCTTCTGAGATAGACTAGAACGAAAAACAGGAGAAACTAGAGACACTTCCAAGTTTAAACATACAAGTTCATCAAGGACCTTACAAGCTCAAACATTTATAATAGGTAATTTCTGCAAAATAAGGCTTCAATCGAAAACAAATTTCAAACGACCAAGTTCAGCATTTGCAAATAAGATATGAGAGATGTCTACAACTATACATGCACAAGAGGATACATCTTCAACTATGTTCTGTCCACGATAAAGCCATTGAAAATGAACCAAGCCTTCTTCACCCTACAAAAAAGTGGATATATAATTACACCGGATATTCCAATAAATATAAGAATGTCAATATCTTAGAAGTTTTGTAGACAAAATAGAACTTGAACTACAGATTTATATATTGTGAGCATGCATACCCTTCCAATACGAACAAGCCCCTTGCGTGTGTCTGGGATCACTCGTGTTCCCTCAAGAGACATCTTACCAGCATGAAACTCACACATGATATCCTGAGAAATACATAAAAAAGTACATTAATCAGTAGGTGCTCCCATCTTGTTATATCAAAATAGAGAAAAATGAGATGACAAATAAAGAGAGAGCATTCGGATTCTGACCACTGGAAACAGATTTCAATTCATTTGAAAGTGAAGATAAAACTCTAAGCACCATCTACTGAGACAAAATTTGAGATTGTACAGATGCAGACAAATTAACTCAGCTCATTACAGATGCAGAGAAATTAAATCAGCTCGTTGAACTACTAAAAACTCACTACTGTTTTCATTTTTGACAATAGAAGTCATTGCATAATGTTTACTGACTTATCACCAGACTGAAATGAACGCAACCAACACATAGCCACATGTTTAAGCACCATAAGAAAACTTAGTAACTGTCGCATCTTCTAATTTTGTATTATTGAGTGCAATCATTAGGTTGTTCCTCGCATCCAAGGAACACCTAAGAAGAGAGTAACATTTACAACAAACAATCAGTGTCCAATATAAGTACTACTTCTAATGATCACAAGCAATTTTAGGAAACTTGGACGAAAAGTCGAAAACACGCTCTTGCCTTCTTTTAAGGGAAAATGGTGCACTTGCTGCACATTAGTACTATGTAAACATTTAAACCTGTTAAGAGAGTAAGGGATAACAGAATACTGAACCCAGTTTTCCTAAGAGAACTTGCCCAAAAATCACTGTGAAGTGGAAACAACCAAAATAAACAGGAAAGAATCACAGCTACCTATTATGCAAAATGAAATCAATAGAAACAGGTTCTATTTTTTGTGGTTTGCATAATGACAAACTTGTCTACATACAGTTGAGGCTTTCCTAAGTGTAACAAGACAACCGCAAAAACAGTTTGTTAACATGCTACTACCAACACCATTATCCGCCGAACCTAGTGCAAGAGAGCTCTGAGCGCAGGCCACAGAGAGAGAGAGAGAGAGAGAGAGAGAGAGATGAAAATTACCTATGTGATCAGAACAATTTACGATGCTTAAAACTAGTAAATGAAGCAAGGCCTGAATTAGATATAAGTGATATCCATAAATTATGGCATGGACCATCAAAGCTGCCATTCCAGATGGAATAAATCTAATCGCCAAATCCTACCAGATTCAATCTCAAATCAACACCAATCAATCATCACAATTAAACAGAACAACAGTAAAGTTTGTATTTGCAAGGACGTGCAGAAACAACAAGAAGGCAAAGTGGCGGCTTTACCTGGAGGGGTCCGGTGCTCTCCATTGATGACAACAGTTATCACCACAAAGTGCAGGCCCTAAAACAAGCTAAGGATTAATACAAAACAATAAAGTCTTCGATGTCGTCTAAATCATGCAAGTGAAAAGTAACATAAAAGGCTGTTAGGCTTTCACTCCCCAGAAGAACATTTGTGTCCTGCCTCTCAATTGAGATCAAGAAAAGGTACTGTAGACTGAAAGTAACTGTTTTTGGAACTTTGTGCATATCCAAATGAAGCAGTTTTAGGTGCACGTGTTCCTAAAATACAGAAAAATGCACTTGTAAACAGATTAAAGAAGACACAGCTATAAACTATGCACACATCACATCAGTGTCTTCATTTTGTGGTTTTTGCATCTCCAAATCGTCCATAGTCAATATATTATAAACAAATTCCTGCGTGCCAAATCCTCCTTTTCTTGCAGTGTTGGTGAGATGCTTTCTTGGGCTTTTAACATTGTACTTTCTACTTTACAGCTGCTCTGATGTTTTTCTAGTCTTATAAACCACATACATCATGCCAAGTAAAAGGAAGGAAACCCTGGCAAGTTGGATCAAGCTCGCCTCACTTAGAGCTGCTAGCCATAAAAATCGGCATTGCTTAGGTTGCTTGCCGAGACAGAACTAGCACACTTAGGCCCTGTTTGTTTCAGCTTCTGCTTCCGGCTTTTGGCTGAAAAAGCCAGAAGCTGAACCAAACAGTCGGCTTTTCGCAATGGCTGTTCCCGAAGCCAAGAGTTGTATTAATGTGAAAAAGCCGAAAGTCGGAAGCCGGTCGGAAGGGGCTTCCCGCCACTTCCCACCCGCATTCAAAATACCTCCAAACTTCGGATTATTTACCCGCCTGCACCTACTACTTAATCCCGAGTCGCCGCCCCTCGCGTTCCCAGTCGCGCCCCTTCCCGGGCGCGAGGTGTAACCCTAGTGGCCATTCCTGTCCCAACTGCGCCTCCCCCGGCCGCCGCTCGAGAGAATCTGGCCTCCACGTTGCGCCCGGCCGCACCTCCCGCCCGTCCCGCCACCCTCCCGCCCTGCTGCGCCTCCCCCGGCCGCCCTGCCGCCCGACAGCGCCTCTTCCGGCCTCCGCCCAAGCGAATCCGGCCTCCACACAGGCCCTTAGGCTCATGAGGTTGGTTGTTTACGGTGTGAAAGGATGGTATACTGATTTCATTTCAAACATGATTTGCAGGCAACGCAAAATAGCCAGATGATTCACAGAACAACACAGGGGTGGGCTTAACGTGGATCATGAGTGTTCAGCAAAATTCCATGGAAAATACATCGCACCGCACCTTGGGTACCAAGTCCTGTATGGTCGATCGAGAACGATCTTGCGAGCTAAAGAAGAGCCTAATCGAACGAACTCCTAGAACCGAATGGAGTGAAAGAAAAAGAATATTTGGGCAGCGGCTTAGCTAGAAAACTTTCAATGGAGGTGCACATTTCACACGCACAATTCGAGTCTTGTACAATGGATTCATAACATCGAAAGTCCAACACCGCCTGCTGCAGTACGCCAATCGTAACGTTCCCAAATCGAAATCAACAAATCGAGGACTTGACTTACTGTGGATGTGCGCCGGTCGGTCGGTGCGCCTGCTGCACCGGTGCCGTGCCGCCTGATCCTCTCCTCTGCGCGCCGCGCCGCGCCGGCCGCAGAGACCAGGGTTGGGGAAATTGGACAGGTTTGGGCGAATGGCGTTCGGCTGTGGGCTGGTGAGGTGGCCTAGCGGGGGCCGCAAGCGGGCCGTCGGTCCTGCGCTGGGCTTCCAGGAGGCTCCAGGAGACCAAGGTTGGAAGCGTCTACCGAACCGCGAGCAGCAGAAGAAGAAGAAGCGGCTACCTGTAAGGACTCTGGACCCGAGGATAAGGGCCTGAATCTTGGGTAAATTCGGCTTTGGATTTTGGATATTTTTTTTTTCCAGGGATTTAGGCCTGTTTGGTTTCCACCCTGAGCGCACTTCGTATGGCCGGAGTCGAGCCGGAGTCGAGCCGGAGACTACATGGTCTATTTGGTTGGCGCCCTGAAAGGCTACCTGGTCTAGGCTAGGGACGAAAACGGTCGCCTGGCTCCCAGGCGTGCGCGTCTTCCTCCCGGCTCCCCCTTCGCCGGCCCGCGCCACCGTGGGAAGCTTGCCGCGCCACCCATGGCGCACGACACCAGCACGCCTCCGGCCCCCCTCGCCCTTCACCGACCATTTGGGTAAGGTTCCACAACTCCCGTGGTTTCCTAACTCATCCCTTTTTACCCCCTTCTCCCATCTGGTGCCGCCATCGCTTGTCTTCACTGTGTCCGGCCGCAGGGTGCCACCACCAACCTGCCCTGGTGGGTGCCTATCCGTGACGTCACCACCCACGCGCTCGCCTCAGTGCCCCCAACCCATTTTTGACTTCTTCTGTCGTCGACGACGACTCCCCGCCGCCGCCGAGCCGCCTCCACCGAGCGAGCTGAAAGAACAAAGGATGAGAAAGGAAGGAAGTGTATTTCATGTTTTCACGCTTCCGTATTCTGAAAACGTATTTTCTGGTTTGACGCTATCTTCAGGCACATGTTACCAACCAAACACCACATCTCTAGGCTTGCCTGACCAGGCAAAAAACATTTGTTTTTCAGACTACTCTCAAGCACCACTTTTCTCTCAGACACGGTGCTCGGGTGGCAACCAAACAAGCCCTTAAGCAATGAAAGAGCAATCAGTAAAGAGTAAGGTAAGAACAAGAACAATAGAACCTGTATCCGGTGATCTCGACAATTGAGGTAAACTACTGACAGGTTCTGACACTACCGAGCACCGGGTTCCTTGAGCGCCGCAAGAGTAAGTCCAACTCGAACCTTGTCACCGTATCGCAACATGAGCGTCACTTCTTATGCTCTTACAGTTTTGGGTTTAATCTATGTTAGACCAGGTGGACTGGTTGTAGACTTTGTGATGATGAATAATTGACGTTTGGATTGTATTGATATTTGCAGTTGTGAAAGTTTCGGTTGTTGAATTTTCAGTGTGAGTTGTTGGATCATGCCTTGTATCGGGTGGTCTAATCAGTGATACTCGATGATCCTTTTCGACTGGACTCAAAGTATTGTAACTACGAGTACTGTAGTTTCGAGTGCCAAGTAATATAGTTCGGAGTATTATATCTTCTAGTACTCTATCTCCGAGTACTGTAGCTCTGAGTACCGAGTGCTAGTTTTCCGATAACTATAGATCCGAATACCGAGTGGTAGAGCTTCGAGTAATGTATTTAGTCGTAAGTCGAGGTGTGTAATGAGTACGAAGGACAGTCAAAGTTGCATGGTCAATGGTCAAAGCTACAGTGACTGGTCGATGGTCGAAGCTACAGTGATTGAAAAGGATTAGCTTGCTTGTGAGTCCTATTTTAAATCTTGACTTTAAGGCTCATATATCTCCTATTGCAATCCTTTTATGTTCACTCAATTTGGCATGTTATAAAAGAAAAAAGAAAGAAAGAGAAAATTAAAAAAAAATGTATGCTTCAAGCATGCCACAGACACACACATATACACACACACACACACACACAAAAAGAGAGCATAAAATGTGCTCGAATGACAAGAAGTATACTTGAAGCATGCCACCATTGAAAAGAAGTATGCTCCAAGTATGCCACATGCTTAAGACTTGAGTATGAATAATAGGTTGTTACATGAGACTGCTAGCTCATCTAGATTTAAAGTTTACCTCACTTTTTAGGCTTTAACTTTTCTTTGTGATATCTCATTGTGCTCCTTATAATTGGTTTGGTCATTGTTGAGATGTCTGTTAGTAATTTAACTTGTTTAATTATTCTAAAGACTTGTTTTGATATTACTATATGGTATATGGCTTTATATGATCTAGATAGCTCTACTAAAAAAGATGGCTTGATCAATCTATTAAATCAATGTGTAATGACTTGGATAATCTACAAAGTTTTTTGATTTTTACCATATTTGCTCCTTTCTTGAGATGTTTTCCTTCTCCAAAGTTCTTGACGATTACATTGTCAAAAGAGGGAGGAAATTGGAGAAATCAATCTACTTGTGTTTAGGGGGAGTTTTGTTTTTCTGCCGTGATGCTTTACGACTGCTGTTTCGACTGTTACTGTGTTTTGTCAAAATTCCTTACTTTGCAAGTTTGAAACTTTCTTTGTTTATTTTCTTTAAAAATTCAACTCAAGTTTTTGAAGTGTTGTCAATGTATTCATCAAGGGGGATATTGTTAGACTAGGTGGGCTGGTCGTAGACTTTGTGATGATGAACAATTGACGTTTGGGTTGTATTGATATTTACTGATATTTACGGTTGGGAAAGTTTCAATTGTTGGATTTCAAGTGTGAGTGGTCGGATCAGGCCTTGTATCAGATGGTTTAATCAGTGATACTCGATGACCCTTTTGACTGGACTCAAAGTACTGTAGCTACAACTACTGTAGTTTTGAGTGCCAAGTAATATAGTTCAGAGTATTGTAGCTCCGAGTACCGAGTGCTAGTTTCTCGAGTACTGTAGATCCGAGTACCGAGTGGTAGAGCTCTAGGTAATATACTCAGTCGTAAGTCGAGGTGTGTAACGAGTACGATGAATAGTCGGAGTTGCATGGTCGATGGTCGAAGGTACAGTGACTAGTCGATGGTCGAAGCTACAACGACTGGTCGATGGTCGAAGCTACAATGACTAGTCGGTTGTCATGTGCTTCATGGTCAGTAGTCGTAGGCTTCGTGATCAGTAGTCTTGGGCTTCGTGGTCATTAGTCGTAGGCTTCGTGATCGGTAGTCGTGGGCTTCGTGGTCGATAGTCCTAGGCTTCGAGATTGGTGGTCGTGCGCTTTGTGCTCGGTGGTCATAGATTTCTGGTAAGTGGTCGTAGGTTTTGCGATCAGTGGTCATAGGTTCCTGATCGGTGGTCGTATGCTTATAGTAAGTGGTCGTAGGCTACAAGTCCTTCAATTTTTGTATTCTTCGAGTACCTTGAATACTCGTGTCTGGTCAGCCAACGGTATGATCGGCGTATACACAACGGTAAGACTGGTTTTACAGAGTGATCTCAAGTTATTTTTCTGAAAGTTGAAATTTATGGTCGTGGATGACCTGATTCGTGTTTATTGATAAATGAGAGTGTGATATTCGTGTGTGGATTGATATTGATCAAGTTGGAGAACTTGTGCCAGGAAAACGTTCTTTGATCTTTGCATGTGCAGGTTGAGCGTGGAGACAGTCATAGTCGATGACGAGGAAGACCGGAACTAGGAGGGGGAAATCCAAGGTTCAGGTGGTCGTGGATGTCAGGGGGGTGGTCGTGCTCACGCTGGGGTACATGGAGATCAAAGGTGAATGCATGATGCGTGATCGAAGCTAGAGGAGGTGCCATCCTGAAGGCTTCGACGCGTGAAGAGTTATGGAAGGCATTCATAACTGGAATATTTAGAGATATCGGAAAACCCAGTATTTGAGGAGTTTCAGGTTCTCTGATTTTCAGAAGAGATAGAATTATGTGCCCGTATTGATAAGGACACAGTTTAGAGCCCTAACATATAAAAGGTCGAAGAGGTTAAGAGTAACATGGGGCTTTTGGAGGCTTTTTGCGGCGGCTTTCGGCAGAGAGTTCTTCGGTGTTTTCGTGTTAGGGTTTGAGGGGTGCCGTGAGAGCACTTTGTAGCCATAGAATATGTTTGAGAAATAACAGATCAGATTTATTCCAAGAAAAATTTGTCATCTCTGTCGGCGTGTGCTTCTGGACATTGTGTTTGATTTGTTCTCTTTCATCGCCGACTGCATGTTCTTCTATCTTTGACCAGTGCTTGTGTTGATCTGTCTTCGACTAGTCCGTGTGTTGACCGGTTTTCAATTTGTTTTTATCCATTGTCTTCGATCTACTTTTGTTCTTTGCAGTGCATGAATTTTCCAAGTCGGAGGGTGGAAGAAATATGTTAGTCGAATCCTTTCGACTAGGTGAACGCAACTCCTTCGTCCGAATCGACTTCACCATCTTCTATCACGAGCTGTTTTGTTCACCCGGTTGTCGACAATAGCTGTAACTGGTGAAACAGATCAGAATTGTTTCGACCACTACGATTAGGTGATAATCTCGTACGAGTACGTTGGATTCGGTTGCCAGTTGAATTCAACGCAGATACTCTTCGGTAAGTTACAAAGGAAGAACACTACAATCAGTCATGCTTATCTGATTGTTGTATTCGATCCTACATTTTAGATGCAGAGAGAAGGGAAGGGGATGGATATGGTTTCCTAGATGAGACTGAAATCTGACTAACAGAGGTCACGCGTGCGCTTTGGCGATTTCAGATGGTCAACCAAAATCAAGAGGCGGCGGCGGCGGCTACCGGCGACACCAACACCAGCAGCGTCATGTGCCAGCTGGTTAGTCCCGAAGGGGAGCATCTCAGCGCAGCGCAGCGCTCTATCTGCCGCAGAACGTCGGCCCGCCTCAGCTCCAGGAGATTGTCGATCATCTTCTCCGCAATGCAATAATTTTGCCTCCACTGCTCCATAGTTTGATTTCCAACGATTCATGACAGGGACAAGTTGAAGGGCAGGATAAACAATGCCAGAGCAAGAGTTCTGCAACATATGAAGATAGTACTCATCAATAAAAGTTTAATTTGAATCCAGAAGGGAAAATATCTGCATTGCCAATGGACAAGTCATGACAAATTTCTTGTCAGCTAGACAATCTACTTCCCCGTTGTCGTGCAAACTTACAGGCGAGCTAATGTCTCCAAACTTTTACTTCAGGAGGACAAGATGCCTTACCCAATGTTAAGGTCACTCTGCGCAGGTGTGATGTATATCAACCACAAGCAGTCTCTTCCGGATCAGGCCAGTTAACCCATGCTCTGCTACAATGGCTGGTGCGTCTTCATTCGAAAGTGACGGTTGTGGTATCATGAAGTTTTTCAGCTAGAATTCTAATTATTATTCTTGTAGTATGTGATTCCCATACAGTACAAATGCAATTCTTTACTCACCACCAGTAGCATCCTGTTTTTGTGTTTGTTATGGAAAATTTTACCAGTGTTTGGTAAATTCTGTACGCAAAAGTGACATGAGTTTTTCATACACTTGAAGACGACATTAGTTTAGTAGGTACAATTTCCCTCTACTATCCTGTATTTCATGGACATTACTGACTGAACTGCAACTCCATTGGAATGAATACTGGATCCTAGAGGCTGCTGGAATCTGTCACTCTGACCATATGAGTAAATCCATTGACTTGTGCAGGTAGAAGAATGCTAGTCCTGACAAACTCCAGAAACTTGCCATACAACTGGCATCTACAAAGTCAGCAGCAGTGTCACTTCCTTGTTGATTCATGGCCCACCGTAGCACTAAGGGTCCGTTTGTAAAAAAATCATACACGTAATTACTTGGGTATCATAATGTTGTCTTCAAGTGTATGCTTTCAACATGTCATTCCTTTTGGGATTTTTTTTTTCATACACGTGTCACATACCAATCGGAAAGAACAGGTTGTACGATTATGAAAGACGACTTGGGTAGCCGAGCTCGTGCTTGGGGTCCAATTATTGATTTGGGCTCAAACTCGGTTTGAGTAAGTTTGGTACACGTCAATAACATGCATCAATTTTCAATAATTAAAAAAATTTGAGTAGACTTGAGTATAATCAAACTCGAGGGAAGCTAGATAATAGTTTACGTGCAGCGATTTTCAACAAAATACCAGGGTTATTTGAATAATTTTCAACTAAACAGGAGGCTATTCGAGGGAAATTCGATAACAATCAACAACTTACAAACAATATGTGAAAATAACAAATCCAATCGAGCTATTTGAGCTCGGTTTGTTCAAACTCATGAGCTTGAGATCAGGCTAAGACTCAATTCATTTAGAGCTCAAATCAAACCGAGTTTGAACAGTTTGCGAGCCTAGAGTTTTTTTTTTCAACAGTAGCTTGCAGCTCGGGGGATTAGTACTGTAGTCATTGGAGTCCAAGGATGGCCATCTTTGACAAAGGTTCCATTGATGCGATACGTATTTCCACAGCCTATGGAAATGAATTGAAGGCCGGTGAGAGATCATCAGATCAGCCTCGTAGTAGTACAACTCTAGCCTAGAAGCTTCTTCCCTATTTTGCGTGAGTCAACTTCGACGGCGCCGGTGCGCTCCACTTGGTTTGCCCATCTGACTAGCTAGTAGCTAGTAGCTTGGGAGCAACTGTTTTCACAAGTTGTAAAACTGATCACAATCTTTGTATTCTATGTACAGGAGATTGTGATCTTATCTTTTACAACCATATAGATTTGGTTGTTGTATTGCCGGCATATACTGTAACTCATCCAGCATAATAAAAACCATCTCGGTCAGACGTTTTGCCGTGTGTTGTGCGCTGAAAAAGTTTCGAGTAAGGATAAGTTGTTGATTCGACAACAGAGGATGAGCTCCTTGTTTGGAACTTTTCTAGCTTACTACTCATTCATTAAGACAAAACACAAACCCAGACTATTTCTTAATAAAGTTTAACAGATTCAAGCATAGGAATATCATTTCCGACCAGTAATATGTCATCCACATATAAGATAAGAAAAATAAATTTGCTCCCACTAACCTTCTTGTAAACACAAGTCTCTCTTTATACTTGATGAAGTCAAACCTTTTGACCACTTCAGCAAAACGAGTATTCCAACTCCGATACGCTTGTTTTAATCCATAGATGGATTTCGCATATCATTCTAGCTTTCTGTGGACTGACAAAACCTTCAGATTGTGTCATGTACACATCATTACTTAAGTTTCCATTTAGAAAAGTTGTTTTGATATTCATTTGTCATATCTCATAATCAAAATATACAGCAATAGCTAGAATGATCTTAATAGACTTGAGCATAGCGACAGGCAAGAAGGTTTTATCATAATCAACACTTTGAATTTGTTTGAAACCCTTTGCCACCAGTTGTACCTTATAAATGTGAATATTTTCATCCATATCTATTTTTTTCTTAAAAATCCATTTACACTCAATGTTTTAACATCATCAGATGGATCGACCAAGTTCATAACTTGATTGTCATACATGGATTTTAATTCAGATATTATGGCTTCAAGCTATGACTCAAGAGTCCGAGCTCATCATTACTTCCTCATAATTCTTAGTCTCATCATTATTCAATAATAAAATGTTATGTCCCCATACCTTATAGGCAATTGGCGTGACCTTTTAGATCTACGCGGGGCTGATGCCTCATCTACAGGTTCTATAATATTTTGTTCATTCTATAGTGGTTCAATAGGAGTTGAAATATTTTCAGATGTTTCACGAATTTCTTTGTGTTGCACCTTGCTCCCACTGACTCCTTTGGAAAGAAACTCTTTCTCCAAGAAGATATCATTTCGGGTAATAAACACTTTGTCAC
Organism: Hsuehochloa calcarea; assembly: GCA_036346395.1. Lineage (NCBI taxonomy): Eukaryota > Viridiplantae > Streptophyta > Magnoliopsida > Poales > Poaceae > Hsuehochloa > Hsuehochloa calcarea. The sequence goes on from CM070606.1 coordinate 816,484, forward strand.
CCCCTGTTTATAAAAATAATATCCTTTAGTTTCCTTAGGATACCCCACAAAGAAGCATTTATCCGATTTGAGTGTGAGTTTATCAGACATAAAAAAATTACATATATTTCACAACTCCATATCTTGAGAAAATACAATCTGGGGCATTTTCTGGTCCATATCTCATATGGTGTCTTTTCTACCGTCTTTTATGGAACCCTGTTTAAAGTGAAAGTCGCTGTTTCTAGAGTGTATTCCCAGAAATACAATGGAATATCAGATTGACTTATCATTGACCGAACCATGTCTAACAATGTCCAGTTCCATCGTTCAGACACCCTATTACATTGAGACGTTCCCGGTGGATTAAGTTGTGAAACAATTCCACATTACTTTAGATGATCACCAAACTCATGGCTAAAATATTCACCTCCACGATCTGATCGTAGATATTTAATTATCTTGCCAAGTTGATTTTGTACCTCATTCTGAAATTCCTTAAACTTTTCAAATGATTTAGATTTATGCTTGATTAAGTAGATGTAACCATATCTACTAAAGTCATCAGTAAAAGTTATGAAATACTGAAAACAACCTTTGGCCGAAGTACTCATTGGTCCACATACATACGTATGTACAAGGGCCAATAAGTCACTTGCCCTCCCAATTATACCTGTGAAAGACACCTTTGTCATTTTGTCAAGTAAATAAGATTCACATGTTTAAAATGATTCAAAATCAAATTAGTTTAGAAGAACATCTTTATATTGTTTTATCATGTGCTTCTCATTTATATGACGTATAAGATAATACCAAATAAAAGTGGGATTCAAATTATTAGGTCGAAGTCTCTTAACATTAATATTATAGACAGACGTATCCTCAAGATTCAAAACATATAATCCATTCACCAATGGAGCATGACCATAAAGCATATCATCAAAAATAAATTGAACAACAATTGTTCTTTATTATGAACTCACAACCTTATGCTCCTAAACATTAAGCAGAAATAATATTTTTGCTTAAGTCAGGAATATATTAACAATTATTTAATTTCATAACTAAGCTTGAGGGTAAAACTAATGGTAAAATTCCAATAACTAATACAACAACTCTTACTCTATTGCCCACACGAAGATCAACATCGCCTCTTGTCAAATTTTTATTCTCTATCAGTCCCTGCATCGAATTGCAAACATGGGCAACCAATCCGGTATCAAAAACCCAAGAGCATGTAGGATAAGTGGCAAGAGTAATTTCTATAACATTTATACATAAACTGGAAGTTCTACTTCCTTTGTTCTTTTTCATATCTGCCAAGTACTTCTTACAATTTATCTTGCGATGCCCAGTCTCATGATAATGGTAGCATTATGTATCAGGATTAGGACCTAACTTGAGCTTATTAAGCTTAGCCTTGAGACTCTCGATCTCATCTTGAGTCTTTCTTTTGCCTTTTTCCTTTACCTAAGACTTACCATTCTTCTTGAAGCTAGTAGCCTTTTGAACCATCATCACATGATTATAACTTTTCTTGATGCTCTCCTCGGCACCTTTAAGCATACCATGCAACTCGGTCATTGACTTCTCCATGCTATTAATATGAAAATTCAATATAACAGGCTCAAAACTCGCAGAGAGCAATAGGAGAATCACATAAATAGCCAATTCTTGGCTAAGGAGAAAATCAAGTTTTTTCAAGATCTCAATGTGACCAATCATCTTGATCACATGAGAACTGACTGGGCTACCTTCTGACAGCCTACAAGAAAACGATGCATTGGAGGTATTGTACCTCTCTACCCTTGCTTGGTCCTGAAACATACCTTTCAGACACACAATCATATTGTAAGCATTCATGGTCTCATATTGCTTTTGAAACTTAGAGTTCATAGTGGCAAGCATATATTTATACCTTACCGTGATGGTAGAAGTAACCAGTCGTATACTCATACGGTTTTACTGAGTCGCGAACGAAGAATACATTTTATTTTACAAGAAGCTGCAACAATCTCTTTAACCAAATTCAACATTTCAAGAAGAATTGTTGCAACTATCAAAACAAATAGATACAACATCTCGAATCACCTAATGCAACATCTCACATCTTTGATGCTATAAAGTTTCAGATCATTTTCAACGAACCTACCGGAGAGGAAGGAAGCGGCGGTGGTAAGGGGGCTTGGAGCAGGAGTATGAGGAGGCCGAGTTCATTGTTGGAGGAGCAGGACGTTGGCTTGGTGCCTTGTCACTGGTGAGCTTAGATCCAGCGTAGATGAGGCTGCCCACACCACCACCTTCCTAGTCGAGCTCAGGATGCCTCACCGCTTCGCCATGGAGCTTAGGAGGATTCGTCTCCCCTACTGTGGAGCTCCACCACCACTTGCCCCCAAGCTTGGAAAGCCTCAATGCCCCCGCCCTCGCCACACGGGCTGAAGTATTATAGAGTGCTAGCTCGAGCCACGACAACGCAACAAGAGACATGGCACTCTGGAGGAGCTCGCCGGAAACCAGGGACATGCGAGCTCGCCGAAGACTAGAGACATGCGTGAGGGGAAGAGAGAGAGATCGGTGAGAGAGAGAGGAGTGGATGGAATGTGTTGTAGTTGCATAAGGTCCAATGATTAGGAGGTACTGAGTCACTTGGGCTGGGTGCTTTGGTGGATGAGTGAGGCTGGAAGCGTCTGATGCTGTTAGTTTCGATCAGAAGACTAGTAGCAATGTCCATCTACTAATCAAAGACAATCCTCATTGCAAGGAGTGTACTAGCAGCAGTGTACTGTAGTATCGTGGTGTGGGACCGGACTACTGCTACCTTTCCTTGGTCCAAATCTGCCAATAACAGACCAGTCAATTTTTTTTTGAGGGACACGTTGCCCTGCTTCTGCTTCTGCTTCTGCTTTTGTTTGTGTCTAAGACGAAGAAGCGATTTGCTGATTGATTGCCAAGCGGAGTCCAATCCAAGCATCTAGCCTTTTTGACTTGCATCGGTAGCAGACCCACGATTAAAATTTCAGTTGAGTGGAGTAGACGATGGATCACTAGTAGTATACTAAGTTGTTCCGATACATGATACTGGTACGTTGATACAAATATATCCATATGGCGTTACGAATCCGTCGATATGGCGATACGATGTTTCCTAAATATAAGGATGTGTTAATTCAGCTAGTATATATGTATTTAAAAATAGATAAACCAACAGTCGTTACGAGCCCTTAAGCATCAAACTAGAATAACCAAACTACAATGTCCTTCTCCTTTATCTAAACAAGAGATAAATTTTCCACAATCAAACTAGCTCAACCAAAACCAATATAGGAGTATGACGTCAAGCAACTTGAATTTGCATAGGACTAGAGCAATAGCATAATCTCCCTATAAAGAAATGGTCCTTAACTGGGTCAACTAAACAACTAAAACTCCGAGAGTCATGTCATCAATTTAATTAGAATCAACCACTAAACTAACCACGAGAAGAAAGCTCGCACCCTGCTCCCCCTTTGCCCCCAGTCTCATGGCCACTCCTACTCCCCGTGTAGCCGCAGCCCAGCGCCCGTCTGCCGCTCCTCGCCACCGCTCGCAACACAATGCATGCGCGACGTGCCCTCTCTGACGCTCGCCATCGCCGCCACTGCAGTGCTACCGTGCACCGCCTCAGACCTCCCTCGCTTGAGTCGCTCCGCTAGGATTAGAGAGAGGAGAGTCACTGCTACACTCTACTCTTGTCGGACCCTAAATTTGTAATTTGGAATCATCTGTGTTCACAGCACTAGTCCCTGGATCAGTAGCTAGTGTCCACAGTTACATAATTGGATATCAACACATATCATAAAAATATAAAGCTATTGCATAATAATAAACAAAACGTAAATATGCCTTATAACATTTGACTTGCAGAATGGCCGGACAGACCAAATACTTTTCAAAGAACAGCAGTGGAAGCGGAATTGGTATACAACACGTGGAAGCCTCACGATATACCCACAAGCCATCGATTGAGCCTACGACCTAGTTCTTAGCCTTCTTAATCTTCAGTCTTGACCGATACTCATAACTATCTATGTAGCCTTCTGTGATGCTTACTGACTAAAAGAATGTAAATAGCGAGCATGAGTACACTACCGTACTCACGAGCCAATACATAATGCAATTATTATAGATACAAGGCTAATCAAGGGAGGTTTATGGTTCTTTTATTTGCACAAAGCTAAGTTTGAATTAGTTATGTAGTAGCAAATTCCTGAGACTTAGCATTTTAACTAATGCAGGTTTTATAAACTAAGTTTTAGTTGTAAGTACTAGTGGAGATTTTATCTCCTATATCATTAAGTGGCTCCGTCCACTCAATGCTCATGTTTATTTTCGGTTCACATCCCGTGCTTACCACTGGTCCTTGACTAGGCCAAATCAAATCACAACTTTCCATTCCACCCATAAATTGTTTTATAAAATGAAAGCTAGTTCAAACAAGTTCCGGCACCGCTCTTGACCGTGAGCACGACTATCTAGATAGTTTTCTTACTCTGCAGAGTTCGCACACTTTACCCATAAGAGATATTCAACTTATAATGTCTCATACACACTTCCATAGGTGTAAGACTAAGTTGATTATCACAAGGCCTTTACAATGCTCTAACGAATGCAACCCCACACCGCTAGGTATTACCTCTTTGGACCATGCCTTCCGGAGGTCTCCATTTGTGCCGTGTAGTTTTCTAGTGACTACTAACCATACACGCATTACACATCCACCAATAGCGAGGTTGCAATGAGGCGAATAAATTAGTTAGCCAGGTCGTACATGTTACCGACTTGTGGCACTGTTTTTATATGAGAGGTCATCACAAGAACTCGGTCCTTTATTGACTCTAGTGGTACTTCCACATTCCCCACCATCGTGCACTTGGCACTAGCCCACTCTTTCCAGTCACTCGAGTCGAAATCTATTTTTCAAGTTTTTCTTTGTTTTTAAACAAAACCTTTCTAACCAACATACCAGCCAGGTTCCAGCCTCGGCTGCCGAAATTCATTTTCATTTTGTTGAATGTTGTCAGGTAATTTAATGCCCGTATGACAATGTATCTAAGTAAGGCTAAGCATGACACTTAGATATGGACTTATCAACTAGTATGTACACCATTACTTCTAGGGTGACAAAGGATAGTGTTTAAGTTATAGAATTGGAAATTATACATAATTATCATTAAGGTAGTAGCCACGAGCTAGATCAACATATTTGGATAATTCATACCAATGTAATTTTATAATTTAAAATAATATAATTGCATTTGAGAAGTAGGTGACAAATAATCAAAGTGTTGACTCGTCTTGCTCAATATTCTGATAAGTCTCAATATGCTAATAATTGCCTTGCTCAATATTCTGATAAAGCCCAATATTATGATAATCCTGGTCTTGTTCTTGTTCGGTCTCGGACTGCTATTCCATCATAGCTTAAGATTCTATCTACGCAGAATATGATCAATCCCAAGAACGTCTGAAAGTAATCAAATGAAATCCAATAAAATCCAAAGATATTCAAATAAAATGAAAACACTTCAGATAAGATTAAACATATTTACCGGCATCTTGAAAGAAGAGAGTACTTAAGATGAGACCAAACATACTCATCTCAAGTTGATGAAGGAAATACTGCAGACGAAGTATATCCAAAGAAGTTGATGAAGGAAATACTGCAGACGAAATATATCCAAAGGAGTTGATGAAGGAAATACTACAGACAAATTATATTCAAAGGAGTTGATGAAGGAAATACTGTAGACGAATTGAAGTACATTCCGATATTTGGATTGAACGAAATATTTCAGATCAAAGTAGATAAATCTAACAGGGAGAGAGAGAATGTCTGCAAGAACATTCCTCACTGGTTACCTAGATGGGAGAGATCACCCGATTAGGTAGTATCCTTTGATCCACCTTCGGATCACGAATCGCCCGATCACTAGGAACGGATAGCGGTGGATGATAGCTAGAGCCTAGGTGATGGTGTTTGGTGGATGAACTTCTGTCGTCTATTTGGGAACATATTACCGCTGCTCTAATAATTCTTTTATACTTTACTTCCTATTTACCGAGGAAGTTCCATGGAAGTTTGGTGAGACCTATGCATAAGTGTGGGGTTCACACAGGGTAGACATACGTCTCACCGATACATGGGACCTAGTTCACTTAATAGTTTCTTTTATCGATTTATATTTATCAAGGAAATTCCATGAGCGTTAGCTGGAACTTCCGAGCACGGGCTAGGCATTAGTCTTGTGAGTTAACCAGTTGTATTGTTGGCTACTAATTCTTTTTTAGTGAGTAATTAATCTAGTTTATTTTATTAACATTATCTGATTACGATTAATTGCTCACTGGGGTAATCCTGAATATGAGACTATACTATATCAGTGTACACAATCAGATTTGAACTTGGCTGGACAAAACTTCTATCCACACTTCGCAGCATAGCATAATGCCCAAATTAAATTAACTAGACTACTGCTTTGATCGACTTAGTTATCCTACGAAGCATCCAATTATGTGGGACACAATGCTATGCATCTTATATATTGAAAGTATACTTTGTGGGACATAACAAGCTAAGGCCCACTGATCATGATCTACTGTGTGCATAGCTAGGTGTTAATAGAGATGAAGTTTTGGGTTCATGAACTCTCTGCAGCAATTAATACTTTCATACAAGGTCACACCAATCGGCTCTAATCAATTAAGTTATAACTATTACCATTATTATTATGTTAGCCGTGTTCTAGGGTTTGCATGTCATTGGGACAACTATATCCTATAGGGTCTATTACTAAATCCTTATTCTTTGAGTTTAGTAGCCAAAGGCAGACTAATTAGCCCCTAATTACCTTAACTTATCCTATTAAGTTATCCATTGGTTGGATTTGCACTTGTCAGCACTTATCAACTGTAAGGTTCATTCACTGATTAACAATGCTAAATAGTCAACTAACTTGGTTTATTTATTAACAAAAACTAGTCATTACACAATTGTCAGTTGGAATATCCAACACAACATATATACCCTATGAACTTTGATAAACCTTTTGTGCAATCCATTATTATCAGCATTACATCCATGGCCGAAGGCTAACTATTGATCATTGGTTCATATGTATATGCCAAACCATGGCTATATCATTTATGTCGGCTAAGAGCTTATATTTCGATTGTATTATTTTAACTAATTACTTATTGACCTAATGCGATTCGTTAGCTACAAGGTGACCCACTATTGTTTTAACTGAACCAATTACTTTACTAAATCCTAACCATTTCTATCAATCCCCTTCTTACTTGACTCATTCATTAACTAACATTATGTGAGCACACCATCTGCTATGCTGTTGGCCTACGGCCGACCAAATGGCATGCTGAAGCTAACCATCATGAACTAACCACTTGACTCACCACGTGCTTAATTAACTACTACTTAACCCATATGGGACTTACTGTCAATTGAACTCACATTTTTCATACTTCCAAATTGAAACCCTCTTTTATTGCTAAAAGATGTTAGTATGCTAGTATATATTCAAATGATCTCTAATTACCTTGATCCATTCACTGGGGTCATCTGTTAATTATACTTTGATTGCCTAACTTGTCACCTCATATTACTAAAATTTTCATATAACGATTTATCCTAATCCATTATCATTGTAACTATTATCACTTGATTTAACCCTATTACATCAACAACTAGTTAATCTTTGGATTACTTGATTTAACCAGCTTAGTTTAGTCCTTATTAATGGAACTAATTGTCATGCAACTGCTAACTGATATACCCAACAATTATATTATGATCTTAACTCTTAACTAGTTTGGCTCTCTCCGTCAATTTATTTACAATATGTAGGACCGTAAAGGCGACTAGGGGGGTGAATAGATGCTTTCTCAACTTTCTCGCCTTAATCAAATTCAACACGAACTTTACTCCTTTAGCTATGAAAGCTAAGAAGATCAGTAAGTGCACAGAGGAAGCCTTGTGCTGAATTCGATAACCCCCTCAACCACACGACACAAAAGTGGAGAATTGAACTCACTGCTCGATCGGTATCGGCGGTCGACCGGTGGAGACAGTGGTCGGATCGACGTTCAACGAGCGGTCGGACCGCTATTAATCGCGGGCGGACCGTCGGATATCGGTTCGACCAGCGAAGATCGAAGCGGTTCGAAAAGCGGGCGGTCGGACCGCGAGCTACAAAACCGGTCGACCGATTTAGTCCGAACCAAAAACCAAGCCCAAATCCAAAACGAATTTTGATCCAACTTTTGATTCAACCAATGAAACTTGACCAAATTTCGAGCACACCTCCCTAAGGATATTAGAGACCTATTTCTAGCGACGATCCTTCAGATCCACTTCGTAGAATCGATCTCTCAAGGTTTTATCAAAGAAGTGCACAAACCCTAGAAATATGAAATTTTTTGATTCAAGACTTGCTTGTGGGGGTTGATGGTCTAGATGATTCTAGGAGTATTCCTACACATCAAAGCAAGAGAAAATAGGTCAAGAGACCAAGCTTAACCACTTGAATCAAGGAAGCACCAAATTCATCCAAAAGAGAGAAGAACACAAAGGGAGACAAATGATCTCTCAAGCAAGCATCACAAGATTGATTGATCTCACAAGATGCTTACAAAGCGACTCCAACAAGGAGGACAAGAGCTCACACAAAGAGCACACACAAATTCTCCAAACCCTAGCTCTCCTCTCCTCTCCTCTCCTAACCCTAGAAAAAGGAAGAGGGCTCCAAATGCTTCAAGGGGTTTTACATCTCCCCCTTTCTATTTATAGGAGAAGCCTAGGGTTTCACTTTTGGGACCCACACACACATGGGACCCACACAACCAAATCTGTTGAAGCAATCGCCTGCTTCACCACGTGTAGGTTGATCAGCGGCTCTCATCACGTCGCAAAGTCTCTCCTGTCCGAATCCCATCGGAACCTCCTAGAGACTTGCACTGACTTCCGCACCGCCTGATCCAACCAGCTGTACCGAACTACCCGTTCGATCTATCTTGCCCATTCTGCACCATGCTTGAGTCACACGACCTCACCCGGCATCCATGATCGTTCTGGACCTCAGCTCTCCAAGCGTAGTCCCGATCCACCTCACCGTTGACGTCGTTGACCTGCAAGCCACCTGCACAGCAATAGACAAACAAACCGTTTCTGGGAACAAGTTCTTCACAACTTGACCCACGTTAGTTCCACAATGCAATATGCAACAATAAAGCATGGAACTCCATACATAAAACACATTCAAAACACATCAATGCAAAGAAGGCTCACCTTCAAGTCATCGGCGGTCTGACCGCCCCACATCAACGGTCTGACCGATTTCAGGCCGGTCGGACCGATCCCACAACGGCGGTCGGACCGCCCGAAAAGACTTAGCCAAAATTCCATCGTGAAAATCCGAAACCTTCTGGAATTTTCAACTCAATAGAACTTTTGACTGGGAGCTCCAAAAATGATGCGACCACATCCAGGAGACTCCCCTCACCTGCCTACACAACCTATTTTTGGCTCAGCCCCAAGAACCACTTTTAGGTCAGGCCGGTCCGACCGGCAACCACGGCCGGTCCGACCTCTCCATGGGCGGTCTGACCGCCCCACACCACCGGTCAGACCGCCTGTGGTCTGACAGACTGAAGCAAAACCGAAAACGCGTGATTTTGCAAACCAACAAAGCCATTGCCAATTGACTCATCATCCTGAGATCGTGCACATATCCTCACGATATCCACACAATATAAACTAATCGATATGCAATTGCTAATCTTCCCAGTCAACTACATACTCTATCAATGCTTTTAATATACCAATAGTTTGTGAGGCTCACTGTCATGGACTCATCCACAGAGCATAAAAATGCATGGGGTCCACTGTTCATTGACACCAACACACCACACACATAAAGACAGAGAGAGAAGGAGGGAGTAGAGGAGGCAAGGCAGGGTGGTGGCGAGGACAAAGACCGCGGAGGTGGCACAAGGCGGTCGTGAGTGCCAAAAACAGAACCGAGACGCCGAGGCGGTCTCGTGGGCGGTGGAGACACGACTCAGGCGACCAGTAGCGGCTGGGCGAGGGAGCACAGCGGTCGGAGCTAGGGAGGGAAAACAGGCGGTGGCGCTGGATGGGAGCAAGGGGGGAACAGGGTGCGCATGAGCACTAGGAGATCTAGGGGAACTCACCGAGGTGATTGGGTGGCGGAGAGGAGGATCGAGGTGGGCCAACGACACGAACCAACGGCGGCACGGCGGGTTCGCTGTGGGGGTGATGCTCCGGTGGGGGAGAGCTCCAGTGGGAGGTGGTGGTAGCTTGGGGGAGGTGTGGAGGTGCTCCCACTCAAAGGAATTGGTTGGAGGCGCACCGCGCTAGGAGGGGCGACGCGAGTGGCGGTTCGGGCCAGAGCCACCGAAGAAGCCGGCGCACGGGTTCCTGCAGAGGGATTGCAAAATTGAGTGAGGGGAAACTTCGAGGGGACTTAGGGCTACGGAGTGACGCAAAGAGTTTGGGAAGAAGCGCCTCAGATCGGCCAGAACGACGAGGGCGGCGCGGGCAGCTTGGTGGCCGAGCGACGAGCTCTGCGCACTCGGCTTCTTCGCGGTTGAGCGTGATGGAGAAGAGAACCAGAGTGGGAGGAGGCAAGGAAAAGGGGGACTGGGCGGCTTAGTGATGCTCCTTATGTAGGTTGGATGTGGCGATGCTCTTGGCGCGACATGGCTTAGACGATGCGCTCGGCGATGCAGCTATCGCATGGGCGCTGGACTTCGCGAGATGGGCGCGCGACGTGAGTGTGTTGCGTGCAACGGTGGCGATGATGGGAGGAAAGCTGGTGGTCGGGCGCTGGAGCTGATGGCGATGCCCTGCATGGCTGCAACGTGGCGAACGGATGCCAGAGATTGACGCCGGAGAGGGAGAGGTGGCGATGCAGCTCTGGTTCGACGGAGAAAAAGGAAGAGGGAGGAGAAAAGCTATGCGCTGAGCCTGAGTTTGACCGAGAGGGACGGGTACGGTTGCACTGAACCGGTTCAAGTGCCTCTCGGCCAGAGGAACAGTAGAAGAGGGACAATTAAAGAAAAGCTAGGGAAAACAGGGAAAAAGGAGCGAGACATAATTTTAGGTTTAGGTTTCTAAAATTATGGTATTTTTTTTAAGGAAATTCTCATGCGATGATATATATAAATTGATATTTTCTAAAGAATTCTAGGCAGATTTTTTTTAATCATTCGAAGAATTAGGTTTTGAATTGGTCTTTGATTTTAGGGTTTATACTTTATGTAATATTTTAAAAGGGCAATGCATTAAGTTTATTTTACTTTTGCAATTTATGTTTCTAGGGTTTCCCTATTTAGGGCTTCTTTGATTAGGGTTTTCGCCACTTATGTTGGCAAAAAGAAAAGCATATCGAATAACTCTAAAAAATTATGAAATCAAAGCAATAATGAATAACATACAAAATATAAAAAAGTTTAAAAATATAAAAAAGTGCTAAACTTTTTTATATTTTCGTATTTTAGCACTTTTGAAATGTTTACAGCTCTGTGCTCTCATTTCTCAAGCAACAAGCATGGACTAGTGGGCAGGGCCTACTCAATCGTCGCGCGCGTGCCAGCCACAGCGTGTCCTAGCTGGCTTCCTCCTCGAGACCGACACACAGGAGGAGGGGTACCGGCGTCGTGAGCTACCTTGGGGCGGCCGCCCATGGTTGGTCCGCCCCCTGCCTTACATCCTTAATTCCCTCTCCCTCCCTCTTCCCTAAACAGCTCAGGAGCTCACCACCGTCAAGCACAGGCGGGGATTAGGCCTAGCCCAAAGATTCCCACGCGCGTTGGACCAAACGGACGGTCCAGATTGCGTCCACACGACCGCCCACAGGTTGGACCCTGCCCTGACCCGCCCGGATTGACGCCAACGCCGACCAACCTCACCTGCCTCCTCCACCTCAATTAAACGCAGCGCCGCAGCCGAGAGCTTTCTTGCCTTCCCACCACGCGACGCGACGTGACGCCGGAATAATAAGGAGGGAGGGGGAGGGAGGGAGGGAGGGAGGAGCGGAGGCGGGATCAGGGAGAGAACAAGAAACATGGGTGGCGGCAATGGCCAAAAGTCCAAGACGGCCAGGGAGAGGAACATGGAGAAGAACAAGGCCGCCAAGGGTCGGTAACCTAACCTTTTCACAACTCCTTGTCCGGATCGAATCTTGTCTTCTTGAAGAGAGCTTCTTGATCCGGCTTTGTTGGGATTTCTTTTGTGTTTTGTAGGGAGCCAGCTTGAGGCCAACAAGAAGGCCATGAACATCCAGGTGCGCAATTTCTCCCCCTCCAATCGCTCGATCTGTCCCTTAACCCTCTTCTTTTCCTGGTGATTTTATTCTGGGAATTATTGTCAAGAAGGATTACTGGTGGGATTTAGGGCTAATTGCTGAATTAGGCGTAGTAGAAGGAGGACGAAAATATGACGATGCGTTTTATTTGATACGAATACTGGTGGTGTATTGTCTTAGCAGTCTGTTAAATTGTTCTTTGCGCACAGATCCGATTTTTCTGATGAGTGGTCGAGAAATATTTTTCCCTAGTGCTTTTGCTTGTTTGTGTTCCTATTCCATAGGTGAAGGTTGCCAAGGAGGGTTGTAAAGTTGCAACCTGTAGAATTGTGTATTGCTTCATTCGGTGACTAGGAAAGTAATGTGGTGTTGTGATAATACAGGGGCTCTAATAGCGTCGCTTGATTTAGGCATTTAGCTTTACTTGAACTTTGGGCACTGCCTAGGCCATGCTTATGTGTGGAAGTAGATCCAGGTTTTGCTAGTTGGTAAGAAAGGGGAAGAAGCACACTTGAAGAGCGCAGTACATAGTGGAGACAAGTATGCTGCGATGAATCGCTCACAAAAAGGAGTATTGATTATCTCCGTGGCTCCGTGCTCGTGGCTCCGTGCTGATAGAATGATCTTGGTAGCTAGTTTATAAAATTTGAAGTGGCAATTTAGTAGCTAGTTCGCTAACTTCTTTTGTACATCTGTCTGATCTGTCAAATATGTGTACATTCCTATGAAAAATTCTTACCTTAAGTTCTTAACCCGCAAAACATTATCAGATATTTCATTGTTAGCTTGTCAACTGAACAGTGCTTATGTCTCAATGCAGTGCAAGGTATGCATGCAGACTTTCATCTGCACCACCTCTGAAACAAAGTGCAAAGAGCATGCCGAGGCGAAGCACCCAAAGAACGACCTGTTCCAGTGCTTCCCCCACCTCAAGAAATAGTGGCAGTGACATCTGCCCAATCAGAAAGAGAGAGAAGCTGTCGTAACCCAATAGTATTATCATGTATACAATGACTGGTTGCCCTATGTATGGGTCTGAACTTTGGTCTGCTGCTGCTGCAGCAGCTGCTTTGGTTGTGCGCCCCATCAAATATGTAATCGTTCACTATCAGCCTCTTGTGCTACAATATTAGTTCTATGTGGATTTGCTGCTTGTGTTTAGTCAATGTGTTCTTTGCAAAATTAGTCTTTAGGATATATCTCTTGCGCCCTATGATGTGTGACATTGATGCAATCCTGGTTTTCTGGTTTTAGTTGCTGTGCCATTGTGAAACTATGTGGAGTCTTCCATTAGGTACCCCTTTTTATGCATCTAACCCGAGAGGAGGGGGAGCAATAAGTTTATTTAAACATTACTGATATGATAGCCGTACCAGCCATTCAAGCCAGACTTAAAAGATGTTGGGTCTCAGAGGTACGGTGATCTTAGGATGCCTGACTCTGAACGTAATTTGCTTAGTTTGAAGGATAGAACCGAGTTGGTCAATGCCATTGCTCATCTATCTATATCTATATTAATTAAAAGCTCTCCTAAAAGTCCTCGTATTATTAATCCTAGTAGGTAAAGGTTGGAGGTTCTCGTAGACGCCCACCCCTTAATCCTAGTAACGACAAATCTTTATTAGAAAATGAGGGATCAGATCATACCGCAAACAAAAAAACAAAAAAAGAGTCCAACGATGGACCAACTATCTAGGACCCACTCCCAAAGCAAACACACCATGAAGTTACAAAACAGGTCCCAAGATGACACTAGCAAAACCATTTATACCAAACACGTTACATGAATAACGTGTTGGAATCGATCATGTTTTCAGACACAAAACAACCCGAGTAAAACGCACTTCTCCCCAAGAGGTTAAGCACACGCTACAGGCTCTCCCAGAATTGTCTTTGCCAGCAGACCCAACCATTACCGAGTCTTAATACATGTGACTGGGCGACATCACTGAGAGCGCTGCTAATTGACAGTTAGCAACAGTACTGCTCTGGCCTATTGGGCGCGCGTCCTGCTGTTCTCCGCTGCCCTCACTTGGAGGAAGTATGGGTGTGCCTGCAAGTATTCAAGCGTCAAAAATTAGATCAGGGAACATTTCATTATAACTCCAAACAAATGCGGGTTACAACCTTTCAACATGCATGCGAATCAATCTAGCTCAGAAAACAAACGCGCAAACAAAAATAATCATGCAGAACCATGAGAACCAGAGACTAGTAAAAAGGTATATTTTGCAGTCGAATGGATATTCAGCACAGTGATTGGCAAAGCCAGTGACCAACCAGTCGAACACCGAGTTGCCACAATAAAAACTTGTCACTAAAACTAGTACTGGGAGACTTACCATAGCTTCACGTGCAGTGAGTCTATCCTGGTGATCATAACGCAAAAGCTTATCAAGGAAATCTATGGCCTAAAATAGAGAAAGGAGTCTTGTTGAGAAATCATGAACAGGTTAATGCTAGTTAGGTACATTTAAACTACATGTGCTATTAACAGACCTCAGGAGATACTAGATGTTGGTTGTCTGCATTAATAAACTTTGACCAGGGTTTCCTGCTGTGCCTGAATATTAAAAAAAATGTAATTCATGTAAAAATTAGAGGCCTTGCATCAAAGGCCTGGTGAGCGGTGATATACCTTCCAACAAGGGCTTCGAGCTGCGGGTCAAGCTCAATACGGTACTTGTTCAAATATGCATTCAGCCCATCTGTTCCAAGTACCTGAGAACATAAGGAAGGGACTGTAGTTAGTACTGATGCTTTATCAAATATCTAATAGCACTAAAATAGGACTAAACAGACTAGAAACAAATCGGTAGTTAACGTGCAAGCATGAAATAAAATGTCAAGTAACTAAATTTGACCAGAGTACAAATTCAGTGAAATGAATAGTTATAACTGTTGCCCCTGACTGCTAACGGAACTAATAGTAACAGATGAAGATGATGCCTTGAGGCTTGTCCGCTTGAACTACATCACATGGCAAACTTAAGCAACATCAAATGCCTTCAAAGAATCCACAGAGTATAACATGCATGATGAGCTAAACATGAAATCCAACCCTTTTCTTGAATAAACTATCTTTTCAAAGAAACGCAAGAAACAAACTGAGTAATCACCTTTGCAATCTTAACAAGTTGATCATGATTATCATGGCCATAGAAAAATGGCTCCTTGCGGAATATCTGCAGTCAACAAAATATTATAAACAAATTCACATTAGTACTTTAAAAAAAAACTGTGAGATAAAGATACGAAGTTATGGACAATATCAAGTTGTGTTATCATGATGGTAATACCATTCCAGCAAACATGCAGCCAAGACTCCACATGTCCAAAGAGTAGTCATAATCTTGTAAGTCAACAAGAAGCTCAGGTCCCTTGAAGTACCTGAATTCCAGTGAAATAGGACATGTCAGCCAAAGTGTTGACATAGAACGTAGAAGGGGATGCAACGGGGAAAAATATGGAATATGTAAGTCGTATGATCACACATCAGATACGCAACATATTCGTTACAGAAATCATTCTGCAAATAAAATAAGTAATAATCGGACGTGTATAATGCAGTCATGATATATAGTTATATACGTTCGATCTTTGCCTTAATTTTATACAGTAGAGTAAAAAAAATCGATATTACAGAAAGAATTTGATGTCTACACAAAGGGTGAATTTACATTAACTAAAATCATGTCCATCTATTGCCTCAGCAAGTCACCAGATGAACACCAATCAAGTAAACTACACACCCAGTATATTCTGGTTTATGCTATTTACCGCTTCCCCAAAGGTCCACAAAGCATATAAAGGTCAATATCTGTTGTTAAGTAGTCGGTCTAAGAAAATCAAATAGCAAACCCATCAATGGAGTATTATGTGCACCTACCTTGAAGCAACACGGACATTATATTCCTTGCCAGGATGGTAGAATTCAGCAAGGCCCCAGTCTATTAACCGGAGCTTTCGGAGCTCATGATCTATCATAACATTGTGAGGCTTCACATCTCGGTGCATAATACCTTGTGAATGGCAGTAATCTAAAGCCTGCACCCACCAACGAAAACAGTGTGATAAACCATAACCAGATCAACAAAACTTGCTCACAAATTAGATCAGGAGTAATTTGGCTTGGTCCTCTCCAAAACAAAAATACACAGAAAACATATAAAAATAATAACTTCGTATGATTGCTTGTTACATAGGCAAAGATTTCTTCCTTTCCTTACTAGCATAGATATGCCTTCCCATGCACAGAAAGAGGTCCTCAGAAATGAGTCCAAGTGGATACAAGTAATTTGAAATTTCCAAGACTTTATTTCATCAAGAACAATATTCTAAATGCTTGCTGCACAAGTACAGTTTCTTCTTCACAATGTTACAGTAACAGAAATTTGAGAAAGAATAAAACCTTGAGTAGCTCGTAGATGTAATAGCGAATGTCATAATCTGTCAATGTTGGGTATAGCACCTTGAAATCTGTGTTGTTAACATATTCAAAGATCAAGCTCGGTGTTTTTGAATGCTGATCTCTAACAATATCAAGCAGCTTCACGATATTTGGACCTCCACAGAGATTCTGAAGTATTTTGATCTCTCTTTTGATCTGCATGGGGGGCATGAGAAACATAGGTTAAAATCTTAAATGTATAAGGCCACTTAAGGTACAGATGAATGGAAACATAAACAGGTGTATAATGAAACAGTACCTTGTTATTGCTAAAAGAGCAGGTTCAGGGAGAAAGCAAATTAAATTGGATGAGCAACAGGATTCATGAACTACCTTCTTTTTCTTCACAGGCTTGAGGATCTTAATAATGCATTTCTCGTTATTGTTAACATTGACGCCCTCAAATACTTCACTGTATTTGCCTCTCCCAACTTTCCTGACAACTTCATAATCATCCTGTTCACTGACCAAAGAGACATCATACTAGTCAGAAACCCATACTTGGATGGGTTGGAAAAATATAAGTGCATGTTTGGACATTTTCTAAGTTTAGTCACAGCATGACTATCAAATGGACTGGGAGTCTGGGACTAATAATTACACTATTCAAAATAGAAAGTGGCACAATGAGAACAGTGTTAACCTAGTGGGCATACATGCCTTCATGCTAAACTATTTATGTGATTTAAGAAAATTTCAGTTTGGTTTCGAGCAAAGGATTTTCCTTTCCTATTTTGGAAGATGAAGAACAAGGAGAAAACACCAATACTGTACCAGGCATTTCAGAGGGTAATGTAAAACACCAATACTGTACCAGGCATTTCAGAGGGTAATGTGCCGATGCACTTTTGGCATATTACATCACAATCAACGATGACATTTATTTTTCATGCTAGGAAAAGGCCAAAGCACCCAACTCCCACTGGGTTCTCACACTTAATTTATACCATCTTTCATCTATACACGAATACAAAAACAATAGAAACCCATAACAAGCTCAACGGACAATTGCCTCGATCCAGTGATAAACTACACAACAGTGGAGCTCTATCGTCATTACTATTAAAGTATCAAATGATGATTACAGTCTTAAATATAGAGTCATCTAACTATAATTGATTACGCACAATTACTAACCTAAAAACATGGGTACTCCAGTATCCACTAGATTGCATACTTCAATTGAGCTTTATATATGACATCTTATACAAATAATCCTTGGGGCTGGAGGCTTGGAGCACATTCGCTTCAGCATAAGCCTCAATGTCAGACATGGTTGTTGCTGAGAAGAGTTATTTTCAGAGTCTACAGGATCAGTATGATCTGGGAACTCTAGTCTTACAGGGCAATCCATATATATTCTGGAAACCGGGTTATGCCGCCAGACAACGAATCCAACTAATCTAAGACAAATCAATGGGCAAGCAAGCTGCAACACAAATAAAGGAACACGCTCTCCACCCAAAATCACTAAACTAACATAGCTTTTGAATCAACGTAAAGCGTGAAATTAATACAATCAGAACAGAGACAGGTAACGGCACTTCCAACAAAAAGTTCCAAAGAATCTATTTCCGACTTTGCAATATTAACTACTCGAAGACATTGCGAGGACGTGTCAGGGATACATAGTTGCATACTGACATCTGAAAGTATGACAACTGTGCCATCCGGGGTAGTGATGAGTGAAACTCATCTATCAAAAGGAAGCAACTGCCTAAATTAAGCGGCAAGCATATCCCTGTCAGCGCATCAACTCTTGTACACCAGATGGATCACATATCATGCATGACTCGGACTTATCTTCACCGGCAGACTAGGACCACTCACGGACCACTCACGGACCACTCACTAACCTCACGACCGAGTCTCACGGTTACGTGAGCTGCGTGATCCACTTTCCTCTCGCTCTGTTGTACATGCGCTTGGCAATCTCCAGCGCTCATTGTAGCCTATATATGGCACCCACATATGAATGTATACGGTGTGTTGATTGCCATAACAATTCTCATGGTATCAGAGCACAGTTTTTAACTTCTAAAGTTCTTCCCACCTCTGGCCCTTTCTCTCTTCCAAAGTTCTTCCCACCATAGGCGATACCTCACCTGCTATGAGGTCCGGATCCACGCCGGCCCTCACTCATGACGTCTCCAACACAACATCATCCCAACACACTTCTCCTGTCATTGCAGCGTCCTCTACATCGACTACGCAGGCCATCCACGCCGTCAACATCTGTCTTGGCCAACAACTACTCGATCTGGCGCCACCTCTTCTACCTCGTCCTCGGCAAGTTCAACTTACGTCACCACGTCAATGGAGACGAGCCACATCACGATGATGGCGACTGGGTTAGGCTTGACCTGACCGTCCTCGGGTGGATCTATGCCACCATCACCGACGACAACAAAATGAGTCGAGCCATACACCTCGAAGCAGATTTCCGCTTGCTAGCACAAGGCGATCTTTCCATCTCTGCCTACTGCCACAAGCTGAAGGCCCTCGTTGATGGCCTTGCTGATTGCGATCAGCCTATATCTGAAGAGGCTCTTGTGCTGCAGCTCATACGCGGACTCTCCCCCAAGTTTGGGACCCTGAAGACGATCCTGCCCATGCAACAACCCTTTCCCTCCTTTATGCAGGCTCGTGGCTATCTGCTCCTTGAAGAAACCGCAAAGGAACAGGGGCCAAAGCGGCTGCAGTAGCAGCACTTTTTGCTGCCAGCGTCACAACCAACGGCGGCACCGCAGGAGGGGGGCGCGGTGGCGACCGCGTCCAGAACAACACCTATAACAACTCTAGCGGCAATGGTGGCATCACTGGTGGCGGTGGCCATGATCGTCGTAACAACAGGGGGGCCGTGGCGGTCGTAGCCGCGGTGGTCGTGATGGCCGCAACGGTGGTCGTGATGGCCAAGTCCAGTGGGTCCCCGTCCACCCGTCTTGGGGAGCTCCCTGGGGCAGCGTACCATGGCGTGCTCCCTGGACAGACGCTACCGGCCCGGGCATTCTCGGCACACGCCCACCACAGCCCGGTGGCCAGGCATACCCTATGTACATGCAACCGGTCACTACCGTCCCTGCACCTTCTTCAACCTCTACATGGGACACAAGTGGGCTCTCTCAGGCTCTTAGCACCTCGGCACTACAACAGACTCCCGGCGGTGGTGAATGGTACCTAGATAATGGGGCTACTTCTCACATGACAGGCGAGCATGGTAAGCTAGCTAAGTGTTGTTCTTCCTCATTGCATAATTCCTCTCATATCGTTGTTGGTAATGGGTCAACTATTCCAATTCTTGGTTCTGGTTCTACCACTTTACATACACCTTCCGCTCCCTTTACTCTACATCATGTTCTTCATACACCTCACTTAGTCAAGAATCTTATCTCTGTCCAAAAATTCACAAATGACAATAGTTGCTCTATTGCATTTGATCCTTATGGTTTCTCCGTGGAGGATTTACGCAGCAAGACCGAAATTCTGAGGTCCAATAGTTCCGGGGACTTATATCCTTTCCCAGCATCTCCGCAAGTCTCTCCTCCAGCAGCGGCCTACACAGCTTCTCCACTTCGGCAGATCTGTGGCATCAACGTCTTGGACACCCTGGCCGACACACTCTTTCCAATTTATTTTCTCATTCCAACACCTTCTGTAATAATTTACGTGGAATATCTCCCATTTGTGATGCTTGTCACTGGGGCGACATGTTCGCCTTCCTTCTCCACCTCTACTTCCATCACTAGTTTTCCCTTTCAAATAATACATTGTGATTTGTGGACATCTCCCATTGTCAGTTTTTCTGGTTACAAGTACTATCTCGTGATTCTTGATGACTATACGCATTATACATGGACCTTCCCCTTACGGCAAAAATCCGACACCTCCTCCATTCTTCAGAATTTTTATTCTCTAATTCTCAACCAATTTCATCTCTCCATACAAACCGTTCAATGCGACAATGGTGGCGAATTTGACAATGCCGTCCTCCGGAGTTTCTTTGCTGCCAAGGGCATTTCCTTTCGCTTCTCTTGTCCCCACACATCTCAACAAAATGGTAAAGCTGAACGAATGATTCGAACGATCAATGACGTCCTTCGCACCTTGCTTTACCATGCACATATGCCATCCACCTATTGGGTTGAAGCACTTCACACGGCTACATATCTACTTAACAGACGTCCCACTAAACCTCTTCATTTTCTCACCCCGTACCAATCTCTTTTTGGCCAGCCACCCAAATATGACCATCTTAGAGTGTTTGGATGTCTTTGTTATCCTAATCTGGCAGCCACTAGTCCACATAAACTAGCCCCCCGTTCCACCCCTTGTGTTTTTATCGGATATCCTCCTGAACACAAAGGCTACAGATTTTGGACCTCTCTTCTCGCCGAATTACTATTTCCCGTCAAGTTATTTTCAATGAGCTTGTGTTTCCCTTTCACATATCCAGTGCCACAGCTTCTTCCAGGCCTGCCCCAGCCACTCCGGCGCTTGATCTCCTGCCGATCGTTGTACGCGCTCCCGCCCCTGGCGCTCACTCCGGCGCTGATCCGATTCGCCATTCATGCGCCCGCTCCGACCAAGGTCGCTACCTCTCCCCGCTCGCCACCACAACCGCTACTATTCGTGTTGCCTTGAGCATCGCCGCCTCCCAATCTTGGCCTCTCCATCAATTGGATGTCAAGAACGCTTTTCTTCACGGTAATCTCTCTGAAACTGTGTTTTGCCAACAACCCTCGGGTTTTGTTGATTCTCACAATCCCCAATACGTTTGCTACCTCCACAAATCTCTTTATGGCCTTAAACAAGCTCCTCACACATGGTTTTTTAAATTTACAACCTATCTTCTGTCCATTGGATTTATGGCTTCCAGGTCGGATTCCTCTCTCTTTGTCCTTCATCATGGATCTCGTTCTGCATATTTACTTCTATATGTCGATGATATCATCCTTACTGCCAACACCAATGCTTTGCTTCGTTCCATTATCTCCTCTTTGAGCAAAGAATTTGCTATTTCTGACCTCGGCCCACTTAAGCATTTTCTTGGGGTTTCTGTCCAGACTTCCACCACAAGCTTGTTCCTTTCACAAGAACAATATGCTTATGACCTGCTTGACCGTGCCAACATGCTTGATTGCAAGGCTTGTGCCACTCCTATCGACACCAAGTCCAAGCTTTCTGCTTCCAGTGGCACACCCGTGCCTGACCCCTCATATTACCGCAGTCTAGCAGGCGCACTGCAGTACCTTACCATCACCAGACCTGATATATCTTAGGCGCACTCGGCCTCATCTTCACCGGCAGACTCGGACCACTCACTAACCTCACGACCGAGTCTCACGGTTCCGTGAGCTCCGTGATCCACTTTTCTCTCGCTCTGTTGTACATGCGCTTGGCAATCTCCAGCGCTCATTGTAGCCTATATATGGCACCCACATATGAATGTATACGGTGTGTTGATTGCCATAACAATTCTCAATCCCTTCCCCAATCTACAGCATGTGAACCTAGGCAAATCGCAAGAATCGATCAAGCTCGCACCCGGCAAAGCTTGCCCAAATCGCATCTAGAACTCTAACAGAGCACTATGCATAGTCCAACCCTGAATACTCCCGCAACGAACCGACCAAACGAACTCGCCACGCGCAGATGCACCACAGGGGGGAAAACCTGAGCTTGGGTAGGGCTAAGGAGCTAGGGGTGGATATGAAGAGCGATAGAGGAATCACCCCCATTGGACGGTGAGGGCCTCGTAGTCCCAGTACTCCTTGGGGCGCAGCACGTTGACGTCGGCGTAGACCCTAGCCTTGGACATGACGCCGATTTGGATCCCGCAGCGATCGAGGGCGATGGCTCAGGGATGGATGGAGACCGCAGGCGGGTGGGCGGCGGCTAGGAGGACGTTGGCGAGGCTGGGAGGTGGGTGGCTCTTTCTTGGCAGCGGATCGGCCAGGCGAAGATCGCCGGCGGCGAGGTGGGGCTAGGGTTTCGACGAGATGGAGTCAGGGGATCAGGGGAGATGGGTAAAGACTAGAAACGAATCTTATATTTTTCCTTTCCTTTTCCAGGGGAAAAATGGAAGAGGAAAAGTATCGAGGCAGCAGAGCTCAACTTGCACTTCATCTCCGCTGGTGCTGTCCAAGGTGTGTTTGGATGAGTCTACGGGGTGGTATCCGGACAGGATTGGTTCGGAATATCTTTAGATTCATGTGTTTTGTTGAATGAATGGAGCTAAATAATTCGGAACAAGTTGATTCAAGTTTAGAAAATATCACACGAAGATGTTGAACTAACTTGTTTACCAAAATTGGCTAAACCTCGTCGAGCCGCGCCACTGCCCCGGCACGCTTTGGCTATCCCCTCCATGCACACCATCATCTTCTTCCCTTCCCCACTCGGAATCACCTAGAACGACCGCGCCTCCGTCACGCTCCCCGCGCTAGCCGCCACCTTCGCCCCAGCACTCGGGCCTACACGAAGATTCTCCCCCACGACCAATCGCGTCACGCCGTGTTCCAAAACACTACAAGTGTTTCCCCCAGTCAATTTTGGGATTCCTCATGGGATTTCACACCGCGGTCATCTTCTCCCGCTCCGTGAGCTCAGTCGCATCGCCTCGGGTCCTCATCGCCAGACTGCCTCTGTCCATTCCCGTCTTCACCAACCGGTTGGGCAAGCTCCCCATCACCCATAGATGCTCGTGCGAGCATCAACTTCACCATTTAGCCACCGGTTAACCGCTGTCACCGTTGGCACGCATACCGCGGTCGACGCGCGTGTGCGCCCTGCCGCCCCAAACTGCGACGCCGCCTCCCTGGCTCCCTCATCCCTCCTGCAACCCATTTCTGAGACCAACGCAGACTCCTCACCGTCCCACCTCCGCCGACGAGCAAGCCTTGCTGCTGCCGTGCCCCTCCTCTGTTCTTCTCATCTATCTGTCTCTCTATGTTCTCTATTTGTGTGTGGAGATGATTCCATAACAGGTGGGCACCTTCGTTGTTAGAAGGAGGTAATTTCACCGGAAACATTAGAGGTAACCAAACACAACTCATTCAACCGCATCCATCAAACCAAACATCATTTTGAACCATCTCATTCAAGCAACTCAAGAAAATCGTCTATCATATCATCCTACTAACCAAACACAATGCTTGTACCATCCTACCAGGATCATTCCATCCATCTTGCATCATCTCATCCCATTCACCCTGGTTCACCCCAACCAAACACACCCTAAATGGGCGGCACAACCCGGTCTAGTCAGGCACGGTCGGCCTGTCAGGCTAGTGCCGGCCCATTTAACCCATATGACATGGAAAATTGAAAAACATTTAAAAAATTATAAACTATATATAATTTTTTAAAACAATTTTTTTATATTTATTTATAAAATGAACTATATAAAATTCAAAAAAACTATAAAATAAAGCTATATAAGTATTAAAAAATGATAATTATATAAATATTTTAAAACAATAATATATATATATAATAAACAGTTTGTGTTGGGCCAGGCCAGCGGGCTGGGCTGGCGACCCAAGCACAACACGGCTCGTCGGATCGTGCTGGCTCGGGCCGGCTATATTGTGGGTCGTGTCGTATCCGGACCGAGCTAATAGTGGCCCGAACCGGGAGGCAAGACCCACCTGGCCATACGTAATATCTGCACTTGTGCCTTAATTGTCGTGTCAAGATAGCAAGAGGATCGTTGCTCAGGTGCTGCCCGGAGGCTTGAAGATCCCATGAGTGAACTGCATTGCTGGGCGTCGTGAGCGAGCTTGGTGTAAATGATGATCATGAGTTGATCATCCAGACAAGAGAAGACCAATCATCATGTGTTGATGGAGGTCAAGTGAAGGAATGCATCATGTGTTGATGCATGTGAAGACTCGGGATGGAGAAATCATCATGTGTTGATGATGTTCAAGACAAGATCCCGAAGTGAAGAAATCATCATGTGTTGATGATTGTCAAAGTTAAAGACCCGGACTTGAAGTGTTGATGTGCGTCATCAAGCTTCAAGAAGATGCAAGGCAAAGGTATGACTAGCTAGGGCTAAGGATGTATTCCTAGTCTTTTACCGGTCTTGGTGTTTGGTTGGAAGACCGGATTGCTAGTATAGGTTGCCGTACTATTAAGAGGGGTCTTAACTAGTAGTTTGAGTTAGTCATGTGTTGATAGCTCATTATATTTGCTCTAGCTCATCTAGGCATGATGCTATTTATTTGCGAATGTGTTTTGCAAATAATCTCATGCATAACCCTTGTAGCATGTGACTTAAGTTTGCAAATGTGTTTTGCAAATGGTGTAAGTCCATGTACTTTATTCCTTGTGATGAGTATTCTAAGGGTTAGCAAATGTGTTTTGTAACCTACTGAGAATATCATCTTTGAAACCTTGTCGAAGATTGCATTCAAATGAGCGAATGTGTTTTGCCATTTGAAGTGGTGCAATTGGTTATGGCTCTGTGGTCTGCCGGTCGGACCGGCAGTGGTCACCGGTCGGACCGGTGGCAAATCGGTCCGACCGGTGTGCTACGGGCGGTCTGACCGGTTTGACTTAATCCGATTTCTTTGTGCGGAAGTTCCGCAGTTGTAAAAATCGGAACTTCCGTGGTGAGGAAGTTCCGGAGATCGAGCGGATCGTTTTTTCCAGAGAGCTCCCTTTTTGGGACTTAGCCGAATTCGCGATGGACGGTCGGACCGGCCAGCACGGGCGGTCGGACCGATATCTGCGTGGTCCGACCGGCCGATGCATGGCGATCGAGCCGTGCCAAGGCCCAACTACTTTTTTAGCCGTTGGCGCATGATGGGCGTCCGACCGCCATTGGTTGGTGATCGAGCCGACCACAGGTCGTTTTGATAGAATCTTCTCCCCAACGGCTAGTTTTTGTGTGTGGGCTATATATAGCCACCTTGGCTTGTTGGGAGAAGTCTGCGATGCTATTGTTAAGTGATACACTCATTCTTTGAGCTAAGAGCAAGTCTCTATTCTCTTTTGTGCATGTGTTGCACTTGGTGAGATTAGAGAGAAACCCTAAGTGCATGTGTTGCCTTAGGTAGTGGATTGTGTATCCACGTGGCGTTGACACTTGATTAGTTCAAGTGAAAGTTCGGATTTGTTACTCTTGGTGTTTGCCGACACCTAGACGGCGTGGAGGCGTCGTGCTCGGTGACCTTCTCAAGAAGCTTGTGAGAAGGCCCGACGGTTGTGAGTGGTTTGGTGCTCGCCATCTCCGGAGTGGAGGAAGAGCAACCATAGTTGAGCGAGGTGTTGGTTCGGTTTGGAACCGGTCCAAGTGTTGGACTTACCTCGGAGGTGTGTGCTCATTTGAGGAGCCGGTCCAACGCGGGTTGGGCTTACCTCAACGTGGATTAGGGAGACCGCAAGTCTCCGAACACCACGTAAAACATAATCGTGTCATCTTGTGTTTACTTGTGCTTTACTTTGAGCAATTTACATTCTTGCTTTAATTGCTTATATACCTTGTATGATTGCTCATATTGTATTGTGTTCATATTGTCGGTGCACTTAGTTGAGCCTAGTTGATTTAGGTTTTAATTGTGCAAAACCAATTCGCTATTAGCTTCCGCATTTATTTATTGGTTTAGCCCGATAAAGTTTTTAAACCGCCTATTCACCCCTCTAGTCGCCATCTCGATCTTACAAGTGGTATCAGAGCTTGGTCTCTCATTTATTGGACTTAACCGTCTAGAGAGTAAAGGATGGCAACTAGAGATTTAGTGCACCTAGGTGAAGCACCTCTATTTGATGGCACAAATTATGCTCAATGGAAAATCCGCATGTCTTGTTATTTTAGGGCCATGAGTCCAAAAATATGGCGGATTGTAGATGTAGGCTTTTCTCCTCCATTGGATCATTTTGCTCCAACCATTGAGGAAGAGAAATGCTTACATCTCGACGCTCAAGCTACTAACGCCTTATTTAGTGCTTTGAGCGTAGATATATTTGACAAGGTATGCAATCTCAAGAACGCTCATGAGATGTGGACATATATTCAAGATCAATATGAATTGTCCACTTCAACTAGTGATGATTGCACACAAGAATGGATGTCGGAAGAAGAATGCTCAACTTCAAGCTCAGGCGAAAATGAGGACTCCTCAACTCTCTTCACATCAACTCAATGCTTCATGGCTAAAGGTAATAATGAGGTAAATAACAACGATGAGCCTTCATATGATGAGTTGATGGATATGCTAGAAGAGCTCAATGAATATTTAGGAAAGGAGAAATTAAAATTCAAAGTTTTGAAGAAAGAGCATGTCTCTCTTCAAAATGATTATGATGTTCTAAAAGATGAACATGAAGCTCTCCTCCTAAATAATTTAAATAGCTTTAAGGTGGATATAGGCATTGAATGTAATTTATTAGATGATTTGCCATGTATAGCTTCTATCTCATGCATTTCATCTAAGGTTAATGTATCCACCTCATGTGAGGATTTAATTGAAATACCTTGTTGCTCCAAAATAGATGCTCCTATTTCCTCCGTATCTTGCAATACTAACATTGTAGAGGAAAACAATGAGCTCAAGGCCCAAGTCAAAAATTTGAAGAATGACTTGGAAAGAAGCTATAAAGGGAAGGCCACTCTCGACGAAATATTGAGCAAGCAAAAATACTTGCAAGATAAGAGTGGTGTCGGCTTCACTCCTAAGAAAAAGAAGAATAGCAAGACAAGGCACAATGCAAGACACACGAAGAATGTCAAGTGCCATGGATGCAATGGAAAGGGCCATTTCGCCTCGGTGTGCCCTAACAAGGTGAATGACAAGCAATTGTCATCAAAGAAGAGGCGAACCGGCAAGGAGCAAGTAAAGAAGGTAAAAGATGAATACAAACTTCGAACTTGCTACAATTGCCGGGAAAAGGGATATATGAGTAAGGATTGTCCCAAAGGTATCACTCCTAAGCCCATTATTTATAATGATCAATATTTGCTTAGGAAGGATATTAATGGCAATGTGTTTGCTAGAATAGTTAGTTCACATAAAACTAATGCTAGGGCCATTTGGGTGCCCAAATCCATTGTGACTAACATTCGTGGACCCAACCTAGTTTTGGATACCAAAATGCGCTTTAATGCTTAATAGGTACTTGAAGAGGCATTGGAGGCTTGGCTTATTCATATAAAGATGGATTTCATCATATATCAAAATTGGAGCCAAGCTTGAGGATTATCACTTCATATCAAGAACCAATGCCCTTACGGTAACAAGTACTTACATTGAAGTATCTAGTCCCTTATGCCTTGTGTAGGTTGCATTTCATGAAAATCATTTTTTTTAAAAAAAAGGGGTGTTCTTGCTCTATGTTCATAATGTTCATTATTAATATCTTGAGCAAGTTGTTGTGGCACATTAAGGGGGAGTGCTAAATCATTATCATGTATTTCACATCCCTAAGTGTGCCCAAATTGATTAAGTGCTAGTATTGTTTTTCAAAAATGAACCTTTTAGCCAAAAGTCAAAAATTTCGTAATTATTAGTAATTCTTTGAAAAACTAGTTGCAAAAGGTATACAAATACTTTTCAAAGGTTTACCAAAGGTTTTGGCTTTAGAAAAACCTATGTTAAGTGAAAATGAGTTTCTAGCCAAAATCCTACATTATAGTATCTTGTTTTTGACATAAACTAGATTTTTGTGTAAAATCTATTCTAAAAGGAATTTGAAAATCTTGCCAAAAGGAAAATCCTAGAGTTGGTTATTCTAAATATTTTTGGTATTCAAAGGATTTTCAAAAGACCAACCTAGAAAAAGATATTTGATTTTCAAACTCGTCCAAAATACTACTATGACCTAAGTGGTCACTTTCTAGCACTTAAGTGAGTTTTTCCATATGAACCAAAATTCTTCATATGAATATGTTCATAATGGTATTTATGACTCATACATGCAATTGGATGCTTTAAAATTCTTCATTTGCTCTTTTTGCATGTTTTGATTGAAAGTTCTTGGAAATATGTTTCACTTCCGAAAACCAAAAGCTAAATTTATAAAAACTATTTTAAATTTTATTATTATGGGCTATATAAGTTGGAAATACTCCAAAGATGTTTATTTGATTGATTGTGCAAAGATTTGGAGTAAAATACAACAAATCTCTCTTTTCCTCTCCTTCTCTTTCAAATCGTGTGTCGGGCTTAGGCGTCCCCGTCCGCCAGGCCTCTGTCGGCAGATCCGACTGAAATCCCACCGTCCGACCGGCGTTGGCGTTGGCGGTCGGACGTTTTGCGTGAAGGGCATAAAACCCTTCACCCGAGCTTCTCTCTCTCTCCTTTCTCCCCAACCGTGTTCTTCTTCTTCTCTCCTCTCTCAAGCCGACAGCAACTCCTCCCCTTTGGATCTCCTCCTCCGGCCGTCCATTTGGGGATTCAAGGTGAGGGAAGAACTTGCAAGCTTTCGGATTTAAAATATAATTACAAAAATAAAAAATTACAAAACTAGACCCTTGTCGCCAATTGGAATGGCGACAAGTCCCTGTCGCCATTCCAATTGGTGATAGGGGCCTAGCCACAGGCGACAGGGGGATCAACAGTGCCCAGAGCTCCCTATCGCCATTTGAATTGGCAACAGATCCCTGTCACCAATTCAAATGCCAACAGGGATCCCTATTTTTTATTTCAAAATTAGGAAAACTGTCATTTTTTGACGTTGTACTGAGTATTTTCGAGCAGATATTTTGTCGACAAATCACACAGATATTATATAACATTCAGCACAACGTCATAGCATCTTTTGTCGATAAATAAAAATTTCTACTGACTATTTTTGAGCACATTTTTTGTTGACAAATCACAATGACATTAAATAATGTTTAGCACAACGTCATAACATCTTTTGTCAATAAATCACAACGATATAACACATAGTTTTTTTTTACAAATCAAAGTGATATTACAAAGCATTGAGCACCACATATTTCAACTGGACAAACCTTTCATGTGGCCGTGACCTCAACGTCTCCCATGTGGACCGCCTCGAGTCGGGCGGTCGGATGAGATCCTCGCAGCGAATTACGGAGTGCCAATGTCTCCTTTGTCCTATGGAATTATCGTAGTGCATTTCTTGAAGCTGTGCCCAAACTCCCTGCAAATGGAGCACTTGTTTGTACGACGTCCGACTTCTGCTTCGTCTGTGTCGTTCCTGATGCGTCATCCCTGTCGCCAGCCAACCTTTCCCTTCAGCTTATCAATGTCTGTGGCCCAGATAAGTTGGTCCCAGCCAACCACGGCATAACCATATATCTCTGTACTCCAGGTTTGCATCACCTTCTCCTTGTTGAAATAGTTAGAGATATACTAGTCAGGATGTTGCGCCACCATCGAACATATGACTATGACATGGGAGCAAGGCCTATGCAGAAGAATGGGCTTGTTGCAAGTCCATATGCAACAAGCGCGATGTAGCGCGAACTTGTGGGTGATCCTCTCACGGTTCATACCGTGGCGTCCTTTGTCCCTGCACATTATCTCGAAATGAAGCTCCCTTATGCCCATCTTGAATGTCTAGTGCATCTCACCCTTCTTGCTCTTCTCCTCCATGCACTTGGTGATCATAACGGAGTATAGTACTCTGTCATTTGATATGGCGAACGACGCGTTGTTGATTTTGTCAACAAAGTAATTTGTAGTACCGCGGAGAATTGCCTCCACAATACCAACCAAAGAGAGGTACCTTGCGCCATGTATGATCCAATTGTACACCTCGACTAGATTGGTTGTCCTGAAACCATATCGAGCACTACCCATGTCATGTAGCAGCAATCACTTCTCCTTAGGCTTGTGCTCAATCCAGTCCGAGAAGCATTTCACCTGCGCCCCCGTCTTCCTCATCACACTGAGACCATCTGTGGGTAGCTGTGGTAATACTCTAGGGGCCTGGTCAGCACTTGGGGCGGCCTTTTTCGCTGCCTCCCTTCTGTGCGTTTGGGTCTGCTCATCCAGAATCTTCCAGAGTGCTTCAAACTTTCGTTGCTGGTTCTGTTTGTACAACCACTTAGCCAGATTCGTCAAGTCCTTGTGGTGGAATTGTTTGTAGAAGTTTGCATCCAAGTGACTCATGCACCACCTGCTCCGCAGATTTGCCCAAGGAAGTGGTTCATTTTCTCCTTGTTGTAGCTGATTTATTGCACTCAGTAGACCCACATGCTGATCATGTATGATGTATATGTTTGGATGGCTATGTACAACAAAAATCCTCAAATTCCTTAAGAACCACAACCAGCTGTCCGTGTTCTCGCTTTCAACGAAAGTGAATGCCATGGGAACAACTTGATTGTTCTCATTCGTCTCTATTGCAGTCAGTATCTGACCCTTGTACTTTCTAGTTAGGAATGTGCTATCCACACACAAGATTGGACGACACTGTCGGAATGCATTGATGCATGGACCAAATGCGAAGAATGCTCGCTGCAGTACCCTCTTATTGGCCCACTTCTGATGTGTGGAATCTTTAATATCGATATGAGTGCTGGGATTCCTATCTTGTATGTCTCGGAGTTGGCTGGGGAGGTTGTGGTAGGAGTCATCAAAAGTACCGAACCTTGATTTCAATGCCTTCTGTTTTGCCCTCCACAGCTTAGCATAGCTGACTATGTACTAGAACATTGCCTCAATCGCCCAAATGATGGATCGTGGCTCAAAATCTGGATTATCCATGATCTCACCGTACAAGAGGTTGGCGATAAAGCCAGATGACAGGTTCCTGTGGGACTACACTGACTCAGTGACGACACATGTGTGAGGGGCCGCTATAGAATATTTCCAGTAGGTGTCCCACTTAGGCTGAAATGCGCGCACTTGCCAAGGGCATCCCTCTATATCGTACTTCACATCGTAGCATTTTGGGTTAGACTTGACAACTGTGAATGTACTCGCACCGACAAGGTCCAGAAGTTGCCTACCTCCTGCATGACCTCCTTGCATTTGTACATAGCTCCTTGCCTGACCTCGCTCTGGTCGTACTCCCATTGCACATGGGAGCCTTCGTTAACGACGAGGTTGTCAAACTGTTATATGTTCCACTCGGATGGAACTGCCTACTAGTCCACATCGTCCTCGTCATCGGATCTTTCATCTTCTGACAAATACCATATAGTCCCGGTCTTCGAGATCCATCCTTTGCACTAGGGCTTCCAGCTCCACACCCTTGTCAGTAAGCCCACTAGTTTGCCTGACTGAAGGAGCTACTTCTGCAGGGTCTTCATCGACAGCATCAGTAACTCTGGGAGCTTCGGCCATTGTGTGCGTCGTGCTGTGGCTGGAGTCCATGACTTCTTCTTCAACATCACCATCTCCTCCTTGTTCAGCCGCCGATGCAGGAGTAGGCTTGGCATAAGCCTGGGCTAGAAGGACCAAATCCACCCTTCCTCCTCGCCATGCGTACATATGGTATCCACGATATTGTTCCCTTGAGCCGCACTAACTCCCACTACTACACAAAACCTCATCACAAGCGGTTCTAAACCATCACCACGCATACAATTTTTTGAACCATCACGAATTTGTGTCTGCGATATGAGACGGTCATCACGCATAGCAGTTTCAAACCGTCTCAGTGAAAAAGGTATCCGAGCGGTTCTTGTTCGTAACCGTCTCGATAATCTATTTTCACATATGGTTTTGAACAAGAACCGTCTGTGATAGTAATTATCACGCATTTTCGGTTCTTGTTGAACCATCTGTGAAAGTTTTTATATTGCAAAAAAAAAAGATTTTGATTGTTTCATAGTTGGTACTATCACAGTTTATGTGAGCTTTTTCATCTTCAGAGACTCTTGAAAATACATGAAAAGGCATCACTCCCATACGAAAACCTTCTTGACCTCCCCCTTACGGCCTATGAGTACCCCGATGTTGTCCATCTTGACCATGGCGTCGGCGAAGAGGGTGCTAAGGAGGCCCGAGTAGGAGTAAACGACGTCGACGGTGTAGGTGTCGTTGTAGAGCACGGCGTTAGAGGCGATGACGGCGAAGCCATTGCGGATGTGAGCCGCTGCACCCATTTACCATTTACGTACGTGCACCCATAGGTTAGCTACCATGATCGATCGAGTCATCGAGGAAGAAGAAGTTTGTTTGCTTACAGCTGAGGAGGATGAGGTCCTTGATGTGGAGGCCTCTGGCGAACTTGGACCAAAACGCGTCGGAGACGAAGTCTAGCGACCGCGTCGATGATCCGCGGGTTCGACACCCTCCCCAGCACATCCCGCCTCGACTCGGCTTTTATTTATAAGGACATCGCCAAAATATTTTGCCTCCCACGCACACGTTCAAAAAATTTTGAACTCCCGCGCTGCGAATCACAGACGGTTTCACACAAAAACCGTCTGTGATGACATATCACAGACGGTTCGTATCATGAACTTTCCTAGCCATGGTAAAATCACATCACATACGATTCTTAATATAAACCGCCTGTGATGAGATACTTATCATAGACGGTTCGTAATAAGAACCGTCTGTGATGACTCACAGACGGTTCTGCGCAAGAACCGTCTGTGATACTCTAAGCAATCACAGATGGTTCGTGATCAGAACCGTCTGTGATACTTCATAGAAGGTTGTATTTACAAACCGTCTATGATATATTCATATCACATACGGTTCTAAGAGAACCGTCTGTGATAGCTCGATATCATATACGGTTTGTCTTGGAACCGTCTGTGATTATTTTATCACAGACGGTTTCAAAGAACCGTCTGTGATGAGGCGTCTTCTGTGGCCTATTTTGTAGTAGTGTCCCTATATATGTGTTGTGTTGCTTGGGGGGGGGGCAAGGCAACTGAATCTCAAGTCATACACAACATGATCTAAATCGAATGAGTGAAACAACCACCGACATTCTGACGCCCCATGTGCCGCTCTAGTCTTGGTAGGGACACGATGCGATTGAAAATAATACAAATCAATCCCCTCGGGACCCTCAAGAATATTACCATGACCGTAGTAAATTTTGAAGTTGGTGGCGTCCGACATATTTGACGCACTGCACCGTAAACAAGATTTCTACGATTAATCATATATTTAAAACTAAACTACCTACTGAAAAGCATTATGTGTAACATACTACACTACGTAACCATACATATAAAACTATGTAATTCATTCGGTTAAAAAAATTACCTTAAAGGTGGACGATCGGACGGGCAGCGCTTCGCTAGCTTCTCTCCTCCCCTCTACTCCTCTCCCTTCCCTCCTCTCTTTTTCTTTTTTCTGAATAAAAGTGAGTTTTCCTTAAATTTTAGGGTTTCAAGAGTCTTTTATAGGGGGAGTTATGTTGCTATTTGGAATGGCGGCATGGACTTGCGGGACCCCTATCGCCATTTGAAATGACGGTTTTCAAATTTTAATTTTAAAAAATTAGGGACCCCTATTGCCAATTCAAATGGCGACTGGGAGTTCAAAGTACTGTTGAGCCCCCTATCGCCTATTTCAATTGGCGACATGTGACTAGTTTTGTAATTTTTTATTTCGACTGTTTATTTTTATAATTATCTATTAAATTAATATTATTTTTAGAAATATATAGAGATTAATCAAATACAGATAAATTTTATATTCCAACTTGCTGATTTGCCCACAAGAGAGGTGGGCTTCTCTTGCAAATTTACGCACTCTCATCCTTTGAATAATAGGTAATGCTACTTATCTTTTTTTTTTCTTTCAAATTAATATATCTCTAAACCAACTGTTAAATCCAACGCTTCAATACTAGGGTCCACCTTCAGGGGCTAGATGTTTTCCGATCAAAATTATTTCATATTCTTATATGTCTAAGCAAACTAGCAAATCTAAGTTATTAAAATTAGGTCCAGGAAATTAAGTGCTAGACTTTTTTTTTCTTTTAGCGAGAATTTCTAGCGTAATCTTTTTTTTCTTCTTTGCAGTTGTCATGTACTCATCCGCTTTTATATTATGTATAAGTACATAGTAATCGTTAGCACGTGATTGCGGTTTACCAACTAACTACTTATAAGGAGCAAATGATGACCCCGGTTTTTTTCAGTTAGAACATTTTGCTAACGTATTATAAACTTATTATAGGGCCTAGGAATCGCGAGCTCCTCATGTTTCTCGATCAATTTTTTCCACTTGCGCTCGACGCGTGGTTTCTGGACTCAGCGCGGCGGCTCGCCCGCCCTTGCGTGAGCCGTCCGATTAGGCGGACAAGCGATGGGCGCTCCTAGTCGCCCGATCGTGCGGCGACACGTGCATTCCGACCATCGTGCTCCCTTCTCCTTCTATCGCCCTCGCGCAAGGTCGAAGTCTCCATACCGCTCCCGCCCATTCCCCTCGTCGACTCCTCACTATCGCCATTCGCCTTCCCGTGCCGCCTCCTTCGCCTTCGTCTTTGCCCCCTCACCGCTCGTGCCCGCTTCTCTTCTTTGGTGTCGGGACCCAAGTATACAAATTTGGACTCTCTGTGTATACTGCACTAGTCCAGAATCATGCTAGTGCACACAGTGGCAACATCGATGAAATATCATTCCATAACAAAAAATGACTTGAGTCTGAGCTACCAAGAATTGTTCCATGGCTGGATCCGCTACTCCTGGTACTGACAACTATCCACTGGGATCGAGAGATTTGAGCTAGCACAGGCTGTCTCAAGATTATTGCTAAGGTTGGCTCCACTGGGGTTCTTCATCTGTTGGCTGACTAAAGCTAAGAGATGAGAGGAAAAAGCATAAGGTAAGAGAAGACAATCTACTAAGGGGAGCAGGTTTAACCAAAGGAACACACAAATAGCTGGAAAGTTATTAAGAAGCATAAAACTCACAGCCAAACTACACACAGAAGAAGAAAAACAAAAATCTAATTGTCTAGTCAATTAAAACTCTAGCTTAACTGGGTGACTTGGCTCAACACACGAGAGGAATCAATGCTGATTTATCCTATATGGCTGGTCTGAAGAAAAGACGGACTAGTCACAATCTTCGTCAAACGTTGATTACTTGCGATCCTTGTAGGCGAATCTTGGAGAAAGATTGGGGCAACATACAACTTCTTCTTGGTCTTCAATTCTTACGATGAACTTGTCTTGAATACCTGGGGAGATGTCGATGCGTCGTTGTTGGTTGTATGGTCTTTAAAGAGTTGTCTGAAAGGCTTCTAGGGCATCAATCCAGACATTTGGCTTAGATATCGACGACTATAGAAGTTATGGGGAAGAGAATCCAATTTAATACTCAAAATAGTGACAGAGAAAATAGATGACAAATGAATAGAATGGAAGAGTATATAAGCTAAACAAGATGAGAATAGCCAGTGGAGGATCCAAGATTTTCAGGATGGGTGTTCGAAGCTATAAAAATGTTGTTTAATGTAAAACATAAAGGTTTGAATAGTAAAAAAAACAAAGTACAAATTGTCCTTTCTAGAGACAACATCTCATATAATTTAGAGAAATTACAAAATAATTAAGAAAAATACAATCTAACTCGACGTTCCTTCATGGCTTGGAAGCGAGATATGATGTCATCATCCTTAACTTGCACAAAAAAACTCGCTTAAAAATGTAACCAAGCAAATATTCAAGTATTGCTCCATCATCATATTCTTTATAGTATTCTTCACGTAATTCATTGAAGAAAATACTCTCTCAACACTAGCGGTTGCTGCCGGAAGAGTCAACACCAATTTGAGAATCAACCACAAATTGCCTTGCCGTTCGACGCACGCCGCTCCTTGAGCCTGCACGGCCGCCTACGCCGGTAGCTGCTTGGCGCTTGCCCGCTATGACGCTCCCTGTCCCGTCGGTCGCCGCCGTCATGACTTGTCGGCCGCCGCTGACACCGTACCCTTCATCTTCGACTCATCGCTCGCTCGCTGCCCTACTCCTTAACGGCCTGCGCTATGCCTTCCGTCTGCATCGCGTCGGGCGCCGCCGCCGTAGAGAGACCGAGTGAGTGCGAGAGGAGAAGTTAGGGTGTGG
This sequence comes from Hsuehochloa calcarea, assembly GCA_036346395.1. Taxonomy (NCBI): domain Eukaryota; kingdom Viridiplantae; phylum Streptophyta; class Magnoliopsida; order Poales; family Poaceae; genus Hsuehochloa; species Hsuehochloa calcarea. Next base: position 853,258 of record CM070606.1, read on the forward strand.
TCGTGGGGCGTCAGTGTGGGCGTGGGCTTAGCCTGGCCACTTGGGCTACACCGTGATGTTTCCAGTTGGGCCGTGAGTGGATAGATAAAGATTGGGAGAGGGAGTGGGTAGGACTAGGTCTGATCATCTCATAACTACGCACATCTAAGCATATATAAATTTGGATGAAAGTTTACGATTTGCCTAGAGCTACTTGTATGAAGGGTAAAGCAACAGAATTAGGCCTTGTTTGGCTAGCAGGGAAATCTATCCAAGGGAGAAGCAATCCAAGGGGGGATTGGGTTGATCCCCCTTCCTCCACCCAATCCCTAGCAAACTCTCTTGCACCTATCCAAGGGGGGATTAGAGCAAAGGTTGCTTGTTTGGATCATGGTTGGATTGGAAGGGATAACACCTATTTAAAATTTTGAATTTAATAGTGGTCAGAAAATTCACCTAAAATTGAAAATTTCAAAAATCAGTCTAGAAATTTCAAAAAAAACCCATAAAATTCAAAAACATCATAAAATATTTTTTAAAAAAAATTCGAAATAAAAACAGTAAATTGTGAAAAACAGTATAGAGAAATTTGAAGCATAATTCATGCAATTGTAGAGCTCAACAAGAAATTATGACAATTCATGAAGTAAACACACGCATATGTTTGCACACACTAGATATCATAATGTAGTTCAGAATCTACTAGCATATGAATTTGGAACTCCTTGCAATACATGACAATGTGCATGTCCACTGTCCAGCTAGCTATCCTGGACCACTGTAGGCATTCAGTCCACTAGCACTATGTTGCAGTTTAGAACAAATACCAACAGTTTGGCCGATATCATCACAAGATAATAGTATTTCATATTACAAATTGTCTCATACAAAAAAGATAGCTCATCTAATATCTCAAACTATAATTTCAATTCAGGAACTCCCCTTCAATCAGCGAATCATCCAGCTTTGCATTCAATGTTTTCCCGAAGAAGAATTTTGAAAGATAACATAATGAGTTGCATACCAAATCACAAACCAAATACTAAAGACTGTCGGTTCAGTTCAATTTAGTACAACAGCCTGAGATTCATATGCTTGCCGACACTCTAGTATAACACACGCATTTGCTTGTACACACTGGATATAATTTTACTTTAGTTTAGTTTAGTACAGCCGTCTCAAATTCATATGCTTGCTGACACTCCAGTGCATGCTCATATGAATCTGCTAGCTAGAATATGAATATGAGATTGTTGTACGGTTGTTGTTCATATGAAAAAATGTGCTCATATGAATCAGCTAGGATATGCTCATATGAATACTACTAGCATATAAAAAATATGCTCATATGAATCTGCTAGCATATGAATCTGAGACTGCTCATGTTCTTGCTACACTCCAGTCCATGCTCCATAGATAGGATAGACTATTCCTTCACAAATTGCAAAAAAATGTCTTCAATGGCATCTTTTTTTTTTGAGACTCCAAAATAGTTCCACATGCTATATTTTGTTGTTCTAATCAAGAGAACAATCGAGGCAAGTAAAGGGTAAGGCCATTCACAGTCCTTGTAACCTCATCCCGACCCACTGGTAAGGCACTCCACCATGTAGCACGCTCCTACTTAGATCTCTGCAACATGGAAATATGGATTATGATGCTACTCTTTGCTTAACAACTTAAGTAATTGTGTAATACCCCGAATATCAATTAGAGAGAATATTAATCGGGTGAGGGAATTAATTTAAAATTCAAGGATTTTGGGGGAATTTTGGAACCTGGGCCTCCGACCCAGGCTAGAGCAGCCTAGTGGTTGGCCATGTGTGGGCCAATAAGGGGGAGGCGCCCAAAGGACCATACCCATGCCGCCCCACCTTTAACCCTAGGCCAAACGCTTTCCCCTCCCCCAAGCCGCCACTCCTCCTCCCAAGCCGCCACCCCTCCTCTCCCCTTCCCCCCTGACACAGCCCCTCTCCAAGGTCGTCTTCCCCGCTGGTTCTGCATTTTTCCCGGTGAGATAACCTCCCATTGGCGCATCCTCGTCGCTGTGATCTAGAGCGCCAATCAAGTCAGATTTCTACCCTCGGTTTGATCATCAGATTGCGTCGAGTTAAATTCCGAATCAGGAGACATAGTCTCTTAGAAAGTTGTAGTTCTTGTCCTAAGATTTCTATAGGAGCAAAGATCACTCGATTTGGAGTTATGGTTTAGAAGTTATGATAGTTTCTTTGCGACTGTCCAGAAGGGCCGATGAGAATTAACAGTTAGCTTGTCTGGCCAATATGACTTAATTAGAAACCGAATCAGAAAGTTCACCCAACATGAATTTTGTAGACAATCTAGTACGCTTTCCAGATTGGTAAAGAACATAATTTTTAGTTGTGTCAATCAAAAGTTATTAATTTTATATTACCACTGCATTTCTGTCTGACAGATTGAAGGAACAGAAACTTCACCTGAGCATTAGATTTATTAGAAAGCCGAATAAGAGGACCTTTCCAACTAGGTTATCGTAGACGGTTTTGTCTTGTTTCCAGAAAGTCTAAGATCACTCCGTTCCGACTGTCGTAGTAAAAGTTATGATTTATTTTGTACTTGATGTTCAGATTGTAGTCCTGTTAGAATATTGGTTTATGTGAGTAGATCGACTTTGTGATCCTTGGGTTAGAATGCTGCGATTAGATGGTTCTAGCGAGGTCCTATTCACGTGGTTCCTCATTCAAATATATTTAATTTGTGTAGGAGGGGGAAATTCGAGTGTAGCATCTTCCGTCTTGCCTCATAACGCTTCGCAGAGCGGAAGACAAGTACATTGTAATTCTTTATGTTGATGAATGATGAGTGCTTATATTCATACTATTATTTCTATGATCCACGATTACATTCAATGCTTCATGTTCCTTTCATATCCGTTAATCCATGTTGAAAGAGATGATGTATTTCATTATTCATATTTCATTCCATTCATTCATTTGTTCATGTTTCTTCCACGGGAGTGGAAAATAAAGGCCCATCAATTCCAATATGGGCACATAAGACCCACCATTCCAATGTGGGTAGATTTGGATCCCCGTATGAAACGTTCTTCATACGGGCCTTGTATCCCTGCATTTTGTTAAATGCGGGCCTAAGTGAACGCCGACAGGTGTGTCACTAGCTATACCGGTATAAGCAGAAGTGTTGCTCATTCATTCCATTCATTCATATGTTCCTGTCAGTTCTATGTTCATATTCTTAATGATATTGTATTGTTCATGTTTAGTGTAGTTCAAATTATTCTCTATACTTGCTGAGTCTCGGACTCATTCTTGCATTTGTTATTTATTTTAGGTGATCGTTGATGATGGCATTTGGGAGGGAGTAGACATGAACTATTCATTCACTTCACCATATTCAAGTATCAATAATATGATTTGGTTCTTGTCTTTCATTTGTTAAGTGATGAACTGTAATAAATAGAGTTAGATGTTGTATGATATCATCTCTATGTTAAGGATGATTAAATAACTGCTTGTGATCCTTGATTACTCCTTCGATATAATCATCTTAGTGGATTCATTAGACTTGAATAGTTGGAGTTTTTGAACTGTCGTTGGATTCGGACTATATTTCTGCATTTGTTCTATTTTATGTTGATCTCTTTATGTCAGTAGATGAGATATTGTTTAAATTCTTCTGCTTTATGGTTGTATGTTAGTTTATTTAGGTGACATCTTGGCTTCCGAATAGCCAGGGTGTTACAACTTGTGGCACATATTAGTTAATAATTTTATTACTTACCAATGAAATCATATTACCAGGCACAAGCTTTGTTGACCGATCTTGGTAATATATGAAAATGACAAGCTACATTCCCATCTTGCTTGCGCTTTTTTGCAACCTTTTCTCCTTTTATCTCTTGAGTTAGCATTAGTCTTCTTCGTAGCCTTTTCCCCTTTATCTCCTGAGGTAGCATTACTCTGCCTTTGATGAAGTTTATGTTGTATTGCACTCGTCGTATGTTGACTTGGTGAACTCATGTCATTGGACTCATCATAATTCGAGTCTGGAAAAAGGTTCTCTGTTTCAACATAATCATCAACATTGTCTACTTGTGTGAGAATAACATGTTGTGATGGCTCAAGAGATGTGAAGTTCATACTACCCTCAGCTGTTTGTCCTACGAAATAAATTTAAAGTTCACTAATACGGAGTTTCTTATTTTAAGCTAATAGGAATATGTTTCGCAAGAAAGTTTACCATCATATAGATCTCCCAAAGCATCAAACAGAGGGAAAGGTTTACTGCGGAACTTCTTAGCTCTAGTATATGACTGCAGAATGTACGAAGTGACATTAGCACATTGCACACCAATTTAATAGTGAACGACAAAAATTGGTGTAAATATATTACCATGATGATGTTGGCCCAAATCGGTGAATCAGCAACTATCATGCAACGATTGTCATCTCAAGATGCACCACTATGTTTTCTTGCATCTTTGAGCATCTTATAGTCCCTTTTCTGCTCCTTTTCTTTATCTTGTATTTGTTGCATTTTCAAATTCACATAAGGATGCTTCTTATGAAATTATTTGATAATCTTATTCTATGCTTTACTCGACCATTCGTTGTCACCCCTGTAAGAAGGGTTGTTGATCTCATGGAGCAAATCAACTAAAGCCTTTTCTAGCCCAGGATTCCACGAGGCTCTAGACTTATCCACTGTTAGGCAAAATTAGATAAAAGTAATTAGAAAGTAGACTCAATTATAAGCATAATTGCATAAACTATAAAGTAATACCTCCTGGTGTTGTCCCCTTTGGTGATGCTTTCTTCTGTGCATTTCTAGCTTACAACAAATTGATTTTTGGATATCCCCTTGCAAACATCATGATTATAAAGTAATATCTGATTGAATTTATTCAAAGAAATAATCAAAGAACTAGTAAATTGGGTGCAAATAAAACAAATACATCCAACTTAATTACATCCCATTAGGAAGCAAAGCATTGTTTTGCTACTCTGGCCGGTTACGAATATAATCTTCCCACGTCTTCTTTGCAATTATATCTCTAATAGTTTTTCCATGATCCATTTGATTACTAAGTGAATCCACATCACTCTGGTATTAATTGTCACCCCCTGGAAGATCAATAAACTTTTCGGATGGTATATTGCTAGGTTGGTTATCTAACCACCCCTCATCGCCATAAAGCATTCGGATCATATTATGGAAAACTATTACAGCTGCTGGAATCTTCACTTGGTTCTTTATACGATGGAATGTGCCTACTTTGAGGATGGGGAAGCGCTTCTTTATGGAATGTGCCTACTTTGAGGACGGGGAAGCGCTTCTTTAGAACTCCTAAGCCATTTCTACGTGATTTTGCAAGCTTGCTGACGATGATTAAATAACTCCTTGTAGTCTCTTGGTCCACGGTGGCCACATCCAAACTCCTTCAGGTGATATTGAATACCACAGTAAGGTGCAAGAAACGATGGTGTGTTAGAATAACCACCATCGACAAGAAAAAAAATTACCTTCTGGTACTTGAAAACCACTACTCTGAGCAGACCTAAGGACTCTAACATCTGTGGCAGATCCCTCCCAGCTACATGAGATAAAAGTGAAGTTCAAGTCAAAATCACAAACTACCATGACGTTTTGACTTAATGTACCCTTTCTATTCATGTACGGAGCAGCCTTCTTTCCACTTATAGTAATACGAATATGGGTACTATTGATAGCACCAATACAATTCTGCAAGGTAAAGAATATAACCATGAGTTTTTTTGTGAACTAAATATTAATTTATACATGAATGTCAAATTATGCACCTTTGATGAGGATCTAGTAATCCTCATTTTATCTTTTATCTATAATTCTTATTATGGGTAAATATGATGTCACATAGTCCCAAGAAGTACCCCTTATATTTATAAGGGGGAGGCCTACCAAGTGATTGTAAGATCTTCTACAATCACCCCTATAGTCGTAAGTCTTACTACGACTATGTCATGGTCGTAAGTCCTTCTACGACCATTACCCAGTTGTAAGTCCTTCTACGACTATTGCACAGTCGTAAGCTCTATTACGACTTATACCCAGTCGTAAGTCCTACTACGACCAAGTGAACCACGACCACCTTATAATCAAACCTACATGCGAGTGGGTCCAATTGATTAAGGAATCCGAACGGTCCACACGCACTATTATTCCGCGTAATAATAGTGCTTAAATACCCCATTACCTCTGAAAGATAACTGCCAGACGGCGTGAAGAAGCCAATGCGCCGGTAATTACTGCCATCATGCGTCCGTTACTGGCTTAATTAGGCGACTCTTCCGCAGGACAAAACGGCTACTTCTTCACGACTATATAAAGACATCAATCGGAGGGTGAAAGGGAGGGCAAGACAGAGCGAGTCAAGGGGAAACACAAGTATTATTCTGTAATAGTCTTAGTTTCTTGCTTGATCATCGAGAATCTGATCAATACCATACACACACGGGAGTAGGGTTGTTATTCTCCCCGGAGAAGGCCTGAACCTGTCTAAACATCCCGTGTCAACCACACTGCGTGATTTCATCTTTAGGAGACCCCGAATCAAATAATCTTTACGTAAGATCGGTTCTAATACACGGCGGTTGGCGCCCGATCGTGGGGATCTTCCGTAATCTCTTGTCAACATACTCTCTTTTTCCAATCTCATGCAATCATGGCGGGAGAATGGAGCGAGGAGAACTGGTTTGACTTGGCGGTTCTGTGACGTCAACATGGATGCCGGTTTCGACTACGAGCCGAGTGATGCATCCGCTGATGGTGATGTTGCCTCCGGAGATCATTCTCCAGGAAACCATCCCATCAATGGAGTTGAGGAGGAATCCTTATCCCCCACAACAATACGTCCAACAGAGGAGCCAATTCCCTCAAAGGACAAGGGTCAATCGACTGAACCGCACCCGGAGGACTCACGACACGACGAGTTTTCCTCCAAGTGTCCAAGTCCCCTAAGGCGGTCCGACATGGTGAGACAAGTTCTGAGAGCCACAATTCCAGGACTCCACCAACATCTGGTGATCCTCTCTCTCAGGGTAAATCCAGAGAAGGTGGGATCAAGCACGCTTTTCCTACAAATTCGACCGTCTCTCCGCAGATCTCATTTGCGGACGAGACGATTATAACCAGTTCCCCTACGGAGGGTTGCTCCAAGTCGCGGATGGTGTCTCTCGAGTACTCCTCAAGCGGGAGGCCTCGGCGCAAGTGAGAATCATCAGCGGGAGGTCTTCGTCCTTCCCTCAAATCGAAATCGACCTCATGGAGGCGAGATAAGAACACTCTCAAAGATCACACACCGCGCCCCTCGTGGTAATGGCAAGGGCACCACCGTGTGAGACGTAACCAACACTCGATGAACGCGAGAAGTCCTCGACATTCTCGCACTCCACTGAGAAGGCCTCAAAGATCTGATGAAGAGGATTTTGAGGCCATCCGACGGAAGAAAATTGCAGCCCAGAAGAATCTGCCGGGGCGCATTCAACATCAGTCGAAGGAGGTACAAGTCGAAGGAGGTACAAGAACTCCAGGACATCAACGACTTGCTCGAAAATCCCAATCAAGAGCTTGCTCGAACGCCAGGGTACGATCTCTTTGCTGAAGAGATTGTACAAAGGCTTCGAACCGTGATGACAAGACTGGAAGAACCTCGTCGACATCATTCAGGTAGTCGTAGCAATGCGACTTCCTCAGCTACCAGTCATTCAAATATTTCACCACGTAGAAATCGACATGGCCATAAGTCGCATCGATCCCCTACTCGGAGAAATACATTTCGGTTGGCTGATGATCAAGAAGGTTTCGAATTCCTTTTTGTGGCCATTGACACGTTCACAAAATGGATCGAAGCCGAACACTCAGCTCGATAACAGCAGGCGACAAAAGGTTCATAATGAGATGCGTAATTAGCCGATTTGGAGTTAAGTCGGATAATTACGCACAATGGTAAACAATTACAAGTGCAAAATTTTAGGAATTTTGCGGCGAGTTCAGTACCAAGTTATGTTATGCTACATTGCACATCCCCAAAGCAACGGGCGATCGAGCGTGCAAGCGGCCAAATAATGCGAGGAATTAAAACCGAGTCTTGACCCGACTTGTTAGCGCTCGGGGCTTGGGTACAAGAGTTACCTTCCGTATTATGGGCGGTTAAATGCGACCACTAGTCGGCGACAGGAGAAACACCATTCTTTCTAGTGTTGGGCGAAGCCATGCTTCCTCGGAGCTAAAATTGCGATCGACACGGGTTGAAACCTTCAACAACTCCGACCAGGAACAACTTCGAGCAGATGACATTAACCTACTCGAAGAAAGGAGAAACATGGTCCTAATCCGTTCTGCAGTCTACCAACAAGCCCTGCGCAGATACTACGATCGTAAGGTCCAGCCTCGCAGCCTTGCTGTAGGTGACTTGGTATTGAGGCTCTGCCAATCCAAGTCTAATCGGAATAAACTCTCTCCCAAGTGGGAAGGTCCTTACACAGTGGTCGAAGTCACTCGGCCAGGGTCGGTACGACTAGCAATGGAAGATGGGCAGGTTCTCTCAAAATCTTGGAACATCGACCAGTTATGCAAGTTCTATGTGTGACCAACCTCTCAGGCAATAAAGGTCCAGGTTTCTTCTACCTCTTTTGTCTTATTTTTGAGTAGTACTTTTATAATCTTTCGACTTTGATCCAAAAACACCCAGTTTTCTCTACACTGATCGAAAGGCAAGTAACATCATCTAGTCGAAGTCTCTCCTCTCTGCATGTGGTCCCGTCCACTAGAAGGAACTTCCTAGCATCGACTCGTTACTCACTTTTGTTGCCAATCTGAGCTCGAGGTTCTATCTAGTCGAAATGTTCTCAAAGCCAACTCTTTTAACCTTAGTTTATTTTTTTCAGTAATTTTGAAAAATATTCGAGTGCACTTTCTTATGTTTATTCGACTACCTTTGGTGTACTCGATTCGTTTTAAACTGGTCGAAGGAAGAGACACACCTAGTCGAAGTCTTTCCTCTCTGCACGTGGTCCTGCCCACTAGAAGGAACTTCCTAGCGTCACTCAGTCTCCCACTTTTGCTACTAGAAAAGACTTATCAAGTCCACCAAAAAAGGGCGAACGAATTATCAAAGTCCTCTAAGACGTTTGCTTAACTCAAGTTGCTGTTTTTGGTTCGATTAAACCAGTCGGAGATGGTAACATCACCTAGTCGAAGCCTTTCCTCTCTGCGTGGTCACGCCCACTAGAAGGAACTTCCTAGTGTCGAGTCGTTTCTACTCTTTCGACCAGTGCTTGACAACCATAACAAAAACTATAAGTTAAATAAACCTCTCTTTGTTTTCAGAAACCCCATTTCACACACTATTTATTTAGATTGTCCAAACAAACTAAGCAAATAGTCGGGGGCTAGGATAAAGTTATTAATTTGACTTCAATTCTTAGTCTTTCATTCGTTTATTATCTTTTGAGTTACTAATTACTCGACAAGATGATTTGCAGGAAACAAGATGGCCTAGGATAAAGTTATTAATTTAACTTGATCTTTTGGTTTTCATTCGTTAGTTATCTTTAGGTTGCTAACCACTCGACAAGATGATTTGCAGGAAACAAGATGGATTATATATTACTCGTCAACAGAAATTGTCTGCCTTACAAAATAGTTACAATATTACTCTGAAGGGGGAGTGCCTAGCTGCATTTCCTCCGCTACCTTTTTGCCAACCGATTGCATTTCCTCAATCAATCGACTTGCCTCTGATTGAGGCGATCGAGTCGGCTTCAATTGGTTGCACATTAAGGCGAGGTCTTGAGCTTTAAGTTTCGCGGGCGTAACTACTGCGCAGCTTCATTGCCTCCCTTATTGATTCGGCTTGATTAGCCTTGAGTGGTCACCATTTCTTGCAAGTTTCCGACTTGTTCCCCAATGGTACTTATGTGGCGACTCGATATCTTATCGAGGAGTTTTCCCTCATAATGTAGCTCACCAAGTACATTGTTCAGAGTGTGATGTTGCCTTGAAGACTAGTCTTCATCGACTCCATCTCTGTTGGGTGCAATCGAAGCCTCGCGAAGTTTCTTGTTTTCGACCACTTGTTCTGAAAAGAATAAAACCGGTCAAACAAAAATAAACTTCTAAAGGAAGATAACACAAAGATAATTGTAGGTAAAGGCATTTCTTACCTACTAGTTGAGAATCCAATTTCTTGACCTCTTCTTCATGGGAAGCAATGGTTTCAGCGTGCTTTTTCTCCCATGATCTGATGTCCTCTGCATTCATCTTAGCAATATGGACGGACTCATTGTAGATCAGAGTCTTCTCTTGGATTTCAACCTCGAGGCTTCTCAACTCGGCAGCAATTTCTGAACAAGAAATTAGCATTAGAAAAGGGAAAATACTCGAAAAGGACAACAGGTAAAGAATTGCTTACCTGTTACTCGAGTTCTCAGACCCTCGAGTTCCTGATCCTTGTTCTTGGTAATGCGAGAAAACTCTTGAATAACCAAAGCCTTTTCTTCAACTTCGGTCCGGAGCTTCCGCATCTCATTTTCTTTTTCTGGAAAAGAAATGAGAGTTGGGTAAAGGTTAAAGATGAAAGCAGTCTTAAGTTCAATACTTACTGTTTATTTTTTCCTGCAATCTTCTAGATGCAGAGATGGCTTCTCGGAGTCTATCCGAGAGGACTATTACTTCATCCCTTAGCTTTCTCGACTCCTCTTTTTCATAATCGAGTGAGTCAGCCAAGGTCTTCGTGTCGCTTTTTAGCCTACAGAGGACAAAAATGAAGATAAACATCAGCCGATTGGTTGCAAGTCCTTCTACAAGCACCGACCTAGTCGTAAGTATTTCTACGACTATGTCATGGTCGTAAGTCTTTCTACGACCACTACCTGGTCGTAAGTAGCCGTAAGCTCTTTGCGACCAATACTTTGTCATGAGTTTTTCCATGACAACTCTCGTAAACACTATACGAGTAGTCAAGTCGAAAACGACTATGAATAACAGTGACTTACCATCTCTCCTTTTGTATCACGAGTTCTTCCTTCTCTTGTCGTAGCTCTAAAAGTTGTCGATGATACTCACCGACAACGGCAATTTGCTCGAGCTTTACGCAAAAGAAGACAGTGAGAAGAAAGGGAAAGCCACATATATAAGTATTCTAAAAATACTCACATTCATGGTCGACCTAGCGAAGGTCGAGTACACCAACTCCGGGTTCTGCAGCTTGTCTATCCTCGCGACTTTATCCCACCACACCTCCTCAAGGCGCTCATTATCGAAGGTATCTCCTCTATTGGGAATATCCTTGGGATGGGGGACTCGGTCGCGAGATCGGTAAGCAGCAGACCCTATGACGGAAGCAGGTCCAAAGAAGTCAGCACAGAAGTTGAAATATTCTTCATCCTCTGATTCTGTAGCTGTACTTGCTCTTTGGACACCGGAAGGAATGTCTACCACGACTTCCTTTCCGGCACGGTATACAGAGTCATCCTCACCTTGACCAGAGGCTTTTGCAGCTGCCTCTGTGGTCTCTACAACCATTTCAGAGGTCGTAGCTACCCTTTCAGTGGTCGTAGCTACGACCTCAGCAGTCGTAGCTACAACCTCAGCAGTTGAAGAAACCACTACGGGAGCCACCTGGGTCAAGGGAGATCCTTCAACCACTTCCATTATTACCTCTCCAGCTACTGAAGAGGTGACAATGGGCTTCTCAACGGAAGCATTCCTGGGGGCTGAAGGAGTTGGACTGAAATAAAGAAAAGCAAATCAGGTTGTGAAAAGGAAAAAGGTAAATGTTGTTCTTACACTTTAGAACATTTCACATACCTCTGTACCCTGGTCTTAACCAGGAATTTAGGAGCAATCCTCCCAACGGAGGATTTCTTCTTCTCCACGACCACGTGCAGTCGAGGTTCAACAATTGGCCCGGCTACGACCACGTCAGTCGTCAGAGTTTGAACAGAACCGTGGCTCTGGTCTCTGGTTCTCTGAATGGCCGAGATCGGTCTCGACCATTCTAAGAGCGCACTACCCTCATTGCGAGTTGTCTTTGGAGCAAGATCGTCCTTCATAAAAGACATAAAATCTTTCGGATCTCCTTTTCCAGTTGCTTAACAAAACTAGGAGTGGCGGCAAGCTGCGAAAGATTCCTTGTCATAATAGAAGGTACCTTAGCCTTGCGAGGTTTGCGCTTAAGAGATTCACCGCTTCAACCTCCTCGGCCCGATAGGCTGCGACCTCGGCCGATTATAGCTATGGCGCCGCAGTTTTGTAGAGGGTGCAGTCGAAAGACCGAGCTCGAGCTTGCTCCTCCCTTGTCGGCGATTTTACAAGTCGGCGTCTCTTAGAGGAGGAGCCGAGCCTTTGTCTTTTGACAACCCGCGCCAATAGTCATCGATCGACTTCTTCGTCGTCCGACGATTTTCCATACCTACTTTACGTAAGCAAAGCAGAAAAGAAGAATCACTAATCGATCGTAAGTTTTCTCGACCCGATGCCAAGTCGTAAGTTTTTCTCGACACTTTCTTGATCGTAAGATATTCTACGATCACCATTAGTCGTAAGTATCTTCTACGACTATAAAGTCCTAAAGAAAGAATCAACTTTTTGATTACCTTTAGGCGCTCTATCTTTTCATCTGCGGACAAAGCCACAATGATTTGAGGAACCGCCACTCGGAGTGGCGGAGACTTCTCACAGATGAGTTTGACCCTAGAGTCAATCTCTGCCTGTGAAAGATCTGTGTAAACAGATAGAAATATTAGACAATGTTAAGAAAGACCAAACCAAAAGCTAAGTTGAAGGTTCACTTACCCTCGTCGTAGTCCCTGGTCGGGTCTCCTCTCCCCGAGTATCTCCACATAGGAGATGCTCGTTTCTTCAGAGGACTAATTCGGCGTGTGATGAAATCTTTCACCACATGCCATCCGGTTAGCCCTTCTTCTTTCAAGTCTTTGATGGCTTGAATATAAGGGGCAATCCGGCTGATATCTTCAGGAGTCGAATCCCATGAAGATTTCTTTTCGGCAGCCTTCCCCGCGAAAGAAAGGCTGTCTTCTGAGGTGACTTTGCAGTAAAACCACCTCTTTCTCCATCCCGGCCATGAAGACCGGGTAAAGCTCTGAATATGCTCCTTCGACTTTAAGTCGTGGAGCTTCAGACCACAGCTTCCGGCGATTCCGGCTTGTCGAGCCATTCCATAATAATATTGGAAAAGCTCGAGGTCCGCCGGAATCCCCAAGTAAGCCTCGCACATATACACGAAGACACTCAGCATGATAATGGAATTAGGACCTAGGTTTACTAATTCCACTCCAAAATGCTCGAGTACCATCGTAAGAAAGGGATGAGCAGGCAGTCGGAGGCCGCACTCACAATACGCTTGGAAGACGGGGATTTGCCCATTTTCCCCGACGGCGATCTTCGCCTAATAGCGGAATCCACTTCACGAGCCTTCTCGGAATCTTCCCGGCGTCGACTAAGATTTTGATCTTAGCCGCATCCATCTCCGATTCTTCCCATTCAGAAACTCTCTTGGCCATTTCGCTCAGAAACAAGAAGTTTTTTGATTGGGTTGGCGGCGGAGAAGATAAAACCTAGTCGAGGACGGAGAAAGCAAGAGCTCGAAGAACAGCGGAGCGATTTGAGGAAAAGGTAAAAATCCAAGTCTAACTCCGGGTGAGTTTTTATAACCGCACGATTGCCACTGCTTCGGGAACCGCCTCATCGGACAGGTCTGTGAGAGTCGGTTGCGATTCCCCAGATGGTCCGTTCGAGAAAATTAGGTGCGTATTGTCACCCCCAAGCGAAATTACTTTCTTGACCAAGTCTTTATGGTCGAAGGAAGTATCAATCGGAAGTGTTTTTTCTCCGATCTTCCTACTGCGACCACTTCACAGTCGTAGGGGTTTTTACGACTTTTTGATAGTCGTAAGCAATCTTCACGATTGCAACCGCTTCGGGAACCGTCTCATCAACAGATCTGTGGGAGTCGTTTGCAATTCCCCAGACGGTCTGTTCGGGAAAATTAGGTTCGTTTTGTCATCTCCAAGCGAAATTACTTGCTTGACCAAGTCTTTCTGGTCGAAGGAAGTATCAATCGGAAGGGTTTTTTCTCCGATCGTCCTACTACGACCACTCCACAGTCGTAGGGGGTTTTATGACTATTGATAGTCGCAAGCAACCTTCCTGACCAAGCAAATTCCTGGTCAAAGTAGCACTCAAATGTCGAAAAGTTTTTCCTTCGACCATTATTCTACGATATTTTCATAGTCGTAAATCCATTTGCAAATCCTTCACCAAGTAAGTTACTTTCACTTGAAGCTGGGGGGCTAGATGACGAGGATCTAGTAATCCTCATTTTATCTTTTATCTATAATTCTTATTATGGGTAAATATGATGTCACATAGTCCCCAGAAGTACCCCTTATATTTATAAGGGGGAGGCCTACCAAGTGATTGTAAGATCTTCTACAATCACCCCTATAGTCGTAAGTCTTACTACGACTATGTCATGGTCGTAAGTCCTTCTCGACCACTACACCGTCGTAAGTCCTTCTCGACCATTACTCGATCGTAAGTCCTTCTACGACTATTGCACAGTCGTAAGCTCTATTACGACTTATACCCAGTCGTAAGTCCTACTACGACCAAGTGAACCACGACCACCTTATAATCAAACCTACATGCGAGTGGGTCCAATTGATTAAGGAATCCGAACGGTCCACACGCACTATTATTCCGCGTAATAATAGTGCTTAAATACCCCATTACCTCTGAAAGATAACTGCCAGACGGCGTGAAGAAGCCAATGCGCCGGTAATTACTGTCATCATGCGCCCGTTACTGGCTTAATTAGGCGACTCTTCCGCAGGACAAAACGGCTACTTCTTCACGACTATATAAAGACATCAATCGGAGGGTGAAAGGGAGGGCAAGACAGAGCGAGTCAAGGGGAAACACAAGTATTATTCTCTGTAATAGTCTTAGTTTCTTGCTTGATCATCGAGAATACAGTCAATACCATACACACACAGGAGTAGGGTTGTTATTCTCCCCGGAGAAGGCCTGAACCTATCTAAACATCCCGTGTCAACCACACTGCGTGATTTCATCTTTAGGAGACCCCCCGAATCAAATAATGTTTACGTAAGATCGGTTCTAATACACCGACAACCTTAAAGTAAGGCAAGAAGTGAGGATCTGATCTAATCTTCCAATGAGTTTGATCATCATTAGGAAGCTTGACAAATGCACACGTGAGAGTAGGAATTGTATTGAAAACCTCCTTAAGATGACGATGAATTTTCCCCCCACTATGCTTGAATTCAAATTGTAAATCTCGAAAGCTTGCATTGTGGGAGAGCATCAACATGAAAAATCCAAGTTTCTCCTTAACACTAACACCTCTACTATCTTTCAACAGTTTCTGCTCTCTAATATAATTCGCAATTGTCCTAAAGACAATTGGCTCCATACGAAATGCAACTCTACAATCCATTTCATGTCCTTCAAGGATTTCCTTAAGCCGCTCCCTGCCAGGTAGTCTAGACGCATGCCTTGGTTTTATTTTTCACTTTGTGTACTAGCAGACAATAGATGTAAAGTAGGCAAAACAACAAACATCATGTCGTCATCCTCTAGGCAAAACAACAAACATCATGTCGTCATCCTCCTCCCTCCTTTTAGTTCGAAGCACCCTTCTTGGACCCATTTGGCCACTAATCATTTGAAATAAATAAACAATATAGTTTTTTTCACTTGCAACAAATGAATCTGCAGAATAGCAGTGGGGGAAGAAATCAAATTCTAAACATAGAATTCAAGCTAACCTTGCAAAATAGCAGTGGGGGAGAAATACACTAGTATAAGAGGCAGGCAACAAAGTTACCACTTTCTTGATGTACCAGTGTTTTTCTATTGTTTCCGATCTCCAGTATGTCAAAAATTGTGACTTGTGCGTGTATTGTATAACAGAGATAATTTTGTGATATCTGGAGATTATGGCTGATTTTTGGACTATTACAGCTATGTGTAGACGTAATATATCATCATTTATCTACCAAGCATGAAAAGTAATGGTAGATAATCAAGACTCAAGAGTCCTATCCCCAAATACTAATCAGATCAATTCCAAAAGGTTTGCTAAAGTTAGGAGAATTAGCAAACCATCTAACAATACTACCTTCTCCAAAAAAAGTAGTAAATATTGAGTAGGTGGGTCTATACACTTAAAAAAACTTACCACAAAAGTACTATGCGTGAACGACAATACAAGTACAAGATCTGTATCATAAAAAAGAAGTGTCATACTCATATCAGCAAATTTGTTGAGCAGAATCGGTCCTTGTTCACCGATAGATAGCCAGACATTACCAATTTGTTGAGTAGAAAAAACGAATGTAAAACATACATTGGAGACTTAG
This sequence comes from Hsuehochloa calcarea, assembly GCA_036346395.1. Taxonomy (NCBI): domain Eukaryota; kingdom Viridiplantae; phylum Streptophyta; class Magnoliopsida; order Poales; family Poaceae; genus Hsuehochloa; species Hsuehochloa calcarea. Next base: position 869,682 of record CM070606.1, read on the forward strand.
AAGAAATTCTAGTAGCACAAACCAAGATTCCGAAGGAGATGGAGCGGAGATTTGAGATGGTCCAAAATCGGTCAAGGTGATTCCAGAATCGGTCTAGATTCTAGTAGCACAAACTTAGAATCTGCAAATCCATAATCGGTCAAGGTGAATACAAAATCAGTCCAGAGACGGTCCATATTCTAGTAGGACAAACTTAGAAGATATTCTAGTAGCACAAATTCTAGTAGACTTTGTATCCAGAATCGATCCTTCGGTTCGGAGTTCTCCTCTCTCTCCCAAGTCGGATCTGCGAGAAACTAGATATGAGACGAACCCTAGAAATCGTAGGAGGAGGAGGAAGAGGAGACCAACTGGGTAGAGCTAAGTACCTCCCAAGGCGACGACGATAGTGGGTTCCGCATCACCGGAGTCAAGGGGGAGAAAGGGGGAGGCGGTGCCATTCGGACTTCGTAGGAGCTTGGACTCTGGAGGAGCTACGGAGTCGCTAGCACTACGAAGAAACCACGTGAGCGAGGCGTGGAAGGCTACCCCTGTGGATTGGCTTGGAGCAATGGAGGGATTCTTGATCCCGGATGTTAGTCAAGCGCACCACACGTCGCCGATCGAATAATTCCCTGCGGGATATTCCTGTGGATCCATCGGATCGATCGATCGACCTTTCCAAACAAGGCCTTAATGGGTACATGACGTAAGGTATCATCTGAAGCCGCTTGTTTCAATCCAGCCAAGCCACTACAACGTAATGTGCGATTTTTTTTGTTAGGTTAGGTTGGCGCCAAATTCACTTACTATTGGAGCAAGAGAACATTGAAATATCGGGGGAAATTTGTTGGCGTCATTCACTCCTCTGATTGTTATACATGATCCTACGGCTACCATCGGATTAGTTGCATAGCACAAGCATCTTGTACCAAATTAAATGATCGACGGACAAGATGTTGGAGCGGTGGAAGTCAAACTTTGGGCGGTCTCGATGATAACGAAAGCTAGCTGGTGGTATACCTAGCCCATGCATTGATGCACGCATACAATAATAGATTTGCATGAGACAAAATGGACCTGTAATAACCAAATCCAAATTAAGTTGGTGATGGCATGATCGATCAGGACACTCCGATTTGGGACCTAGCTAGCTAATTATGTAATCCCTTGAATGGTTAACTAACCTCAGCTCTCTCATACATGCACAAATGCACACGTGCGTGCATTACTCAATCGAGCCACTTGCACGTACGTACACTCACTACATGCGATCACGATCTCGATCAAGTCAAAACTGACCATGCAAATCATCTGGACCGCCCCCAAAATAGCCGCATGCGTGTCGGGACCCAAAAATACATCTCAGGAACCCTCTGTGTATTCTAAACTAGTCCCAGATCAGTAGTTAGCTCACACAGGAAACAGTGATGAAATACCATCCATTTATTCGATTTAACTAGAAAGATCTCAAAATAACAAATAATAATAACTGGACCTTATGGTCAATGTTTACTTAACTTGCCACGCAGGGCTAAAAAAACAAAAAAACTCTTGCAGCGGAACGAGAAACTTGGAAAGGACAATCAACATGCCCACAGGCAGTCGAGTGGAGAACGCATCCTAATCCTCAAAACCTTCATAGTCTTCCTTCCGAAAGAACTCACATGCGACTTGATATTCTTCAACTGATCAACAAAGGCATGAGCCGTGAGTACATAAAGCACTCAGCAGGCCGTAGGGAAATGTATGTAAATAGTATTCATGCAAGGCTTACCAAAGGTTAGCTGTATGGTTCTTTTGCAAAAAACAGCATTTATGACAAATACAATAAATAGATTGAAATGCGTAATTGAAAAGAATAATAAATACTTAAACAATTTCTTTGAAACAACCAGTGAACTAAACATTCACTTCTCAACCAAACCAATGACAAGTGAACTCCCCATTCACCCATCGACACAAACCACCAAGTGAATTACCCATTCACCGAGCAAATATTATATTCATCAAGTGAACTTCCCATCACACTCCGACTTATTTTTAGAAGAAACTCTATTTCCCGTGTGAAATCCCCGAGCACGTCCATAACCGCAGACACGGCTATTCGAATAGTTTTACACACTCTGCAGAGGTTGTACAGCTTGACCCGCAAGACACGACTTCTCTAGTACGTACCCCGTAACTCACTCTTCCAAGACAGAACCAGAAATAAGATATTGCTAATTAATCAACTAGGTCCCGCCCATACAGGATATGTGGTTGTAAGGTTAAGGCTCAGTTCAATGGCGCACAAGATTAAGTCCTTGACAAGTTACTCAGGCGATCTTTCCACAAACCCACAACGTCTTAAATCCACACCTTCAATCCACCATCCACTCGCCTGAGTGAAAACCATTTTGTTTAAAACAAACCAATGACATCTCCTGTCATGAAACACAAATTTTACAAAGTGGCTAGCCACCACAATTCCATTTATCATTAAATCAAGATTAATCATTATGACACATGTGATGATGAACCCATCGAGACTAGGCTTGACTAAGCACTAATACGACACCCATGTTGGTGATACAAATATATCCAACTAAAATTATCCAAGCTAGGGTGACAAAGGATTCATGGCATTCAAATGTTCAATGGAGGCATAATGACAACAGATAATAACTAAACCCAAAACAATTGATATAAAGATAGCATGCAATTGTATAAAATAATATACTTTTGAAATCATAGGATCAATATGATCAAAGGACTACGGCTTGCCTTGGAATAAATCCTGGGATTGATCTTGATCTTGGTGTACTTCTCCTTGTTCAAAACTTCCCGAAGTAGCACCGTCTACTCGCAAAACAAGCAAATAGAATAAATAAATACCAAATAGAGATAAATTAAACTCCAAAAATTAAATAAAAATCATAAATAAATAGATATCGAATTTAGATGAATTTACAAATTTGAATGGGCTCAATCGGAGTTCGGATGCAAAAGATATGGGCTTTGGAAGTTTGAAATCACATGAAATCATGAAATTCAGATTTTATGAATTTGCTGATTTATTTTCCAAAAGAAAAATCGAATTATGACGTCAGCGATGATATTTTGGCTGGAATTAAAATCAACCGAAGGTGGGTCCCACTTGGAAGTGACTAGGTGCATCGTGGATTGAGTCCATGGACTGGAAGCTCGGATGGAAATCTGGACGTGCCACTCGGGCGCTGACAAGGCTGCCACATAAGCAAATATGACGACGTGGCCGAGGAGGTGGCGGCTGAGGTGGCTTGCCACGCTGGCACATAGAGTAAACACAGAGGAAGGCAGCGGCCGGCGGCTGGACGACGGCGGCGAGGGCGAACGGCGGCGAGGTGGCAGTGGGGCAGTGGCAAAACGGAACCCTGGGGAGACGGTGGAGCTCTGGGAGGTGGTGGCTTGGCTCAGGCGGCGGTGACTCACCGGCGGCGACAGCAGTGGCGGCGGCAACCGATTGTTGGACAAACCGACAACGGCAATCCCGAGGTTCTCGGGCAAAGGCGACCGGACCACAATGTAGCTCTTGTTATTGCGCGCTCGACGGTGGCGAAAACACGACGAGCGAGGGTCGGACGGCGGAGAGTTGCGGCAGCGAAGGAGCTTCGGCCGTCGGCGGTTCTTCAGAAATTTCGGCGCAACGAGGACGAAGCAGGTGGCGGTGCCTTAGGGTTTTGGAGGAGGTGTGAGGGGCGAAGCTTTTGGTGCAGGGCTTGGGCCTTAAATAGCCGGGGTGGAGGAGATTGAGAAGGAGACGGCGGCGGAGGTCGCGTCGGGCGAAACTCGGACTCCCGAGTCCGGGTTGGAGACGACGATGACGTGGCATGTCTGTGGGGCCACCACGTGAAGCGGCGCTAAGCGTCGCGGGCGAGGGATCGTGACGCTGGGCCACCGGTCGTGAGGAAAAAGCGAGCTTGCGAGCGGGGCAAGCACGCAGCGAGCGAAGCATCATGAGCGGGCCAGCGGCAGAGGAAAGCGGCGCGGTGCGCGCGGGAGAAAGCGGGCGAAGAGTGGGCGAACACGGAGCGATGATGGGCTTACGCACATTCTTTCGAGGAAAACTAATATGTTTTTCTTTTTATAAAATACTGAAAGTCCAAATGGCAATTAGAAAATAGCACATGCACTCAGAAAAATTCTAGAAAATTCTATAAAATATATCTAAGGCCATAGAATCAAAATAAAATAATTTTGATAATAGTTGATGTTGGAATTAATCATGTTAAATTGTTCTTGATCTCTGAAACTTCAAATTAAGCTTTAACTTTAGCAGAAAAATTCGAATGGTTATTTTTCTTTTAAAAGTTTAAAACAGACCAAAATTTTGGGATGTTACAATGCGCGTGCACGTGCATCCATACATATTGAACCCTAATTGTCAGTGGAAATACAGTTGACACGATGAGGAAGAAACCCGTCCCAAATTGGAGATAGTATAATTAACTTGCTTACAATAGGTCGATTGTACTAAGTTCGCACAAGTATAGCTGATATATGGTGTAGATCAGACCAGGGAGGACAAAATATAAATTAATTCTGCGTGGGATATACTAATTAACGGTCCAGATCTTTTATCTAGTTCAAGTGTTGTATAATGGAATCTCCATCTTGGTGTTTAAGGTGTCTCCCCGTTTGGGTCGGTGCTTGTATTCTCTTCCCTTCTAATCAAGGGCGGAACTACCGCCGGGGCAAGCAGGGACGGAACTACTGCCGGTGCCGGGGCCCCGGGTCTCCCAGGCGGACCCCCCTAGAAAGGTCAAGGCGCCATGAGCGTGCAGTGTTGCACTGTAGCCCCTGTGCCGCGTTGGCCGTGGGCTGTGGGCCGAAACGCTGAGTGAAGCCGGCCCAGTTGCAGCCTAAGCCAATGAAATGCACAGATGCACAACACTAGGTAACTCTAATTTCTTAAATCTCTAACCATTACATTCCCCATTCCTCCAAGGCTCCAACACCCAGCCCCTCCACGCTCCATCGTGTAGCTGCCGCAGTGCGGGCGAGGGCGGGTGCTGCAAATTGTTCTTAATAACTTTTACATAAAAACTCCAAATTGAATGACTTAGTTTCTAAATTCATATAAAATTATGCTCTACCATAATATGCAAAAATATTTGAATTTTGTTATTGTTGAATTTATTTTGCATTATTTAATTCATTTCTGGCTCTTTTTGGAATAGACGTTGATTATTCGAACGACATTATCAACGATCATCCGTCCTTCTACTCAGAACAACCTGAGCAAGGCAAGCATCCCCTTTGATCATGTTGATCCTACTATTTTATTTATTGTATTTCGTTTTGCAAAATCTAATATCCATGTGTGTATGTTGATATGAAATTGCTATGTTTGAGATATTAGTAGATGTAAATCCTATTCGATGCATGTTTCTTCTTGAAATGTTGATGCCCTTAGTATTGTAGCCATTAGGTTATAGGTTAGGCAATATATAATATCAAGTTGGGAGTTTTCGAGTGCGAATATCGCACAAATGCTTAATAGAGTGGTAGTATTTTTTCTAAAAGTTATAAAAGGGCAATATGTTAAACATGAATTTGGGACATTTATGAAAAATGTCCAGAGGAGTGTACCTCTGTTATTTTGTATAAAAATAAAATGAAAAACCTAATTTTGACACGATCGAGTTATTTTATATTTTGTGAAATGTGAGAGAGGAGTCTCACAAGTAGGTAGAAGGAGATTCTCACCCAGGTCAATTAAGGATAGAACGCCAGCAACTCCAATCTAAGCCTAAGCGTACAACTACATGTGCTGGTATGACACAACATTAGTTAATTAAGTCATTAAAAACAAACCTTGCACGTAGATAGGCCGTAGTAGTGCGAACATGGCCGATATAGGCATGTTCGAAGGGGCTCCCTTCATCGAGGAGTTGGGAACAAAGCCTTCCGACACAACAACGAATGCCTCACTGAGACAGGGGCGTAAACCTGGGTGAAGTGGGGATAAATATTTGCTAGGCTAGTGCAGGAGTAGGACTAGATGATGTAAATGCTTTAACACGTGCTCTAGACTACTTTCCAAAGGTAGTGGGCGGTGGTATCGACGGATGTCGAATAAACTAGAGAATTTGTGTGCTGTAGGTAAAGTTGTACACCTCTGCAGAGTATAAATCTATTTAAATAGTTATGCTCGCGGTCATGAACGTGCTTAAATTGTTGATTTAATAGGTATAGTTCTGGTTTTCACAAAAATATTTCCTGTTGGAAAATAAGGGAATGTTTTATGATTTGTATTTGAGTTGTTTGTCATGTCTATGGCTGAAAATGAAAGGTTGCTCGCAGCCAAGGAGGGTTGCGAGTTGTTGTTACTATTATTCATTCAATTACTTACTGTCTTATATCTACTTAACTGCTTTTAAACTTCCATTGCAAAATAGTATATATGGATATAGCAAACAAAACTTGCTTATTACTGAAAATAACATGTAGCTTAGAATCTCATCTCTTGTTAGCCTTGCATTTATATAAACTTTGTGATACACTACAAGTCTTGCTGAGTACGTAATATACTCAATCTTGCTTAAATTGTTGTTCAGAGTTTGAGTACGAGCCAACGCCAAACAATGCTTTCTTCGCACCTAGAACCGGAGGGTTTGGTGACAGGTCTATCTAGGCTTTGTCTCTTGTCGGTTGCATGAGGGTTTTGGATGGACCGCTGGAATTTATTTACCTTCGTCACTTTTGTTTCCGCTGCTACTTTTACTCTATTGGTACTTGATTATATTTGGTCGGTCGGCCTGTGATGTAATAACGTTATCATTTAAGTTAACTACCAATCTACTTTACTTTGTATATGTGAATGTATGGATGTGAATGCTAAATATTATAAATATATGTACTAACTATTGATCATAGAACTAATACGATACACACATAAAATCTTTGAGTATTCCACACCGAGAGATACGACGTAGAGTTTGCGAGCGTATAGATGTGTTCAGATGTGTTTTTGCGTGTGTGTGTATATATCTATCTATCTATCTATCTATATATCTTAGAAGGGAACAAAATCGCCCAAGCTGTAAAGCCTTGGGAGATTTTAGGCCAATCGCATGCCTATCGGTTCCTAGAATTCACACCCCTCGGTGCTCTTCCTCTTCTGGCCGTCTGGTGAGCCGATTCCATGCACCGCATCTTGCCATGGCGTTTTCAGCCCGTTGCTGCTATCCTGTAAGTTCTGTTCTCCTTCGTCATCACTCCTCCCCTTATCCACTTAGAGAGGGCATCTCTGATGCTGCCTCTCTTGCCAATACAGATTATGATAAAAGATTTATGCTTGTTCTGAAACAGCTCGGCAATCCATCAGTTGGGGTTGCATCATTATATGATTTTGCCAAACAAAAATAATTCATCAGTTGGCAACATCAGAGTATGTCAATGTCCACTTTTATAGGTGACTGTTTTTAGAACTTTCTGATATTCTCGCCAAACAAAGTATGCTAAATATTAGTGTACTTACATAATGTTTTACTGATGTTGCTGGCACAAATTATGATTTCTGCACCTTTTGAGGAAATTGTCCTCTATGATTCAATAATACTTGAAGACAGTAATTTCGTATGTTATGAGGAGCCAGGTATATACATTTCATGTCATCGTTATGAGAAAAGATTTATGCTTTTTCTGAAACAAGCCGGTAACTCGTCAGTTGGTGTTTCATCAGTGAATGATTTTGCAAAAAAGAAAAAAAAAATTGAAGCTTTTACATTATACTGTGAGAAACACGAATAATTCGTCAGAGGTCGGCTCAAGAGTTTTTTTTTTTTTTGCTCAGCGTTTGGGATTGCCTTCCCAGTAGAATGATTGTGTTTGCATTTTTGCCTACCATGTCAGATGTTTGGTATTGTAAATTGGGTGCCTTCCATGTTATGTTCATTTTTAGATGATTTAGCTGGACCATGCGAAGCATACATCGACCTCTCTTTCTGGATTTACAACAGTATATAAGACACGATAGTTGCTAATACAGCAATAGCTCCCAACTCCCAAGTGTTTCAGCTTGTGATTTTACATGTTCGGCAGCTCTATATGTAATCTGCCTGCATAATGATCGTATTGGTCTAAAGATTTCCATATAGCTCGTGGTTAGGTGTTTCCATCTACCCAAATGGTGTAGATAACTTTGCTGTCCTACAAAAAACGCCTCTAGTTCCCCTTCTTACTGCACCAATCACCAAACCTTCCGAAGATTACGCTCCTGTTTGTCAACCTGAATCAAACTCTTCTGCTGCAAAAATTACACAACATCCTATCTTGCCTCTACCCAATTCATCAAACTCCGAGGACATTCCACCTTCACCAACAGCAAGCACAACATTCCTACCACACATTACAGTCCATGAATCTATGCTGCACACACCCGCCATCGCCAAAGATCAGCGAGGTCTAACCCTTTCTCCTTAATCATGTTAGAGATAAGGTGTTAGAGATATGTTAGAGATAGAATCTATCTCTAACATATCATTATCTCTATCTTGTACTCCTATATATATCGCCCTTTAGGCCTCTCTTCAATACACACAATCTATTCATAACATGGTATCAGAGCTTTAGGATTTACAATCTCTACTCCCGGGGGTGGCCTCCTTTGGCTGCTAGTCGCCGCTCGCCGCGGCCTCCGGCAGCGCAGGACGGCGCCAAGAAATGCGTCGGCCGGATCCACGTCGAACTACCTCGGATCCGACCGGCGCCGCCGCCGCCTCCGCCTCGGCTCCTGCCCCGCGCGCGCCCTTCTACACCATCAACCTCGTCCGGTTGGTTCGGTGGGCGAGATCCACGAGGCGGAGGAGCGGCGCTGCCGGAGTTCTTCAGCGGCGCCGGAGGCAGGGACTTCGGGACGGCGTCGCGGAACCCCCGGATCTACCGCGAGTGCCGCGACTACATCATCAGCAAGTACCGGGAGGACCCCGCGCGCCGCCTCACCTTCACCGAGGTCGCTACGGGCATCGTCGGGCGAGTAGCTAAATTGCAGTGGCGGCTTCTCTTCGTGCGCCGAGCCCTGCTCCTGCCTTCCGTCGAGCTCTCCGCCGCCAGCAAGCCCGGATCCGGCCTCTCCGCCACCGGATCCGGTTTCCCCACTGTCGGATCCCGCTGCGCCGGCACCCTCCGTCGCGCTTCTCCCCTCGCCTCCGGCCTCCTCTGCTCCTGCTCCAACCGGATTCCCCGAAGGATCCGGCTCTCCGGCCCGCCTCTGCTCCGGCTTCCCCTCTTGGCGTTCGCCTTCACCTTCTTCGCGGCGGGTGCCGACGCGACCGGCTCCTCGGAGCTCGTGCTTCTCCTGTCCTCGTCAGAGGAGTACACCGCGGGAGGGGACGGCTCCTTCGCCTTGCACTTCTTCTCCTTGCCCCTACTCGAGGAGACCTCCATCTCGGCCGCATCGGCGGCGGCGGCCTTGAGCTTGCGCTTGGCCTTCTTGGAGGCCGAGTCGTACAAGGTCATGAGCTCGGCGGAGGAGGAGGCGGCGAGGGGGACGGCATCGGGAGGAGGAGGGTAAGTAAGCGAGGCGAGTAGGATTGGGCGGCCAAATCGCAGGGGGCGCTTTGTGGAAAAGTTGTGGACCTCTTCTTTATCACCGATCGAGGCTGTTGAGTTAGAACTAGGCGACAATGAGATCTGCTCAAGGTCTCTTTGTGCGAGAGATGAAAAAGACGCGAAGGCCACCATCAACTTTGACAATTCCGTCCTGGCGACAAATCCGAGCGACTCTCCGTACTAGAAGAAAATATCAAGAAACTCTTGAGCAAATCGAGCAATCCGGTTTCCACGGCTCTCGGCCGGTTTCTGCAATGGCTTCTTGACCGTTTTGGTTTCTACTTTGATTTCTCCAATTCCGCTTCTCATGACTTCTTTATTTATTAAAGCTATCTCTTGCTAGTATTCTTGCTAGTTATCTTTAGGTTTTCTGCTTTGTTTCGTTGCTTAGTTCGTCCATCCAAGTCCGTAGTACTCAATTTTGAGTTCGTCTTAGCCATCGAGTCCACAAATTTATTGTCGATCATAGAAGCATAGGTTTACCTTATGCATGGCGTGACGCCGCTCATTGCTATTTCTTCGAGCCGCTGCAGATCCGCCGCTCCAAGCGTTCAAGGCCGCCGCGCTTCTTCCACATTGCGTCTCTGTTGCGTTTCTTGTGCATTGCGCCGCTCTTCTTCTGCACTGCGCCTCTGTTGCGCTTCTTGTGCATTGCGTTGCGCTTCTTTTGCATTGTGCACTTCTTGTGCACTGCGTCGCTGCCGTCTTGGGCTACGATCTGCGCCGCCATGCTTCTACCAATTCCTATTCGACTTGATTTGACAGCTCTCTCTATATTTGTTGGTTTCATCATCTTCTTCGTCGTGTTGCCGCGGTCGACTTCGCTCCTGCACCTTGTGCCTTATGAGCTGTCGCATGACACCGGATGGGAGAAGATCTTTTGATACTCGACATATTTTTCAAGAGCTGCATGCTACGACGACATTACGAAGACTCGGATTTTGGATTTTTCATATTTTAGTGTCAACCCTTTCCAAATGCAATGCTATTGCATACGCCTTGCATTTGAGGGGGGTGTTAGAGATAAGGTGTTAGAGATATGTTAGAGATAGAATCTATCTCTAACATATCCTTATCTCTATCTTGTACTCCTATATATATCGCCCTTTAGGCCTCTCTTCAATACACACAATCTATTCATAACAAATCATACCTATACAGTTAGATTCACATTAGAACAAATTCACTGCATCTCATATACATAACAACTGTCATTTCTGTTTCCCGGCACAAAGTCTGACACGTCAGTTCTACAAACCGCAAAACGCCCTGCTCCAGAATCTACACTGTTATCTGCAGATGCACATGGTGATGCAAGCTACTTATGTCGTATACTATTGTGGCAGTCAATAAATTACGTCCGCTAATTGTTAATCGGTTATGATCCTGCTCTTTTTTTTTTGCTGGCAGTTAACTGAAACAGGAGGAAAAACGTTCAGTTGTCAGGAAACTCGACGTAGATGCGTTGGCAAAAAAAAAAAAAAAAGACCAACAGGTAATCTGTTCGCAATGTATACAAAAAATTGAATGATCATGTCCATTCATACAATACTATTGTGTTCACTATTTTATATTGTCTATGTTTAAACAGGAATCGTCTTTACAACTGCAAAAAATAGAAACAATACACTGTGCCTTTTGCAACAATAATCTGTAGCTACAATGCATTTTTTCAAGAAGCACAGAAGAAAACCGTTAGCCCATCCCATCCTTTTGATTTACCTACATGGGACAGGACTAGCTTACTATGTCATGATCAGGCCTAAGACTACGACTGTTACCCATTGTACTAATCCTGTAGATTCCATTTTTTATGCCACCGTGTCTTCGCATGTTATAGATACTTAACAGATCTTTACTTACATTGCATCACCTAACATAGTATTCCATTCAAGCTTATGCCTGTATTAACCAGAGCCATATACCTGGTTCTTATCAGGCTACATATTCCTCTCCATGTTATTCAGACTACACCCAAAAAAAAAAAAAATGACCACTCACGTTTCAATTATGCACTGCTCACACATTACAATTTACAAGTTCATAGCACCTGCATTTGCCGGAAACAGTTTTCAATCATCTACATTTAGGGTGTTGTATTCTATTCTTTCAGCTCTTGGGCACCCAAAACGTTCTCAGAACTAAGTCCAAATATTTGTCGTCAGGTAGGTCTTGGATTTCCCAGTGGTGGTATATTTCGCAAGTGTCTTGGACTGAAGACACCTGTCATTTCCAGCTTCGATTAAGGACCCTGTTAGTTTTATAGAGAGAACAAGCTTCTTGTATTACAAAATCAACCATTTTTTTTTGGTTTCTTCCTATCTGTACCTCTGGACACATTCCTATGTATGATTTACCTTCAGTCAGGATGTCAATGTGTTCTGTACTTCACCTGTTCTTTTGTCTGATGAATAGCTGCTTTGCATATTATAGCAACAAGACATGACTATAACATAAAACAACTAACATAGATGTAAAGTTTCGTTCACCAGTACTCATAGGTGGACCTGGACCTCGGACAGCCACGACACTGGCCCAAGTCCCAGAAACAAAAGGATATGTTAATTTCTTTCAAAAAAAATTTGTGTCCGAAATGAACTAAGTCGACCCGAGGCATGGCCTGTTCCCAGCCTACGCCACTGCCGGAACTCGAAGACAAGTCCATAAATTGATCGATAGATATATTTCTAATGTGGGAACAGCTCATAGTTTTATCCCCATCAGTAAATAGATCTTATTTAGTACACACACCAGGCAACATATAAATTAACCTTAAATCATATACAGCTTTCGTTGTAACCATTTCATCTATTATTCACTGCTAAACCTACGCCTTTCCAACGACCAAATTTCACATGACAAACTGTCCAGACAAAACCGGCACGGGCGCAGCACGCCTTACATTCTAGTAGTATTCTATTGATCACCAGTCTCTCCCTTGGCTCCCTTGGCTCGGCTACGCCTCACAGATAGACAAAACGTACAGCCAAGAGCTGCACAATCCATCGATATTGGCACGAATTGAAGAATCAAAATTGTCTAACAAATACGTCTCTGGATCCTAGTCTCTTTAGAATTCGGATTACATATCAACAATATTCACCTTGAGATGAATTCCCTCCTTGCAGCATATGAAAAACTTCTTCAACAAATAAATAATCACCGTGTGCCGAAAGTTTCTTGGATTAAATTTTAACACCAACCAAGCTTGATCAAAGCTCAAACTTAGTAACTAGAACTGACTTTGTCATTATATCAGCAGGATTATTATGAGTACTGGTCTTGCATACCTTAACATTACTTTGAGCAATGACATCTCGAATATAATAATATCTGATATCAATGTGCTTTGTTCTTTCATGAAACATCTGATCCTTTGTAAGACATATAACACTTTGACTATCACAAAATATAGTAATGCAAGAAGTATCTCCACAAAGCTCAGATGTATAAACATCTCAACTATGTAGCTTCTTTGCATACTTCAGAAATAGCCATATACTCTGCTTTAGTGGTAGATAAAGTTACAGTGCCTGCAAACTTGCTTACCAATTCACAGCATAACCACCAATGGTGAACACATAACCTGTAAGTGACATCCTCTTGTCCAAATCACCAGCATAATCAGAATCCACATAACCAATAAGTCAATCTCTAGATTTTCCAAACTGTAAACAAGCATTAGATATACCACACAAGTATCTGAAAATACATTGAACTGCTTTCCAATGCTATTTACCAGGATTAGCCATGAATCTACTAACAACACTTAGTGTATGTGATAAATCAGGACGAGAACATACCATGGCATACATAAGAGAACCAACTGCACTAGAATATGGAACTTCAGACATGTACTCAACATTATCATCTGACTGCGGGCATAAAGCTGAAGACAATCTGAAATGTGCAGCTAATGGTGTACTAACTGGTTTAGCCTCATGCATATTAAAGCAACGAAGGACCTTATCAATATACCCTTTCTGACTTAGGTATAATTTTCTAGAGGGTCTGTCTCTGGATATCTCCATGCCAAGAAGTTTCTTTACTGCACCTAAATTCTTCATCTCAAATTCGCCACTCAATTGCGCCTTTAACTTTGTTATTTATGTTTTATCTTTTGCTGCAATCAACATGTCATGAATATATAGGAGCAAATATATAGCTGAACCATTGACAATTTTTAAATAAACACAGCTATCATAATCAGATCTCTTAAAACCTTGAGAAAGCATGAAGATGCCAAATCTCTTATACCACTGCTTAGGAGATTGTTTTAATCCATAAAGAGGCTTCTTTAACTTACAAACAAGGTTCTCTTTTCCAGAAACAATGAAGCCTCCAGGTTGATCCATATAGATATCTTCTTCTAACTCCTCATGTAAAAATACAGTTTTAACATGTAACTGCTGAAGCTCATAATCATGCATAGCAACGATACTGAGCAAAGTGCGAATTGAGCTATGTTTAACAACAGAGGAAAAAACCTCATTAAAGTCAATGCCTAAAATCTGGCTATAACCTTTGGCAACTAATCTTACTTTATACCTTGTCTCATCATTTGGATAAATACCCTCTTTTCTCTTGAAAACCCACTTGCAATGGATGGTTATTTCTCATTTGGCAACTTTACTAATTCCCGAGTGTCATTCTTTTCAAGTGACTCCATCTCATCATGCATAGCAGTTATCAACTTATTGCAATAAGTGCAGTTAATAGCCTCAGAGTATGATTAAGATTTTTTATTACTTTTAATTTCTTCCACCACACTCAAAGCATAAGAAACAATATTAGCTTATTCAATCAACCTCTTGGGTGGATTAATCTCCCTCCTAGACCTGTCAACTGCAATAGACTGTTGTAGTGGCTGCTCAACAATAGGAGGATCCTCAACAATAGGTGCATCATGAACAATAAGATTTTCTTTATTTGATGTGTCACCTGAACCTATAGAGTACTCCACCTGAACACTTGAATTCTGCTCACTCTCAACAGGAACATTGGTAGGCAGTTTATCATGAAGCATCCCAAATTCATTAAAGACAATGTTTCTGCTAATCACAACCTTATTTGTTTTAGGATTTCACAACTTATATCCTTTAACACCAGATTTATAACCAAGAAAGATATACTTAACAGCTTTAGACTCTAATTTTTCATTATCAACATGAGCATAAGCAGTATAACAAAAAACTCTCAATTCTGAATAATTTACTAGGGAACCAGATCATACCTCAATTGGAGTCTTATTTTCAATTGCAATAGAGGATGACCTGATTAATAAGATAGCAAGCAGTGAAAGCGGTTTCAGCCAAAAACGGCTATGCAAACCTACATTTGACAACATGTAATAGGTCTTGGAAATGATGATCATGTTCATACGCTCAGCTACACCATTTTGTTGAGGAGTATGGGGAATAATGTAGTGCCTAACAATACCTTCAGTCTTGCAATATGATTCAAATTCATTAGAACAGAATTCCATCCCATTATCAGTGCGAAGTTTTTTTACCTTCTTTTTAGTTTGCCTTTCAACCATAGTTTTCCACTCTTTAAATGCTGAAAATGCTTTTGATTTATGCTTTAAGAAATAAGGTCACACTATTCTACAGTAATCATCAATAATTGTTAACATATAACGAGCACCTCCTAGCGATGGCTTACGAGATGGTTCCCATAAATCAGAATGCACATTATCCAAAATACCTTCTGCAGTATGAACCAAAGTATTGAAATTCACCCTCTTGTGCTTGCCGAAGATGCAATGCTCACAAAATTTTAGGTCACCGATGCTATATCCTTCTAAAAGTCCTCTCGTAATTCCGCCAAGCCAAGTTTACTCATATGCCCAAAACGCATATGCCAAAGATTAGTAGCTTCAGAATCTGATAATCTTTTTGAAACAATAATAGCATTACTTGTAACTGTCGTACATCGGAGATAATATAAGCCACTGGAAGCCTTTTTTGTCACATTTTATTACAATAAGAGAACCTTTGGTGACCTTGAGGACTCTACTTCCATCTGAATACTTGTAACCTTTATCATCAAGAGCACTCATCGAAATAAGATTTCTCTTCATGTCTGGAATGTATCGAACATTCGATAAGGTTCTGATGGTGTCATCAAACTTCTTGATTCGAATAAAGCCAATGTATGCTACCTTACATGCTGAATCATCATCCATCAAAACAGAACCAACACTATTGATGGGCTAATAAGAGGTAAACCAATATCTATTCGGGCATATATGAAAAGTGCAGGCAGTATCAAGAATCCATTCATCATTAGTTTCAGCACATCCAGCAAAAACAGAAACAACAAGCATCTCACCATCAGAACTACTATCACGAGCTATATTTGCAGTACCTTCATCTTCTGTTTTACCATTCGGTTTGTATGTGCCATTCCTCTTTTCTTTATTCTGCAACTTATTGCATTCAGATATGTTGTGCCAACTTTTCTTGCAATATTTGCACGACTAGTACTTACCTCTGGATTTCGATCGGTCCTTGTAGCCGTTCGAACTTTTGCCTCGAGATCCATTGTTTGAGTTCTTCTCCTTTTGCCTGTCACGAACAAACAAGACTTCTGCTTGTAAACCCGAACCTTCAGAAGACATCATATGTTTCGTCTTTCCCTTGGCATGCAAGGGCTCATAAACCTCATCGAGGGTCAGTGTATCACACTATATAATATGATATCTCTGAAATTTAAGTATGAACTAAGCAGAGAACACAAAATAATTAAACTCAAATCTTCATCGTTATATTTTACCTCCATTGACTGTAGGTCAGAGACGATCTATTTAAATTCTGAAAGATGATTCAAGACATTACCTCCCTCTTGCAATTTATGTAAAAATAATTTCTACTTGAGATGTATCTTGCTGGTGAGATCGTTCGTCATGCATATCTCTTCCAGCTTCAGCCATAGAGCAGCGGCCGACGTGATTTTCAGCACCTCTCGCAGAATATTATTATGCATGTGAAGTTGAAGTTGGGACAGTGCCTTACGGTCCTTTCTCTTCTTTTCATCGAACCAAGTATTGGCTCCCTTCTTCTCGAAGCCATCCAGCGCCTCATTCGGATCGGATTGCACCAATAACGTCCGCCTCTTGACCTGCCACAGAGAGAATCACTTATCCCCGATCCAGCAGCGGAAGATCATATTTCAATGACGCTACGTCGAACAAACCCTAGATTGAAACGGGCAACGAACGTGGCTCTGGTACCACTTGTTAGAAATCGACAGACAAATAACAAAGCAGACCAAGAACAGAGAGACACCGATTTTTACGTGAAAAACCCTTTCGAGAAAAAACTACGAGCGCACAACGGCGATCTTCACTATATTAGAAAAAAAAAATGTTTACAAAACACAGGGATTTTCATGAGTTATTGACTCTTCCCTTGCGGCTTACAAGAGCTATATATGGTGGTATAAAACTGACTCGAGTCGAAGACGAAAATAAATTCAAAAAGGTAGAAGAATCCGTACCGCGGGAGGCTCCGCACCCCCCTAGGCTACGTCGTGAGCTCAGTATGGGTCAAGTCTGTCGACGCGACACTCCGCATCTCCAAACCCTGATCTCGGCCTCTTTAGAATTCAGATCACATATCAACAGGTATGAAATATTACTTGTATGTTGGCTGGTACCGAGACCAATGGTAAACTCAATTCTGCCTGGAACAACCGGAATCCAGGCTAGTACAAGACACAACCTGCTGCATGAGGTTTTGGGTGGTGGTACAGCATATTTGGGCCATTCCGCCGGTATCGGAATGGAATTGATAACTTCGGTAAAAATAACATAGTATACGAAAGTACTATGGTGAGAAATTACTAACTTGTTACCTCAAAAGTTTTAATTTGTGACACAACGATGTAACACAAACCATTCCGAAAAAAAAATAGTGTGCCACATCCCAGGTACCACAAAAACCGGATCACCAGAGTCGTACCACTCGTTGATCCGGAGACTCTTCAGCTCCCAGGTACCAAGATGCAAGGACGCTGAAAAGGAGGTCCCATGCGTGTCGATCGGCCGGTGAGAAGAGGATCGGCGACAAGGGAGAAGGTGTGCCACCGTCGACATTGTTGTAATGCCCGACCACGGCGCGGAGACGGTGGCTTCACATTTCGACAAAAAGCACTGTCTGGAAATCAAACCAGAGCCGACAAAGATGGACCACTAAATCAATACTTTGTTTCATCACAACGCTATTAATCTATTATAATTCTTTTTAAAGTAACAACATTATAACTTAAAGTTGCAACATAAGATTGCACTTGTTTTCTTAAATATGTATTGACTTTAGCAGTACTCTCCTCTCGTCTTGTTCTCTACAATAGCATATTCGGTGGTGTTTTAGCTTTTATACAGATAGACAAGGAAATAGTACATATTTTTAGTTTTCGATATACGCTACCTCTATTAATGATATATTTATCTCTTTGAAAATACCACTAAATAACAATTAACATAGGCATTTGGTGGAACATATTGCTTCAAGATTAAAAAAAAACATATATGTCGTCAAACCAAAACCAAAACCAAAACCAACTTCCTTAATCAATACTTATTTTGGACCAAAGGGACTATATAAATTCTTATGACTACTAGATTGATGACAATTGGCACCATGAAATTCCTTCAGAGAAAACATCTAAAGTATCTAAATATTTCTAGAAAACTATCTATATTATAGAAAGATTTGAAAATAATTTAATTGGGTGCTCTAGAGACTTTTTAGGAAAAAATGTTGATGAGGATTTAATAATCCCCAATTAATAAAACTAATTATCTATAACATTTATTATGGATAATGATATTCTTAATAGCCCTCAAGTATATCCCTGCTAGGAAATACTTATTATGATCAGGGAAGACTACGACTACTCCATGTCACGACCACCCACCCATAAGGTTTATCGAACCAATAGATATGTGGACCTTATCGACTAAGGACTCTGTACACTACGCTTATTTATGTGTGGTAGTTAATACACGTGCGATTTATCCATGGCATAATCGCACACAGTTCTCTCTGTCTCTGGCGTAACTCTTTGACAATAACCGTAACCAACGTGCGTATTCAACCAACTGTTAAGGCGCCTCCTGACACACAACAACTGCCACCCCTTCAGAAGCTATATAAAGGACAACGTCGGTGGACAAAGAGAGAGAGAGAGAGAGAGACTAGAAGTTCATAATATACATAACTCATTAGACTTAGTTTCGGTGGTTTGTTTCATTCTGTAAACTCATTTAATACAAGTACACAAGAGTATGGTTATCATTCTCTCTGGAGAAGGCCTGGACCTGTTTAAAAAAACCATATCCTCTTGCATAATCTCGAATGTTGTGTCCTTAGCATTTATTTTCATAAGTTCGATAGTGAATCATTGATAGTTGGCACCATCCGTGGGGACTTTGGCGGTGAATTTTCTTTGATTCTACATAGATGCCTTCATGGCAAACGAGTGGAATAAGGAGAATTGGTTCGTTCTCGCAAATTATACGGGAATCAACATGGATGTTTGCTATGAATACGAACATTCTTTCGTTCGAGGGCAATGCCAAATCTAGAGATCCTTCATCGGGTCCAGGAGTCCGTTCCACGGATACAATCCAGTGAGGTCCTATTATCTCCGATACTCTCATCGCTACGGCCATATGAGGATTCAGAATCCTCATGGGGGCAAGGGTCCTAGTGACCACAACCTATGTAGTTCGGTGATATGCATTGAACGCAGCGATGCACCTACCTCAGAGCACTCACCCGTCCAAGGATAGCCAATCTCCTTCGACGAGTTATGGAACGAACATCTCTGGGCTCGATCGCCATTTGCTAGACGCCACTGTGCGGTTACCACTACACGGATTGCGGTTGAACACATTGTAGTTGCAAGTCTGACCATATTCCTGGAGAATTCACTTTCAACCAAAGACGATTATAACCCAAAATTCCCCTTCTCGGAGGGGATTACTCCAAGTTGTGAGACAATGTCTTTTGACTTCTCATCGAGCCAGGAGGGCTCGACCACAAGTGGAGACGACAGCACCCAGGAGGTCTTCATAATCCTTGCAAATCCTGATCACTCGCCACAAGATAGGACTGGGGATGTTGCCCATTGCACGCACGCTTTGGGTGATCATACTAATGGTGATAACCCCTCTGACAACGAGGGAAATCTCAATGTTCATGAGCATAACTGGTATCCTTGAAGTGATCGCACGATCCACCAAGGGATGCCACGATAGTCTCGAATATAGATGATCCTGAGACTATCCGGGGAAGAAGGATTGTGGCCTAGATAATGTTACCTGGTCAAATCCGATACCGGTCGAGAACTGCTCGAGAACTGCAAATGATCACTGATCTTATAGAAAATCCAAGTCAAGAGCTTGGACAAGTGCTAGGCTATGATCTCGTTGCTCAAGAAATCGCACAACGACTCCAGGATACAAAAACCAAGGTTGAGCGGTACCGACGACAACGTTCTAGAGATCACATTGGAACAACTCCGTCGAACGCCAACCGTTCACATAGTTATCTACACAGAGAACACCAAGATCTATGTTGACCTAATCTATCCTCTGGTCGATCTTCCGACCATGATGGTGCTCGAAGAAGGAACCAACATACACCTACGGTGGCCGGTGGTCCACAAACTCCTAGGAGAAGTGGGCAGTCACCACTCCCTCGGAGAAATCTGCATCAGCAAATGGAACACGAGGAGGATTACCCTCATAGGACTGATATCTATGATAGAACTAGACCCCTTACCACTGGTTTTCATCGAGTACGATCGCCTGGTGATGTTAACCTTTTCTTTCCTGCAAAGAAGGTGTTATGACACTATTACCGGTTGTCGGGCATTTTCACTTGACCTCCGAGCAGTTTGATGGCTAGCAAGATTTCGATCGGCGAAAATGGAAAAAGTTTGATGTGACTCAAAACTACATTGAATTTCTCCAAATTTACACCGTTGCAGTCTGAGGTGCTGTAAGAGGAGAGCATGTAATGGCCAATCACCTTCCGTTAGTGCTCGAAGGTTCTGCTCGGTCATGGTGCTCAACCAGCCAATCGAGTCGAACCTTAATGACAAAATTGTAAAAGGGCCCAACAAGTACACATTATTGTGTGAAAAACAACCCAAAAAATATATCCAACTTGCCCCTCAAGGCTCCAGCCTGTCCTCTTCCTTCTTCCCTAGTTCCCCTCGTGACGGGCGGCGACAATTGACTTCCTCGCTTGTGTCAAATCCTCACACCGAACACACCTCTAGGTCTCACCGAAGCACGCTTGCCAACTCAAAGCGGAGAAATTATTCTCCCGTAGGCATCATCGACCTCCTCCTCCACTCCATGGAATGCTCGTGGACTGGAGGTCCATCCGAACTTGATTGATTTATTCTTTCATTGGTAAGGATGCCTTAGCTTGCTTGGATTGTTGTCCTAAGGGTGAGTTTTGCTGTGGGGGTTTTTTCTTCGCTATGAGCAATCTCATCCAAATCTTTCTTTTTTGGATGGATACTCCAATCCATACAGTTTCTCGCGGATTTGTTTGTTATGTGGTGTAGTACTAATAGCAGTTAAGTATGCCCCGGGATATGGATATTTAGTCCTCAAAATAAGTTATAGGTATTCCAGTAGATGACGAGTGATGAAAAGTAAGGCAAATGGAGGGAGGGCCTCATTCAGATGTTTAGGCAATCAACAGATGGCACGATTTGCTGTTGATTCGTACAAACATAACACTTATACGAAATAGCGATAAAAATCCAGAACAAATAAAATTTTAGAAAATTTACACATGCAAGTACACGGTGTCACGATGCTCCACAAAAAAAAATCATAATTTTATGAACACATTTGCCATATTTTAAAACTCTTCCAAATTTTAGCATACACTAAACCTAACCCTAACTAATCTAACTAATTACCTAACTAACCTAACTAATTGGCTGGCGCATAGTGGCCATGCGCCAGCAGCTGGCGTATGGCCACCGTGCGCAAGCGGCTTGACGTGGTGGCGAGGGCGCACGGTGGGCGTACGCCGACACCAGGTGGCGGCCTCTCCCGCGTTGGCACACAGCCACCGTGCTTCAACATTGTCATTTTTTGCTAATACGGTTTGAACGTAGTTATATCTGCAAATACAATATGAAAACACGCTAGATTAGGCAAAATTTCCAACCCCTGGTGCAGTGCTATAGGTACTCTAAAGGAGGTTGATTAGTTGAAGCATGATATTTAACATGAGTATGCATGTGTATATAGGGTCAAATGTTATTAACTGCTTAGATTTTGGTGCCTTATAAGCCTGTGCGCGAGTTGCGTGCCTTTCGTGTACAAGATCAGGGAGTGCAACTCAAGCTAGCTATTTTCCTTTCTGGTTTATGCATGAGAAAGCTATAGCCGCGCGAACAACGCTGTAGTTAGCTAATCATGCCTCGAGAATGATCGTTAAATGCTATGTTCGTGGATTAACTAGATGCAGTGACTGATGGTGCTTGGGGGTGTTGGGCGTTGGGAATGAATAGGCAATTGGTGCCTGCTGCTGCTGCTGCTGCTGCGATTAATGATTAGTGCTAATCGTTTCTCGATCGGTCCTTCGTGGTGGAGTACGTTACGTCGGCCCAATCGCCGGAGGCGGCGGAGCCGACCGTGGCTAATCACGACGACGACGGACGGCGCCATTAAAATCCCCTCGACTCAGTCGACGCCACGCCCTCTCCTCTCCGGCGGTCGCGTACCCGACCGTAAATATCCGTGGGCCCCACACCTGTCGGCCCGGTGGCGCAGCCGCAGCCGCAGCCGCCGCTCCCTCTATCGCGTGGGCCAGGCCACCGTGGGGCCCAGCTTCGTAGCACCAACAAAGGATCATCGCATCCGGACCGTTGGTCGTAGCGCACCGCACGGACAGGATCTTCCCGCCAACGGTACGTGGAGGGAAAAGGGCGCGCGCTAGAGACAAAAAATGGTGAGAAAAAGCTGTGCGTGTGTTTGTGCTACAGGTTGAGTGATGAACAACATCACTGGGCTCTCGTCTCCTCCGTCTCATCCACTCGTCTCCTCCGCGCCACGCGCGCACTCACCCGCCGCAAACCTTTATCACTCACTCCTCGCCGAATTCCACAGGAGCTGAACCGCCTAAAACCCCTCACGGCGCGCTTCCTCGATCGATCCCACTACCTGCAGCACTGCACTGCACTGCACCACGAGCGAGACTATATAAGACAGGGCTCCACCGATCACCACGCAATCGACGAGCACCCACGCCACCTACATAGCCTAGCTCCGTCGTGAGTGCCTAGGTGTGCGTTACAGCAAGATCAGAGGACAAGAAGCAGCCAATTCCAGGGTCGATGGTGGCCATGGAGGAAGGCGACGGGGAGTCGTTCACGGCGGTGCTTCAGGTGCGCGAGTTCGACGGCGGCCGCGACCGCGACCGCGCCGGCGTCGAGCGGGTCGAGGGAGCCTGCGAGGTGGGCCCCAGCGGCGGCAAGCTGTGCCTCTTCACCGACCTCCTCGGCGACCCGCTCTGCCGCGTCCGCCACTCGCCGGCATACCTCATGCTCGTACGTGCGTGCGCACCCCACTGTTCCTGAACGGATCACTCAACTCAGCTCTTGGCCTAATCAATCCGTTCTTCCGTGGTAATGCGTCAGGTCGCCGAGGCCGTTGGCGGCCCCCTCGGCACGGAGATCGTCGGCGTCGTCCGCGGCTGCGTCAAGACCGTCGTGTGCGGTCGCAGCCAGCTCTTCTCCAAGGTCGCCTACCTCCTCGGCCTCCGCGTCTCCCCTCACCACCGGTAACTAGCTACTCATCGGTCGAGTAACCACACGCGCCTTCGCCGTCGACGCATTGCCGGCCGTTTAATTGATTGCACTAATTAAGCTAGCACGCATCATCCGATTCGCAGGAGGAAGGGGATCGGGAGGAATCTTGTGGAGAGGATGGAGCAGTGGTTCCGGCAGATGGGCGCCGAGTACGCCTACGTCGCCACCGACAGGGACAACGACGCCTCGGTGCGCCTCTTCACCGGCCGCTGCGGCTACACCAAGTTCCGCACGCCGTCGGTGCTCGTGCACCCGGTGTTCCGCCACGACCTCGCACCGTCCCGCCGCGCCTCCGTCGTCCGGCTCGACCCGCGCGAGGCCGAGCTGCTCTACCGCCGGCGCTTCGCCGCCGTCGAGTTCTTCCCGCGCGACATCGACGCCGTGCTGTCGAACCCCCTGTCGCTGGGCACGTTCCTCGCGGTGCCGGCCGGGACGCGGTGGCGCGGCGTCGAGGACTTCCTGGCGTCCCCGCCGGCGTCGTGGGCGGTGGCGAGCGTGTGGAACTGCAAGGACGCGTTCCGCCTCGAGGTGCGCGGCGCCCCGAGGCTGTGGCGCGCCGCGGCGCGCGCCACGCGGGCCGCCGACCGCGCCGCGCCGTGGCTTGGCATCCCGTCCATCCCGAACCTGTTCGAGCCATTCGGGATGCACTTCGTCTACGGCCTCGGCGGCGACGGGCCCGGCGCGCCGCGGTTGGCGCGCCCGCTGTTCCGGCACGCGCACAACGTGGCTCGGCGCGCGGGGGCGCGTGTGGTGGCCACCGAGGTCGGCCCGTGCGAGCCACTCCGCGCCGGCGTGCCTCACTGGCCGCGGCTGGGCGCTGAGGACCTGTGGTGCATGAAGCGGCTCGCCGACGGCTACGGCGACGGCGCGCTCGGCGACTGGACCAAGGCGCCGCAGGAAGCGTCCATATTCGTAGACCCAAGGGAGTTTTAGTTTTAGTTAGCTTGAGCTCTAGTAGTTTTGATATTAGTTTCACCGTAGATCTCGCATCCGACGGCCGAGAGAGTTTTATCTCGGCTATCGGAGGACCCATCTGTAATTTCTATGTTTGCTCGGGGTGTAATCTAGGATTACAAGAATTGTATGTTTTATTATATATAATTGGATACGAATTGACTTTTTGTTTGGCTTAATTTGTAGATTAAAAAAAATCGTAACCGTTGAGGTCAAAAGAGGCCACTTCCATTCTCTCATTCCCTCCGACCTTTTGGTTAACCAGATGGAAACTCTCTGCAAATTATTAAGCAGTTGTGGAAATGTGGCCAATATCGTTTAATTACTTACTTGTACGTGAGAATTTACGAGTAAATTGCACCGTTGATCTCTGAAGATGCACGGGTCCTTTTCATTATCTGAAAGAGATGCATACTTTGGTAAGAGCAGAGCGGTGGCGGTGAGGGTGGGGCGACTCAAGTGCTAGAGAATTTCAAAGAAAGCACCTAGTAGTACTTACCAATCATCAAATTGAAATTCAAACCCTTGATATTGTTGTACATATTCATGGTCCTTCGAGGTGCATTTCAACATCTCGATCTAGACGGCCGCCGATGTGGGCCACGGCGTGGCAGCGACTGTTAGCTTTAACGTGTCACTCGCCATCGATGGATGTGAATGAATGGACTGGCCATGACAGGTGAGGTTAGGATGGATCATATATATATATATTTTTTAAAAATAATGAATCTGTCCATCATTATGTTGGTAGAGCACGAGTAAAAAAAAAGAGAGTAAAAAGTACAGACACCGGACATACACCATTGACAGAAAGAAAGCCTTAAAACACCTGTCTAAACAGCCAAACCTCGAGGGGGGTTTAGGATGGATTAGCGTCCAAGCTATTGCATATTAACGATCCACGAGAGATCCGGAGAGCGCCATGAAAGGGACATGGCGTTTATCGACGATGAGGAGCTAGCAAACACGTCCAATTCAATTCCATCCGTGGTGTCGCTCTCATGGCTTTCGTGGGTCCCTGGTAACCTCCCCGATAAAAAAAAGAAAAGAAAAGAAAGGTAAACACACCTAGATGGATTATCATGGACACTTGATGATCATGGCTCATAATCCATCCAGCGTATGCATCTCTTGTCATGAAAGGGAGCGAATCAATCGATCGATCGTGCTCGTGCATGTCGATCAAGAACCAAGAAAAGCTTCATCTTTTTGTTATGTATTCCTTTTAAAAAAGGAACTTTCAATTCAGAAGGTAGTTGTCTATATCATGGACTCCATGCCGACACATTGTCCCTGAATTTCGCGGACAAATTGTTGTGCCCTGTGCATGCGAGAGGAAACTAGATCCATGTTTACGTTCAAGATTTTGGCCTAACCGATCCCAATCATGATATTTGTACAAACAGAGAATGCAGGTTCACATATAAATTTTCACTTAGCTCACTGAACATAATTGCAGCGGTTACATGACCAGTGGTGATTCGTTAATCTACTTTTGTTTCTCTCTCTCTCTCTCTCAACAGCATGAAAGAAGAAATGCAAGTAGGGGGAAATAGAGGATTACATGTGACTTCCCAAAACTTCTACATCTAGGGCACTCCTGTCAATCATCTGCCTTCTTTTCCAAGTACAGGGTTACAGTGCTGCTATGTTCATGAAATTGCTTTCTGGAAGCTATTCAAGGGGAAACAATACTCCTACCTTTTGTGTGAAACAGCCATTAGATTGCCAGCAACTATATGTACTCAATGATTTAACTAGTCATGGTCCAACTGATCTGTACATCATCATTGCACTAGTTGAAAAGTTTTAGTCTGATACAGGTTGATACGCTTGACACTAGCTCAATGTTGTAGTACGATTATTCGAAGCTCAAGGTTGTAGCCTTCACTCGATTTAGCATCTCAACATTCCAGCCGACGTATACAGCCTCGTTTTTTTTCTTTTTTGTGGCCAAATGGAGAATTTCATTAACCATGGATAGAGCTGCAATCCTCCATCATGCTAGATAAAAGAAAATCAGGTGTACAATTAAGCCACATACACCCCTGACAGCTAGAAGAAGCAAATTCAGCACATGCGTGTGCTGCTCCATTGGCATCTCTACGAATGTAGCAAAGTTTAAAATCATTCAGCATTGAACTGAGATCCTGGATATCTGTCAGAATAGCACCAATTGCCGTCCGGTGATGTCGGCTTGTACTCCACATGTTCACCAACGTCAGGCTATCAATTTCCAGCAGCACACGCTGCCATCCTTTATTAACAACGGCTTCTGCTGGTTTGAAGGGTTCCTTTCCGTGTCTCCTATCATTCCGGGCCAACCAAAAGAACATACTATATCCTGCAAATGATAACCGAAGAATTTTCTCCTGAGCCTCCAGCTATCCGGATGTAATGCAGGGAGCTTTATTCCATTCAGTTTCTTCATGACATCCCAGAAAATCTTAGCATAAGTGCACTCAGTGACCGTGTGAAACACTGTTTCCGGCTGTGCACCACAAATCTGACAAGTTCCATCTTCCACCGTATGTCTTCTTCTAAGATTATCACGCGGCCATAGAATGTTCTTCAGTAAGCGTATGATACGCTAACCGCACCGAAAATTCCGGTTCTTCTCAAATGCCCAGGCCAGCACACCTTCTTCACGTCTACTAAGTGGGGTTTGAAGGATCGCATCAGCGTCTCCATTTCTGCTGGCAGAGAAAATTCAGCAATAGGATTTTGGCTACTATTCACCAGTTCAACTATACATGGTCAGAAGGACGTTCGACTACACGTGGTTGGAAGGAGGCCGGCTTCGATCACCTGGTTGGAAGGGTTTCGACCACCTAGTCGGAGGGAGTTTCGACACACAGTCGGAAGGGGTTTCACCACCGTCCGAAGGGTTTTGACTACAGGTCGAATGAGGTTCGAGAATGAGGTTCACGGTGGTCTTATGCGGCGGCGCGATGAGGTTAGGTGGCGGAGACTTTTCGGCCAAAATAGTAATGGCAAAGCTAGCGGCGCTCGTAACTAAATGGCGTGCACACGAAACTCTAGGGAGTACAAGGGGCATACCGGAGCAGGGTACGGCTATTGGGGTGGTCTGTGGAGCTCTGACGGCGGCGAAGATGACCTCCACGTGGACAGCCCGCAGAGGAGGGAGATGCTTCTTGAGGTGGCTTGGTAGAGCTTTGGGACGCCTACGTGATGCTCCTAGCTCCGGGATTTGGACCAAGGCGCGGCGTAGCTCCAACGGTGATGGTGGCGGCAGGAATGGCCGGAGTTGGGAAAGAACCTTGCGCCGGCGGTTCCTGAGTGGGAAAAGTAAAATTAGTATGGGGGAAAGCTTCCTAAAGCTTCAGAACACAAGCTGATGGGGGTGGAGAGGGGAGAAGATCATTGGAGCACCAATGACGAGTGGGGCGGCATCTCAACCGAAATGGAGCTCGCTCGGTTTCTTTGAGCTTGAGCTCAACTGAGGAGAGGGGAGAGCTAGGGGAGAGACCGGGGAGGAAAAGAGGAAGCTAAGGGACTTTGGGCGGCCTTATATAGGCGATGGACGAAGAATGCGAGAGGAGGGTGAGGGCTTCCCGGTGGTCCATTTATAGAGCGAGGAGGAGGACCGGGTGACAAGATGGAGCGGCAGAATTCGTGGCGGCAGGTGGGGAGGAGACAAGTGGGGAAACATGTGCGACAGAGGTGACGACATTTAATGCGCACGTGTCTGGAGGGGAAAATGGCGGGATTCGCACCGGGGCAACGACTTTGCAGCGGCGGTGATGCACGCGAGCTCTGGCAGCATGGGCACGGCGAGGAAGACGGTGACCAGGCAAGGAGGTGGCTGACTGGCGAGTCTGGTCGGACCTGGTCAGAGGGTCTGGTCGAAACAGAGTGTCTGATCGAAACTGAGTAGCTAGTCGAAACCGGGTGGCTAGTTGAAACCGAGTGCTTGGTTGAAACCGAGTATCTGATCGAAACCGAGTGGCTGGTGTGAGTCGGCATGCGGGGATGAGCTAGGGCAGGTGGCATGTTGGCACGGAGCAACCTGGCTCGGCCCGTGGAACAGCAGGTTTGACAGGTGGGACCCACCCATCAGCGGGAAGATGAAATTGGAAATTAGTTTTCATTTTCTTTTTAAAAGACTGAGCGCTCTTGGATTTTATCAGACATAGCAAAATAGCTCCAAAAATTCTGAAATTTTTAGAGAAGGCTTAGATCATAGCGTAGATCCTTGTGGAATTTTTTTATAGGGTTTTATTTGTAGTATATTTTCCCCAGAAAATCTTTTAGGGTTATGTTTGCTTGCATTTTAATTTATTTTAATAGAAGAAATTTTGCAAGATATGCTTGAACTAAATTTCTCATTTCATACTTAGTGTAATTATGATAAGTCTGGATTTTTAATTACCACTTCATTTCACTTTGTTTTAAAGCTTTAAAACCCAAGAGTTTATGTTCTTTCCCTAAAATGATGTTTTAGGTTTTAAAATCCACAAAACCCTGATTTGAAATTCAAATAATTTGAATGACCAAGAGATGCAGAAAAAGTTTTAAAAAGATCATATTTTTATATATTTAAAATACAAACCCCAAACTTGGGATGTTACAATTCGGGTAGGGAGGCAAGGGGACGGATGTGATTGGGCCAAGTAGCACGCACTTGGGCCAAATTGCCGGATATCCGGCTTGGCATAATCCGTATTCGTATTCGTTTCCGACAAAAAAAATTCATATTTATTTTCAATAAGAGAATTATTTGAGAAAAATCCGAATTCGTTTTCGTCCAGATCGGTCGAAAACTATCCGATCCGTTTTTACCCCTATTGACTGGAGTTAGAATCATATGTACAATAAAAGGATTTACTCACACTGGACTAGTAGTATTTTCTACAAAAAAAAAAGAGAGAGTAAAAGGTAGGAAAATGTAATGCAGAAATCTAAGGTGGGCTCTGTCAGACTGCCACAACTGGGCGAGTGATATTACAATCCTAACCTTCCTTGTAGGATTAGAGGAGTAATCTCGGGGGGAGGGCGGGGGGCCCACCATTGACAGCCTTCTGTTATCGCCGTTTTGGAGCTGCCTGTCGCCGTCAATTTTTGTCGCAAATCGAGAAGAGCCGAGGAAGGTGGCCCCACGAACTAGACTGGAACTACACTTTCGTGGCCCAGCATGTCTGTCCTCCCAGCGGCCAGTGGGCCCTAGCTGTCTGCCACTTGGTCCCAACATATCATCTCCCATTTCTGGTAGTAAAACAAAGCGCCCTAATATACGCCCACTCGGACCCCCTTTTTTTTTAATCGCAAATTAAAGTTGGGACTAATGTATACCTGACCTTTCCATGATGTATTACTGTTATGATAAGCTCAATTATTGTTCACGCTAAGCATCTCGTTTAGCATTAGTGCTCTTGTGCTGCTGGATTAGATGGGTGTTAGGTATTGGATTGGATGTATGTTGGGATGACACCAAGGTAGGTGCGCGCTCTCTCTCTCTTTCTCACTCGATGACTGGAATTCTCGTTACAGAGCGAATAAATAAAATTATAAAAAGGAAACAAAGATTACTATCTATTCGCCAAATGATTCAAAGCGGTGATGTATATTGCAAAAGGTATACTCTGATTACAGGAAAATGATTGTGAATATACGCGGATTAGGGTTTGGATCGGGATCTATTTTTACAATGACACGTAGACCAGGCTTTTATAGTTTTACAAGCGTCGACAGTTGATTGCAGTGGCGCCTCTTCACGTCAATAGTCGTGTCCCTTTAAGCCAATCATCGCGTCCCTTCATGGTGATCGCTGTGTCCCTGGATGTAATGGCCAATACCTTCTCCACGTGGGTTGTAATTAACCACAAGTGGGAAACGCCTTCGAGGACCTCCTCTGCTGGGGAGAGGTCCTACGGTGGTCTGAAGAGACCTCTCCAGGAGAGAGGTCCTGGAGTGGTCTGAAGGGACCTCTAGGGGAGAGGTCCTAGAATGGTATGAAGAGAAGGTTCTTGGGCCCACCACCTTCTAACTGCGTAATTAATCCTGTGCCCAGTAGAGGATTCAGATTATTCTTGAATAAAGGTATATTAAGATAATTTGACTAGTCAATAATCTTAGTCAGCTAGCCCCTCAACTTCAACTGAAAAATGAATTACTTGAGAAAGAGGTTATAAAATCATAATCGGAAGTAAAACCTTTCCAACCAACACTTTATTTGACCAGAAATAGACTTAGTCAAAAAGGTAATTTCACTTGAGTTGTAAAATTACTACTACCTTTCCCGAGAAGATAGAAAGGGGAGCGTCAACCGTCTTCATTTATGAAAATAATTCTTGAAGAGACAGTCATGCTTCGTCTTTCAACGATTTATTAGGAACATACTCTAATAAATCTTATCCCTTGAACCGTCGTCTTCAATTTCGCCATGAGTTGTTGGTCTATAAATAACCACCAGGAGGGGCAGCACTTAAGAAAAATTCCCTCAGAAGCTTTCTACCTTTCCTATCTCCACTTTATTTTTGAATTCTCACCTTCAAACTCCTTCAGTTCGAGTAGATGATGTACCATGACAGAAGAGATCATGAAAAAAAAGATAAACATTGTAGAACAAATTTGACTTTTTGATCACCTTGAAGTTATGATCTCTAGATTTTATTCTTCCAAGGTGGTCAAGAAGCCATTTTATTCTATGAAGTTTTACAGAAATTAGTAGAAGGAAAATTCTGATAATCAGGTGAACACTTCTGAGACCACATGTCAAAGCAGTTTCCGTTTTAAAGGTGTTATACTTTGTACTTGCGATGATTACATGATAAAGATAACTTTGGGAAAAAGAAAAAACTTTTCAACTGCTTGTTCTCGCACGTCTCTGACGTGTGCAACAACTTCCTTGACCAGATATGAGCTGTCATGTCCCCATTGGTCTAGATGCAGTTGTTACATCCTTGAGGTAGTGGGTTTTAAATGTACCAAAGATATATATATGGATCTTCATCCTTCTTTGGGCATGATTTACCCTTGTTATTTTTACTTTCTCCATTCACCGAGAACCTTTCGTCCTCCACAAACCTTTGAAAGGAAGAATTCCTTAGTCCACCATTGAACCGAGACAATGGTGGGATAGAAATCATCAATGCTGCAGAGGAGCTCAATGGATTAGAGCAAGACGGGTGTCTATTAGAGAAGGGTCTTCTTGAGTGGTGTGCACTGGGAAGGGAGATTGAGCCATGCCCCCCGGTCGGTTTTACGAAACTCTTCGTGCGCTATCTCTGGACAGGCCTCCGTTTACCCGAGAATGATTTTTTGATTGAAATTCTTAATCATTATAGAATATAATTAGTTCATCTTGTACTGAATTCAATTCTGGTACTTAGCGTCTTTGCCCATATGTTTGAGGCAGTTTTAGGAATAACCCCTAGTTTGCATCTGTTTAGGTTTTATTACCAAATCATTTACAACAAATCATTTACCAGAAATGTTAGCCAAACATGGAACAAAGAATGGTTTTATTCTGCTGTTCTGAAAGAGAGTATGATTACTTACAGTCAGAATGCGCCATCAGAGTGGTCCTCAAAGAGCCGAGCAGCTGACAAGGAGATCAAGCTCTCCGATGATGAGAAGAGTGTGGTCCAAGTGATCAGCAACTTGGTAAGGAGAGGTCTAACTGGACGAAAAGTCGTCCATGACTTCCTCAAGAACAAGATTTTTCCTTTCTAAAAGAGAGAAATATTATCTTGTGATTATGACATCCCAAAGAATGATAATAATCCATTTAAAATTTTACTCGAACTAAATTTTCATAGCTGAAGTAAAGCTATTTTTCATTATATTACAGCTTTTTCAGATGACGAGGTCCTTGCTAGAGCCTCACTCCTATTAAAGGATCGAGTTCTAGACAAGGAACCGGTTGATTTAGAACCGCAGCTCCCAAGCTTGATTGATGCTGCTTTATTACTTAGGAAAGATCACAAAGTGGTAAGTATTCACAAGAATTGTCAGATATAAGAAGTGATTTTTACTTTATATCTTAACTTATGTTTTCTAAACAGACAACATCAAAGAAGCGTCTCACATCAGATGTTGGTGCAAGCTCTGCCCCTCCTTCGGCAAAGAACGCAAGAATAAGTTCCATGCCTCCTGGTGCACTAAAGAAGAAACCTGCACCTGCTTCAATCTCAATTCCGCAAGAGCCTCCTACCTTAACTCCAACTCTAATTCTTTCGAAACCTCCTACCCGCGAGGTATTAAAAACCAAAGTTAAAGTTTTAGTTTCTCGATATGCTTCTAGCCCCCAGCCAATACCTGCTACATCAATTTTCATGGTTGAGGTGGTACAGGGCGAAGGATCATCAGAGGAGTCCAAAGAGAAAATTCCACTTCAGCAGGCTCTATGGCCAAGGACCTCCTTGGCCTTGGTTCCTTCTTTGTTAGAGCCAGTAGAACAACCCACTTTCATCGTTAATAAGGGCTTCATGGCGCTCTTTAACGAAAGTGGCTTCAAAATCAAGTAAGTTCTTCAACAATAATTGTACAATTTTAGCTCATAATGACACTATTACAAAACAGGCTATAGAAGACGCATGTGATAAAATAATCACAGACGGTTCTCTTGGAATCGTCTGTGATATGGACCTGTCACAAACGGTTTCTAAATACAACCCTCCGTGATACTTCACAGACGGTTTTAAACAAGAACCATCTGTGATAATCTAAGAACCGTATGTGAATTATCACAGGCGGTTCTATTTACACACCGTCTGTGATAATAAGAACCGTCTGTGATGACTTCGATTATCACAGACGGTGTGTAAATAGAACCGTCTGTGATAATTCACAAACGGTTCTTAACAAGAACCATCTGCGATGACCTATATTATCACGATTTATTTGTAAATAGAACGAAATGCGTGATAATTCCTGACGGTTCTTAATAAGAACCATCTGTGATGACTTAGATTATCACATGCGGTTTGTAAATAGAACCGTCTGTGATAATTCACAGACGATTCTTAAGAAGAACCATATTTGATAAGTACCTCATCACAGACGGTTCGTATCATGCATCGTCTATGATAAGCATCTCATCACATCCTGTAACTCTTGTGCGTAACGGCAGGAAGCACCATAATTTTGGCTTTACCTTCGGCGTCCAATTGAGGACCCTTCTAAGTGTGAGTCCATTTGAGAAAGCAAAGTGGGCGATCCGGTGGAACTATTCTCCGTCGCATCCTATAATTCTTGTGCGATAACACACATCACTTGCACTCCTTGCTCAGGGGTTAATCCTTCCGGAGGGTGGGCGATGGCACTAGCTAAGTAGCGAATGCGCTCTGTTGGGGAATCCTCTTGCATGGGGGTTGGCAAGGCATTTGGATCTCTTGCCATCATTGCCCATAGCAGTGGCATACACATCGCTTGTTGCGGCACCCTCCGAGGAGTCGAGGTGTCTTGGTAGTAGTGGTCGCAAACTGCGAAATGTGTGCTTGTGTGGCGCGTATCTCGGCTTGTCGGGCTTCTTCCGCTCGTTGGAGGCGTTCCCTCTCTTCCCATCATTGGCGTTGCCCGGATGCTTCGGTATTATCGCCAAGATTGGGTTAATTGTCACCGACGGCTGTGACCTCACGACAGCCGAAATGTAACATCCTAATTTTTAGAGTTTTTTTTTAAAAAAATTCAAAATAAAAATAATCATTTGGTTTTCTTTGATTTGTTAAAGCTTAATTTTAAATTTCATAAATTAAAAACAATTTAATGTGAGTTAATCAAAACTCGAATTAAATAAAAATAGTTTTATTTGATTTTCCTGGCTTTATCTTGGATTTCAGTTCTCCAAGACCTTGTTGTTCTTCATTGGAGTTCTTGCTATTTCTTTTCAGCTTTCCTACTTTTTGGGGTCTTTTTGAAGCTTTAAAAATTAAAATGAATCATTTGTATTTTATTGGATCAATTTAAAGCTGAAATTGAAAGTCAGAATTCAAAGCAATTTAATATGAATTAATAAAACTTCAATTAATTCAAATTTGGTTTAAATGAGTTTTCTGGTATTTAAAGTCAAAAAGTTTATTTAAAGTATTTTCTTGAATTTTTGGATTTATTTTATTTTTTTGGATTTTGTTTGATTTTCACTTTTCTTTCCTCTATCTTCTCTTGCTTGATGTCTTCCTCTTGAAGCCAGCGCCCTTGCTCCCTGTTTCCTTCCCGAGAGCACATTGCCCTTCCCATGGCGCCCCGTCTCTCCCCTCACCTACCCTTGACTTTGCCGTCCATGCCCTGGCCCAAAAACTCCCTCCCCCATGCCTCTGTGTTGGCCACCCCGTGCCCATCCCCTTTGAGCCGGCTGCCCATCCCCGCCCTGTCCGTCCCCCATCGGCCCCCCATGCCCTGATGCTGCTCCACCCGAGCACCTCCCCCTGCCACCAGCTCCCAGTGCTGCTCCCAACCACCCCATCTCCTCACCGCCCCTTTGTTCTTTCTTTTCCCCACCTCCTCCTAAGCCCGTGCCGTGAAGCTTCTCCGCCTCCTCCTTCCTTTATAAATGGAGCACCAGGACCCCCTCGTTCCCGTCTTGCTTTCTCCTCAACTCTCCCTTTCTCTCGTCCTCGTTTCGTCGTGCTTCAAGTTTCACCGCCGCCGGTCGGAGCTCGCGCCTCCGCCTCTAGCACCGCCACAAACCGGATCTCGCCACCGTCCTTCCTCTCACCTCCGATCACTCTGTCGAGCCTCGCCGTTGAAACCGTGCGCCTTGGGTTTACCTCGCTCCCCTCTCCCCGTTGCTTCCTTCACCGCCACTCACCGTGGCGCATAGCGCCGGCGAGCCATCGGGCCCGA
Source organism: Hsuehochloa calcarea (assembly GCA_036346395.1). Taxonomy (NCBI): domain Eukaryota; kingdom Viridiplantae; phylum Streptophyta; class Magnoliopsida; order Poales; family Poaceae; genus Hsuehochloa; species Hsuehochloa calcarea. The sequence continues at coordinate 904,848 of CM070606.1, forward strand.
TGAGCCCCGCCACGCTACCGCTTCAGGCCGTGTGGTCAAAGCCTCTTTCTGACTATGTGGTCGAAGCCTCCTTCCGACTGTGTGGTCGAAACCTTCTTCTGACCACCTATAGTGGAAACCTCCTTTCGACCAGGTAGTTGAAACCTTCTTTCGACCACCTGTAATCTCCTTACGACCACATGTAGTTGAACCTCCTTCCGACCATGTGTAGTCGAACCGGTGAACAATGACTCAAACCCTAATTGTTGGATTTTTCTTCCAGTAGAAATGGTTTAGGCTATAACTTTCGCATTCGAACTCCAAATCGAATAAATTTTATTTCTAAATTTATATAAATTTAGTGTATTTTTTGGTTCTAGTTTGGTATTTTTTGGCTTTTATCTGGAATTGTTGTATTTATTTGGCTCTTTTCGCAAGTGTAGATTCTGGCTTTTCTGAAGAATTCCTGGAACCATCTACCGAATCATCTCAAACCTTGAATGAAGGCAAGTCATAGTCCTTTGATCATATTGAACCCATTTTATAAAATTATATTATTTTATATCAACATGCATTGCTAATTTTATAATAACTGTTTTGGGAATAGTTAAATACCTAATTGACATTATGCCACCTTGAATAATTGCTATTGACATGTTCCCTTGAATGACATATATCCTTGGACACCATAGGTTGGGTTAATTTTAGTTGGACATATTTATTTACCAACATGGGTATCATTTTATGGTTAGCCATACTTAGTCGCAATGGGATTCATGATCAAATATTCATAAATCATTAATCTTAACTTAATGATATATGGAATTGTGGCACGACCAGTATTATTTAAATTTGTTGTGCCATGGCAAAGGGTTGCCATTTGGTCAGGTTGAACTATAAATGATTTCATACTCAGGCGATTGATTGTGTATTAAAGGGGATGATTTTGAGATGTGGTTGACTCGTATGAGTAGTCACTAAGGACTTAACTTTGTGCGCCATTGATCTGGGCCATACCATATAGCCACAAGTCCATTTGTGGGGTGGACCTGACCAACTATGTAGCAATATTTTGTTTCAGCTCTGTTTTGGTTGATTATGGAGCAAGAGGGGGCCGACGTGGTGAAACCTTAGCGAGCAGCACCAAGTCAAAACTGAGCTTTGTAAAATCCTTGTGATAGTCTCTCCTTGATTCACATATCTAAGAAAACATGTGTTTCTATCAAGATGATTATCTCTTGTGGGTCAAGCTGTACAATCTCTGTAGATTGTTAAAAACTATTCGAATAACCGTGCCCTCAGTTATGGATTATGCCTCGTGATTTCACACGAGGGGTAGATCTTATAAAAAATATTGGAATGGGTTGGATGGATTTGAGTAGTTGGATTTGGTTGATGGCTGGGAAGTAAACAGGTTGTTCACTAGTTGTTTCGAAAGAACTTGTTTACTTATATACTTAATCTTTTAAATTATGCTCTTCAATGTATTTACTGTATTTATGGCAAATACTGCTTTATGCAAAATAGCCATAAAGCTATCCTGGTACAAGCCTTGCATGAATACTATTTACATACATTTCCCTACGACTTGCTGAGTACTTTATGTACTCACGGCTATATGTCATTTGTTGATCAGTCACAAAAGAACCAGAGAATATAGAGTTCTACGAGGTGGAATATTTTGAAGACTATGTGAACTAGGCCACGTCCTCCACTCGATTGCATGTGGGCATGTTGGATGGTTACCACGAGATATTTTGGTTTCCGCTGCAAGTTTATCTTTTGTTGTTAAGCCCCGCGTGACAACCTTTGTAAGATTTGATCATAAGGTCCTTTTACTACTTAGTAATATTACTTTGTTTGCGTCTTTAGCTACCTTGTTGTATGGATATGATAGCATTGATGTTGCAACTGTGTGGGCTAGTTACTGATCTGGAACTAGTTCAGAATACACAGAGGGTCCTGGGGTTGCATACCCGGGGTGCCGATACGGAACAGGCGGAAGGGGTGAACATGCCATCGTCCTCTGAGGAAGAGGATGAGTAGTATTGTAAGACGCAGAGAAGATTTTCCCCAGATGTTATCTCCAGGCCTTCAGTGTGGAGGTCACCAGTGAGATCATCATGATACCTTGGGCATCAGGAACCTTCCGATTCTCCGGCTCTAAGGGAGATAGGCTCGGGATGGTACTCATCCATGGTGACGCTTGTGGACGAAGGCACGGCCGGCGTTGAGCCAGCGGGTGCGGACTCGGCGGGCGACAGTGCCTCAGTAATGGCCCCGGAGGAACCATGGGCATTGCCGGATACGAGGACGAAGTTTTCCTCCATGTCATCATCGTAGTCGGAAATGTCGAGAATACTTTCTCCCCTCCACGCATGCAAGTTTTGATTCATGAAAAATTACGGGACACATTACCAGAACTGAGTCGGTAAAGATGATGACGGCGATCCCCATGGTCAGCGCTAGCTGTCGACATCTAGAACTCTCGTCACAGAACAGACAAACAAAATTATAAAAAGGAAATGGAGATTGCTATCTATTCGCCAAAGTACTCAAAGCGGTGATGTATATTGCAAAAGGTATGCTCTGCTTACAAGTAAAATGATTGTGAATACACGTGGATTAGTGTTTGGATCGGGATCTATATTTACAATGCACATAGGCCATGCTTTAATAGTTCTACAAGCATTGGCAGTTGATTGCAGTAGCGGCTCTTCACGTCAATGGTCGCGTCCCTTTAAGTCAATCATCGCGTCCCATCATGGTGACCACTGTGTCTCCGGATGTAACGACCAATACATTCTCCACGTGGGTTGTAATTAGCCACATGTGGGCAACCGCTTTTGAGGATCTCCTCTATTGGGGAGAGGTCCTGGATTGGTACGAAGAGATCTCTCTAGGAGAGAGGCCCTGGAGTGGTCTGAAGGGACCTCCAGGGGAGATGTTCTGAAATGGTCTGAAGAGAAGGTTCTTGGACCTACTTTCTGACTGCGTAATTAATCCTGAGCCCAGTAGAGGATTCAGATTATTCTTGAATAAATATATATTCAGATAATTTGACTAGTCAACAACTTTTGTTACTCTCTCTGTCGTACACACACTTGTTAGTCATATCTCTAGCGAAGAGCATCTATTTTCGCCTTGCATCACTGCATCACAGGTAACCGTCTCAAGACCGTAAAACTTGGAGAAATTATGGCTCAAGTTTCAACCGTTCAATACATACATGGGCTTGGGGTCATGTGTTGATTGGCCCCGATACTTTCTGCGCAACATTCCGCATGTATTTTCCATTGAAATGTCTAAAGCATAAATGTTTTTCAAATATTCTTTCCGCAGGAAATCTCTCAAAAAAAAAAAATCTTTCCTCAGAGAGCGAGAAGTTGTTGTGCGAAAAAGACAGGAAAAGAAACGCGTCATAGTCAAATGACCATGGAAAGAATATAGTCACCACTCAATACTCGATACTTTATTACGAACATAGGTGGAACCGCTAGGAAAACGCTTATGCTTTATCATGAGGAGAGAGAAATAATTATGTTATACTCTCGTGCCCCTTGATATGTGCAGCAGTATGTGACATACGATATGAGCGTACGCAATACTAAGAACGAAGTAGATTAATCCTATAAAGAAAACCAAAATAACAACACAGAAACAATCACGACAAGAGAGAAAGATTTGATGAAACCGGCCGTAAATTGCATGACCTCAAAAGAGTATAAGGAATCATCGCTCTCTCACAACTCCCCTCGAACCTTTTAAGACATTAAGATCTTTGTCCTATACAAGAATTTAGTGCTAAAGAATAACCTAGCTTCTACTTCTCTCGTGCCTATCTTGATTTGGATGAGTTAGTTTGTGTTTTGTATTCTCCATGGTCACCCCTCACGGCTCTATATAGTTTTCCCTAGTTCTCCTCTAAAATGAAGTAGGAATCCTAATCTTATTCATATAGGAATCATTCTAGCACACCTCAACAATCTCTATCTTGACTCTTATCTGTTGAAGTTACCATGCTCCTCCAAGCACTCACTCCAAGTCGACTCAACTTTTTTTTTTTTTTGGTTTTTGGTTTTTTTTTTAATTTTCATTCCCATCTCTGGGAGTACCCCAACCACATGGCTCATACACATCATCGCAATGTGCATATCGGTATCCGGGCTAGCCCATTCGGATCCTCTACCTGAGAGCTCCCCTGTTGTGTAGTTTGATTAACCACACCTCCTGTCCCTACATCCCTCTATGCCATAGGTTTGTACCACCTCCGAGCTACACCAGCTCATCGGTACTACGTAGTTGGTCCCACCACGTCTTCCTTCTTCTAACAGCTTGCACATTCGCCTTTGTGCCTGCTAGATTTTGCAACTATGTTTATAGTTCTGCATATAACTGCAGATAAGATTTGAGTACCTACCACCGCTGACATGGTTTCCATCTCCCGACTAGGGTTTTTGTCATACCTCCTATAGATTACCCTTACTTTAAGTTTACATATCAACCGATATCCTCCATTGCTCTAGATACTTTTTCATGATTACCTCCCCTTTGCATGTAACTCGCTTGACTCTACCTCGAAGTTATACCTCACAACATTCGAGTTCAAGCGACCTTGTAGATATTAGATTCTTCTTTAAGGCGAGAACATACCAAACTCCCATCAATGAGCAATGTTCTCCATCATATATATCTAATGACCGTTCCCACCTTAGTAATAGCATACTCCTTGTAATTCGCTAAGTGAACAGTTACATGCGCCAGATGTAGAGATCATTCGCGTCAAACTATCTCGCCGAACATATATGGAAGCAACAAGCTGAATCTAATATCCATCCATAAGAAGTCCCTGATTGACTGATGATTAGTACGTCTAAATCATCTTTTGCTACCGTCACTGAGCATGCACCCCTTATTTGCTTCAAAGTTGGATAGTCCTTTATCATATGATCTTCCTCATCACATAGATAACATACACGTATGTCTTTGCTCTTGCTCTTCTTCTTCCTGTGACTTTTGCTTTTGCCTGCAACACTTACGACAACCAATGCTTCATCACTCGAGGATGAAGAATTCGATGGCTTTGTCAAGTACTCCACCTCCAATAGACATGTCTCTGTCTCACTGAAGTTGAGAGTGCTTTTACCGACGAGAATATTTATCACCAATTGCTCCCATGATGGTGGTAGAGATGACACCAATATGATGACCTCACTGTTGTCCTCAATTGTCTCATTCATACTAGTCAGCTGTGTGATAAGCTTATTGAAGACATTGAGATGATCAACAAACCGTGTGCCTTCCTCCATACATAACCTATATAGTTGTCGCTTCAGCACCCACCGGTTTTTCAGCGACTTCGCCATATAAAATTCTTCTAAGTTACTCCATAATTTCTTCACCTAATTCTCCTTGCTCGCCGAGTACTTTACCTCATCGGAGAGACATAGACAGATTGTACTGACAACCTTCAACTCCATCACCTTCCAGTCTTCAATGGACGTCTTTTCTAGTCTGTCTCCTTTAAGAGCATCGATTAACTCTTGTTGGACAAGCACATCCTACACCACACATTGCCACACTTTGAAATTTCCCTGGCCATTAAATTTCTCTACTCGAATCCACATCATCGACATCAATCTTGATCCCGTGCCACTTGATGTTTTGATGACCTTATCAAAAATTAATCCGGCTTTGGCTCTGATACTACTTGTTAAACTCTGATACTCCTTCTTATGCGCAGCAGCCCCCAGATCGGATCACAGTTATGAGATACAACATGAGCGTGCACGAGACAACTAGGGCGGCTTGCGACTGGTTGAGGGCTTTATTCATTTGTTCCTGCAATGATGTTATCTATTCTCGAAATTCTGCACGAATCTCCTCTTTCAACCATTCCTATTAATCCCATCTAAATAATTCATCCTAAGTTTTGTGGTGACAGCTTCCAAGCACTTATCCTCCTGATTTCTAGCACTCCACCATTATGTCATATATTTAATTCATTTTCAAAACCATAAGATACATTTGCATTAAGTACTTATTGTACAAGTCCTCTACAACATTGACTAGACCTAAGGATACAACATGTGTCAATACATTGTCCAGGCTGCCATACATGTCTTCTTGGTCAGGGATTGTTTCCATGGTGTCTTTGGTGGTTACAATGCTTACAGCTGTGTGGAGCATCCGTTGTTTGTAGTGTCCTTCCTTACCACCTGGCCGACAGGCCTCGACCTTCATGACGTCATGGGTGACTCTTTTAGACGACAATACCGAGCGAATGTAGGACCGTAAAGGTGACTAGAGGGGGGTGAATAGGCGCTTTCTTAATTTTTCGCCTTAATCAAATTCAACACGCACTTTTCTCCTTTAGCTATGAAAGCTAAGAAGATCAGTAAATGCACAGAGGAAGCCTTGTGCTGAATTCGATTACCCCCTTTAACCACAAGACTCAACATCGGAGAATTGATCTCGGGTGGATAGTTCGAACATCGGCGGTCCGGCCGTGTAGTGGCCAATCAAGGTCCGACCGTTGGAAATCGGTTCGATCGGCAGTTAACGGGCGGTCCGAAGGCTGGGGGTCTGACCGCCGTTTCTAAATCGGTTGGACCGATTTAGTCCAGTACCAAAACACAATGCCCAACTCCAAAACGAAAATTGGTCCAACTTTTGATTCAACCAATGAAACTTGACCAAAATTAGATTTCTAGCGACGATCGTCCAGATCCACTCCAAAGAATCGATCTCTTTAGGTTTTACCAAAGGAGTGTTCAAACCTTAGAAATATGAAAAACTTGATCCAAAACTTGCTTGTGGGGGATTGAAGATTTAGAGACCAACCAAAATCAACCGGATCAAGGAAGCACCACAATCATCAAAAGAGAGAAGAAAGCAAATGAGACTTCATCAATGAACAAATATTCATGGATTGATTGATTCAATATGATGCTTGTCAAAGCCACTCCCTCAAGAAGGACAAGAGCTCAATCAAAGAGCACACAATCAAATCTCTCCAAACCCTAGCCTCTCCTCTCCTCTCCTCTCCAAACCCTAGGAAAGACTTGGAGTTTCCAAACGAATGCTTCAAGGGGTTTTACATCTCCCCCTTTCTATTTACAGGAAGGCCTAGGGTTTCTCACATAGGCTCCCATTAAGGCCCAACAACAAATGGGATAGACACACAAATATCTGTTGAAGCAATCGCCTGCTTCACCACGTGTAGGTTGATCAGCGGCTCTCATCATGTCGGCAAGTCTCTCCCGTCCGAATCCCATCGGAACCTCCAAGTGACTTGCACCGACTTCCGCACCGCCTGATCCAACCAGCTGCAACGAACTGCCCGTTCGATCCAACTTGTCCATTCTGCACCATGCTTGAGTCACACGACCTCACCCGGCATCCATGATCGTTCTGGACCACAGCTCTCCAAGCGTAGTCCCGATCCACCTCACCGTTGACATCGTTGACCTGCAAGCCACCTACACAGCAATAGACAAAGAAATCGTCTCCGAGAACAAGTTCTTCACGACTTGACCCACGTTAGTTCAACAATGCAATATTCAACAATAAAGCATTGAAATTCAACATTAAACACAATCAAATCACACAAATACCAAAATGGCCGAAGTCCAAGTGAATGGCGGTTTGACCGCCCCATACTGCCGGTCCGACCGATTTTAGGCCGGTCCGACCGATTCTATAACGGCGGTCGGACCGCCCGAAAAGACTTAGCCAAATTTTCATCTCGAAAATCCGAAACCTTCTGGAATTCTCAAATGAATAGAACTTTTGACTGGGAGCTCCAAAAATTATGTGACCACATCCAGGAGACTCCCCTCACTTGCGTACACAACCTATTTTTTGCTCAGCTTCAAAAACCACCAAAAGCTGTGGGCGGTCGGACCAGCAAGCATTGCCGGTCGGACCGCACCACTGGCTGGTCTGGCCGGCGGCCTGGCCTTTCGGACTGCCAATGACCTGACAGCACTGAAGCAAACCCAAAAACACGAGATTTCGCAAACCAAAAACGTCATTGCCAATTGACTCATCATCCTAAGATCATGCGCATATCCCCACGATATCCACAGAAGTGTCCCACTTTACCACAGCTAAAACAAGCATGTTGCTTTTGCATTTGTCATCCCTTCATGATCATCTTGTGTGACTTCCTCAGACTACATCTCGTAGTGAAGTATCCTATTTCACCACAACTGAAGCAAATAAATTGCTTTTGTCATTTTCGCCCCTCAAGGCAGTGGGATACTAGGTGGCCTGCCTTGCCACATCCGAAACATGTGGTAGTGCGTTGAATCCCATCTGGCGTGTAGTGACACTTAAGAGTTTTGTCTGGATGATTGGAGCCAGGGTTGGCAACTTTGGACGGGGCTTTGTCTTGATCTTGCATACTTGTCACTTTGGTCTTGACGTCTATTGACATTCTTAGTAAAGGCTAAATGAGATTAGCATGGGATAGGAAGAAGATCGCGGGGATAAGGTCACTAAACCCATCTTTCTTTTAAAATTTTACCATATGGAAGGCTGGGAAGGCTCAAACAATCACACAAAATTTTAAACATGCTTTTCCCGTGACTGCAAAAATACGATACCCGTGGGTAAAATAGGCAGTACACAGGCTCCAACTAAAATCTCACAACAGTACATCGTCTACTCGTGGAAACACCCACATAGGAGTGCACAGTTCTGCGCACAAGGGTTACTCAAAATGAGATTGCCCTATCCTAATAAGTCATTACATTCCTGAACTTAAACTTTTGAAGCTTGGGTAAGGGAAGGGGTAACCAATCATCTTTCGAAATCAAATGAAGTTTCGACATAGATAAGAGAGAGTAATCTTTAGAAGGGATGTGAATGAGCAATATTACTTATATTTTTCACAAAGCTTTTGCAGGTGAAGATAGGTTTTGAAAATTCCAGTAATGAAACTAACGATCATGCTAACTAAGGTCACGATCTAGAGTCGATATGCTCTAATACCAAGTTTGTCAGACCCCAAATTTGTAACTTGGAACCCACTGTGTATATTGTGCCATTCCCTGGATCTGTACATAGCACGCACAGATTGTTGGTTCAAACACATATCACAAAAATGTAGAGTTATGGCATAATATTAAACAAAACATAAATATACCTTGCGGATTTTGGCTTGCAAAATGGCCGGATATGCCAAATACTTTCAGAGAACAACAACAGAAGAAGAATCAAAGTATAACATGTGGAACCCTCATGACATGCCCATCGGTAATCGATTGTGGGCTCGCGACCTAGTTCTTGGCCTTCTGGATCTTCAGTCTTGATCAATATTCAAAATTGTCCCTGTAGTCTCCGTTTGTGCGCACTGACTAAAAGAATGTAAATAGCGAGCATGAATACACAACCATACTCACGAGCCAACATGCAATGCAATTATCATACATGCAGGGCTAATCAAAGGGAAGGCTCTTGGTTCTTTTATTTTGCGCAAAGCCATTTGTTGAATTATATTAGGTAATAGCAAATCCTGAGACTTATCATTTTACTAACATAAGTTTTATATACTAAGTTTTGTTGTGAAATACTAGTGGAGGTCCCACCTCCTATACCATTGAGTGGCTTCGTCCACTCAATGCTCGGGTCACACCCCGTATTTACCATTAGTCCTCGACCAGGCCATCTCAAATCCTTGGGGTCCCACCCCATCTTACCATTTCATCCACAAATTGTTTTATAAAAAAGAAATCTAGTTCAAGCGAGTTCCCGACACCGCTCTTGACCGTGAGCACGGCTATCTAGATAGTTTTCTTACCCTGTAGAGTTTGTACACTTTACCCACAAGAGATATTCAACTTATAATGTCTCATTCACACTTCTGATGGTGTGCAACTAAGTTGATTATCACAAGACCTTTACAATATCCCCCCAATGCAACCCCACACCGCTGGTCGAAACCATAGACTATAGCGGTCGAAGGCATAGACTAGTATGGTCAAAATAATCTGGTCGAAGCCATAGACTAGTGCGATCGAAGGCCTAGACCAGTATGATCGAAACAATCTGGTCGAAGTCATAGACCATTGTGGTCGAAGGCATAGACTAGTATAGTCAAAATAATCTAGTTGAAGTCATAGACCATTGTGGTCGAAGGTATAGACTAGTATGATCGAAATAATCTGGTCGAACTTATAGACTATTGTGGTCGAAGGCATAGACTAGTATGGTCGAAATAATCTGGTTGAAGCCATAGACTAGTGTGGTTGAAGGCCTAGACCAGTATGGTCGAAACAATCTGGTCCAAGCCATAGACCATTGTTGTCGAAACTATGTGGTCGAGACACAGTGGTCTAAATTAAGTGGTCAAAACTCCTTGGGAGATAGCAGATGAGCAGCCGAGGGTGGCCCAGGAAGGCCTCACTGCCGTTGAGGGAGGTGACGACGGTGGCCGTGAGTAGGCAATACAGAACCGGAGCGAGGAGGCGGTTCCATGCGCGGTGGTGGCGTGGCCAGAGATGGCCGGGTGCGGTGGGGTGGCTGCCTGCGGTACGTCGGAGTGGGAAGGGGAGGAAAGTAGCACGCGTAGGAGCTTGAGGGTGTTAAGGGGAACTGACTGGATATATTGGTGAAGCCGAGGAGGTTAGAGGCGAGCTGGCACCGTGGGCCATCGACAGCGCAGAGAGATTGCCGTGGAGGCACCGGTCGGGTGGTGAAGTGCTTCAATTGGCGATTGGGGGGAGGTCGAGGGGCACACGATGGCTCCACATGTGGGGAATTGAGACGGGGATCGCCGGTGATGGAGTATCGACCGTCGTGATGGCTTCGATCGGCTTTGAGGATGACGATGGAGCAATGACATCCCTGTGAAGGTATGTCAAACTCAACATGGGGGAAAAGTTGAGTGGGCAATGGAAAAGCAAAGCAGGAGCAGTTACTCCTGAAACCAATCGTGTGTCTCTTTTCTTTTTCGTTTCAGGTACTGTCCATTGTTTCGGCTACCTAGTCGAAAGGGGTTTCGACTATACGGTTGGAAGGGGTTTCGACTGTCTGGTCGGAAGGGGTTCGACTATCGGGTCGGAAGGGGTTTCGACTACATTCCAGAGGGAAGGAGGTTCGACTACCTTGAGGCTCGACTATATTCTAGGCATAAAGAGGTTCGACTACGTGTAGTTGAAGGAGGTTCGACTACACTTGAAGACTACACAATTACGTGGTCGGAAGGAGGTTCGACTACGTGTAGTTGAAGGAGGTTCGACTACACTTGAAGACTACACGATCACGTGGTCGGGAGGAGGTTCGACTACCTGTAGTTGGAGAAGGTTCGACTACACATGAAGGCTACATGATCACGTAGTCGGAAGGAGGTTCGACTACACGTGGAGACTACATCTACAATGCATTCATTGATCCGGCAATGCTTATGCATAACAAAAGTGAGGATGAGCATCTAGTGGCTACTAGAAACTCACTGGTATGATGCGGAGCAACGGAGGTGGCCAGAGGTGGTCTAGCGGCGACGAGAGAAGCTCAAAGCGGCGGTGATGCCTTGAGGAAAATGAGTAGCATTAGACCCTCGGGATAGATTCAAGGGAGTAAGTAGATGGCTCAGGAGGGTTGAATGTGAGTCGCACTCACCGGAGTGAAGGATTCTTCAGTTTTGGCTTAACTGGCCCGAGGGAAGAAGAAGGAGGTCGACGGCGGTTCCTGTGAACAAAGAGTGGAATCAACTAAGGGGAAACACCTCTTGGGTCCTGGAATATGAGCTGACACATATAACATGATAAGAGCTTCACTGATGGGTGTTATTGGTGATGGCAGCGTTGTAGCGGTGCTCTGTTGAAGCGAGCGCTCAAGCCTTACCTAGAGCCTGAGCTCGTTTGAGGGGTGGAGGAGGTGGGACTAGCACTAGTATGGTGAGCAAAGGTAGTGAGGTGGCTCGGGGTTGATATTTATAGTTGCTTGGACGGAGATCGCCCGAGAACCTACGATGAATTCAGCGCGGCTCAATACAAAGGAGTGGTTGATGATTTTGACAGGGTCAGCAACACAGTGCCGATGGTGTGCTGTGTTGAGGGATGGTGAGTAATGGTCGAGGTGATAGGATGGGGTGTATGGAGTTCGAGTCCGACCGGCATGGTGTCAGGTTTTGAATGAGTTGGATGCAGATTGATGAAGCTCATCTTATTTTAGTTAATGGATGGCTACGATCTCCTGATACCCGTTCCATCGGACGGTCCATGACTTTATTGGTTGAAGAGTCTTAATCGAACGGTCCACGGGTTGATCAGTTGGAGAGTCTTAATTCAATCAGACGGTCCATGACTTGATCGGTTGGAGAGACTTAATTCAATCGGATGGTCCACGACTTGGTCGGTTAGAGAGTCTTAAGAGGTAGATCCACAGCTTGATCGGTTGGAGAGTCTCAATTCAATCGGGTGGTCCACGACTTGATGGGGTTTACTATTGGAACATAGGGTGATGGGGGTGGAGGATCTTGGGGATCTCTGGAGCGTTGGCGACGATGGGGTGGTGCCATGGCCAACATTCGGAGCTTGGTCTTACTACGTGCTTCAGACCCAATTGACGGTGGGAGAAGATGTATGGTGGTCTGGTGTCGCGAAGAAAAGCAATGGGGAGGCTCGGAGTTGCTATATAAGCAATGGGACGGGGATGTCTGAGGGTGACGATGTGCTCGGGCGAAGCCACTGCATGGTCTCGGGCTGACATGGGTGAGGATTTGACGTGATTGGGTGTCACAGTGCGACGGAGTGACGGCTTGAGCGACAGCAAGTAAAGGCCGTGTTGACAGGAGCAGTTGGCGGGTATGGGCGCTTGACCGCATGCGTTGATGCTGGGCGAGGGAGAGGACGACCGAAGGAGCTACCTTGGCTGCACCAGGTTCGGCAAGCACTGGTCGGAGGAACAAGAAACATGAGATCAGATGCGATGATGCCAGAGCACAGCATGAGCGCTGGCGGGATGGGTGTCGAGCGCTGGTGAGAAGAGCAGAGGAGTAGCGGCTGCAGGTGGGCCCGGGCAGAAGGAGGGACGCAGTGGCTGAGCCTGGGCCTTGACCTGGTCCGGTTGTAACATGGAGGACTCAAGGTGATTCAAGATGATTGGCTCGAGGAAATAGTATAAGGGAGAGAGAATTTTAGGGTCACTAAAATTTTAGTACTTGCTTTAGGAAATTCTCACTTGGTGATAGTTAAATTCTAATTTTTTTCTAAAGGATTTTGATTGGGCCTTTGTTCATTTGAAGGACCAGGTTTTGACTGCGAGTTTGATTTTAGGATTTCTACTCCATGCAATATTTGAAAGGCCCATGCCTTAAGTTTATTTTGCTTTATAATTTATGATTCTAGAGTTCGCGATGTTAGGTTTATGTATCCTAGGTTTAGGTACTTAGGGTTTCTATTGTACATTACTTGTGCCAACAAAAGAAAAGATCAAATAACTCTCGAAGATGTAGGATAAAATAAGATTGCACATATAATCACACAAAAAGTTTTAAAAATCTTGTATTTTTGCATTTAAGCATTTATGGAACGTTACACCTGCCATCGCACGAGTCTCTGGACTTTTGCTAGCATCTCGAATGACCTTGAAATTTTATCCCACAACTACTCTTTCTCTTCTTACATCGAGAGACTTCCGGCCTATATAGTATGCATTACATTTCTTCTATCCTCATCCTCTGTCCACCCTCGTTATCTCTTATATAGCGTCTAAAGGGGTGACATTTGTCCCGTGCCAGGAGGTGCCTCAACGGTTGATGCAATGTGCAAGTTTTGATGGCAGTTATTGTCATAGACATACTTCTCCCACATTCGCCTTGCAGTTATATCAGAAACAAAGAGTTATGCGCAGTTATATCCGAGAATAACAACATATGTTCATCTACCGCGTACAAATGCATAATGTATAAAGTATCCAGTCGATTTAGTCCACATGCATGTGGGTTTTATCGACCATAGAGTGGTCATGATTGCTCTAGTCGTAGTAAAGCTCACGACCATATGATGATCAAAGTAAAGCTTACGATCATGAGGTGGTCGTAGAATGAATTACGACCATATGGTGATCGTAGTGAAACTTACGATCAGGAGGTGGTCGTAAAATAACTTACATCCATATGATGATCGTAGTAAAACTTACAATAACTGGGTAATTGTAATCTTCCTTATCATTAATGATGATGGGTACTTTTGAAGGTTGTGTATAGATACCATTATCTATAACAGATATTATAGATAAATGATTTAATTAATTGAGGATTATTAGATCATCGTCAAGGTTTATCTACTTTATTCTTATTCTTGATACCGTACACAATTATGTTGTATCTCATGAACTTTAATCCGATCCGGGACTGCTTGTGCATAAAGAATGGTACCTATAAGAGTACAACAACCGGAGATCCTCGAGGCCGACGGCGACCGTCGAGGAGAAAGTACAGCAAACGCTGCTACGAGTTCATGTCATCGTCGAGGAGGCTGAGGGGCGGCATATCACAAGTAAGAGAGTCACCGTTTTGCCCTATCTGAATTCAAGCCTGCTAAGAGTTTTCTCCACTGGAAGTAGAGCCGTCAGACAAAGAGTTAGAGCATATCATCAATAGTCTGAGCAACATCCTTGCTAGCTAATATGGACGAGCTTGTTAAGTTCCCGAAGAGCTATCCTCCAATGTACCGCCAACTTTATAATGTTAGAATGATCTCCTCAGAGGCTCATTCCCCTTTGGTCGCGCCCTGATCGGGGGTGCCCAGCCCATTGGCTGGTGGACCCCTGTCGCCAGCGCTATATATAGAGGTGGGGGCCAGGGCGGCACAGACCCCAAGGTTCACCGTGCCGCCACCACAAACCCTAACCGACACAAACCCTAGACCGATCGGAACGGGGGCGCTCAAGCGACGGGAAGCTCCACCGCCGGCCGCCTCTACCCAGGGAAATCGCCGCCGACGGGAGACCACTCTTCTTCTACACCGATGGCCAACTCTTCCTCCTCTACATCGAACGGTAACCGAACCCACCGCTCTCTCTCTCTCTCTCTCGGTTTCTCTCACGAACCCAAAACAAGATCAAAACCCCAAAAGCATAGACTAGCAATGGTATCAGAGCCTAGACGGCAAAAGAAGATCCAAATAGAAAAGAAAAGCAAAACCCTAATCCCAGATCGGGACTTACCTGGTCGTGCGGGAGGGTCGGGCGAGCCGTGCGCTCGCCGGAGTGTGAGAGACCGGTCGAGCCGTGTGCTCGACGGCGCTCCACGTGAGGGTGGGCGCGGTCCGGTCCCGCTGCGTCGGCGGAATGAGCCGCCGACACGGAGCCGCTGACGGCGGCGCGCTCCCTCTCAGGGGAGCGCGCACGCCGGCGAGAGGGCCCACGGCGGCGGCGACTTCTTCTCTCCCGCCGCGCTCCGCTTCTCCCTCGGTTCTTCCGCGAGAGAGATGCGAAGCAGAGAGAAGGGAGAGATGGAATGAGGTTAGGGTTTCACGGGGGGCGCCGCGCGATCGCGTTTTTATTCCGCCGAAAACGACGCTCAGCCGTCGATTGGAATCGACGGCTGAGATCGCATCAACGCGGTGCGGGCCGCCGAAGGATGCGGTGCTTGTTGCAATCCAAATTGCGGATGTGAATCCGACGGCTGCAAACGAATCAAGAAACCCTAACGGCCGCTGTGGGACGAGGCTGCACAGTAATGGGCCGAAATCAGTGGGGTGGGCCGAATGGCCGGTTTGAACAGTAACATGACCGGTTTTGTACAGTAATTTGGCCGGTTTTGAACAGTAACTCAGAAAATTGAATTTAATTGTTTTCAGAAGCAATTTTGAATGAATTTCAATAGAAAAATTGAATAAAATCTCTGTAAATTTTTGCACCAACGTGTTATTTTTCAGAGATTAAATGTGTATAGTTGTAATGCTTCTGAGAATGAATTATTTTTGAATAATTTAATGTTTCCGGTGCAAAAGTTAAATGTTGATTAATTCTTTTAATTAAATTCGAACCAACGGGAGAATTTAATTTTTTTAAGAATTGTTGTGAATTATGATATTGTTATTTTCTGACCAAGGTTGATAATAACAGTATTATAATTTTTATTGATGATTTTTATGCATTGTTTCTATTTCTGCCCAACGGTGATATAGATTTAATGTATAGATAAAATTGTATGTTTTAATTTTAACCAACGTTGAAACTAAGGCATGCAGTTATTGTTATTATAAATGTTCTCACTATATATGGATTGTGTTTTCAGGAGGATATTCTTTGATGGGCTACATCAGAGATATCCCGGTTCTCAAAGGAGACAATTATGGAGAGTGGAAGAAAAAGATAGACTTAGCGTTTATCTTGGCTGAGGTGGACTGGGTCCTCACTACAGCACGACCCACTGAGCCTATGGCACTAGTGAGAGATCAAAATGAGGATGATACTGCTTGGCAGAAAAGACAAAGGGATCAAGCTCCCTTAGAGATGTCTTATGACCTTGAGCATAAGAAATGGACCACAGCCAACAAGAAATGTATGGCTGTGATAAGGAACACGATTGAGCCTGCAATTGTGGACTCAATCGCAGAATGTGACACTGTCACAGAATACCTTGAGAAAATAAAGAGTCAGTTTACTAGCTCTTCAAAGACATATGCTACACAGCTGATTAAGCAGCTTGTGACAGAAAGGTACTCTGGTGGTGGCAGTGGAATAAGAGAACACATACTAAAGATGAGCAACTTGGCATCCAAGCTTAAACCAATGGATTTGGCTCTCAAGGATGAGTTCCTTATTCACTTGATTTTTGCTTCCTTGCCGGAAAAGTTTGACACCTTTGTTGTCAACTACAACATGCAGCCCAATAAATGGGACTTAGAAAAGTGCATAGCTATGTGTGTTCAAGAGGAGGAAAGAATTAAATCCTCACATGGTGGATCTATCAACTATGTGAAGGATAACAAGAAAAAGAACTTCAACAGTACCTCCTTCTCAAAGAACAAGGGAAGAGCCTCATCCATCACCTCAACGAATAAATTTGTCAGACAAAGATCGGTGTCTTCACCTGCAAGAAGACCAGACACTACAAGAAAAGCATCACGATTACTTAAAGATGATAATGGCAAAGAAAGGTGAGAACATTATTACCTTCATAAATGAATGCTGTATGTGCAATATTCAAATCCACTTGGTGGATTGACTCAGGAGCAACTGTTCATGTTGCTAATTCCTTACAGGGATTCCGTTCGACGAGGACTACGCAAAGAAACGAAAGATGCATTAAAGTTACAAATGGAGTCCAAGCTGAAGTTGAAGCCGTTGGCGATCTTTCATTAGAGTTAGCTAATGGCTCCAATCTTTTACTTAGAGATGTCCTTTTTGTTCCCTCTTTACAGAGGAATTTGATTAGTGTTTCAAATTTGGACAAAGATGGTTATGATTGTAATTTTGGAAATGGCAAGTGTGAAATAATTTTTAATAAAGAATGTGTTGGTCTTGCCATATTACAAAATGAGCTTTATTTGTTATCATTATGTGATGATGTGAATGTCGTATGCGATAATGGGAACGTCGCGTGCGAGAAAGTGATTGAATCCTCGTCTACGAATGTAAACAGAAAACGAAAGAGAACTCATAATGAATCGTCGAAATTATGGCACTGTCGTTTAGGCCATATTTCGAGGGGAGAATAGAAAGACTAGTTAAGAATGAAATTCTTCCTCTATTAGAGTTCTCAGACTTAGAACAATGCAGAGAATGCATTAAAGGAAAATATGTAAAGAAAATTAAGAAAGACGCCAAAAGAAGCACAGGAGTTCTACAAATTGTTCACACAGACATTTGTGGTCCTTTTCCTGTGAAAAGTGTGGATGGATATGACTCGTTCATAACATTCACGGATGATTACTCCCGTTATGGATATATTTATCCAATCAAAGAAAGAAATGAAGCCTTGAATAAATTCAAGATATTTAAAATCAAGTTGAAAACCAACACTATTTAAAGATTAAGATAGTTCGATCTGATCGTGGGGGAGTACTACGGTCGACATACCCCATATGGACAAGTTCCTGGACCTTTTGCAAGGTTTTTACAGGAAAATAGCATAGTGGCCCAGTATTCTACACCGGGCGAACCTCAGCAAAATGGAGTAGCTGAAAGACGCAACCGTACCCTGATGGATATGGTGCGAAGCATGATGAGCTACTCCACACTCCCATTGAGTTTATGGATGGGCGTTGAAAACCACCATTCATATTCTCAATAGAGTGCCTAGTAAGTCGGTGCCCAAAACACCGTACGAGTTGTGGACAGGAAGAGCTCCCTCACTAAACCACTTGCGTGTGTGGGGAAGTCCTGCTGAGGCTAAAGTATTTAACCCAAACCTTGGGAAGCTTGATCCCAAAACAGTAAGTTGCCATTTCATTGGCTACCCTGAAAAGTCAAAAGGTTTTCGTTCTCTTCATCGAGCATGATATACAAAGTTTGTAGAAACGAGACACGCTGTCTTCTTAGAGGATGAAATGATGAGGGGGAGCATGGTAGCTCGAGAGTTTGATCTTGAAGAGAAGCGGGTATATGTGCCCACTCCGATGATTCAAGAGCCACTCTTCACACTACTGCTTTGTTCTTTGCACCGACGGTACAAGACAACTGTGGTGCCAAGACTGCTATTGTCCCTCTGTGGCAACAATGAATGAGAATGAGGAACCCGTTCTTGAGATCCTATAGAACCCATTGCCACAAATGAGGGGAGCAACAATGCCTCAAATGAAAGATGTACCAAATGAGGAAGCCAGGAGGTCTCAAAGAGTAAGAAGATCAACTATTTCGATGATTATCGATTTATCATACTGAGGAATTTCAAATGGAGGATGATCCCACCTCATTTGAAGAAGCCATGAGAAGCGAAAATTCTTCAAAATGGCTTGAGGCCATGGAAGAGGAAATGAGGTCCATGAAGGCTAATAAAGTCTGGGACTTGGAAATTATTCCTAAAGGAGCCAAAACAGTAGGCTGTAAATGGGTCTACAAAACAAAGCTTGACTCCCAAGGGAATGTAGAAAGATACAAAGCACGACTTGTGGCAAAAGGCTTTACGCAAAGAGAAGGGATTGATTACAATGAGACCTTTTCTCCAGTCTCCTGTAAAGATTCCTTCAGAATCATAATGGCATTAGAAGGGATTGAAGTGGTCGTAGGCCTTGCGGAACTGGTCGTGGACCTTCTTGAAGTGGTCGTAGACCTTCTTGAACTGGTCGTAGGCCTTCTTGAAGTGGTCGTAATCCTAGATTTCTGAGTACAAGTAAATCGTCTCCATTAGGCAGCATCATAGAGTTCTCAAATAATACACTCAGCCCTAGAAACGATTTTACCTGATAGATTAAGTCACGTGCTCTAGCTCTTGTCATAGGACCTTGTAGTCCAACACCCAAATCTGAAGGTCTTGTGTAGTACGTGTATCAGAAGGAGGGATGTCCTCATCATACTCCCTTCTTGAATAGGAGTCGTCCTCGACTCAAGCTCATCTTCTTCTCCCACGTATGGTTTCAAATCGAAATGTTAAATGTGGGCTAACCCCAAAATCTGCAGTAATTCTAACTGATATGCATTATTATTTATCTTCTTAATTATCTTAAACGGTCCTGCAGCTCTAGGCATCAACTTTGATTTTCTTAATTCCGGAAATCTATCCTTTCTCAAATGAACCCAAACTAAATCACCTGGTTCTATTTTGACAACTTTCCTACCTTTATTTCCAGCAACCCTATACTTTTCAATCATCGCTCTATATTCTCTTTAGTGGTCTTATGCAACTTGAGAATAAATGCAAGACGCTTCTTAGCATCTAAATTTATTTTTTCGAGGTTGGTAAAGGTAGTAAATCAATAGGAGCACGGGGTTAAAACCATACACTACACAAACGGACTTACCTTGGTGGTGGAGTGTACTGACCTATTGTAAGTAAACTCAATATGCGGTAAACACTCTTCCCACATCTTCAAGTTCTTCTTTAAAACAGCCCGCAACATGGTGGATAATGTGCGGTTGACAACCTCCGTTTGTCCATCAGTTTGGGGATGACACGTAGTAGAAAACAGCAGCTTTGTCCCCAATTTATTCCAAAGCGATCTCCAAAAGTGGCTCAAAAACTTCGCATCGCGATCCGAGACAATAGTATTGGGCACTCCATGTAAGCGAACGATTTCCCTGAAAAACAAATCAGCTATGTTTGTAGCATCATCGCTCTTGTGACAAGATATAAAATGTGCTATTTTAGAAAATCGATCCACTACAACAAATATACTATCTCTCCCCCACTTTGTCCTAGGCAATCCTAAAACAAAATCCATAGAAATATCCTCCCAAGGGGCACTAGGAATAGGAAGAGGCATATAAAGTCCATGTGGATTGAGACGGGACTTAGCTTTGTTGCATGTAGTGCGGCCCGAGCCACGTGGCGCCGACATCACGCCTCATCTTTGGCCAAAAGAAGTGGGTGGTCAGCACATCTTCTCTTTTTGCTCCAAAATGCGCCATCAAACCTCCTCCATGTGCCTCCTGTAACAACAAAAGACGAACAGAGTTAGCTGGAATGCATAGCTTGTTAGCACGATAGATCAAACCATCATTCAGCACATAGTTATTCCATATCTTCCCTTCTTTACAATGTTCAAGCACTTCCTTAAAGTCCAAATCAGTGACATATAAACTCTTAATGGCCTCCAAACCAAAAATCTTATGGTCAAGTTGAGATAACATGGTATAACGCCTAGAGAGCGATCAAGAATCACATTGTCCTTACCTTTCTTATGCTTTATGACATATGGAAACGACTCAATAAATTCTACCCAATTAGCATGTCGTTTATTCAGTTTAGCTTGACTTCTAATATGTTTTAGCGATTCATGATCAGAATGTATAACAAATTCTTTGGGCCATAAATAATGTTGCCAAGTTTGAAGCACACGAACTAAAGCATACAATTCTTTGTCATAGGTGGAATAATTCAAACTAGGCCCATTTAGTTTCTCGCTAAAATATGCGACCGGTTTACCTTCTTGAATCAATACACCACCTATTCCAATCCCGCTAGCGTCACATTCAATCTCAAAAGTCTTACCAAAATCAGGGAGTTGGAGTAGGGGTGCTTGGGTGAGCTTCTCTTTCAACAAGTTGAATGCCTTCTCTTGCGCAGGTCCCCATTGGAAAGGCACTCCTTTCTTTGTCAATTCATTCAATGGTGCGGCAATGGTGCTGAAATCCCGCACAAAACGCCGATAGAATCCAGCAAGGCCGTGGAAGCTCCGCACCTGTGACACAGTGGTCGGTGTCGGCCAGCTTTGGATGGCTACAATCTTTGTCTCATCCACCTCAATTCCCTGTGGTGTCACAACATATCCAAGAAACGCAACTCGATCGGTGCAAAAGGTGCACTTTTCGAGGTTACCAAACAAACGTGCGTCTCTCAAAGCATTAAAAACAGCACGTATATGATTCAAATGTAGCTCATGTGACTTGCTATAAATCAAGATATCATCAAAGTAAACCACCACAAATTTTCCAATGAAAGGACGTAAAACCTCGTTCATCAAACGCATAAAAGTACTAGGTGCATTAGTTAGACCGAAAGGCATCACTAACCACTCATATAATCCGAACTTAGTTTTAAAAGCAGTTTTCCATTCATCTCTTAATTTCATTCTAATCTGGTGGTAACCACTCCGCAAGTCAATCTTTGTGAAAATAATAGAACCACTCAATTCATCTAGCATGTCGTCTAGCCTTGGGATAGGATGACGATACCTTATAGTAATGTTATTAATAGCTCTGCAATCAACACACATACGCCAACTACCGTCTTTCTTAGGAACCAAAAGAATCGAACAAAGACAAGGACTAAGGCTTTCTCTTACGTACCCACGGTCCGTAAGATCTTGGACTTGTCATTGAATTTCCTTAGTCTCCTCTGGATTGGTCCTATATGCAAGACGGTTTGGCAAAGTCGCCTCTGGGATCAAATCAATTTGATGCTCTATCCCTCGAATAGGTGGTAATCCCGGGGGTACCTTAGCTGGGAATACATCCACATACTCCTGCAAAAGGTTAGCAATAGCAGGAGGCAAAGAGCTAGCTATATCCTCAAGTGAGTATAAGGTATTTTTGCATATCAAAGCATAGCATGGCAACTCATTATCACAAATTTCAGCAAGTTCAGATTTAGTGGCAATCATAACACATCCCTTCAATTTAATCCCCTCGGACTTAGGACTAGACGCCACTTTCTCCCTTTTAGGTGGAAAACACGTTTTGCTACTTGCTGATTTTCAGAATCATGCTTATCGGTTTTTCTTTCATTTTTAGCGCGCTCTTCTTCATCTTTCAAAATCTCAGCTGGTGTCAAAGGCAATAACTTAATCTTCTTGCCCTTGTGTAAGAACGAGTAGGTGTTAGCTCTACCATGGTGCAAAACATCATTGTCATATATCCAAGGCCTCCGAGCAATAAAGAGCAGCTTGCATCGGTACTATATCAAAGTCGAACTATCTTTGTAATTACTAGCTGAAAATTGCACGTTCACAACTTTGTTTACCTTTAACTTACCACACGAATTGAACCATTGGATGTAGTAGGGACGTGGGTGGGGTTGTGTGGTCAAGCCAAGCTTCTCGACCATCTCGGAGCTTGCAAGGTTGTTGCAGCTCCTCCATCAACGATGACTCTGCAGCTCTGTCCTTCACAAGAAATCTGGTTTGAAACAAGTTATGCCGCTGATTTTGCTCCGCCTCTCCACTTGTGCGCCAAAGACTCGTTGCGTAACAAGGCTCATATGATACTCGGTGTCAACAGCAGCTACTTGCTCCTCTACACCATCAGTATCACTGTCAGTTTCGTCTCCTCCACCTGCAATGTTAGCTGCAAGTACATATTCATCTTCAATATCACTAGTACTTACATATCCACCGTCTGTAGTGGCAAGGTATGCTCGTTGACTTGGGCAGTCCTTCATGACGTGTCCCATTCCCTTGCAACGGTGGAAAATAATCCTGTGGTACGACCGGTGGAAGCAACCGAGAAGAACTCTTGGTGGAGCTCAGACACTAGTAGGTTTGCTTACCTCGGGTGCATGTGATGTGGTCGGAGGTGTTCTGAACGCACCCTACTCGAGGAGGGGCAGCAGACCGTGTAGCCGAAAGTGGGGTGTTTTGGCTTGCCCCAAGATCGGTCGTGGTGTAGACATGCTCCCAAAATTATTCCTTGGCCTCTGTTGTCGTCCCTGCAATTCTTTTTCTGCCAAACATGCAAGTTGGAACAATCTAGGGACACTATCGTATTCTTTGTAATCCACTATGTCCTGAATTTCACGTCTTAATCCTCCATAAAACGTGCTATTGCAGCTTCTTCATCCTCAATAATATCACAACGCAACATGCTAATTTGTAGCTCCTGATAATATTCTTCTACGGATCTATTACCTTGATTTAAGCGCTGCAATTTATTACGCAAATCACGCTTAAAAGAAGGTGGGACAAATCATTACGCATAGCAATCTTTAAACCATCCCACGTAGTAGGCGCTAATCCTTGGTGCAAACCCTATTCCACCAAATGATGGCAAAGTTTTTAAATTCACTTGTGGCTTGCCTAACTCTATGCACTTCAGAACTAAGTGAGCATTCAATTTTGTTCTACCGCATCTCCCAATCTAGATATATTTCTGCATCATAAGCACCCGCAAAAGATGGTATAGTGAATTTGACTTTAGCATATGGATCATCATGGGCATTATGTTGCTGAAAATTGTTACCTCTCATACCTTGACGGTTGAAGTTCACCGGGTCCGCTTGTCGTGCATCAAAGGCGCCGTGGTCGTGCATCTCATTATCATTATCAAACTCATGGTCATGGGTCGCACCATGAGGTTCCACACGACCAACGCTTGGTGGTCGATTCACCATTCTTTCGAGGCGTAGTGAGCGCCGCAATACTATCGTTGATTGAACGTTGTAATGTGATCGTGGTAGCCTGAAGCTTCCTGTCGATGTCCTCATTAACGGTAGTGCGTTGTTCATCCAATAGCTTCATGAGCTCTTCCCTCAAAATACACTCTTGCGCATCCAATCCTTCACCTGACATGGTTAGTAGGAGACAAAAGACAACACAAAAGGTATTATCCCTATTACTATTAGGTGGTCGGAAGGTGGAATCACACACTCTCAAGCGTCTTACCAAGCTCTTATGAGTTTCTTACCAAATTGCAGCAGGTGGTCCGATCGGCGAAGGTGGGATGTACGATCACGGCGGAGGCGAATCGAGGATCCAACTGAGGCGAAAGTATGTGGAGCTCGGATAGGCAATGTTTAGTAGCAAGGAATAGCAATAATGAAATCAGATTAGCAAAGTGAATAAAAGTCCACAAGATCACCATTCTTGTCGCCCAAACGCTGCTCCTAAAACTAGCTCAAGCAAACAGAAGGATAGGGTAGATACAAACACAATCGGATCCAAAATCACAAAGCAACTCCTTCTTTCTTTTCTTTTTTTTCTTTTTTTTTTGCACTCTTTGCTTTCTTTCTTTCTTTCTTTTTTTTTGACTGCAAAAACCCAACCTAGGGTTTCCTTTTTTTTTGCGAATGTGACCTTGACTCAAAACTCTTCAAAACCCTTTTCTGGGTCTATGGATATATATGGGTCACAAACTTTTTCCGGAGAGCAGGGGTAAAAAGGTAATTAAAAGATCCGACCAGTCGATTGTTTCCGACCAGGTGGTGGGGTGTCCGAGAGCAACAAGATAATAAATAGGGTTGTCGGACACGAGTGGTCGGTCGAATCCGACCAGGCGTTTGTTTCCGACCAGGTCGAGAAGCCGAATCCGAGTAGGTGGTCGTATGGGGGGGGTGTTGTGGTCGTATGGGGGTGGTGTTGTGGTCGTATTGGGGGGTGTCTAGAAGATCGACACAGCAAAGACTCGACGCTAGAAACTAGATTACGACGACTAGACCAGCAACAAAGACACCGACAATGGACTCGAACTCAACAACGCGAAACTGAAAACACAATTGCGAAGGCACAAAGTGGTTTGGACAGCGGAATAATTACGATCTAAATTTTTTTTTGTAGGGCAATTTTCTGGACTCTAGGTGATGGAACAAAACTCACAAAAAGGGGGTAAACGAAATTACCTAACGGGCAACCTTAGCTCTGATACCACTTGATGAGTCACGGCGGCCCGATCTTCCGATAGGTTCGATTTGGTTCGTCGTGAGGACGTTGACGCTTTGAGGCTTCCGACCAACAGATGGTCACCTCGCAATTCGCTACACCCGCACGCCTGTCGTTATCGACCACGCTTGCACGCGATCGACCTTACCACGAAGGTTATGGTTCCCGCAAGCAATCAAGCAACTCACAAGAACAAGGTAGATGCAATCAATTGTATTGCGGATATGGATGAAGTTTACAAGTGGGGTTCCTCAAACCGATAATCGTGGCGCAATTGGCGTAATAATCTAAGAAAACCCGCCTCTAAACTACGGCGCTCTCAGATATATATAGGGGACGTGAGGAGGTCGACCTAGGGTTGTGCGCCGTGGGATGAGGCGTACACAACTCGGACTCCGATCTCGTCACGCTTACAAAGTCTTATTAGTTTCCAAACGGTGACGCAAAGACCTTGTGTCGCGTATTTCGGTCGAAGATCTAGTCGTAGGATCGGTCCTAGGGTGGTCTTGAGGAGTCCATGCTATCTTTGGTCATAGATTGTGTCCAACGAGTACTGTGCTCGCCTCTCTGGTCGTAGAGTGCTCCCAACGAGTCATCTGATCGTAGGCCTACTTGAAGTGGTCGTAGGCCTTGCGGAACTGGTCGTGGACCTTCTTGAAGTGGTCGTAGACCTTCTTGAACTGGTCGTAGGCCTTCTTGAAGTGGTCGTAATCCTAGATTTCTGAGTACAAGTAAATCGTCTCCATTAGGCAGCATCATAGAGTTCTCAAATAATACACTCAGCCCTAGAAACGATTTTACCTGATAGATTAAGTCACGTGCTCTAGCTCTTGTCATAGGACCTTGTAGTCCAACACCCAAATCTGGAAGGTCTTGTGTAGTACGTGTATCCGAAGGAGGGATGTCCTCATCATACTCCCCTTCTTGAATAGGAGTCGTCCTCGACTCAAGCTCATCTTCTTCTCCCACGTATGGTTTCAAATCTGAAATGTTAAATGTGGGGCTAACCCCAAAATCTGCAGGTAATTCTAACTGATATGCATTATTATTTATCTTCTTAATTATCTTAAACGGTCCTGCAGCTCTAGGCATCAACTTTGATTTTCTTAATTCCGGAAATCTATCCTTTCTCAAATGAACCCAAACTAAATCACCTGGTTCTATTTTGACAACTTTCCTACCTTTATTTCCAAAGAACCCTATACTTTTCACATACGCCTATATTCTCTTTAGTGGTCTCATGCAACTTGAGAATAAATGCAAGACGCTTCTTAGCATCTAAATTTATTTTTTCGGAGGTTGGTAAAGGTAGTAAATCAATAGGAGCACGGGGTTAAAACCATACACTACCCGAAACGGACTTACCTTGGTGGTGGAGTGTAATCGACCTATTGTAAGTAAACTCAATATGCGGTAAACACTCTTCCCACATCTTCAAGTTCTTCTTTAAAACAACCCGCAACATGGTGGATAATGTGCGGTTGACAACCTCCGTTTGTCCATCAGTTTGGGGATGACACGTAGTAGAAAACAGCAGCTTTGTCCCCAATTTATTCCAAAGCGATCTCCAAAAGTGGCTCAAAACTTCGCATCGCGATCCGAGACAATAGTATTGGGCACTCCATGTAGCGAACGATTTCAAAAAACAAATCAGCTATGTTTGTAGCATCATCGCTCTTGTGACAAGATATAAAATGTGCTATTTTAGAAAATCGATCCACTACAACAAATATACTATCTCTCCCCCACTTTGTCCTAGGCAATCCTAAAACAAAATCCATAGAAATATCCTCCCAAGGGGCACTAGGAATAGGAAGAGGCATATAAAGTCCATGTGGATTGAGACGGGACTTAGCTTTGTTGCATGTAGTGCAGCGAGCCACGTAGCGCTCGACATCACGCCTCATCTTTGGCCAAAAGAAGTGGGTGGTCAAGACATCTTCTGTCTTTTTGCTCCAAAATGCGCCATCAAACCTCCTCCATGTGCCTCTGTAACAACAAAAGACGAAACAGAGTTAGGTGGAATGCATAGCTTGTTAGCACGATAGATCAAACCATCATTCAGCACATAGTTATTCCATATCTTCCCTTCTTTACAATGTTCAAGCACTTCCTTAAAGTCCAAATCAGTGACATATAAACTCTTAATGGCCTCCAAACCAAAAATCTTATGGTCAAGTTGAGATAACATGGTATAACGTCTAGAGAGCGATCAAGAATCACATTGTCCTTACCTTTCTTATGCTTTATGACATATGGAAACGACTCAATAAATTCTACCCAATTAGCATGTCGCTTATTCAGTTTAGCTTGACTTCTAATATGTTTTAGCGATTCATGATCGTAATGTATAACAAATTCTTTGGGCCATAAATAATGTTGCCAAGTTTGAAGCACACGAACTAAAGCATACAATTCTTTGTCATAGGTGGAATAATTCAAACTAGGCCCATTTAGTTTCTCGCTAAAATATGCGATCGGTTTACCTTCTTGAATCAATACACCACCTATTCCAATCCCGCTAGCGTCACATTCAATCTCAAAAGTCTTACCAAAATCAGGGAGTTGGAGTAGGGGTGCTTGGGTGAGCTTCTCTTTCAACAAGTTGAATGCCTTCTCTTGCGCAGGTCCCCATTGGAAAGGCACTCCTTTCTTTGTCAATTCATTCAATGGTGCGGCAATGGTGCTGAAATCCCGCACAAAACGCCGATAGAATCCAAAGAAGGCCGTGGAAGCTCCGCTGTGACACGATGGTCGGTGTCGGCCAGCTTTGGATGGCTACAATCTTTGTCTCATCCACCTCAATTCCTGTGGTGTCACAACATATCCAAGAAACGCAACTCGATCGGTGCAAAGGTGCACTTTTCGAGGTTACCAAACAAACGTGCGTCTCTCAAAGCATTAAAAACAGCACGTATATGATTCAAATGTAGCTCATGTGACTTGCTATAAATCAAGATATCATCAAAGTAAACCACCACAAATTTTCCAATGAAAGGACGTAAAACCTCGTTCATCAAGCGCATAAAAGTACTAGGTGCATTAGTTAGACCGAAGGCATCACTAACCACTCATATAATCCGAACTTAGTTTTAAAAGCGGTTTTCCATTCATCTCTTAATTTCATTCTAATCTGTGGTAACCACTCCGCAAGTCAATCTTTGTGAAAATAATAGAACCACTCAATTCATCTAGCATGTCGTCTAGCCTTGGGATAGGATGACGATACCTTATAGTAATGTTATTAATGGCTCGCAATCAACACACATCGCCAACTACCGTCTTTCTTAGGAACCAAAAGAACTGGAGCAAAGACAAGGACTAAGGCTTTCTCTTACGTACCCACGGTCCAGAAGATCTTGGACTTGTCGCTGAATTTCCTTAGTCTCCTCTGGATTGGTCCTATATGCAGCACGGTTTGGCAAAGTCGCTCCTGGGATCAAATCAATTTGATGCTCTATCCCTCGAATAGGTGGTAATCCCGGGGGTACCTTAGCTGGGAATACATCCACATACTCCTGCAAAAGGTTAGCAATAGCAGGAGGCAAAGAGCTAGCTATATCCTCAAGTGAGTATAAGGTATTTTTGCATATCAAAGCATAGCATGGCAACTCATTATCACAAATTTCAGCAAGTTCAGATTTAGTGGCAATCATAACACATCCCTTCAATTTAATCCCCTCAGACTTAGGACTAGACGCCACTTTCTCCCTTTTAGGTGGGAAAACACGTTTTGCTACTTGCTGATTTTCAGAATCATGCTTATCGGTTTTTCTTTCATTTTTAGCGCGCTCTTCTTCATCTTTCAAAATCTCAGCTGGTGTCAAAGGCAATAACTTAATCTTCTTGCCCTTGTGTAAGAACGAGTAGGTGTTAGCTCTACCATGGTGCAAAACATCATTGTCATATATCCAAGGCCTACCGAGCAATAAAGAGCAGGCTTGCATCGGTACTATATCAAAGTCAGAACTATCTTTGTAATTACTAGCTGAAAATTGCACGTTCACAACTTTGTTTACCTTTAACTTACCACACGAATTGAACCATTGGATGTAGTAGGGACGTGGGTGGGGTTGTGTGGTCAAGCCAAGCTTCTCGACCATCTCGGAGCTTGCAAGGTTGTTGCAGCTCCCTCCATCAACGATGACTCTGCAGGCTCTGTCCTTCACAAGAAATCTGGTTTGAAACAAGTTATGCCGTTGATTTTGCTCCGCTCTCTCCACTTGTGCGCTCAGCACTCGTTGCGTAACAAGGCTCATATGATACTCGGTGTCAACAGCAGCTACTTGCTCCTCTACACCATCAGTATCACTGTCTGTTTCGTCTCCTCCACCTGCAATGTTAGCTGCAAGTACATATTCATCTTCAATATCACTAGTACTTACATATCCACCGTCTGTAGTGGCAAGGTATGCTCGTTGACTTGGGCAGTCCTTCATGACGTGTCCCATTCCCTTGCAACGGTGGAAAATAATCCGATGAATACGACCGGTGGAAGCAACCGAGAAGAACTCTTGGTGGAGCACAGTACACTAGTAGGTTTGCTTACCTCGGGTGCATGTGATGTGGTCGGAGGTGCCGCTGAACGCACCCTACTCGAGGAGGGGCAGCGGACCGTGTAGCCAAAGTGGGGTGTTTTGGCTTGCCCCAAGACCGGTCGTGGTGTAGACATGCTCCCAAAATTATTCCTTGGCCTCTGTTGTCGTCCCCCGCAATTCTTTTTACGCCAAACATGCAAGTTGGAACAATCTAGGGACACTATCGTATTCTTTGTAATCCACTATGTCACGAATTTCACGTCTTAATCCTCCATAAAAACGTGCTATTGCAGCTTCTTCATCCTCAATAATATCACAACGCAACATGCTAATTTGTAGCTCCTGATAATATTCTTCTACGGATCTATTACCTTGATTTAAGCGCTGCAATTTATTACGCAAATCACGTTTAAAAGAAGGTGGGACAAATCTGTTACGCATAGCAATCTTTAAACCATCCCACGTAGTAGGCGCTAATCCTTCGGTGCAAACCCTATTCCACCAAATGATGGCAAAGTTTTTAAATTCACTTGTGGCTTGCCTAACTCTATGCACTTCAGGAACTAAGTGAGCATTCAATTTTGTTCTCTGGCATCTCCCAATCTAGATATATTTCTGCATCATAAGCACCCGCAAAAGATGGTATAGTGAATTTGACTTTAGCATATGGATCATCATGGGCATTATGTTGCTGAAAATTGTTACCTCTCATACCTTGACGGTTGAAGTTCAGCCGGTTCCGTTGTCGTGCATCAAAGGCGTCGTGGTCGTGCATCTCATTATCATTATCAAACTCATGGTCATGGGCTGCACCATGAGGTTCCACACGACCAACGTTTGGTGGTCGATTCACCATTCTTTCGAGGCGTGTAGTGAGCGCCGCAATACTATCGTTGATTGAACGTTGTAATGTGATCGTGGTAGCCTGAAGCTTCCTGTCGATGTCCTCATTAACGGTAGTGCGTTGTTCATCCAATAGCTTCATGAGCTCTTCCCTCAAAATACACTCTTGCGCATCCAATCCTTCACCTGACATGGTTAGTAGGAGACAAAAGACAACACAAAAGGTATTATCCCTATTACTATTAGGTGGTCGGAAGGTGGAATCACACACTCTCAAGCGTCTTACCAAGCTCTTATGAGTTTCTTACCAAATTGCAGCAGGTGGTCTGATCGGCGAAGGTGGGATGTACGATCACGGCGGAGGCGAATGCGAGGATCCAATCTGAGGGCCGAAAGTATGTGGAGCTCGGATAGGCAATGTTTAGTAGCAAGGAATAGCAATAATGAAATCAGATTAGCAAAGCTGAATAAAAGTCCACGATGATTCGCCACGATTCTTTGGCCCAAACGCGTTCCTAAAACTAGCTCAAGCAAACAGAAGGATAGGGTAGATACAAACACAATCGGATCCAAAATCACAAAGCAACTCCTTCTTTCTTTTCTTTTTTTTTTTTTTTTGCACTCTTTGCTTTCTTTCTTTCTTTCTTTTTTTTTGACTGCAAAAACCCAACCTAGGGTTTCCTTTTTTTTGCGAATGTGACCTTGACTCAAAACTCTTCAAAACCCTTTTCTGGGTCTATGGATATATATGGGTCACAAACTTTTTCCGGAGAGCAGGGGTAAAAAGGTAATTAAAAGATCCGACCAGTCGATTGTTTCCGACCAGGTGGTGGGGTGTCCGAGAGCAACAAGATAATAAATAGGGTTGTCGGACACGAGTGGTCGGTCGAATCCGACCAGCGTTTGTTTCCACTGTGTCGAGAGCCGAATCCGAGTAGGTGGTCGTATGGGGGTGTTGTGGTCGTATGGGGTGGTGTTGTGGTCGTATTGGGGGGTGTCTAGAAGATCGACACAGCAAAGACTCGACGCTAGAAACTAGATTACGACGACTAGACCAGCAACAAAGACACCGACAATGGACTCGAACTCAACAACGCGAAACTGAAAACACAATTGCGAAGGCACAAAGTGGTTTGGACAGCGGAATAATTACGATCTAAATTTTTTTGTAGGGCAATTTTCTGGACTCTAGGTGATGGAACAAAACTCACAAAAAGGGGATAAACGAAATTACCTAACGGGCAACCTTAGCTCTGATACCACTTGATGAGTCACGGCGGCCCGATCTTCCGATAGGTTCGATTTGGTTCGTCGTGAGGACGTTGACGCTTTGAGGCTTCCGACCAACAGATGGTCACCTCGCAATTCGCTACACCCGCACGCCTGTCGTTATCGACCACGCTTGCACGCGATCGACCTTACCACGAAGGTTATGGTTCCTGCAAGCAATCGAAGCAACTCACAAGAACAAGGTAGATGCAATCTGAATTGTATTGCGGATATGGATGAAGTTTACAAGTGGGGTTCCTCAAACCGATAATCGGCGAAACTGCAATTGGCAGAATAATCTAAGAAAAACCCGCCTCTAAACTACGGCTCTTTCAGTATATATAGGGGGCGTGAGGAGGTCGACCTAGGTTGTGCGGCCGTGGGATGAGGCGTACACAACACGGACTCGATCTCGCCACGTTTACAAAGTCTTATTAGTTTCCAAAGCGGTGACGCAAACCTTGTGTCGCGTATTTACGGTCGAAGATCTAGTCGTGGGACTGGTCCTAGGGTGGTCTTGAGGAGTCCATGCTATCTTTGGTCATAGATTGTGTCCAACGAGTATCGTGCTCGCCTCTCGGTCGTAGAGTGCTCCCAACGAGTCATCTGGTCGTAGGCCTACTTGAAGTGGTCGTAGGCCTTGCGGAACTGGTCGTGGACCTTCTTGAAGTGGTCGTAGACCTTCTTGAACTGGTCGTAGGCCTTCTTGAAGTGGTCGTAATCCTAGATTTCTGAGTACAAGTAAATCATCTCCATTAGGCAGCATCATAGAGTTCTCAAATAATACACTCAGCCCTAGAAACGATTTTACCTGATAGATTAAGTCACGTGCTCTAGCTCTTGTCATAGGACCTTGTAGTCCAACACCCAAATCTGGAAGGTCTTGTGTAGTACGTGTATCCGAAGGAGGGATGTCCTCATCACAT
This sequence comes from Hsuehochloa calcarea, assembly GCA_036346395.1. Taxonomy (NCBI): domain Eukaryota; kingdom Viridiplantae; phylum Streptophyta; class Magnoliopsida; order Poales; family Poaceae; genus Hsuehochloa; species Hsuehochloa calcarea. The sequence goes on from CM070606.1 coordinate 937,611, forward strand.
ACATAGAGAAAGTCTTAAAGAAATTTGGGATGCATAAATGTAGTCCTTCACCTGCACCTATAGTCAAGGGCGACAGATATGGGGATTTTCAATGCCCCAGGAACCAGTATGAGATCGATCAAATGAAAGCGGTTCCATATGCTTCAGCTGTCGGAAGCTTACAGTATGCTCTAGTGTGCACAAGCCCTGACTTAGCTTTTGTTACCGGGTTACTTGGCAGATTCCAGAGCAATCTTGGAATAGAACATTGGAAATTGATAAAGAAAGTCTTGCGTTATTTGCAAGGAACAAAAGGCCTCATGATGACATACAGAAGATCAGATTTACTCCATATAGTGGGGTATACAGATTCTGATTTTACGGGAGATGATAGAAAGTCAACATCTGGATATGTGTTCACTCTCGCTGGAGGAGCTATATTGTGGAAAAGCTCAAAGCAAACCGTCACTACATCGTCCACAATGTATGCCGAGTTTGTAGCATGTTATGAGGCTACGGGGCAGGTGAACTGGCTAAAGAAGTTCATACCCGGTTTAAAAGTGGTTGACGACATCAATAGACCACTTAAGTTGTATCGCGATAATGAACCAAAGAAGAATGTATGCCCACAACAATAAGTCAAGTGGTGCTGCCAAACACATTGACATAAAGTACTATATTGTGAAAGATAAAGTTCGGGATCAAATTATAAATCTTGAGCATATAAGTACCGCAAAGATGTTAGCGGATCCGCTTACTAAAGGCTTACCACCCAACGTGTTCAGAGAACATATAGCCGGCATGGGTTTAAGGGAAAGCCTATGATTCCTGGACTAAAAGATGGCCTAAAAGATTAAAGTAACTATTTCAGAACAAGGAGGTGTATTGTAGCTGTTGAATCTATCGGCGATTGACCGTGACGATGAGACACGTTCTATGCACCAATCTGTGATGGAATGAGTAAAGTCAAAAGCAATTAAAGATAAAGCATAGATTGAGATCAAGGGGGAGAATGTTAGAATGATCTCCTCAGAGGCATTTGGCCCAACGGCCAAATGCCTCATTCCCCTTTGGTCGCACTCGATCGGGGCGCCCATTGTTGGTGGTGGGCCTCGTCGCCGCCGCTATATATAGAGGTGGGGGCCGGGGCGGCACGGACCCCAAGGTTCATCGTGCCGCCACCACAAACCCTAACCGACACAAACCCTAGACCGATCGGAACGGGGGCGCTCAAGCGACGGGAAGCTCCACCGCCGGCCACCTCTACCCAGGGAAATCGCCGCCGACGGGAGACCGCTCTTCTTCTACACCGATGGCCAACTCTTCCTCCTCTACATCGGACGGTAACCGAACCAACCGCTCTCTCTCTCTCTCGGTTTCTCTCACGAACCCAAAACAAGATCAAAACCCCAAAAGCATAGACTAGCATATAACACATACTTGTTCCGCCTCAATGAGCATTCTTGTCTCGCATTACTTCTCCTGAATCATGCTTTGTACTGAAGATGATCTTCAAGATGACAACCACCTTTCTAACTGATAGAGGGGTAAACAAATCAAGATAGCACACCAGGTAATGTTAATGGAGGATTGTTTTGAAGGAACTCAACGGTCAGGCAATTAAGAAGAAGCGATTGGAGAAGAAGGCTAATCATTTGATTTTTTTTTTTGGGTATTTTTTTGGGTATACAATTAAGGTATACAACGGTCAGGCAATGAGTTATATGCATGTTGTGTAAAAGCAACTTAAGTCTTTGTTTTCTCTAACGCTTATGTACTCGATTTGACTTTGTAAGAATCAAAACGGTTTCTTTGAAATTTCTTCATTGCGACAATGCTTTTAATAGTAGCGGTCTGTCCCATCGTGGAGCACGGAGTAGTCCAGAAAAAGAGAAGTCATTTGATGTGTACAGTGACAAAATTATACGATTTGTTTAGAGCAGAGTGGTCCGTGCAATTGCGATGTTAGATTTGCTTTAAAATTTATGGTACCAAATGATATAACCTAGATGTTTGAGGATATATTTACATATCTTGTAGGTTATTTAAATTTTTAAAATATTATAAATATTGAAAATGATCATATATAGAAGTTTGAATAAAAATACAGCTTAATAAACCTAATTGTAGTACTAGCTTTGATGGAAGAAAATTATTGAACATAATAAGTTATTGGGTTCTTAGAAACATAGCCACTCTCTATCATGCTTGAATCATGTAGCTGCATGTCCATATTCTTCCTCCATTAGTTACTCTTTTCCAAAATGTATGCATGCACATCTCTTTATTTAATCTCAAGCAATATATTGATTATGTGTGCAATAAATTATCTTATAGTTTACATAGTGTTAGAGTACTTTACTCATGAATACACCAATGCACCATGGGTGACCTACCTTCCCTCAAACGCTGGCTGCTTCATCGAACCGTGTGTCTTCTATCTCTTCTTGCAAACACAAATTTTCCACTTCAGCCTCCAACAACAAGCTCAATTCTTGATGGATCACTCTCAACTACTACCCCTCCGCAATACTATACCACATATGGCTGTTCGTTCGGTATTTTTGGTTTATACAGCTCGGTAAATACAGAATTGTTAGTTCGGTAAATATAGTATTATAAAAAAAATACGATTTTGTATCGGTAAATACCGATATATTTTCGGTACGGTATCGGCGAATACTAAATTTACCAAAATTAACACGAATTGACAACCATACACGAGTCGGGGACTAGCTAACAACTGCGAATCTACTAGTCATCGATCGTTTTTCTCTACGTAAGTATGGATACGGACCATAAATGAATGTACACCGTGGAATAAAAAACTATCGCTAGTCACTACAAGCTGTCCACCAATCGTTTTTTTTTTTTTTACCCAAAAAAAACCGAATCCTGAAAAACAATGGAATAAAAAACTCTACCGAATACCGGTCAAACCGAGTTAACCGATATGGTATGGTTTTTTCAGTTCGGTGGCAAAATGAACCTCACTAATACCACATAGTTATCTTCTAGTTCTCTCTAATTGTTGATCACTGTAAATCATTGCGACATCAACACACATTCATGTGCACCCATCACTATTCTCTGACGTGGACACCCGTCACATTCTCTGGTGACCTCGAGTATGTTCCCTACAGCTGCACCATCTCTACTCCGAGCTCTTTTCTCCTATACTTCTATATGTTTGTATTTCTATTTGTACGGATGCATACATGGATATACACATGCATGATATTATATGTGCTTGATACCCTCTTCTCCCACATTGATCGCGCTTCTTCTTCGACGTTAGTCAACTTAACGTTGTAACTTCCTCACTAACTACGACGACCTCCCATCTTCACTGATACCGGTATGTCTGCTTTATTCGCTGTCTAACGATATGGAGAATCTTCTCACCATCGCTGGTTACGCCATGCCCCTCAGCAGCGATGCCACGCTCCTATCTACCCAGTGGATCTATATCGTCCATAGCTCGTCTTCGATGTGAAGTTTCATATCTATGTTAGGGTTTTCCCATCATCGAGCTTCTTTGGCTACTATTTCTTCAACAACCCCGACACTCACAACTTGTCATCGCGACCCTTGGCTGCTTCGACTCTAGACATTCTGTTCAATTGCTCTGGTGAGCAGCACGATATTGTCTTCATGGAACGACTAAGGTGAGCAACACAATATTGTTCTAATCTCCATTGTCGATGGCTTGGCTCTTCATCCGTGGGTCAATGTCTTCTTGTGTAACAAATCAACACTATTGCACTCTTTCGTGGTTTCATCCAACACCATTCGTACTATCATCGTTATAGCTTTTATTTTGATTGAAAATATCAATTATTTTTTTATTGAAGTTCGTATACAACTCAAATTGCTAATTTTATTTAATTTATTCTAAATTTTAGTTATTTTACTTTGAAATTCATATGGAAATCAAATTACAACATTTTCTTTTATTTATTTTTAATTGTAAATTTCAATTATCGTCTGTTGGAATTCATATACAAACCCTGTTGCTATTTTTTTTCTTTTATTTTTATTCTAAATTATATTTATTTAGGGTTTCACTTAGTGGTCATCTGTTTTGGTGTGTGGTCTGAAGTCTGAATGCACCAACTTGGTGTTCTTTTGTTTAGGTGACTGCCCAATGCACCAACGCGCGCAGGGTTGATTAACCGATCGATGTGCATTGTTGGTACTTTGAGTAAGCAGATACCACATTGATTGGGATAAGGTTAGTAGTTGCTTCGCCGCCTCAAAAAAAGAAAAGAAAAAGATAAAAAAGGTTAGTTGCTTCGCAGCACAGTATAACTCTAGAAACATGCATCTCCACTTTAGTTGTGTATATACGTAATTCTGATCCTGTCGATCGATTCCTTCTGTCAAAAAGCAACTGTTATTTGCAACAGAATTAGCTCTTTAAAACGATGCGATACATAGTTGTGTAGGAAGGAGGCGAGATGGAAAGGAAGGAAATGCTCGAATTTAGCTATTTTACTTCAGTCTCGGTCTTTTATTGTACTTCTTCTGAAACAACCAAGATGCACATTCTCTAGACAAAAACATGACTGACATTATAACATAACATGTTTATAAATTTAGATCTAGTAGATCAACACGATTTCTTTCTCTTCTTACGGTGCTTATTCCTCGTAAGCTCAAACTTCGATTCACAAATCTCGCAGCTAGTTATGTAGCTGTAATAGGGTGGCAGGTGAGATTTCCATACTACTACATCAAATCTCCCTTGTGGTGTGGCACTTCCAACAATGACTTCATCCATAGTTATTTTGGGTATTTCTTCATCAGCGAGTCCTACCCGAACATGGCTGTCAACTACGCAATCTTGATTAAGTTTAGCTAATCTTTGAATGTAAAGATGTTTATTTTCCACCCTACTATCACTCGGAGCTGTACTAAATTGAAGTGGATTTCTCTGCCTATTTCCCCTAACGCATACAAGAACCCTGCGCCAGTGCTGTGTGCTAACATTAGCTCTTAAAAATCCAGAAATATTTTTTGAATTTGCGAAAGGACCAGTGAAATCCTTAAATACATCTTGGTCAAAGTACTCTTCAAATATCTCCATTGCTATGGATGCTAGCCTTGGTTGCTCTTCAGGATCTGTGCTTCCAAACACGAGCACCTTGAAGAAGTACCAACTCGCTTCTCGAGGCAAAAAATTTAATCTAAGAGCTTGTGTCGTTCCAAATTTTGTGATCTTCTCTGATCGACTTGTGATTATAATCTTACTGCCGCATGGAATGCAACTTCGAGAAGCACAGTGCAGCCAGCTTCTCCATGCACCCTCATCAACATCCCCATCTAGTTCAATGACGACTAGCATTTTTACTTCATTCAGGGCACTATTTTGATGCTTGATTATGCCTCCATCTCTCAGGGTGCATGAATTCCCTTCTCTGAATTTGTTTCCTCGGAAAAAGATAATTTGAGAGAAGTGATCACGCACCCTTACGTCGCAGCAAACATGCTCAACAAGTGTGCTCTTTCCAACTTTTCCTTGGCCAACGATCGGCAGAACACCCAGATTGTCTTCACTGGGTGTGGGAGGCTCTCTTTGCAACAGGAAGCTGACGATCCTTTCCATTTCCGCTTGGCGACCAAACATGCATCTTTCCAAAAGCAGATGCATGTTGTATGGCTGACGACAAATTGGAGGGTAGTTCTTCAGAAAGACAACAAACTCATTCATATCAGTGATGAGGGTTTCTGCACTATCAAGCATCTGTTTTAACTCCTTTATGCCCTGTGTACTGCGAGAAGAGAAAGGAACAGGCTTGCCTGGATTGAATGCAGACAGTGCTAAGGAGGGCCTGTTTCCATGATCTCTGGCCTTCCCAGTGTACCTGAATATGTCAAGCTCGTAGTAGCCTCTGCACATCTCTCCTCTCAGCATGCTCAGTTGTCGAAGCATTGCTTGGTTTGTGATGAACCTCCCCTCGGCCTCCTCGACGGTGATGGCAACCCGGAGCATCATCCGTTCTAGTCGCTGTAGGAGCTCCTCCCTTGATGGCGCTGGCGGCTTAGAGTATTTGTTGATCAAGAAGGATACACATCTACTAACAAGTTCACCGAAAGCGGCAGTGAATAGCACCTCCATCTTGATCATTTCAGTTCACCAAAGGGTTGGTTAAATAACTATGCAGATCAGGGAAAGCAAGCCATGGGCCTCCTGAGAGCCTGTCCCAGTTATCAATAATCAATTGCTGTGATCGCTGTATCAGTCAACCGTAGGAGAAAAAAATAACATAATCAGTTGGTTTGATTATTGTGCACATGTGGATGGATTAATTGAGACAGCTTGCTGTGCCATGACTCATGATCGGTAGGTCTTCTTGCTTTGTTTAGGGCATTCCACTTCCCAGTACTTGTTTAATTTTAAGCCTTTGGCCGAAATGTCACGTTCTGTGGTAATGTCGAATCTTTAGTCAACCATTAGTCGGTTGTTCCTCGAATAAACCCACAATTCTCCGTGCCCACAATTCCTCTTTGATCACCCATAACAGCTCGGTCGGCGTCCTATGTTCTGCACGAAAAATCATCGCGTTTCTCTCCTTCCAAACAAGTCAGTGCGCCAGAATTACAAGCAAGTCGAAGGATTTACGGAATTTCTTATGGTGACCCTTTCGAGTATTGTACCACCATGACTCCACCGTGAGCTCATGTGCTGGTGGTACCTCAAAGGGTACATTAATCCAACCTTGGACCAAGGTCCAGACTTGCTAGGTGTAGCTACAGAGAGCGAATATGTGGAGGCATGTCTATGGTAAGCACTGTGCTATTCCCTGGATTAATGTACAGCACTCACAGACACATTGCTGAATCATTTCATACAAGTCGTAAGACCAAACAATTCATTAATTTAACATATCAGAGTTTACATAGACCGCATCGGGTCGAGTTTACAATAAGGGCCAAGCGGGCCAAAAGATTACATCACAAAACAGTGGAAAGAAGCTGGTTTCGACCACCTGGTCGAAAGGAGGGACTACTGCAAACGCAACAGGGGAGGCAGAGCACATCGCCCCACAGGAAAGCGACTGGGATACTCGTGTATGACTGGTATTAACCAAAGACTTGAAAAATACTGGTAGTACACAAGTACCGACGAGCCAGTTAGACCGGGGCGAGACTTAGACTACTTGAAAGCTAGACTACTCTTCATCGCCGCCTTGGCCATCGATTTCAGGGTCCTTGTAGACGTAGTTGTAGTCTCCAAGATTTGTGGGGTCTGAAGGTTGGGGAAAAGAGCGGGGATGAGCACAACTTCCGTGCTCGCGAGCCAATACACAAAATGAAATAATATACATGCAAGACTTGACAAGAGTGACTCGGGTTCTTTTATCTGCTAAAGCAATATTTTCAAATATCAATATTAGTAAAGTCCTATCACTTAGCATTTTAACAAAAATGCATTTTGTAAAGAGAGTAATTATGTAGTAATAGAACACAGCACAGGCTACCTCCACCTATCCTTATTTTTTATCGTGGCTACCTCCACCACTTATCAACACTGGGTACGACTACCCAGGAACAACACAATGTCAAGGTTACATCCACCCGACCAGTTTTTCAACCCGTCTACAAAGGTTTTTGAAATAGAGCTAACTTTAGTAAGTTCACAAGTCCACCTTTGACAGTAGGCATGGCTGTTTAAATAGTTTTACACTCTGCAGAGGTTTATACATTGTACCCACATGAGATAATCAACTCGTAACCCTACACGATTCCTCAATTATGTGGTCGAGAGACTATCACAGTAACTTTTCAAATCACCTCACCCTTCCGTCATCTCACCCATATGGGGTTACGCCCATACGTTGTATGTGATGTTCACCACAACTACTAGCGCAGCTGGCTCCGGCCACAACGACTAGCGCAGCTAGCAACTTCACCTTACCACGGTGTCCCTTTCAAGCCGGAACGCATCCGCCGCTTGTACTGCCCCGATCCTTTCCAACAAGATGACTTTCAGGGTTCGATAACTTTACTAAACCAAGTTGCACTTTGGAGACTTGTGGTTGCACATGTTTTACGATAGGAGGTAATCACCTGATTAAGTACTTAGAGTCATATGGGTGGTTCATACCACATTCTACATATTCTCGTGCTACATCCGCACCCACCATCATACCATCCGCCCAGACGTAGGATAGCAGTTTGGGGTTTTGAGGAGGAAAAACCAATTTATCTCAAATACTTCAGCCATGTACCTCCCATGACTGCCAATTACCATTTTATGATTTAAGAGATGATGGTTAGGACATTTTAATGCCCCAGTATTTAAGCAAGACTAACATATCGCTTAAGTACAACCTATAGCTAGTAAATTACAGTATAACTACTAGGAGGACACAAAATAATGGATTCAATTGCCAAAGGATGGGGTAGTAATTAATTAACCAACAAGTGGGCATTTAACTACCTTAAGAGTTAACATACGTTGCTAAAAAAATAAAACATGCAATTTTGGTAATATAAAGAAATATAATTTGCATACAAAAAACTAGGCTCGTAATGATCAAAGTATTGACTACTTTGAGCTATGGGCAAGAGAGTTCTAGTGGTTTTGAGCTTGATCAAACTGGAGATCTCTTGCTTCCCCGAACTCTACTCGGACGAACGTACCGGAAAAAATCAACAAGCAGAGACGACAAATAAATACACAAGAAATAATAAATGAACTCCAAATTAAAGAAGAGTAGTGCCAAAAGCAAGATCTTAAATTTATGCGAATTTACAAACAAAAAATATAGTAATCGGAGTTATAACGGAGGAGAACGGAGTCCTCGAAGCTTTGCTTTCGAGTACTGATCATACGATTCCACGAGGTCGGACGAAGGGGGTTAGATTAAACCACGTGGTAGGAAGGATTCGACTATTCAACGTGTTCGATAGAAGGAAGGACACACGCATGTATATTAAAAATCCTAATTATCTAATGGTGCTATTAGCATCAATGTTAATGCCACTGTAAGAATTGTATTTGGCTGAATGGATGTAATCCAAATGAGACTATTGCGCTGGATTTTTCTTCTTCTGATTTTCCTCTTTTCACATTTTTTTATACTTTATTTTATGTCTTTGTTCTGTTTTTAAAATATATTTTTTTTGTGAATTTTCCAAATTTAGTGATTTTTATTATTCGTGTTGTCGTTTTTTACTTTTAAAAATTCCAAACTTTAACTCACATTTCCCTTTTATGCTGAACGGAACTCGTGTTCTCTTAAAAAATGAAAGTATCAAAATATAATGACGTACCTTGCGGCTGTTGGGTGTGGTTCCGACCATTAGCCGGCGTAGCCATGAGAAGACAATGATGGAGTCAGAGCCTTGTTCATGGTCAATTGGCAGCGACTCTCACCGGAGGTTCTCCTCAGCTGGCGGAGCCGCCGGCCGGCTTGGAGAATCTGTCCATTATGGAGGAGATGATCGATGCGCAAAGTCACCCGGTCCGCAGATATCCGGTAGAGCCCGTTCTCCACGGGAACAGGAAATTTTGCTTCCAGGTAAACTCTTTGTCGATAACTAATTATGTGTTCGTGCGTTGCAACGAAAAATTATTTTTGGTATAGAATATGTTGTTACAGCTCACCAACCTCCCTAGTGTCTCTGTACAAATTCCATTCTGCGAAATGTCTCTGTCACCCCAGCAGCAGTTCTGCAGTGGCGGACAGTATTTCAAGAACAGGTGTTTGGGATTAATAATATATTATTTAATAGATTAACTGCTTTTGATATTGATTTTAGCGTCGAGGTGGAAGCTATCTATTTGCCTTTCTAGCTCTATCTCACAAATATTTTAAATCTATAGACTCTCTTTTCATTTTTCAAAGCTCTATAGTCTACATTTCACAAAAGGCATGATTTATTCACCAATAGTGACTTAAAACAACATTAAATAAATTGACGAATTGAGAATTTTGGATTTGAGACTCAAAAATTTGGGATGCACCTGTGTTGTGTCGCGTGCACTGTATTTGCCTTGCCTCGTTGTCCACACCACACCGATGACCCGGTCACCTAGAGCTAGAGCACTCCCTCCCGCCTCTCGGCTCCCTAGCTGCCACGCAATACTTGCCTACTGCGCTCTCGGCTGTGTGCACCCTTATCGCCGCTTGCTTGCCGCCCGCTGCCGTGCTCCCTCCCCACCAATCGTCACAGGTCATGCGCCCATCGACCGTCGCACCACCTGAGACTCTGACAGAGTCAGACAGTGGGAGAGAGAGAATGAGAGATCCGGTCGCTGTGAATAGATAGATTAAGGACCCAGATTTCTTAATCCGAATTCCTCTGTGAAAATACTGTGCTATTCGCTGGATCAATAGATAGCACTTCATAGGCACATTGCTGAATCAAATCATACATGACGTAAAACCATACCATTGATTAATTTACACATCAGAGTTTACATAGACCGCTTTGGGGCAATTTTTACAATAAGGACCGGACAAGCCAAATGAATATATTACAAAAGATAGCGAAAGCAACAACAGAAGCAAAAGGGTGAGAGCACCTCTCTCCACAGGCAAGTGACTAGGGAACACGTGTACGCCCGATATTATCCGAAAACCTCGGACAATATAGGAGGCACACAAGAACTGACGGGGTCAGTTAGACTGAGGTGAGACTAGAACAGTTAAGGACTAAACTACGCTTCAATGACCCCTAGATCTTTAGACTTATGGATCCTTGTTATAGTCGAAAGCTCCAGGGTTCCTATTTTTTAGGGTTTGGGGAAAGAGCGAGGGTGAGCACAACTACCGTGCTCGCAAGCCAACACAACAGATGCAATAATATACATACAAGGCTTAACAAAGCTGGTTCGGGTTCTTTTATTTGCGTAAAGCAACATTTATAAATACAGATATTAGAAAATCCTATCACTTAGCATTTTAACCAAATTACATTTTTAAGAGATTAATTGTGCAATAATTAATAACAACAGAGGTTTCCTCCGTCGAAAACTCTAACTCATGCTTCTTTTTTATGGTGGTCACACCCACCTATTACTAACACTAGGTAAGAATACCCTAGAAAAATTCAAATCAAGAGCTAGGTGAGCCCTGCAGATTTTTCCAACCCATCCACAAAAGTTTTTGAAATAGAACTATATCTTGTAAGTTCCTACACCCGCCCGTGACCGTGGGCACGGCTGTTCGAATAATTTTTATTCTCTGCAGAGATTGCACATCTTTACCCACAAGAGATAATCATCTTGATAGGTACACACGTTTCCTTAGACATGTGAATCAAGGGGAGATTATCACAAGGCCTTTACAAGGTATCTCTCGGTATTTGCCACATCCGCTAGGGTTTCACCTGAGTAGGGTTTCGCTCCCGTGGGACCCGAGAACCACTTACCCAGACCCCCTCTTGCGCCATACGACTTACGCCTAGGGTCCTACAAGTCGCATACCCCAACCCATAGCCTCGTGGGCTCACGGCGAAGGGGAGTCCCCCAATGGTGCAGCTCGTACCGGTGGACACCAATTAGTTAGCCAGGTAGACACCATTATAGACTTGTGGTTGTACTGTTTTGCAATAGGATGTCATCACGGGATTAAGTCCTTAAGATTATTTGGGCAGTTCATACCACATACCAACCATTCTCGTGCTCGATGGCACCCACCATCCTTCCATCCGCCCAGATGGGGGATTAGCAAGTTTTTAGGGTTTTGAGAGGAGTAAAATAATTTATCTCAACTATTTCAGTCATTTACCCACAATGACTGTCCAAAATCATTTTCATGTTTAAAGAATGATGATTATGGTAGTTAATACCCTCGTACTTAAACAAGACTAGCATGGCGCTTAAGTACGACCTATAACTAGTAGGTTACCATTTATTTACTAGGGTGACAGGGATTTTGGGAGTTCAATTATCAAGGAAATGGTATAATAATTATTTAATCATCAAATAGGCATTTAACTACCTTAAGGTTTTTGACATACATTTGCATAGGAAATTAAAGCATGCAATTTGATATTTTAAAAGAATATAATTTGCATAAAATGTAGGTTCAGCATGGTCAAAGTGTCGACTCACCTGGGCTATTTTACTGCGGCCTTGATCTTACTCAAAGCCTGCTTGGACAGGGGTTCGAAGTCTTGGTCAGCGTCTTTGTTTGAATCTTGCTTCTGCTTGAGTCGTTGATTCTTCTCGGCTTCAATCTCTAATTAGGCGACAACGATCAAAAAACTAAATAAATCCAAAGAACTCCAAAATAACAAATAAAACACAAGAGGTTTAAACAAGATCGCGGAGGACAAGCTTGAGAGAAGGGATTGAGCGACACGGGGATGTTCGACAAAGTCAAACACGACTAATTGAGCGAAAGAGGAAATGGCGCGGGGACTCTGCCGAGAGGAAAAATACAAAGTAGGGTAAGGTCGAAGGAACTTTTGCAGGTGTACTCCACTTCGGATTTGGAAGATAGCAAGATTATACTTCTACAAGTGAATAACAATTGATTGCAAGTTCTACAACACAAAAACTCAATTGACAGATCAAGGTGGATTTTTCATTTGCCAGGTTATACGGAGGTTCAATGGCAAGGTTTTCAAAAGGTCAGATTATACACAGATTTCACTCAATTATCAGATTACTATACATGATTTCAAAATGTCAGATCGAAACAGATCTTTCAATTGCCAGATTAAACTCAAAGGTTTCAAATGCCAGTTCAATATAGATTTTCAAATGCAAGTTGCACAAAATCTCAATTGCCAGATTACATCCACTGTCAAATGTCATTGATCTGGGAAACAATAATCACAACAATCAACAATTCAATTTGCTGCCAAATCACTTATACTGATGAGCAAACAATCACACTGAGATTTCAAGATTTCAATTGTTAGATTAGCAACAGGGATTTCAAATGCTAGATTCTATAGAGGTTTCAAAAGCCAGCACTCAATATAGATTGTCGAATGTTAGAACACTTCACATATGATTCATTTGCCAGATTATACGTAGATTTTGTCAGATCAATGGAAACTTCACTGCCAACAATATTGATATCTCTACTGATGATCACTGCTCTTTTAACAACACACTGAACTGGAGAGTCAATAAACCACGGACACAAACAACAATCAATAGTCGTTGTGTTCCACGCCGGATCCGAGCTCAGGGTCGCTGTATCCGAGCCACCCGTCGCATGCTGTGGTGACCGCCATATCCGAGCCCTTATCGATGGCCATTGGGGCTCCTCCTCCTCGCCCGTATCTGGGCTCCTCCACACCGGATCTGGCCACCCCAGCCCCGCTAGCACCAGATCCGATGGCCTCCTCACCGGATCCAGCAAGCACCGGGGTGGATTCGGTGTCCCAGCGGCCTAGCAACAACCACCTCGGTTGCACACCATTGCTCTGGTCTTCCACCCACCGGCCTCCGCCCATCTCAAGTGAGAGAGAGAGAGACAGATAAGAGAGACAGGGTCGATGGAGAATGATGAGAGTGGAATAGATTTTCATGGAGGGTGGCGCGGGAGTGGGGGACAGGAGGGGAATGACGTGGTGGTGAAGGAATGGGAAAGAAGGTGACGAAAGGGCAAAATGGAGTTTTCGTTAGCCTTCTATGTCTCTTCCGTTCAGAAATAATATTATATTGGCATCAGTGTCCGACAACAAAAAGACATAAAATTTTAGAGTCTTTTGGCAAACACATAAAATTTGGATGTCTAATAACTAATGACACAAAAATTGGGTGTCATATAGCCATTTTTGCCTTGTCTCTAACTTTGATATGACATTATTTTGATGGATGGTGAACACAATTATTGTCTCTGCTGTTGAAGATGCCATAATGAATTAAGAATTAATAAAACACACATATTTGGATAATTAATATATTTAATAAGGATGTCTTTTTTTAAAAGAAGACAAGGATGGCTTTAGGACAAACAACATCTAGCTATAAATGACTAATATTCTTTGGTTTAACATATACTACTATACATTAATATCACAAATGAACCAATTCTACGAACATGGAAATTAAATCAAATCGATCATGTTCTAAAAATTATAATATTTGAATTCTTTCATGTGATCAACAACCCTTTATTTTCCCCTATGTAATTCATTTATTATCTGTCGTAGCAAGGAGGGCTCGATAGTAAAAAGGGGACCCCCGGTATCTACGAGGGGACCAGGGGATCCTTAGAGGGGGGACCGGTTGTCAGAAGAAGTAAATGTGTATTAATTGTCCAAAAAAGGTTCCACTTATTACATGGGGGGAGACATCTATTTATAGCCTTCTGATCGGGTACATGGTATTACATATCTGCCACTAAAAATGCGTACTCCTATAGGGGTCGTAGGGGCTTTTTCTTTCCCTATGCGTAGCCTTCGGTTTATGGTGGACCTCCCTAGTCATGGTCCATCTGGTTGGTAGCTCACTCCACCGGTGCTCTCTACCCTTTGCCCCGTGTGGGGTGTCCCCGGGCCGAGGGGCCCCGGACACCCTTTAGCGCCCCCGAGGTGGCCCTGGGGACTCCTGACTCCTGGGCCAGTACTGCTCGGTGGTCTGTTGGAAGCCTTCGTGCCGCCTTCGAAGCCTCCCCCCGAAAGGTATGCCTGGTACCCTCGGGGAGGCTCTCTGTCATGCCTCTGGCCGTTGGCCCTCACGGCCTTCTTGAAGGGGTACTTCGTACCGCTTGGGGGCCCTGGGCTGTGCCTCCGGCCATTAGCCCATGCGGGTCTCCTGATTGCCTTCACATGGGCTTCGGGGCCCTCCCAACCTGGTAGCCATTGGGGCCCCGGGCTGCGCCTCTGACTCATGGCCTTAGGAGGGGGAGGGGGAGGGGGGTCTTGCGGTCTTCGCCGGGTCGTTGGTGTTGATATTGTGATCCGAATTGTCTAATATGGATGAGTTCGGATTAGTTTCCATATTAACGGATATGTTTCCTACTATGACTCTAAGTCCTTTACCCCTATATATACCTCTTGTAAGCTGCACGGGGAGAGCGCCGCCTCATTGTAATCCCCTGTGATTTATAAACACTCCTCGTATAGTGATCATCACCGGTTGGCACCTGTGGTTTTTCCCGCAAGGGTTTTCCACATAAAAATTCGTGTTTCCTTTTTGTTTCTATATTTTTCTAACAAGTGGTTTCAGAGCACAGAAGATTATGGTTTTTAGGAGAGATACAAAAAAAATTCACATCCAATCCGGCGGCGCTGTCTCCGGACGCGACTATGCATGCCTCGATCGGCTCTCCTGCCGCACGTCGTCATCCGCGTAGGCCTTGCCTCGATCTGCGAGCGACAGCGTGCATTTTTTGCTGTCCGTCTGCTCGCCTTGGTCCGTGCATCGCAAGTGCAGCAGCTAGCACCACTCCTTTTTTCCTTCACCTCGATCCGCATACGCAAGCGATAGCAGCTACACTTGCGTGGAAAAGCATCAAGTCAGAACCTTCCACCAAGCGGCACGCGTGGAAAGCAGTCAAAGCACCAACAGCAAACCAAAATCGAGAGCAACTCCAGCCATTTCTCCAGCATGGGTTCCATAGGAATATTTTGGTAATAGATCACTTTTCTCTTTGATCAGAACACATCACGTGGAGAAGGAAAAGGGCAAGTTTTTTTCTTTTTTTGGTGATCTTTGCTAAGTCCACACGATAAGTACCAGGAGAATCTGAAGATCATTGATCCGCGTAGACAGAAGGTGTACCAAAGCGGTCGTGTTTTTTGCTAGGTTCACACTGATTAGTACCAGCAAATTTTAGGTTTTATTTCTCATGGAGACTTTGAAGCAGATCTTCCACTCTTGGGTCGAGAGACAATATTTTCGTTGTGACAAGTCAAGATGAGGGTTGTGTTGGCACAGATGAATTTGGATGATGCATCGAAAGGTTTTGAGAAACAACCTACCGCGTGGACCGCAGATGAGAAGCGTAAAGACCGTAAGGCTTTCTCTCAGATTCACCTCCATCTATCAAATGATATTTTGCATGGTGTTTTGAAGCAGAAGACATCTGCTGCATTATGGCTGAAGTTGGAACAAATTTGCATGACAAAGGATCTCACCAGCAAGATGCATTTCAAGCAAAAGTTGTACTCTCACAAATTGCAAGAAGGAGGATCCGTACTTAATCATCTTTCAGTGTTTAAGGAGATCGTTGCCGACCTAGAGTCGATGGAGGTAAAATATGATGATGAGTATTTAGGCCTTATTCTTTTGTGTTCACTGCCTAGTTCTTTTTAAATTTCAGAGATACCATATTATATAGTAGAGATACACTCACTCTTAATGAAGTTTATGAAGCTTTGCATGCTAAAGAGATGATAAAACGGATGGCACCTTCTGAAAATTCAAGCTCGGCAAAAGGAGAAGAATTCAAACAATGGGTCTCAAGGCAAAAGTTCGAACGGCTACAAAAATCGATCGAAATCAAGAGGCAAGTACAAGTCGTGCAAATATTACAAGAAAAGTGAGCACAACATCTCCGAATCCTGGAAGCCGCAGAATAAAGAGAAAAGTGATGGCTATTATAAACCAAAAGGTAAACCAGATGATGAAGGTAAATCCTCCCTTGTTGCTGATAATAGTCCTGATGGAGAAATTCTTGTTGCCTTTGCTGGATGTGCTAAGACCAATGATGAATGGATTCTTGATTCTGCCTGTACCTTTCATATGTGTCCTAATAGGGACTAGTTTGCCACCTATGAACCTGTTGAAGGTGGTACTGTGTTGATGGGTGATAACTCATCTTGTAAGGTTGTAGGAATTGGTTCAGTTCAGATCAAGATGTTTGATGGTATTGTTAGAACTTTAACAGATGTGAGGCACATTCCAGATTGGAAACGGAACATCATCTCTTTAAGTACTCTTGATACTAAATGGTACAAGTATTCTGGTGAAGGTGGAGTTTTGAAGGTACCAAAAGGCTCTCTTGTTGTGATAAAAGCTGATATTAAATCTACAAATCAGTACCATCTGTGAGGTATTACAATATCTGGTAGTGCTGCTATAATTTCAAGTTCATTATCTGATTCTGATTCTACTAATCTTTAGCATATGCGCCTTGGGCATATAAGTGAAATTGGTTTGGCAGAATTAAGCAAGAGAGAACTTCTTGATGGACATAACATCGGCAAGCTGAAATTTAGTGAGTATTGTGTGTTTTGGCAAACATAAGAGGGTGAGATTCAATACTTTAGTTCATACCACAGAAGACATTTTGGATTATGTGCATTCTAATTTATGGGGACTATCTTGTATGACATCACTAGGAGGTGCTAGTTATATGTTAACAATTATTGACGATTACTCTATAAGAGTGTGGCCTTATTTTTTAAAGCATAAATCAGAAGCATTTTCAGCATTTAAAAAGTGGAAGACTATGGTTGAAAGTCAAACTGAAAAGAAGGTAAAGAAACTTCGCATTGATAATGGGATGGAATTCTGTTTTGATGAATTTGAATCATATTGCAAGACTGGATGCATTGTTAGTCACTACACCGTTCCTGGCACTCCTCAACAAAACGGTGTAGCTGAGTGTATGAACATGATCATCATTTCCAAGGCCTGTTGCATATTGTCTAATGCATGTTTGCATAGGTGTTTTTGGGCTGAAGTCGCTTCCACTGCTTGCTATCTTATTAATCGGTCACCCTCTATTGCAATTGAAAGAAGACTCCAATTGAGGTATGGTTTGGTTCCCCATCAAATTATTCAGAATTGAAAGTTTTTTGTTGTACTGCTTATGCTCATCTTGATAATGGAAAATTAGAGCCTAGAGCTGTTAAGTGCATCTTTCTTGGTTATAAATGTGGTGTTAAAGGATATAAGTTATGGAATCCTAAAACACGTAAGGTTGTGATTAGCAGAAACATTATCTTTAATGAATCTGCTATACTTCATGATAAACTGCCTACTAATGTTCCTGTTGAGAGTGAGAAGAATTCAAGTGTTCAGGTGGATTATCTTATTGGTTCAGATAACACATCAGATAAGGAAAATATTGTTGTTCATGATGCACCTATTGTTGAGAATCCTCCTATCATTGAGCAGTCACCACAACGGTCCATTGCAGTTGACAGACCTAGGAGGGAGATTAATCCACCTAAGAGGTTAATTGAAGAAGCTAATATTGCTGCTTATGCTTTGAGTGTGGTAGAAGAAATTGAAGGTAATGCAGAACCTTCATCATACTCTGAGGCTATTGATTCCACTGATTGTAATAAGTGGATAACTGTTATGCATGATGAGATGGAGTCACTTGAAAAGAATGACACTTAGGAACTAGTGAAATTACCAAAGGAGAAGAAGCCTGTTCATTACAAGTGGGTTTTCAAAAGAAAAGAAGGTATTTCTCCTACTTTACCAGCAAGGTATAAAGCAAGGTTAGTTGCTAAAGGTTATGGTCAGATTCTAGGCATTGACTTTAATGATGTCTTTTCCCCAGTTGTGAAGCATAGTTCTATTCACACTTTACTCAGTATTGTTACTATGTATGATTATGAACATGACCAATTAGATGTTAAAACTACATTCTTACATGAGGAGTTGGAAGAAGACATTTATATGGACCAACTTGATGGTTTTGTTATTCCTGGAAAAGAACACATTGTTTGTAGATTAAAGATATCTCTTTATGGTTTGAAGTAATTTCCTAGGCAATGATACAAAATATTTGACTATTTTATGCTCTCTTATGACTTCAAACGGTATGATTATGATAGCTGTGTTTATTTAAAGACTGTTAATGGTTTAGCTATTTATTTGCTTTTCTGTGTTGATGATATGTTGATTGCTGCAAAAGATAAGTCGGAAATAGCAAAACTGAAAGCACAATTGAGTAATGAATTTGAGATGAAAGACTTAGGTGCAACAAAGAAAAGTCTTGGCATGGAGATTATTAGAGAGAGGAAATCTGGCAAGTTATACCTTAGTCAGCAAGGTTATATTGAGAAGGTCCTTCGTCGTTTTAATATGCATGATGCAAAACCAGTGAGTACTCTATTAGCTACGCATTTCAGATTATCTTCAGCTTTATGTCCTGAGTCAGATTATGATATTGAGTACATGTCTAGAGTTCCATATTCCAGTTCAGTTGATTCTCTTATGTATGCCATGGTTTGTTATCGTCCTGATTTATCTCATGCACTGAATGTTGTTAGTAGATACATGGCTAATCATGGAAAAGAGTATTGGAAAGCAGTTCAATGGATTTTCAGATATTTGCGTGGCACTTCTAATGCTCGTTTGCAGTTTGAGAATTCTAGAGATGAACTTGTTGGTTATGTTGACTCTGATTATGCTGGTGATTTGGACAAGAGAAGATCTTTCATAGGTTATGTTTTTACTATTGGTGGTTGTGCTGTTAGTTGGAAGGCAAGTTTGCAAGCTACTGTTGCCTTATCAACCTCTGAAGCAGAATATGGATAAGTCCAGATTAGTTTCCATATTAGCGGATACGTTTTCTACTTGGACTCTAAATCCTTTACCCCTATATATATCTCTTGTAAGCCGCACGGAGAGAGCACTGTCTTATTGTAATCCATTGCGATTTGTAAACACTCATCATATAGTGATCATCGCCGATTAACACCCGTGGTTTTTTCCCATAGGACCGCCCCGTCCACATTATCCATCACATATGTACGGCTAAACCAATTAAATATGCCCTAAGAACGATGCCCACTAGGTGCGCGGGCCACCTTGCTAGTTCATAAAATAGTTCTTCAGTTCTAAAACGCACAAATTAGTATACAATACTTCTTCAGAAATGCTCAGGATCTGCAATATACATAGATATGGCAACAAGCGTCACATTCTGACTGCATGTATCATGTATATATGCATTATAAATAAGGCAAACTGCTATGATAAATTAACTCAAATCTTCATCTTCTGACGTAGCTTCTTCCTCCTAGTCTTACCCATACACTCCGCATCACGAACTTCGCAACTGTATATGTAGTTGTGATAGGGGGGTAAATGAGATTTACATAATGTGATGTCAAATTTCCCATGAGGTGCGAAGCCTCCAGACAAGGCTTCTTGCAAAGTAATTTTGGGAACCACTTTATGAGCATACCCTACTCGATCATGGTAGTAAACTACACAATATTGAGTAGGTTTGGCTATTCTTCTAAGATAAACTGGTTGACCTTTCATCCCAGAATCACCTGGACATGTACTGAATAGAAGATTTTTCTGCTTACTTTCTCGAATGCTTGCAAGAACCCTGCGCCAATGCTGCATATCAAAATTAGCTCTTAGAAAGAGAGCAATGTTATTCGCATCTATAAAAGGTCCAGTGAACTCCCAAAACATCTTATGGTCAAAGTACTCCTCAAATATCTCCATTGCCATGGATGCTAGCTTTGGTTGCTCTTCAGGGTCTGAGCTTCCAAACACAAGCACCTTAAAGAAGTACCAATGCGCTTCTCGTGACAAGAAGTTCAGGCTAAGAGCTTGGGTTGTTCCAAAGCTTGCGACCTTGTCAGATCGGCCGGTGATTATGATTTTACTGCCAGCTGAAAAGCATTTTTTAGAAGCAGAGTGCAACCTTCTCCATGCACCTTCATCGACATCGCCATCTAGTTCAATAACAACCAGCAATCTTTCTGCACCAAGGGAACTACACTGATGCTTGATTATACCTCCATCTCTTAGGGTGCACAGCAGTTCTTCTCCAAATTCGCTTCCATTGAACAAGACAATTTGAGAAAAGTGATTACGCACCCTTTGGTCGCAGCAAACATGCTCGACAAGTGTGCTCTTTCCAACTTTGCTTGGGCCAACAATTGGCAAGGCTCCCAGATTTCCTTTTCCTGGGGGCTCTCTTTGCAGCAGGAAGTTGATGATCATTTCCATTTCCATTTGACGGCCAAACATGCAGTTCTCTAAGAACATATACATGCTGTATGGCTGGCGATGCATAGGTGGGCAGGTCGTCACATATACAACAAACTCATTCATGCCAGTAATGATCATTTCCATACTATCAAGAACGTCTTCTAACATCTTCATGCCATGTCTACCGCTAGCAGAAAAACAAACACGCTTAGCAGGATTGAATTTAGACAGGGATAAGGGGCGGCTCACTTTGTGATCATTGCCATCCTCTTCTTCGTTGGCTCTGCATCTGAAGGTGTCGAGCACGTAGCGACCTCTGTACAACCCTTCTTTCAGAATGTTCAGTTGCCGAAGCATCACTTGGTTCGTGATGCGCCTTCCCTCCGCCTCCTCGACAGTGATGCGAACCCGGAGCAGCAACTGTCGTAGTCTCTCCTCCTTGGACGGCGTCGCATGTTGCAAGTACTTGTCGATCAATAAGGATATGGATATTTTGGTAAGCTCTCCTAAAGTGGCAGAAAATAGCATCTCCATGGTGGTTCTTGGAGGCTGGAGTCCCCCTCACAAGAGTACTATCTGCTGTTTGAGGTTGCTTGGCTGAATAGAATTGAAGGAAGTAATTGCAGAGAAACAGATGTTGTTGGTTCGGTCAGCAAAGACGCACGAGTCAAGACATGTATCTGCTGTAAATCAGTCAAAAGAAAGAAAAACTCGAGCAGTAAGAGCAGTCAGCAGTAAGCACGTACAGGAGAGAGGAATAATCTTTGGAGATCGCGTGCATGGAAAATTAAAGGAAGTAATAGCAGCGTAGGCTGCACGGCAATTCTGCAGAGAAACAGATGTCGAGTTAGCAAAGACCCTCGAGTCAAGACAAGTATCTGCTGTAAATCAGTCGAGTATATGTAATAAAGAAAGAAAAAACTCAAGCAGTAAGAACAGTCAACACGAGATTGGACCCCAAATGTCAAAAACCATGTGCTTGGAATAGTTTTTGTACTGTTTACACTGAATTCAACTGTTTTCAAAATTCATTAACAACTTTGTTATGTATAAATTGCAGTAAATTATTTATGTAATTTTAGTTTTTAGTCACTGTAATTATTTTTGAAAGTCTTAATAACTCATATTTCCATTGTATGATTCAAAATCTCACATGCACTTCAGGAGGCTAAGCAAAAATAAAGACAAAAAATAAAATTATATACCAACAAAATATTAGTAAACCCGTTATGTTCCGAAGAAAAAAACAGATAGGAAAAAAAAATACAAACATCATAGCATATGTAACGAATAGAAAAATAGCAGTTTTAGCTTTAAAAGACTGTGGGGAGTTATATAACAATTTTTTTTCTCAGAGCAGAGAGACTTAGACATTTTCTATGGTACGCTCTCTCTCATCCCCTAGTTCTTGTACCTCATGACCATGAGGCATGACTTGACTGACCAGTAATGACCAGAAGCAGAGTATAAACACAGTTTCAGAGACATCGCATTGCACAACTCATTGTTCATTCTCTCGTCCACCCGTTGCAGAGTCCCCCAAATGGAGATTTTCCTTTCTGCTGTATTGGGCGAACTCACCACTAGATCTATAAGTTTCTTCATCAACAACTACTACAAGTCACCGATGCCGGCCGTGGAGGATCGCCTACAAAGGATTCTACTCCGGGCGCAGGTCATCGCCGACGAGGCTGCAGGGCGGCGCATCACAAATCGAGGGATGCTCCAGCAGTTGAGCATGCTGAGAGATGCGATGTACCGAGGTTACTATGTACTTGACACCTTCAGATATCGAGCTCACGAAGAAGAGGAGGATAAAAATCAGGTTGTGAGTCACTCTTCTACTCTGTCTAAATTCAATTATGTAAGACGTCTCTGTCTCTCCCGTAGCAGTTCACAGACTTTACAAGAACTGCATGAGGTGCTCGACACTTTGAACACCATGATTCTTGATGTGAGTGAGTTAGTTGTCTTCTTGAGAAGCTACCCTCGTTTATACCGCCAGCCTTATAGCATTCATCTCTTGTTGGACAAATGCATGTTTGGCCGACAAATAGAAATGGGACTGGTCATCAACTTCTTGTTGCACACAAAACCTCCTGGTGTTGACAATTATGATGTCCTACCTATTGTTGGTCCAGGGAGAGTGGGAAAGAGCACACTTGTCGCTCATGTCTGCAATGACGAAAGAGTCCGTAATTATTTTTCACGTATTGTCTTCTTGAGCGGCAACGATTTTAGAGATGGAATGCTTGGAATGAAATGCCAAGATGGGAGATTGCTAGTTGTTGTTGAGGTAGCTGGGGATCTCAATGAAGATGCGTGGGAAAGGTTGTATTCTGCTTCTAAACAGTGCACAACAAGTGGTAGCAAAATTATAATCACAAGCCGATCTGATAAGATCATGAAGTTTGGAACAGTGCAGGCTCTAACACTAAAACACCTATCACAAGAAGCGTTTTGGTATTTCTTCAAGGTGATTACGTTTGGAAGCACGGATCCTGAGATGCACCCAAGACTTGCATATTTGACCATGGAGATAGCCAGGGTGCTGAATGGAAATCTCCTTGGTGCAAATGTTACTGCTTGTTTATTGAGACAAAACTTTAACATCCAGTATTGGTGCAAGGTCTTGTCATTTTTAAGAGGGTACGTACAGAAACATCTCTCTAAATTTGGTGAACATCCATCTGATATTTTGAACGAAACTAAACCCACATATCTTCCAAGAATGGGTGGAGCTACTGAAGATTTCTTTGTCTATCAGTATGAAACATGTTCTTCTCAAGAGGACATTCCCAAGATAACATTCCAAGATGTGATGTATGGAAGCGTCAAGCCTCAGGGAAAATTTAAAGTCCTCACATGGAACTCTCAGATACCGCCCTACCATAACTATATCTATACTTGTGAGATTCAAGAGCGACAGACTAGTACAGCTGTTAAGAGGAAGCGCTCTCTGAATAATAGAATTTTGTCACTGTAAGGCGTATATAGGAGTATATATCATAAGTTTTTCTTATCTCTACTATTTTCTTATATGTAAACTCCATGTGTTGACTAGCAGAATGATGCATGACGTTGAGACATATACTTTCGTGAGCTATTAATTACTGTCCGAACCCCCAAAACTCTGTTAAACATCCCCAGCACAAATAATGCAGAGGATCGCCTACAAAGGATTCTACTCCGGGCGCAGGTCATCGTCGACGAGGCTGCAGGGCAGCACATCACAAATCAAGGGATGCCCCAGCAGTTGAGCATTCTGAGAGATGCGAAGTACCGAGGTTACTATGCACTTGACACCTTCAGATATCGAGCTCACGAAGAAGAGGAGGCTAAAAATCAGGTTGTGAGTCACTCTTCTACCCTGTCTAAATTCAATTATGCAAGACGTCTCTGTCTCTCCAGCAGAAGTACACAGACTTTACAAGGACTGCAAGAGGTGCTCGACAGTTTGGACACTATAAGATTTTGGAGAATAGTGTTAGACATAATGGCTTAATGGTCAGTTTCCCAACACCTTAATGGCTGACCGTTTAGCTCCTTTGGTTGTTCGGCTCCTGCGGTTGACCTTCCGGTTCCTTTGCCTTTTCATATGTGTCTATATATTGTAACTCCTGCTACATACAAATCAATCACAATTTTACTATATCACATGGTATCGGAGGTGTGTTCGTTCCTTGCGACCACACGCTTCCGCCTATCTTAACACACGCCTCCTGCCGCCGTCATGGTTGACGACGCCATTGCTCGCCAATGTGCCAAGGCTACGGCTGCGACCTCTGTACAACCCTTCTTTCAGAATGTTCAGCTGGCGAAGCATCACTTGGTTCGTGATGCGCCTTCCCTCCGCCTCCTCGACAGTGATGCGAACCCGGAGCAGCAACTGTTGTAGTCTCTCCTCCTTGGACGGCGTCGCATGTTGCAAGTACTTGTCGATCAACAAGGATATGGATATTTTGGTAAGCTCTCCTAAAGTGGCAGAAAATAGCATCTCCATGGTGGTTCTTGGAGGCTGGAGTCCCCCCCTCACAAGAGTACTATCTGCTGTTTTGAGGCTGCTTGGCTGAATAGAAAATTAGCAATAGGGTAGAATTGAAGGAAGTAATAGCAGCGTAGGCTGCCCGGCAATTCTGCAGAGAAACAAATGTTGATGGTTCGGTCAGCAAAGACCCACGAGTATCTGCTATAAATCAGTCAAAAGAAAGAAAAACTGAAGCAGTAAGAGCAGTCAGCAGTAAACACGTACAGGATAGAGGAAGCCCAAATGTCAAAGATCATGTGCATGGAATGGGTTGCTTTTTTTGTTCAAACCACCATAAATGGAGATACACTCCTAACCAGCAATTGACCAGACGCAGAGCATAAACAGAGTTTCAGAGACATGGCATCGCACAACTCATTGTTCACTCTCTCGTCCACCCGTTGCGCAATCTTCCTGCGGACAGAGTCCCTAAATGGAGATTTTTCAAATTAAGTGAAACCAATGTTGTTGGTTTGCATTTTTAACGTACTTTCTCATGGAATAATTTTGAAATGTCACTGTCACAGAAAATTTCAGAATTGGAATGGATTTTGATAGAGAGTTATTTTTACATCAGAAATTGAATTTACTTCAAAAATTCTTAGAAAATTTATTTGGACTCTAAATAGGAGGATTCAATTTTTATTGCACATAACTTTTTATTATAATTCTAACCATGTAATTCTTATCTCCACCATTT
Source organism: Hsuehochloa calcarea (assembly GCA_036346395.1). NCBI lineage: Eukaryota > Viridiplantae > Streptophyta > Magnoliopsida > Poales > Poaceae > Hsuehochloa > Hsuehochloa calcarea. Next base: position 963,156 of record CM070606.1, read on the forward strand.
TTCTGAAAAATTTTCACTAAAGAAATTAATTTGGATGAACAGTAATAGAACCTAATTTTTTAAGATTTTTTCTGCCATTTGATTTTCCAAAGGCTATAACTCCCTCATATAAACTCCAAATAAAATAATTATTTCACTGAAATTCATCTAAAATCGTAATATAGCTAATGTAGGAATTTTATGCATTTTTAGTAATTTGAATTTTTAGTTTTTCTTGATGTTCATTCGATATCGTTATTTCCAGGAAGAAGTTCATTCTACCCCTTCAAGTATCGACACCTGACCCACTGAATTAAAAAATCAGCCCTCTAACACCTCTAAGTTGGTATTACTGATGTGGCATCCAGATGACCCGGTTTCGCCGGGAGGAGAGCTGATTTGGCGTTTCTCTCCCATAATCTCCCATAAGCCCATTCCTTGCTTTCTCTCTTCTCTCATTTCCTCTAGCCGATTGGTTCTCTAGTTCTTCTTCCCCAATACTTTCTCTCAATCTCTTTCTTCACTTCTCTAGGTGATTTTCGATTGGGTATTTCCTCCTGGCCGAAGCCTTCCCGTTGCCTTCTCCATTTCTTCTCTTCCTCATTTCCTTCCTCTCTCCATTTTTCCATTTTTCTCCCACTAGAGCTTTGCTCCCTGGCCGCATCTCCTCCAGGTGTCGCCTCCGGCCGGCCCCACCGCCGCTGCCTGCGCCTACGTCGCCTCCGGCCCGCTCCTCCCTGGCTTTCTCCCATGCGCCGCCTCCCTGGCTTGCGCATCCCCTGGCTCGCGCCCGCCTGCGCATGGCTACGCCCGTGGCCATGGCGGCTTGGCCACGCGTGCCATGGCTCGACCGCCGAATCGAGGGCCCGGTAGGCCGACCGCGCGGAGGTGGGCGGGGATGGAGAGCGAGGAGCTGGAGAGCGAGAGATGGTGCCCGTGCCGGTGTCCACAGGCTCCACCTGCTGCAGCAGCCACTTGATGGTCTCGCCGTCGGTCATGTGCCCCAGCTCCCGCGTCAGCTGGAACACCCACGCGGCGCAAATCGCCTACATCCGGATGCGTCGCCCGCGGCCGTCCACATTCGTTTGCCGGTCTTTGGTCGAGGTCCGCTTCGGTGGTGCTACCTTCGTCGCCTGCAGTTCTTCCAAAGCTGACCCATTCGTCCCCGCGCTAACACCGACTCGAGCAGCTGGGGAGGTGGAGCACAGCTGGTCCTTCTTCTCTAGCAGCTGCAGGGGGAAGTTGGGGTGGCAGCCTCCACTGGCGTCTCTAGTGACGTCCATGGTCACACCGTGGAGAGCCCGCTCACACTATTGCAGCCACAAAAAGCGTGCGAGCGAGGAATCAAGAACTGGAACCAGATGGGATCGTGGGGGATTGGAATGGGCAAGAACTAGGGAGGATTACGAAGACGACCGGATCTCGGTAGGGGCGGCGGCGGTGTGCAGTAAGATCTGCAGATGGTGGGAGGGGAGAGCCCCCGGGAGAGAGGGGATGATGGCGGCGGCTTCGGTGGAGGTCAAGGCGCGCTGGTAGGGGATGTTAGAAAAATAGGGCAAAAACGAGACACGAATTTTACGTGAAAAACACTTGCGGGAAAAAACCACGGGCGTCAACCGGCGATGATCACTATATGTGGAGGGTTTACAAATCGCACTGGATTACAATGAAACGGCTCAATTCATATGAGGCATACAAGAGGTATATATAGGGGTAAAGGACGTAGAGTCCAAGTCGGATACGTATCCGCTAATATAGAGACTGATTCGAACTCTTCCAGATAAGGGAATTCGGATCACAATTTCAACAATCTCCACCTTGAGACGAATTTCCTCTTGTAGCATAATGAAGAATCATCAATCAACAAATATCTCCACAATAAGATAAAAATCATCGTGCGTCAAATAGTCTCTAGGACTAAACTGTAATACCAACTAAGCTTGAGCAAAGCTCAAACTTAGTAACAGGAACTGCCTTTGTCATCATATCAGCTGGATTATCATGAGTACTTATCTTGCACACCTTGACATCACCTTGAGCAATGACACCTCGAATAAAATGATATCTCACATCAATGTGCTTTGTTCTCTCATGGAACATCTGATCCTTTGTAAGGCATATAGCACTCTGACTATCACAAAATATGGTAATGCAAGAATTTTCTCCACAAAGCTCAGTGTACAAATCTCTCAACCAAATGGCTTCTTTACAAGCTTAAGAAATAGCCATATATTCTGCTTCAGTGGTAGATAAGGCAACAGTAACTTGCAAACTTGCCTTCCAGATAACAGCACAACCACCAATAGTGAAAGCATAACCTGTGAGAGATCTCTTTTGTCCAAATCGCCAGCATAATCAGAGTCAACATACCCAACAAGTTTATCTCTAGAAGTTCCAAACTGCAAACGAGCATTAGAAGTACCACGCAAATATCTGAAAATCCATTGAACTGCTTTCCAATACTCTTTTCCAGGATTAGCCATGTATCTACTGACAACACTCAATGCATGAGATAAATCGGACGAGAACAAACCATGGCATACATAAGAGAACCAAGCTGCCTTTGGAATATGGAACTCTAGACATGTACTCAATATCATAATCGACTCGGGACATAAAGTCAAGATAATCAAATGTGAAGCTAATGGAGTACTCACCGGTTTTGCATCATGCATATTAAAGCGACGAAGAACTTTCTCAATATAACCTGTGACTAAGGTATAACTTGCGATTTCCTCTCTAATAATCTCCATGCCAAGAATTTTCCTTGCTGCACCTAAGTTTTTCATCTCAAATTCCTTACTCAACTGTGCTTTCAGTTTTGCTATTTCCGACTTATCTTTTGCAGCAATCAACATATCATCAACATAGAGAAGCAAATAAATAGCTGAACCATTTACAGTTTTTAAATAAACACAGCTATCATAATCAGATCGCTTAAAATTATGAGAGATCATAAAAGAGTCAAATCTCTTGTACCATTGTCTAGGAGATTGCTTCAAGCCATAAAGAGATTTCTTTAACCTACAAACAAGGTGTTCTTTTCCAGGAATAACAAAAAACCCTCAGGTTGGTCCATATAAATGTCTTCTTCCAACTCCCCATGTAAGAATGCAGTTTTAACATCCAATTGCTCAAGTTCATAATCATGCATAGCAACAATACTGAGTAAAGTACGAAAAGAACTATGCTTCATAACTGGGGAAAAGACATCATTAAAGTCAATACCTGGAATCTGGCTATAGCCTTTAGCAATCAACCTTGCTTTATATCTTGCTGGTTCAGTGGGAGAAATACCTTCTTTTCTTTTGAAAACCCACTTGCAATGAACAGGCTTCTTCTCCTTTGGCAATTTCACTAGTTCCCAAGTGTCATTCTTTTCAAGTGACTCCATCTCATCATGTATAGCGGTTATCCACTTATTACAATCAGTGGAATCAATAGCCTCAGAGTATGATGAAGGTTCTGCATTACCTTCAATTTCTTCTGCTATACTCAAAGCATAAGCAACAATATTAGCTTCTTCAATTAATCTCTTAGGTGGATTAATCTCCCTCCTAGGTCTGTCAACTGCAATGAACCGTTGTGGTGACTGCTCACAAATAGGAGGATTCTCAACAATAGGTGCATCATGAACACCAATATTTTCCTTATCTGATGTGTTATCTGAGCCAATAAGATGATCCACCTGAACACTTGAATTTTGCTTACTCTCAACAGGAACATTAGTAGGCAGTTTATCATGAAGCATAACAGATTCATTAAAGACAACGTTTCTGCTAATCACAACCTTACGTGTTACATGATTCCACAACTTGTATCCTTTGACACCAGATTTATAACTAAGAAAGATACACTTAACAGCTCTAGGCTCTAATTTTCCATTATCAACATGAGCATAAGCAGTACAACCAAATACTTTCAATTCTGAATAATTTGCTGGTGAACCATACCATACCTCAATTGGAGTCTTTTTTTCAATTGCAATATTGGGAGACCGATTAATAAGATAGCAAGCAGTGGAAGCGGCTTCAGCCCAAAAACGCCTATGCAAACCTGCATTAGACAACATGCAACGGGCTTTGGAAATAATGGTCATGTTCATACGTTTAGCTACACCGTTTTGTTGAGGAGTACCAGGAACGGTGTAATGCCTAACAATGCCTTCAATCTTGCAATATGATTCAAATTCACCAAAATAGAATTCCATACCATTATCAGTGCGAAGTTTCTTTACCTTCTTTTCTGTTTGTCTTTCGACCATAGTCTTCCACTCTTTAAATGTTGAAAATACTTGTGATTTATGCTTCAAGAAATAAGACCACACTCTTCTAGAGTAATCATCAATAATTGTCAACATATAATTAGCACCGCCTAGCGATGTCTTGCGAGATGGTCCCCATAAATCAGAATGCACATAATCCAAAATACTTTCAGTAGTATGAACTAAAGTATTAAATCTCACCCTCTTATGTTTGCCAAACACACAATGCTCATAAAATTTCAACTTGCTGATGCTATGTCCATCAAGAAGTCCTCTCTTGCTCAATTCTGCCAAACCAAGCTCACTCATATGCCCAAGGCGCATATGCCAAAGATTAGTAGCATCAGAATCAGATAATGAACTTGTGATTGCAGCAACATTACCTGATATTGTAGTACCTCGCAGATGGTACAGATTAGCAGATTTAATATCAGCTTTCATCACAACAAGAGAGCCTTTTGATACCTTTAAAACTCCACCTTCACCTGAATACTTGTACCCTTTAGTATCAAGAGAACTCAAAGAGATGAAGTTCCTTTTTAAATCTGGAATGTGCCTCACATCTGTCAAAGTTCTGACAATACCATCAAACATCTTGATCTGAACAGAACTAATTCCTGCAACCTTACAAGATGAGTTATCACCCATCAACACAGTACCACCTTCAATAGATTCATAGGTGGCAAACCAATCCCTATTAGGGCACATATGAAAAGTGCAGGCAGAATCAAGAATCCATTCATCATTGGTCTTAGCACATCCAGCAAAGGCAACAAGAATTTCTCCATTAGGACTATCATCAGCAACAAAGGAGGCTTTACCTTCATCATCTGGTTTACCTTTTGGCTTATAGTAGCCAGATCTCTTTTCTTTATTTTGCGGCTTCCAGCATTCAGAGATGTCGTGCCCACTTTTCTTACAATATTTGCACGACTTGTATTTGCCTCTTGATTTTGATCGGCTCTTATAGCCGTTCGGACTTTTACATCGAGATCCATTGTTTGAGTTCTTCTCCTTTTGCCTGCCACGAATAAACAAGCATGCTCCTTGCGAGCTTGAATTTTCAGAAGGTATCATATGTTTCATCTTTTCCTTAGCATGCAATGCTTCATAAACTTCATTAAGCGTGAGAGTATCTCTACTATATAATATGGTATCTCTGAAATTTGAAAAAGAACTAGGCAGTGAACACAAAAGAATAAGACCCAAATCCTCATCATCATATTTTTACCTCCATCGACTCTAGGTCGTTAACGATCTCTTTAAGCACTGAAAGATGATCAAGTACAGATCCTCCTTCTTGTAATTTGTGAGAGTACAATTTCTGCTTAAGATGCATCTTACTGGTGAGATCCTTTGTCATGCAGATTTGTTCAAGCTTCAGCCATAATGCAGCAGATGTCTTCTGCTTCAAAATATCCTGCAAAATATCATTTGATAGATGTAGGTGAATTTGAGATAAAGCCTTACGGTCTTTGCGCTTCTCATCTGCGGTCCATGTGGTAGGTTGTTTCTCAAAACCTTCCAATGCATCATTCAAATCCATCTGTGCTAACACATCCCTCATCTTAACTTGCCACAGCGAAAATTTTGTGTCTCGATTCAGGAGTGGAAGATCATACTTCAAAGTCGCCATGAGAAATAAACCAAGTCCAGTGGCCACGTCAATGGATGTAGCAAAATCTCCAGCCACTTGTTATCAATCAACAAGACAGCCAGGTGATTAAATAAAGGTTATATATATGTATATGATTTGTGATCTTGGATGGCTTGCGCATGCAGAGAAAAAAAAGGCCAGAGCACTTCATGTGACCTGTGCCGGCTGCTGCTGGTTTTCTTTCCACGCGCGCGAGGACTTCAGACGGGCGAGCCGAGCGAACGTTCGGCAGAAGACGCGCGATGCTGGACGGGAGACAACGCGCCGTACCGCGCGGATTGAGGCGAGCGTAGGTCGCCGGGAGTTGGATGCTGACGTGCACGGACCGAGCGAAGGACGACGCGCAGATCAGCTGCCGCAGATCAATCTACTGACGATGCTTTCTTTTCTCCGCACGACTGATGGCTTTCGCACGGACTGAAGACGGTGACGCCGCTGAGTCCGTGTGCTATCGCACGCCTGAGGAGCGATGCGCACGGTAGACGAAGACGTACAGCTGCGCGTGACGGCGACGGCGGAAACCGATCTGCTATTTTTTTCTCGTGTCTCTTCAAACCCTAATAACCTGCGCTCTGATACCACTTGTTAGAAAAATAGGGCAAAAGCGAGACACGAATTTTACGTGAAAAACCCTTGCGGGAAAAAACCACGGGCGCCAATCGGCGATGATCACTATATGTGGAGGGTTTACAAATCGCACGGAATTACAATGAAACGGCTCAATTCATATGAGGTATACAAGAGGTATATATAGGAGTAAAGGACGTAAAGTCCAAGTCGGATACGTATCTGCTAATATGGAGACTGATTCGAACTCTTCCAGATAAGAGAATTCGGATCACAATTTCAACAGGAGATGGTCGTGATATCGTGGGAGAAGCGAGCGCATGGACTGCTGGTGGAGAGAGGAGGATGCGTTCTTGGAGAGGAAGTGTGGCCGTACCACTGACGCAGGAGCTGGTGAAGACCCTCGTGTCCCTGCCTCGCCGGACATGATGAACGCCGCGCCTGACGCCCATGTCCAAGGCTCGCCGGACCCGCTGAACGCCGCAGCGAGAGCGGCCGTGCCTGCAACGCCGGACCAGCCATGGCGAGGACCCTGTTGAGCTTCATCGCCAGCTTGCCCACTGACACGTACTCCTGCTCGTCCTTGGCCTTGAGTGTCAGAAAATAGCATCTCCATGGTGGTTCTTGGAGGCTCGAGTCCTCCTCACAAGAGTACCATGTGCTGTTTCAGGTTGCTTGGCTGAATAGAAAATTAGCAATATGGGAGAATTGAAGGAAGTAATTGCAGCGTATGCTGCACGGCAAACCTGCAGAGAAAAAGATGTTGATGGTTCGGTCAGCAAACAGATGTTGATGGGAGAATTAAAGAAAGTAAGAGCAGTCAGCAGTCAGCACGTCCAGGAGAGAGGAATAATCTATGGCGATTGCGTGCGTAGGCTGCACGGCAATAAGCAGTCCGCAGACGTAATGACCAGAAGTAGAGCATAAACAGAGTTTGAGAGACATGGCATCGCACAGCTCATTGTCATTCTCTCGTCCACCCGTTGTTGCGCAATCTGCCAGCGGACAGTCCCCCAAATGGAGATTTTCCTTTCTTCTGTATTGGGTGAACTCACCACCAGATCTATAAGTTTCTTCATCAACAACTACTACAAGTCACCGATGCCGGCCGTGGAGGATCGCCTACAAAGGATTCTACTCCGGGCGCAGATCATCGTCGACGAGGCTGCAGGGCGGCACATCACAAATCGAGGTATGCTCCAGCAGTTGAGCATGCTGAGAGATGCGATGTACCGAGGTTACTATGTACTTGACACCTTCAGATATCGAGCTCATCAAGAAGAGGAGGCTAAAGATCAGGTTGTGATTTACTCTTCTACTCTGTCTAAATTCAATTATGCAAGACGTCTCTGTCTCTCCAGTAGCAGTTTACAGACCAGACAAGAACTGCAAGAGGTGCTCGACGGTTTGAACACCGTGATTCTTGATGTGAGTGAGTTAGTCGTCTTCTTGAGAAGCTACCCTCGTTTGTACCGCCAGCCTTATAGCATTCATCTCTTGTTGGACAAGTGTATGTTTGGCCGCCAGATGGAAAAGGAACTGGTCATCAACTTCTTGTTACACACAAAACCTCCTGGTGTTGACAATTATGATGTCCTACCTATTGTTGGTCCAGGGAAAGTGGGAAAGAGCACACTTGTCGCTCATGTCTGCAATGACGAAAGAGTCCGTAATTATTTTTCACGGATTGTCTTCTTGAGCGACGATGATTTTAGAGATGAAATGCTTGGAATGAAATACCAAAATTACGCCTTTCACGAAGATGGAAGATTGCTAGTTGTTGTTGAGGTAGTTAGGGATCTCAATAAAGATGTGTGGGAAAGGTTGTATTCTGCTTCTAAACTGTGCACAACAAGTGGTGGTAAAATCATAATCACAAGCCGATCTGACAAGATCATGAAGTTTGGAACAGTACAGGCTCTAACACTGAAACACCTCTCACGAGAAGCGTTTTGGTATTTCTTCAAGGTGATTACGTTTGGAAGCACGGATCCTGAGATGCACCCAAGACTTGTATATTTGGCCATGGAGATAGCCAAGGCACTCAATGGAACTCTCATTGGTGCAAATAGTACTGCTTGCTTATTGAGACAAAACTTTAACATCCAGTATTGGTGCAAGGTCCGGTCATTTTCAAGAGGGTACATACAGAAACATCTCTCTAAATTTGGTGAACATCCAACTGATCTTTTGAACGAAAATAAACCCACATATTTTCCAAGAATGGGTGGAGCTACTGAAGATTTCTTTGTCTATGATCAGTATGAAACATGTTCTTCTCAAGAGGACATTCCCAAGATAAACTTCCTAGATGTGATGTACGGAAGCGTTAAGCCTCATGGAAAATTTAAAGTCCTTGCATGGAAGTCTCAGATACCACCCTACCATAACTATATCTATACTTGTGAGATTCGAGAGCTACAGAGTAGTACAGCTGTTAAGAGGAAGCGCTCTCTGAATAATTGAACTACACTTGGTTAATTTTGTCACTGTAAGGCATATATAGGAGTATATGTTATATTACAAGTTTTTCTTTAACCATTTGGCATGGTAGTTTGTCGTTAGTGTTTTAGAATCATGAAATGTCATGTGGTATGGAGCCAATACAACATGTCTTCATTCATCACACGGTAAAGGATATGCTTAGAGCTGAATCCAAATACCAGTTCATTACTTGTACGAGTAATCATCTGGTCGGGGATAGGTACAAGACCTCCTCCGACCAGAGTACCTATAAGCAACCTCTGCAACCCTTACGACCACAGAGGCCGTTAGCTTCTGGGGTTACGATTATTACGACCACGGGGGTCGTTAGCCGTAGGGTTTTTGACTCTTACGACCACAAGGGTCGTTAGTCTTAGGGTTTATGATCACGAAGATGTATGATCTTTTAATTATGTATTTAAAGTAATACATAGATATTTTAATTATCGTTACCTAGCCCCCGAACTTTAAATGAATTGGGTGTGTGAATACTTTTTCCTAGTAAAGTCGTATCCGGCAGACCCTCTGTGAGGACCCCCGAGTTATTTTCATAAAACCAAGGCCTTCCCGATCTTATGAAAATAATTCTAGGCCTAAAGTAAATGAATTACATCTTAGCTCCATCTAAGTGAGAAGGTCCGATCGAAACTAAAGCCCCGGTGATCATGCGTACTGCTCTACTACAAGCACTACATGATGACTGATTCTCCAAACAGTCCAAAACCACACTTAAACAAGTTGTAATATCCCAAAGTTATGTTTAAAAAATAAAATTAATAAAGTTATTATTTTATTGGATTTTTTGAATTTTAAAACAATTTTATTATTTTTCTTGAATTTCCTAAATTTAAAAAGTCAAAAATAAAATTTATCGAGTTTCCCGAGGTTTTAATGGATTTAATGTGAAATTATTTTTCAATTAATTTCTAAAATTTTCTAGATTTTAAAAAGGTTTTTCCTATTTTCTAGAAATTAAAAATAATTTGGGTAAAAAATAAATAATAATGACTAACGTAAAGTTAAAAATAACATCCCAATTTTCAGAGCCTTTTTGAGGCTTTATAAATAAAAGGAGTCATTTGCAATTTATTGGATTAATTTAAAGCTTAATTTAAAATTTCAAAAAATGAAATATTTTAAATGAGTAAAATAAACTTCAAATAAATTCAAAATTATTTTATTCGTTATTTTCATGTTCCAAACATTTTTGTGGAATTTTCTGAATTTATTTTATTTTTGGATTTTTCTTTTTTTTCTTTCTTTATTCTTTCTCTCCTACTCATCTTCTTCCATCCGAAGCGTTTTCTTTTTCTCTGTTTCTTTCTTCACTAAGTCGTGCAACTCCATGGCCATCGCCACCCTCGCCACCTCCGACCGCTGGCGCCGCCCACACCTCGGGCCACCGCCGCCTATCGCGCCGCCCCCAGCCCCAGCCAATCGCGCCACCTCCCTCCCCTCCCCTCGGCTTCGCCCAGCCCAAACCGAGGTCCATGGCCATTAATGGCCGACCTCCACCTCTCTCCTTCTTTGTCCTCACTCAAAGTATTAAAAACAATTCTGTCTGAAGCAAAATGTTCCCACTAACCCCACCCACGTTATCATACCATCAATTGGACGTTTCCTCCACTACCAATCAATTTTGCAGTTTCCTTCGTTCTTCGTTGTAATCGAAATCATCACATTTCCTACCGGCGTTTTCCGTTCATTTGACTGCCGACTCCCCTGTATAAAGAGAGCCTCGGGAGCCCGGCAACACTTTGGTAGAATGTTGGATCAGCCATAGAAGTGCGAGCAGCACAGGTGACCTTGGAGTGAGTGTCGACAGGGGTGCTGCACGGCTTGCAAGCGGTCATGCCGGCGTGGTCCAGGATATCTAGAGTATACTGCCGTTGAGAGAGGAACATGCTGTCATCACGACGACTAACAGAAACACCCAAAAATGATGAAGTTGACCAAGATCTTTCATAGGAAAAGCCTGCTGGAGGGAGGAAACCACCTGGCGGAGCACACAGTCCGAAGAAGCAGTTAGCACAATATCGTCCACATAGAATAGTAGGTAGACAGTGTCACCGCCTCGATGAGACACAAAGAGGGGTGTCGGACTTTGCCTCCGGGAAACCAAGGGACAGCAACAAAGCCGCCAACAGCTGTACCAGGCCCGGTCACTGTTTGAGATCGTAGAGAGACTTGTTGAGGCGGCAAACGTGATATAGGTTAGATGAATCCACAAATCCAGTCGGCTGCGAACAAAAGACAGTCTCCGAGAGTGTGCCATAAAGAAACACATTCTTAACGACTTGACTGAAAGTCTCATCAAAATCAACACCAGGATATTGTGTGAAACCACAAAGAACCCATCGAGCCTTATAGCGTCAAGAGTGTCATTCGAATTGAGCTTATGCCGAAAAATCCACTTCCCAATGACCACATTAGCATTGGATGGCCGTGGAACAAGATCCCATATGTTGTTGGCCCGAAGAGCAGCGTATTCTTTCTCCATGGCGCCACACCAATTAGGGTCGGTGAGAGTAGCCCAGCATGTTGTCGGAACAGGAGACAGAGTGGCGGCATGAAGGTTCATGCGGGTGAGCGGCTGCCAAAAACCGTACTTGCCACGAGTCACCATGGCATGGGAGTTATCGACCGGCTGGAGCGGCACATCACCTGGGGAAGCTGCGAGAGAATGATCCGGTTGGGAGTTGGCGGGCCAACTGGTAGATCGGTAGAAATACTGTGTACTTCGACTACTACAGGAGGAGTCACGACTTAAACACTAGATGCTACCACAGCTGCGAGGCCAGAAGGAACGCTGTCACCAGATCAAAAGAAGTTTCAACCAGTGGAAGAAATTTTGACCACCTGTTTAAAGGTGTCTGGTCGAAGGAATTCTGCAGAGAAACTGGTGCTGATGGTTAGTCAACAAAGACCCACGAGCAGCGTGGGCTGCACGGCAATTCTGCAGAGAAACAGGTGTTGATGGTTTAGTTAGCAAAGAGCCACGAGTCAAGACATGTATCTGCTGTAAATCTGTCAATTCTATGGTGTGCGGTCTCCCTCCCCCATAGTTGTTCTTTCTTGTACGCGTCATTTGCTGTCTGATTTTTGACCATAAGGCTTGATCTATAAGTTTCCTAGCCAGCAATGACCAGAAGCAGCGCATCAACAGAGTTTCTCTCGTCCGCCTGTTTCAGACTGTATTGGGTGAACTCACCACTAGATCTATAAATTTCTCCATCAACAACTACTACAAGTTGACGAGGATTATAATCCGGGTGCGGGTCATCATTCTCTCGTCCACCCGTTGCGCAATCTTCCTGGGGACAGAGTCCCCCAAATGGAGATTTTCCTTTCTTCTGTACTGGGTGAAATCACCACTAGATCTATAAGTTTCTTCATCAACAACTACTACAAGTCACCGATGCCGGCCGTGGAGGATCGCCTGCAAAGGATTCTACTCCGTGCGCAGATCATCGTCGACGAGGCTGCAGGGCGGCACATCACAAATCGAGGGATGCTCCAGCAGTTGAGCATGCTGAGAGATACGATGTATCGAGGTTACTATGCACTTGACAACTGCAGATATCGAGCTCACGAAGAAGAGGCTAAAGATCAGGTTGTGAGTCACTCTTCTACTCTGTCTAAATTCAATTATGCAAGACGTCTTTATCTCTCCAGTAGCAGTTCACAGACTTCACAAGAACTACAAGAGGTGCTCGATAGTTTGAACACCATGATTCTTGATGTGAGTGAGTTAGTTGTCTTCTTGAGCAGCTACCCACGTTTATACCGCCAGCCTTATAGCATTCATCTTTTGTTGGACAAATGCATGTTTGGCCGACAAATGGAAATGGGACTGGTCATCAACTTCTTGTTGCACACAAAACCTCCTGGTGTTGACAGTTATGATGTCCTACCTATTGTTGGTCCAGGGAGAGTGGGAAAGAGCACACTTGTCGCTCATGTCTGCAATGACGAAAGAGTCCGTAATTATTTTTCACGGATTGTCTTCTTGAGCGACAATGATTTTAGAGATGAAATGCTTGGAATGAAATACCAAGATGGGAGATTGCTAGTAGTGGTTGAGGTAGTTGGGGATCTCAATGAAGATGTGTGGGAAAGGCTGTATTATGCTTCTAAACAGTGTACAACAAATGGTAGTAAAATCATAATCACAAGCCGATCTGACAAGATCATGAAGTTTGGAACAGTGCAGGCTCTTACACTAAAACCCCTGTCACAAGAAGCGTTTTGGTATTTCTTTAAGGTGATTGCGTTTGGAAGCACGGATCCTGAGATGCACCCAAGACTTGCACATTTGGCCATGGATTTAGCCAGGGCGCTGAATGGAAATCTCCTTGGTGCAAATTTTACTGCTTGCTTATTGAGGCAAAACTTTAACATCCAGTATTGGTGCAAGGTCCAGTCATTTTCGAGAGAGTTCCTACAGAAACATGTTGGTGAACATCCAGGTGATCTTTTGAATGAAAATAAACCCACATATCTTCCAAGAATAGGTGGAGCTACTGAAGATTTCTTTGTCTATGATCAGTATGAAACATGTTCTTCTCAAGAGGACATTCCCAAGATAACATTCGTAGATGTAATGTATGGAAGCGTTAAGCCTCATGGAAAATTTGAAGTCCTCACATGGAAGTCTCATATACTGCCCTGCCATAACTATATCTATACTTGTGAGATTCGAGAGCGACAGACTAGTAGGGCTGTTAAGAGGAAGCGCTCTCTGAATAATAGAATTATACTTGGTTAATTTTGTCACTGTAAGGTATATATAGGAGTATATGTTATATCACAAGTTTTTCTTCTCTCTACAATTTTCTTATATGTAAACTCTATGTGTTGACTAGCAGAATGATGAACGACGTTGAGACATAAACTTTATTGAGCTATTAATTGCTGTCCGAACCGGCTAAATTCTGTTAAACATCCTCAGCACGTCGAAAGAGTCATGCACGTCCAGCAGCATGTTGGCATCCTGCAGGTTTCACATCCTCCCCAGCACATCCCGCTTTGACTCGGCTATGATATATAAGGACAACGCCAAAATATTTTACCTCCCGCGAACGCGTTCAATATTTTTCAAACTCCCGCGCTGCGAATCACAGACGGTTTCATACAAAAACCGTCTATAACGATATATCACAGATGATTCATATTACGAACCGTCTGTGATACCTTACATACGATTTTTGACACAAACTAACTGTGATGCGGCCGGAGTCAGCGAGCTCTCGTCAGCATGGCTCTCTTGCTCGATTGTTAACTGAGCAGACAAAGGAATGCAAATACGCAGCCTGGTTTTCCTTGTTGGTGTTCGGTGCTTGCATCACCGAAATGAAGGCACGTACTGTTTGTTCGTCGCGTCAGCCGCCCCATGCTTAATGGAGGAACAGTGCGGACGCAAGGAATCATGCAGCATGGGACGGCTTTGTCCGAACCACCAAAGCGCGGACGCTACGAGGGCTGTCGGAACGTCCGTGGCTTGGTCTAATCTAAAATTCAACTGAAATTTTTGGCTGGCGAGACCATCCCTCGTGACCGCTGGCAGACCGTCAGCATAGCTGATCAGACAATCTAAAGTATGACAGTCTTTAAAATTTATCGAAAACAAATGTTTAAAACGGCGACGGCGTTAAAACAGCGACACGCTGAGCGCGTCGCCTCGTCTTCTCCCGTTGCGCAGAGAAAACGAGGGAGAGAGGGAGCAGGCGAGGAAGAGAGAGGGAGAGGCGAGGGGGCGCACGGCGACGGCAGCGCGGGAAGGCGAGAGGTGGCACCGGAGCGGAGCTGGAGCTGGAGGCGAAGGCGCGGGCAGAGGAGGCGACGGCACCGAGGCGGCGACGGCTCGGGAGATGAAGGCGAGCGGCGGCACCCGAGGACGACGAAGCGACGGCGCTGGAGGAGGTGAAGGGGTGGAGGGGGAGGAAGGAGGGAAGGAGAAGGCTGGGCTTAAATAGCCAGCGGGAGCTGGGAGAGGGCAGGAGCGCTCGCGCGTCCCGAGCTAGGCCATAAGTGCCTGCGCTCGGAGGCGACCGGGCGAGGTAGGGGTGCAGCAGCGGCGATTGGCGTGGGAGGGTGGTGATGGAGACAAGGCGAGGGACGGCGCTGCAGACGAGCAGAGGAGGTGACAGGAGCGGGTGAGGCGCTGTGGCTGTCGGCGGCGGAAGCGGGGGGTGGCAGAGGGGGAGAGAGAAGGCCAACGGTTGGCGGAAGGGGGCGGTGGCGTGCACGGACGAGGCAAGGATGGAGACCGGGCCGGGAGGAACCGGGTTGGGTCCAAACCAGGTTAGGCTTTCCGAAATTTTGAAGATTTGCAAAACTTGATTTTGAAATTTGAAATCCAAGTTTTGATTTGAGCTTTGAAATCTGAGGATGTTACACATGTCATCGTCGACGTGGCTGCAGGGCGGCACATCACAAATCGAGGGATGCTCCGGCAGTTGAGCATGCTGAGAGATGGGATGTACCGAGGTTACTATGTTCTTGACACCTTCAGATATCGAGCTCGCGAAGAAGAGGAGGCTAAACATCAGGTTGTGAGTCACTCTTCTACTCTGTCTAAATTCAATTATGCAAGACGTCTTTTTCTCTCCAGTAGTAGTAATTCACAGACTTTTTGTTGCACACAAAACCGCCTAGTGTTGACAATTCTGATGTCCTACTCGGGAGGATAGACGCACGACAAAAAAATCGCTCGGCCAAATACCTCACCGAACCCCAAATCTGCGTACAGGAGGATCAAACAGCAAACACCTCACGGCAATCTTTTCATTAACTCAATGCTTCAAAGAACACGCGTGTCGTCGCTGAATTCCTACACAGCTCGAACACGCGCATGCACACAAGCGTCGGCCGCCGCCAGAAAACTAAAACCGTTTTTTGTTCTCTCTACGTTAACCGCCGATGCTAATCACTTTTTATACTCGTACTTAACACCTGATTATAAAATATTCAATTTTAGACACCCTAAAATTGTCATATGTCATAGCCTCCGGACCGCACCTCTGTAGCTCCAACATGCATCATCCATCTTTGATCTCCACGCGCCCCAACTCGAGTTCGACCGTTTCCTCCATCGACTCTCTGTGCCATGACTTCACACCAAGTTATCTCCCGGTCACCGCCGTAAACCACGATCGCCTCCGAGTTACCCTGCAAATGCAAAGACCAAAGTAACATATTTTCATAGCACAAGTTCTTTCCAACTTGACCGACATAAGTTCACACAACACGGCACGCCTCAAATAATATCAGAAAATAACATTATCAATTATTCATTAACTAAAATATTTTAAACTTAACCACATCGTCTAGCAGTCCAGCGTTGAGCAAATAAAAAACGTAACAAATCTACTCAACTTATTTCCACGCAACAAATATAAATACTTTTATATATATCCACATAAATAATAGCAGAGTAGGCTGCACGGCAATTCTGTCTGAGTTTTCCTTGTACGTCATTTGCTGTCTGAGTTTTGACCATGAGGTTTGACTTTCCTAACCATGACCTACGTCATTTGCTGTCTGAGTTTTGACCTGCACTGACCAGAAGCACAGCATAAACAGAGTATCAGAGACATCGCATTGCACAACTCATTGTTCATTCTCTCGGCCACCCGTTGCGAAATCTTCCCGGGGACAGTCCCCCAAATGGAGATTTTCTTTTCTGTACTCTTAGGTGAACTCGCCACTAGATCCATGAGTTTCTTGATCGATAAACACTCCAAGCCGCCGGCGCTGGCCGCGGAGGATAGCCTACAAAGGATTCTACTCCGAGCTCAGGTCATCGCCGAGGAGGCTGCAGGGCGGCACATCACAAATCGAGGGATGCTCCAGCAGTTGAGTATGCTGAGAGATGCGATGTACCGAGGTTACTATGTACTCGACACCTTCAGATATCGAGCTCATGAAGAAGAGGATGATAAAGATCAGGTTGTGAGTCACTCTTCTACTCTGTCTAAATTCAATTATGCAAGACGTCTCTATCTCTCCAGTAGCAATTCACAGACTTCACAAGAACTGCAAGAGGTGCTCGACAGTTTGAACACCATGATTCTTGATGTGAGTGAGTTAGTTGTCTTCTTGAGCAGCTATCCACGTTTGTACCGTCAGCCTTATAGCATTCATCTCTTGTTGAACAACTGCATGTTTGGCCGTCAAATGGAAATGGAACTGGTCATCAACTTCTTGTTACACACAAAACCTCCTGGTGTTGACAATTATGATGTCCTACCTATTGTTGGTCCAGGGAGAGCGGGAAAGAGCACACTTGTCGCTCATGTCTGCAATGATGAAAGAGTCCGTAATTATTTTTCACAGATTGTCTTCTTGAGCGAGAATGATTTTAGAGATGAAATGCTTGGAATGAAATACCAAGATGGGAGATTGCTAGTTGTGGTTGAGGTAGTTGGGGATCTCAATGAAGATGTGTGGGAAAGGCTGTATTCTGCTTCTAAACAGTGCACAACAAGTGGTAGTAAATTCATAATCACAAGCCGATCTGACAAGATCATGAAGTTTGGAACAGTACAGGCTCTAACACTGAAACACCTCTCACGAGAAGCGTTTTGGTATTTCTTCAAGGTGATTACGTTTGGAAGCACGGATCCTGAGATGCACCCAAGACTTGCATATTTGGCCATGGAGATAGCCAAGGCGCTCAATGGAACTCTCATTGGTGCAAATAGTACTGCTTGCTTATTGAGACAAAACTTTAACATCCAGTATTGGTGCAAGGTCCGGTCATTTTCAAGAGGGTACGTACAGAAACATCTCTCTGAATTTGGTGAACATCCAACTGATCTTTTGAACGAAAATAAACCCACATATTTTCCAAGAATGGGTGGAGCTACTGAAGATTTCTTTGTCTATGATCAGTATGAAACATGTTCTTCTCAAGAGGACATTCCCAAGATAAACTTCCTAGATGTGATGTTCGGAAGCGTTAAGCCTTATGGAAAATTTAAAGTCCTCGCATGGAAGTCTGAGATACCGCCCTGCCATAACTATATCTATACTTGTGAGATTCGAGAGCGACAGACTAGTAGAGCTGTTAAGAGGAAGCGCTCTCTGAATAATAGAATTACACTTGGTTAAATTTGTCACTGTAAGGCGTATATAGGAGTATATGTTATATTATGAGTTTTTCTTCTCTCTACTATTTTCTTACATGTAAACTCCATGTGTTGACTAGCAGAATAATGCATGACGTTCAGACAAAAACTTTCGTGAACTATTAATTACTGAGCTCTTTTACGGTACATTGAATTTAATATGAGTCATTCATTCTCTTTGATCATTTAGATTAGTTAGGATATAGTTATACTACGCCTTATAGTATGAGTAGTACAATCCCAATAAGATACGATTGTAATCGCTCATATAGGGACTAATTCATTATGACATAATTAATTGTACAATCCCAATGAGCTAGGACAGCCCTCGTAGCGTCCACACCCGAGTGCGGACGCTACGAGGGCTGTCGGAACGTTCATGGCGGGCGACACTTTCGGCGGTGACGATAATATTTCTACTAATTCATTTTTAAATAGTATTATTTAGGTTTTTATTTTTTGTTTTATCCCAAATTTAATAAAAACTTTTGGTTGGTGCGACTGTCCCCCATGACTGATCTGACCGTTGGTACTTTTGGTCTGCCCATGGTTGGTTTGACAGCCAGGGATGGCCGATCACCATGGCTGATCAGACCGTCTGTAGTATAACAGTTTCTGAAATTTACCAAAAATAAGTGTTTTAACAAAGGGCGCAACTCGCGCTAGGATTTACAGTCTGAGCGCTAGCGTCGTGCGCATCGGTTGCAACATCTCGAATTGCGCAACAAAAAATATTTCCGCAACAACAAAAATTACGATTCGAGCGGTACATGAAACACATTCACTCCTGAGTGTCCCCAACATCTCAAATCATCTGATGCAACAAAAAAATCATATAACAGCAACATGCTACATTTTTTAGAGCATATGCAAAAAAAAACATCTGCAACAGTTTTTTAAGCGGGTCGCAACATCCTCATGAACAGTATACAACATTTGTTTCAACGGTTCACAACATTTGTTTCAACGGGCTGTAATATTTTTTCCCGTGGGTCGCAACATATCAAAGAACAATATACAATATTTTTTATATGAGTCGCAATATATCAACAGCGAGGAACTTAGTACTCACCCAGTAGCATCTCATGAAAAATCAGGCCGAGGGAGGCGCAGGCATGGGCCGAGGGCCGGGCGAGGCGGCACCGGCAGCTGGAGGTCACACCAGCCAGGGGAAGCGGCACGCCGACAGGAGCAAGTGGGGAGCCGGAGGAGAGAAAGCCAAGTACCAGGAGGAGGTGGCGCCATGGAGCTCCCTTCGGCTGGAGCAGCTTCACCAGATAAGAAATGGAGATTGGGATTGGAGAGAAGAAGCAAGGCAACGGAAAGCAACGTAAAGAAATGAAGTTGAAAGCTCATTCAGCTGTGGAAAGAAACGGAGAGGAAAGTAGTGGGGAGAAAGGGGAACGGGGGAGTAAGGATAAGAATGTGTGGCTGTGAGAGCGTGGAAAAAGAGAGTGAAAACGTCCGTTCCACCGGATGTGTGACACATATCATTTCCCTTTAACAAACCATTACCATCATAATTAATTGTATCATCGGTCCAAGATCTGAACAATCACGACTCACGAGCAGGTACCAAGATATCCACATAAATAATAGTAGCGTAGGCTGCACAACAATTGGTTCGGTTAAGAAATACCCACGAGTCAAGACATGTATCTGCTGTAAATCAGTCGAGTATATGTAATAAAGAAAGAAATACTCAAGCAGTAAGAGCAATCAGCACGCACAGGAGACAGGAAGCCCAAATGCCAAAGATCATGTGCATGGAATGGTTTTTTTTTGTTTGTTCTCAGTGCAGAAAGACTTAGGCATTTTCTATGGTACGCTCTCTCTCTCCCCCCTAGTTGTTATTGTACGTCATTTGCTCTCTGAGTTTTGGCCACGAGGCATCACTTTCCTAAGCAGCGATGACCAGAAGCAGAGCATAAACAGAGTTCCAGAGGCATCGCATTGCACAACTCACTGGTCGTTTGTAACCGAGAGCGTGGAATATCTGGAGGTAATTACAGATTGTATGTATGGATAAATCAAAGGTTATATATATAGATCAAAGGTTACAGTGTGGTCCAGAAACCAAAGAGTCAGGACTCGAAGAATCTAATACCACCAGAAACCGAAGACCGAAGAGTCTAACCCCCCACCCCCGGCAGTTAGAGCGTCGGCGGAGCGGACGTTCTAACTGGACCGAAACTCAGTGAAGACAGAAGTAGGTAGTCCTTCGGTGAAGATGTCAGCGTACTGAGATGTCGTCAGAACGTGAAGAACGCAGACATCGCCAAGACCAACTCGTTCCCGGATGAAATGAAGGTCAATCTCAACATGTTTAGTGCGCTAATGTTGCAACGGATTGTTAAAAGATAGACCGCGCTGATATTGTCGCATTAGACGAGGGTAGCACTTCACTGGCACATTGCTGAATCAAATCATACATGCTGTAGAACCATACCATTCATTAATTTACACATCAGAGTTTACATAGACCACTTCGGATAAATTTTTACAATAAGGGCCGAACAGGCCAAAAGAATACATTACAAAAGTTAGCAGAAGCAACAACGGAGGCAAAAGGGGTGAGAGCACACCTCTCCATAGGCAAGTGACTAGGGAAACCCGTGTACGTCCGATATTATCCGAAAATTCAGATAATATAGGATGTACGCAAGTACCGACGGAGTCAGCTAGACTGAGTGGAGACTAGAACAGTTAGAGACTAAATTACGCTTCAAAAGCTCATGGGTCTTCAGACTTCTGGATCCTCGTAGTAGTCGTACTTTTCAGGATTTTCTGCTTCTGAGGATTTGGGGGAAAGAGCGAGGATGAGCACAACTTCTGTGCTCGCGAACTAACACAACAGATGCAATAATATATATGCAAGGCTTAACAAGGATGACTCGGGTTCTTTTATTTGCGCAAAGCAACATTTATAAATACATATACTAGAAAAGTCCTATTACTTAGCATTTTAACCAAATTGCATTTTTAAAGAGATTAATTGTGTAATAATTAATCACAGCAGATGTTCCCTCTGTCGGAAACTCTAACTCATGCTTCTTTTTTATTGGAGCTACCTCCATACAGGAACAACACTGGATACGATGATCCAGGGAAAAGTCAAATCTCAGGCTCGGCGAGCCGACCTGGTTTTCATACCACCCACAAAGGTTTTTGAAATAGAACTAACTCAAGTTAAGTTCCCATGTCCGCCTTTGACCGTAGGCGCGGCTGTTTAAACAGTTTAGACTTTGCAGAGGTTGTATACTTTACCCACAAGAGACAATCATACTCGTTACCCCAAATGATTCCGTAGTCATGTAGTTGAGCGATCATCACAGTAACCCTTCAATCTACCTCGTCCTTTCCGTCATCTCACCCATATGGGGTTGCGCACATAAGTTGTGCGAGATGTTCACCACTACGACTAGCGTAGCTGGCAACTTCACCATCGGTGTCCCTTCCTACCTCACGCTTGCACCACCCTACTCCTCCACCAGTGAGATGACTTTCAGGGTCCGATAAATTTACTAAGTCAAGTTGCACTTTACAGACTTGTGGTTGTACTTGTTTTACACGGGATGTCATGACAAGATTAAATTCTTAATCCATCCAGACGGTTCATACCACATACCGGTCACTCTCGTGCACGACGGCACCCACCATTCTTTCCATCCGCCTGGATGTGGTAATAGCAAGTTGTTAGGGTTTTGAGGAGCAAAAATACACCAACATAACCACTTCAGTCATTTACCCACAATGACTGCCCAAAATCATTTTCATGTTGAGATGATGACGATGATTGGGACATTTAGTGTCCCGGTACTTAAGCCAGACTAGCATGGCGCTTAAGTACAAACTATAACTAGTATTACCATATAGTTACTAGGGTGACAAGGATTAATGGTTCAGATTTATCAATGGATGGCATATTAAACAATAAATCATCAAGTGTGCATTTAAATACATTAAGTTTTAACATACATTTGATTACAAAATTAAAGCATGCAATTTTGGTAATTTAAATTAATATAATTCACATAAAATGTAGGATCAAAATGATTAAAATATTGACTCGCCTTGGTTATAAGTAGGAGGGTCTAGGTCTTCTTGAGTTTGTCCGAAGTGGAAGTCTCCCGCGTCTTCGAAACCTAATCGGACGAGCGTACTGGAAAAAGACACAACAGCAAAAGAAAGTAAATAAATACAAAACACTAAGAAAATGAACTCCAATTTAAATAAGACCAGTGCCATTAGCAAGATATTGATTTTAGAAATTTTTTGGAAAAATATTCATAATTTTTGGAGCTATAACGAAGAAAATATGGATTTTCGAAGTTCTTAACAGAATTTTCAATTGAAGGACAAATCAGAAAATGCGGAATTTTTCTCGTGCTGACACGCGTCCAGGCTGCACAGGATGCGCTGGTCCATGGCTACTGTGGTGTGGGCCGAAGGCCAACACGCACAATGCCAGTCCACGGGTGCACCAGTCTACAGCATAGTGCGATGGGCCCACTTGTCATTCTTAGAGGTTCAAAATTGGATTAATCATAGGCCATTACTATGCAGTTGGCCCCACCAGCCAGTGACACAGAGTGATGCTTAGCGTTGTCTAAACTGGATTTAAACCTTAAGTGGAACAGTGATCTCCCGGCAAATGAGCTACAGTGCCCGATTTCGTCCGACAACGCGCGCGGCAGAGGGGAGAGCCGGGGTGGCACGGCGCATCGCCAGTGGAGGGAGCGGCGGCGGTGCCGGCAAACACCTAAAATGTGTTCCCCTCGGTGAGGCGGTCCCGGTGACGGCGGCGGCGGCGCCGGAGGATGGCCAGAGTGGCGGCGCGGCCATGGGAGGCGGCGGCGGGAGCTCGGCCGAAGGAGAAGACGGCGACTGAGTGCAGCAAACCAGAGGAATGAGGAAGCATGGGGTCGGTGGGGGCCCCCATAACTCACCTGGCCAACAATGGCGGTTGGAAGCTGCCGGGAGAGGGAGAACGGCGGTAAGGAAGGAGGTACCGGAGGCGGGGAAGAAGATCCCGATCTGGAGTTGCGGCGGTCCGGAGGAGATGGGGATGGAGGGGGAGCTTCCTGGGTGACGGTGGCGCATGGTGACGGGGTGGCGGCGTCGGAGGATCGCCAGAGGAGGGAGATCGGCGGCGAAGGTGGCTCGGTTGGACTGGAGAGCTTATGGTGCGCGGGGATTCTCAACTGCTTACTTGGGCGCGAAAGGGGGGGAGTGAGGAGGTAGAAGAGGGGCGCCCGGGGCTTTATAGGCGGCGAGAGGGAGAGAGCCGATGGGAGAGAGGTCGGGTGGCGCTGAGTCCCGAGGCGACAGCATGGGCTCCTGCGCGCACGGAGGGGACCTGGCATGGGAAGGTAAGCGGTTGTGTGGCGCGGAGAAGACTTTGGAGGTCTGGCGACGCAATCTTTGTGACGGCGGGCAGGAACTGAGCCCGATCTTGTGGGCGTCTGTGGCATGGGTGGAGTGGCCTGGCGGTGTAAGATCGCGGCCGGGGCCGAGGAAGAGGCGGGGCGGCGGGGAGGGTGGTGGCAGGGGGAGGATGGATGCTGACGTCGGCTTGCACGAAAGGCAGAGATGGTGCCAGCGGTGAGGGCGCTTGGAGGGAGGAGGAAGAAGGGGGGGGAGAGAGAGAGAGGGTGCGTTGGGCCGAGGCCGCGTCGTGGAAGCGTTTTGGTATTTCTTCAAGGTGATTACGTTTGGATGCACGGATCCTGAGATGCACCCATGACTTGCATATTTGGCCATGGAGATAGCTAGGGCGCTGCATGGAAATCTCCTTTGTGCAAATTTTACTGCTTGCTTATTGAGACAAAATTTTAACATCCAGTATTGGTGAAAGGGCCAGTCATTTTCGACAAGGCACCTACAGAAACATCTCTCTAAATTTGGTGAACATCCAGTTGATCTTCTGAACGAAAATAAACCCACATATCTTCCAAGAATGGGTGGAGCTACTGAAGATTTCTTTGTCTATGATTGGTATGAAACATGTTCTTCTCAAGAGGACATTCCCAAGATTACATTCCTAGTTGCGCTGCATGGAAAATTTAAAGTCCTCACATGGAAGTCTCAGATACCACCCTACCTTAACTATATCTATACTTGTGAGATTCGAGAGCTACAGAGTAGTACAGCTGTTAAGAGGAAGCGCGCTCTCTGAATAATAGAATTACACTTGGTTAATTTTATCATTGTAAGGCGTATATAGGAGTATATTTTATATCACGAGTTTTTCTTCTCTCTACTATTTTCTTATATGTAAACTACATGTGTTGACTAGCAGAATGATGCATGACGTTGAGACATAAACTTTCGTGAGCTATTATTTACTGAGCTTTTTTACGGTATATTGAATTTAATACGTGTCATTCATTCTGTTTGATCGTTTAGATTAGTCAGAATTTAGTTATACTGCATCTGTTAGTATGAGTAGTACAATCTCAATAAGATATAATTGTAATTGCCCATATAGGGACTAATTCATTATAAGTTAATTAATTGCAACTAGCTAAACAACACAAATTTAATAATACCTAAATGGTAGGATTATATTAATTACGCCTAAATAATTACGATTAATTAAATAAGTATATATTTAATTAAGATAATACATAAAAAAATTATATATTAATATAACTGCTAATGATAGTTCTAAACAATACTTGATCCGTGCGGAAAGAAAATCAAAATTGCGCGAGAGAACGCAAGCGATAATGACGGTGAACGGACAGTGTCACTTCGTAGCAGCTCATTTACAGGCATGAAGAGAGAACGGGGCGTCGGGATGGATTTACACGGAGGATAGCGTGCGACACAACGCAACGTAGAGCTCCGAGATAGACTCGTGGACAAGGCAACCGTGACGGAGAGGAGAGCTGCAAGCTTGCTGTCCCATGCTTCATGGAGGAACAGTGCGGACGTCAGGAATCAACCACGCGCGAACGACGTTTGCAGCCGCGATTATACTATTTTCGCTAATTCGTTTTTAAATAGTATTATTTAGATTTCTATTTTTGATTTGATCCAAAATTCAACCGAAAATTTTGGCTAGTGAGACCACCTCTCATACTTGGTCTGACCGCCGGCCCTTTGGCTTGCTCATGGTTGGTATGACAGCCAAGGGTATCAGACCGCCACAATGGCTGATCAGATGTAAGAGTCCATTTTTGGATTATAAATAATATTTGCTTTTGTCAGTTGGTTTCAATTTTTTTCAACTTAAGATGTATTTTTAAAATTTGTAGCTTCGACCTCAATTTCAAAACCTCTCTCTCTTCGGGCCCAGCCCATTTTCCTTCACCTTGGGCCGACTGTTTCTACCCTCTGGTCGTAACCCCCTTTTGGCCTTTCTCCCCGGCCCATCCCGCCGCATTCCTCTCCCAGCCTAGTGTCTCTCCCATAGTTTTCTGCTGCCCTGTTCCATCGACTAGTCCAATCGACCAGTCTCGTTGCCTGTCCCGCCACCGCGTCAACGCCACGACCGCACGCTCGAGCTTCTAGCCCCCTACCACCACCTGCTCCCCTCAACCTGCCTTTGACTTCGGCGCCTTCGTCGCCCCGTCTCATAGCCAGCGTATACTCGTGTCGGCCCCGCCACCTACGTCATCGCCCAATTCGCCACTCCCATCACTTCCCCGCTGTGCGCACGTGCCTCGTCTCCTACAACCAGGGCGCCCATACCACGACCACCTTAGAACCCACGCGCATCCGAGCCGAAGGCGACTCTGCTTTTCCTCCCGCTGACTAGAAAAGGAGCTCAGAGCCTTCCCTTGCCTCCCCTCGTCTCCCCTTCACTTCTAGTAAGTGCCCCAGTGAAGAGCCCGGGCAGTCCTCTGCCTTCCCCGAGCTCCCCCACTCCCGCTCGTGCTGCAGTGGTTGACTGAAGCCCCAAGCTCCGAGTTTGAGTAGCCGCCGTGCCTCCTTCCGGTTCTCGCCGCACCAGTGCAGCCCTCTTTTACCCGCGTCGATTCGTGCCCAGAGCTTCTTGGAGCGATCCCCTCACTCGGTTTCAGTTTTATGGCATAGGAACCGCCGCCTCTCCTCTTCTCCTTCAGTTCCGACCGACCACTTCACCGTCGTCTACTTCGTCGCCGATCGCAAGCTTTGCCATCACTGTTCGACCTCCTCCAACCTCCTACGACCTCTCTCTCGCTCTTGGTAGGCCCCCTTTATCCGTGCAAGGTTCTTCCTCTTATCTTTCCAACCTCACCGAGCAGTCGAAACTACTTTTCGACCATGTCTCCAACCGCATCTACGACCACGACTAGGTAGTCGTGTTGTCGAACCTCCTTCAGACTACAATGTGTTGTCAAACTCCCTCCAACCACGCCGTGTTGTCGAACCTGATGAGGACATCCCTACTATGGATAAAGTCGCGCCTACACACACAACTCATCCACAACTAATACAAGAACCTCTTACCCGAGCTCGTACTCACCAACTTAATTACCAGGTGAACTCGTTCCTATGTTTATATATTACTGAGAATAAATCGCTATCTAATGCATGTGATTTAATTGTGCTTAGGAACATAGGAACGGACCAAGAAGAGGCTTGTGAAGTCATGGATATGCATGGAAGGCATAATGGAGGCCACCACGTCACTTTGGGTCCATGTCAAGCAAGAGTTCGAGTTGGGCTCGTTCTGGATTCGAATTCGGACTACTATGACAATACTAAGTTCAAATGGTCGTAACTTCTTCATACAAACTCCGTTTGGGGCGATTGTGGACTTCATGGAAGCTTATCCAGTCTACTTTCCAACGGATCCAAGATCATCATGAAACTTCATCTGAGCCAGCCACAATCGTCAAAAGAGTCCATACTAGTTTCTGAGTCCGAGTCAAAAAGGTGATGCGCCACCTCCACTTGGGCCCATGGGCCTTGTAACCCTAGGGGCGTGCGTCCACTTTGCTGGCCGCCACCCCTGGACGTCTCCCTATATAGGAGCCGCCATCTCCTTTCGTTAGAACTCGGATTTCGTTTGATTAGTTTCTCCATTGTGAAAACTCTCGTTCTTCACTTGTGTCGACTAGACCAACCGTAAAGGACCCCTGCGGAATTTCACCTTTTGAACTCAATCATATATTTGCAATTCAGATTGCTTTTTACATCATTCTTGCTTGTTCTTTGATTGCTTGCAGGAATTGATCCTCGTGATCAGGTCAACCGGGTCTTTGGCACGGTTGATAACGACTTGGTGGTTAGTTCAGCGATTGTTTGGTTCGTGCGTACTGCGTTTGTAGCCTGAATCATGATAGTTGATCGTCATCCAATCGGAATTTACCCCTCTCATCGAAAGATCGGGACAACAGAGATCATCAGAATCTCCTTCAGACCACACTGCGTTATGGAACTTCCTCCGACACCCCGCTGCGTCGTCGAAGCTCCTTCGGACCACATTGTGTAGTCGATACCCTTTACGACCACACTGTGTAGTCGATACCCTTTACGACCACGTGTAGTCGATATCCTTTTCACGACCACCGGTAGTCAAACCCCTTTCAACTACATCTTGTAGTCGTAGCTCCTTCTGACTACGTCTTGTAGTTGAAGCTCCTTCTGACTACGTCCTGTACTTGAAGCTCCTTCTGAAGCAGTACTCGAAGCCACAATACTCGAAACAGATAGTACTCGACACGAATAGTACCCAAAGTCAGCGGTACTCGAAACGAAGAGTACTCGAAACAAACAGTACTCGAAGCCAACAGTGCTCGGAAGTGGCAGTACTCGATGCTAGAACTTCAGAAGCTCCATTCTCCTATGTTATAATTCCGATTTTAGTGATTTTTGTTTCAAAGTTTGTCTAACTTCAAGGCCTTGATCATGGCACTAGTCTTATTTTATTTGGAGTTCATTTGTTATTTCTTGTGTATTTATTTATTCTCTTTGTCTGTTTATTTTTTCTGGTATGTTCATCCGAATAAAGTTCGAAGACGCGGGAGATCTCCAGTTCGATCAAGTGCAAGACTTTCAATACTCTCTCACCTTCACTCTAGGCGAGTCAATACATTGATCATTTTGAACCTACATTTTACACAAATTATATTCCTTTAAATTACCAAAATTGCATACTTTAATTCTTTAAGCAAATGTATGTTAAAGCTTAAGGTAGCTAAATACCCATTTGATGAATAATTAACTATTATACCATCCTTTGGCAATTGAATCCATTATTCCATGTCACCCTAGAACTATGTGGTAATTACTAGCTATAGGTTGTACTTAAGTGATATGCTAGTCTTGCCTAAGTACCGTGTCATTAAATGCCTCAATCATCATCTTTTAATCATGAAAGTGGTTTTAGGCAGTCATTGTGGGTAAATAATTCGAATGTGGTGGTAATATATTTTTGCTTCCCAAAAACCCTAATAAATGTTGTTAACTCATCTGGGTGGATAATATGGTGGTGGGTATGGACGTAGCACGAGAATGTGTGGTTTGTGGTATGAACCACCCGGATGGATTAAGGACTAAATCTTGTCATGATCTATCGTGTAAAAATAAGTACAACCACAAGTCTGAAAAGTACAACTTGGCTTAGTAAATTTGTTAAACTTTGAATGTCATCTCGCTGGAGGGTAGCGGGATCGTGCAAGCACTCGACACGGTCCGGCTTGAATGGGACACCAATGCAAGGTGAAGTTGCCAGTCACGCTAGATGTTGTGGGCAATCCATCTATGATGGGCGTGGCCCATATGGGTGGGATGATGGAAGAGGCGAGATATTTTGAAAGGTTACTGTGACGATTGCTCAACTACATGACTAAGGAATCATGTGAGGCAATGTGTATGATTGTCTCTTGTGGTTACAGTGTACAACTTCTGCAGAGTCTAAACTGTTTAAACAGTCGTGCCTACGGTCAAAGGCGGACATAAAAATTTAACTTGAGTTAGTTCTATTTATAAAATCTTGTGGATAGGATAAAATGCTGGTTGGGCTGACGTAACGATGTTTTGGTTTTTCTTGGGTCATCATACTCAGTGGTGTTGGTAATGGTAGATGTTACCACAACCAAAATAAGCATAAGGTGGAGGTAACTTTCGTTGTTATTAATATTGCACAATATCTCTTTTAAAAATGAGATTTGGTCAAACTGCTAAGTCATAGGAATTTCTAACTATTGTAACTAAAAATGTTGCTCTAGGCAAATAAAAGATCCCAAGCCAATCCTTGTTAAGTCTTGCATGTATATTACTGCATTTTGTGTGTTGGCTCGCGAGCACAGAAATTGTGCTCATCCTCGCTCATTCCCGCAAACCCTTAGAAGTAGGAACTCTCGGAGATTACGCCTACTACGAGGATTAAGATGTCGATGGGCAAGGCAATCATGAAGAGTAGTTCATTTCCTTAGTCTATGTCTCGCCTCAGTCTAGCTGACTCTGTAACGTAATCTTTCTCTTACCTGTGGAGAGATACGCTCTACCCTTTTTCTTCTGCTATTGGTTTTACAGCCTTTGTAACGTAATCTTTCGGCCTGTTCGGCCCTTAGTGTAAAAACTCGACCCGCTTGCCGTGGAGGTTCACCTCTATGCCAGAGAGAGTGAGTTCGCCGCCCGTACCTTCCAGGCCTAGGAGCCACAGAGCAGCTCTTCTGAGGCAGTTTAGGATGCCACAGTGTGGATATCATGTGGATATACTCATGATCTTAGGATGATGTTACAATAGGCAACATCGTTGAAGGTTCGTCGAATCAAGTGTTTTCGGCAAAAGTCCAGTGCTGTCAGGTCATAGGCGGTCAGACCGGCCACCCCTGGCGGTCAGACCGACCAGTTGCGGCCGTACCGACCATGGGCGGCGATCGGACCAACCATTATAATTAGTGGAGTTTTGAGCTGGGCCAAAAATAAAGGGTGTAGGCAAGAGAGGGGATTCTAATGCATTTGGTCTCATAATTTTTGGAGTCTCCAGTCAAAAGATCTATTCGTTTGAAATTTCCAGAGAGCTTTCGGTTTTCAGGGGTTGAAAATCGGCTAAGTCCCTTCAGGCGGTCAAGCCGCCACCTGGCCGGTCGAGACCGGCGGAGGTGGTCGAACCGACCCTGATTGGTTTGTCGACCGATTTTCACTTATATCGTCGGCTCTCGTAGCGACGATGTTTGTTTGTTGAGTCAAGTTCATGGGTTTCACTGCATATGTGTTGCATGATGCATGTTTTGACTAACGTGGGTCAAGTTGCGAAGAACTTGTTCCCGAAATCGATTTCTTGGTCTATTATTGTGCATGTTGCTTGGAGATCAACGACGGTCAACGGCGAGGATGATCGGGACTAGGCTTGAGAGCTGAGGTTCAGAATGATCAATGGTGCCGGGTGAAGTCATTGGATTCGAGCGTGGCGCAAAATGGATAAGGATGACCGAACGAAAGGTTCGGTGCGACAGGTTACATCAAGCGGCGCGGGGGTCGGTACAAGTGCCATTGTGGTTTCGGTGGGAGCCGGATGGGAGAGACTTACCGACATGATGAGAGCCGCTGATCAATCTACACGTGGCGAAGCATGGAATTACTTCATGAAGATTGGACTTGGTCTTTGGAGAAGGACCGAGAAGTGGTACTTTGGTAATATCACTAAAATACCGCCTTGAGTGTTTTTAGTTAAACCGCAGCGCAGGACGACGCAAGAAGAAGCGGTTTAGGTCAAGAGAAGATGAAGACAAATGCTTTTAAAATATGTGCGTGAGTTAAACCCGTTTGTGTGGGCTTAACGGGTGCCCAATAGAAACTGTTCTAGAAGGTTAGCTTCCACTATAAATATGGGAGGGTGTTGTAGCACCTCCTCGATCCTTTTGCTTATTTGAAACTCTAGTTTTATTTTTGAGATTAGGGAGTGGAGAGGTTAGGATTCTTAAAGAGGAGATTGATTGTGTGCTCATGTATTGAGTTTTGTCCTCCTGGATGGAGTGCCTGTAAACCAGCAACAATCACAAATCAATCTATGTAAGTTCTCTTGAGATGAGTCTCTTTTCGTTCTTGCTCTCTATTTTGTGATTTTCGGGCTTTATTTGATTCTCAAGTTTTCTTTTGGTTTCTGCCATCAATCTTGCTTGCTGTGACATGTGGGAACTCATCTAGGATCATCTTGATCATCTCTAACCCACGAGCAAGTTTTTGGATCTAGTTTTCGTTTTGACTCAGTTTTGAACCATCCTTCACTCAAACAGAAAAAGGTCAGAACTTTACCAAGGATCTTTACGATCTTTGATTGGAATAGGTTCCTGACATCCTAGAGAATGTGTGTTCCAAGTTTCATCGAGTTTGGACTTGTAGATCAAAAGTTAGACCTATTTGTAACTTTATTTTTTGGGCTGATTTCACTGTTCATCAGGCTGTAGGTCAGACCGTCATTAACATAGAGGTCAGACCGCCCATGGACCGGTCAGACCGCCATTGACATAGAGGTCAGACTGCCCAACAGTTGGAAATTGAGTTTTGGTTGTTTTGCTCCGGGGTTTAGATTGGATTCAATACAAGTCTTCTGCTGTGCTTGAATATTTATCTTCATAGCTCTCATAACTATTGGAATGAAAGTCGTGTTGAATCCGATCTTGGTGAAAAAGAGATCGTGCTCCTATTCATCCCTCCTCTAGTCGCCATTTCGGTCCAACACACACGCTTTGCCTCCACCTGCTTGTGTTGGTTGCACGAGGATCTTCTGTTGAGGTCGCCCTTCTGCTACTACTGTATCTCCCCGATGGAGAGTGCTTCCTGGGGTTCTTTAACGCCAGAGATGACGATCCCTGCCTGACACACCAGATGTAGTTTACGCAGGTGATGACAGTTACCTTCAACAGTGCCACAGACGAGATAGCACAGCTTCAGATGCTCCTCACTTCCAACTACTAGCACTCCAACACTCTCCACGACAACATGATTAGAAGCGATGAAGCCCACCTTGCTGCAGTTCGAGGGAGGGATTCTGCTGTCGCAGAGTTGGCACGGATCATGGCAGCCGCTGCAATCTTTGCCCTAGCTCCCCTTGCACCTACCCTCGTCCCCAGCAACTCGATGCCAGTTTGACCGCTTTAGCTTGGAGGACCCCGCACCAGGTTGACTGCACACAAGAGCATGCGACGTCTCAGTCCACCTCCAGCCATCGACCTCAGAGAGTCCATCTGTGGACGCCGTCTCAGCCGTTCCCACTCCTGTTCCTGCTCGCCCAGCCTTGGCAGTTATCGTTCTCGTTCCCGTTCGCCGACCCTCAGTCGCAGCCATTCTCGCTTCCGCTCCTCAGGTAACTCAAAAGCATTTTTTTAGAGAGGTTCCTCGGATTACCTAGTAGTCATATAAAATTTGAAACCTCACTTTTCACATTTTATTTGATTATTATTAATGCTTTAACCGCCGGGGTTATTCAAATGAGTTTAAAATTTTCTTAGTATCGATTTGGTTTCTAAAAATTTGGGAAAATTATATTTATTCATGATAAATATTATAAGAGTTAAATAAATTGTTTACCAAGGATGATCACAAATTTTTATTTCTATTTTCCTATGGAGCTTCGATTTGAGTTGTAGGTTTACTTTGATTTCAAAATCTTCAAATGCAACAATTTATGCAAATGCTCTAGAAATCCAATGTATGTTCAAAAGTTTTAGAAAGTTCACCTTTTTATATATTTGAAATACAAACTCAAGATTTGGGATGTTGCATTACTATGATGATCGCTCAACTACATAACTAAGGAATCATGTGGGGCAATGAGTATGATTATCTCTTGTGGGTACAATGTACAACATCTGCAGAGTCTAAACTATTTAAATAGCCACGCCTATGGTCAAAGGCAGACATAAGAACTTAACTTGAGTTAGTTCTATTTATAAAATCTTGTGGATGTGATAAAATGTTGGTTGGGCTGATGTAACCCTGTTTTGGTTTTTCCTGGGTCATCGTACTCAGTAGTGTTGATAATAGTGGATGTAACCACAACCAAAATAAGTATAAGGTGGAGATAACCTTCGCTGTTAGTAGTAGTACACAATATCTCATTTAAAAATAAGATTTGGTCAAACTGTTAAGTCATGTGAATTTCTAACTATTGTAACTAAAAATGTCGCTATGAGCAAATAAAAGAACCCAAGTTAATTCTTGTTAAGTGTTGCATGTATATTACTGTATTTTATGTGTTGCCTTACGAGCACAGAAGTTATGCTCATCCTCGTTATTTTTCATAAACCCTCTGAAGCAGAAACACTCAAAAATTACACCTACTGCGAGAATTAAAATATCGATCGGAAAGACAACGACGAAGAGCAGTTTGGTTCCAACATCCTGAACAATAATGAGCATGTACAACATATCCACAGAAATAATAGTAGCATAGGCTGCTTGTTGGACAGAAATAATAGTAGCGCAGGCTGCACGGCAATTCTGCAGAGAAACAAAATATTGATGGTACTCAAGCAGTCAGCACGCACAGGTGACAGGAAGCCAAAATGTCAAAGATTAGGTGCATGGAACGGGTTGGTTTTGACCACAAGGTTTAACTTATAGATCTATGGTACGCTGTCTCTCTCTCCCCTAGTTGTTCTTGTACGTCATTTGCTGTCTGAGTTTTGACCACGAGGTCTGACTTTCCTAACCAGCGATGACCAGAAGCAGAGCATAAACTCACTGTTCATTCTCTCGTCCACCCGTTGCGCAATCTCCCTGGGGACAGAGTCCCCCAAATGGAGATTTTCCTTTCTGCTGTATTGGGCGAACTCACCACTAGATCTATAAGTTTCTTCATCAACAATTACTACAAGTCACCGATGCCTGCCGTGGAGGATCGCCTACAAAGGATTCTACTCCGGGCGAAGGTCATCGTCGACGAGACTACAGGGCGGCACATCACAAATCGAGGGATGCTCCAGCAGTTGAGCATGCTGAGAGATGCGATGTATCAAGGTTACTATGTACTTGACACCTTCAGATATCGAGCTCACGAAGAAGAGGAGGATCAAAATCAGGTTGTGAATCACTCTTCTACTCTATCTAAATTCAATTATGCAAGACGTCTCTGTCTCTCCCGTAGCAGTTCACAGACTTTACAAGAACTGCAAGAGGTGCTCGACAGTTTGAACACTATGATTCTTGATGCGAGTGAGTTAGTTGTCTTCTTGAGAAGCTACCCTCGTTTATACCGCCAGCCTTATAGCATTCATCTCTTGTTGGACAAATGCATGTTTGGCCGACAAATAGAAATGGGACTCGTCATCAACTTCTTGTTGCACACAAAACCTCCTGGTGTTGACAATTCTGATGTCCTACATATTGTTGGTCCTGGGAGAGTGGGAAAGACCACACTTGTCGCTCATGTCTGCAATGACGAAAGAGTCCGTAATTATTTTTCACGGATTATCTTCTTGAGCGACGATGATTTTAGAGATGAAATGCTTGGGATGAAATACCAAAATTATGCCTTTCACGAAGATGGAAGATTGCTAGTTGTTGTTGAGGTAGTTAGGGATCTCAATAAAGATGCGTGGGAAAGGCTGTATTCTGCTTCTAAACTGTGCACAACAAGTGATGGTAAAATCATAATCATAAGCCGATCTGACAAGATCATGAAGTTTGGAACAGTGCAGGCTCTTACACTAAAACCCCTGTCACAAGAAGCGTTATGGTATTTCTTCAAGGTGATTACGTTTGGAAGCACGGATCCTGAGATGCACCCAAAACTTGCATATTTGGCCATGGAGATAGCTAAGGCGCTGAATGGAAGTCTCATTGCTGCAAATGTTACTGCTTGCTTATTGAGACAAAACTTTAACACCCAGTCTTGGTGCAAGGTCCTGTCATTATTGAGAGGGTACCTACAGAAACATCTCTCTAAATTTGGTGAACATCCAGCTGATCTTTTGAACGAAAATAAACCCACATATCTTCCAAGAATGGGTGGAGCTACTGAAGATTTCTTTGTCTATGATCGGTATGAAACATGTTCTTCTCAAGAGGACATTCCCAAGATAACATTCCTAGATGTGATGTATGGAAGCGTTAAGCCTCGTGGAAAATTTAAAGTCCTCACATGGAAGTCTCAGATACCGCCCTACCATAACTATATCTATACTTGTGAGATTCGAGAGCTACAGAGTAGGAGAGCTGTTAAGAGGAAGCGTGCTCTCTGAATAATAGAATTACACTTTGTTAATTTTGTCACTGTAAGGCGTATATAGGAGTATATATATGTTATATCACAAGTTTTTCTTCCCTGTATTATTTTCTTATATGTAAACTCCATCTGTTGACTAGCAGAAAAATTCATGACATCTATTTGAAGGCATCAGATTGTAACAGAGGAGGCAAGCAATAATGCAGTCTTTCTCCTAAACGTGAAGCATCAGAGCCTTCTATCACAGCCGGGGAAGACCCCTGCCGCGATCAGGAGGGCGATACTTCGTAGGAGACTAGATGCTTCTACCAACCCTGTTTATTTAGTCTGAAGTAGTGAGACTAGATGCTTATACGAACTCTTGAAATGCCATAACACCAACTGTTTTTTGTTTTTCTCCCAATAGAGCTTTCTTGTGCACTGTGACTACTCCTACCAAAGTTACAAACATATTTTTTCTATATAAAAAAATTGTATCTTGTTAACCCATGCATGCCTAGAAGAACTAACGCAACGGGCCTTGTGTTCTAATGCGCCAATTAGATAATGAGCTCTCCTGTGTTGAAAACATAAGTATTTTTTGAATTACTTTAATCCAGAAATATGCTAGATAAATCATGGACAATACTCTAGCCTTTTTCATAAAGCAAATAATCATGAACATCATAGTCATACGAATTTCCAGAAGAACAGAAAGTAGTATTCCTATCTCAGTGTTCAAGACAATAACAGATAATAAAACTAAACAAACAACAAGTGAGAGATTGATATACCCAGAACCAGTATATGGAACCGCATCAGCAGAAGTGTTGGTGAGGTCGTCGTTCATCATGGCGTAGTGGACGTCGTGCAGATGATGAAGACGAAGCAGATGATCGGATGATGACGAAGCAGCGATCGGATGAAGACGAAGCAGCGAGCAGTCGCGCGAACGCTCCCTAAAACCCTTATTCGTCCTCGCTCGTGTAAGCCTTCAAGGAAGGGATTCCGAAGGCCTGCTCTCGCGTTTCGACCTTGCACGCGCCTTGCGGGATGGAAATCGCCAGACACAACAGCAACAGGCTCGAGGATTCTTTCTTAGTCTCTCGTGGGAGTGAATTGGAGTAAAACACAAAACTGAACAGTTCACTATTCTTGTAAGAATCAAAACCAAAAACGAAGAGGCAGTGACCAAAGGAAACGGTTGCCATCAACCAGTGCAAACCGTAGCCATAACTCACTGGTAACTGAACCGTTACTGCCATTACTTCGAGTCGGTGCGTTTCAATTTTTGAATAGATAAAGAAAAACGTGCGCACACCCGACGTGCCTGCGCGCACGCGCACGCACCGCACCGCGAGGCGAGGCGAGGCGAGCGAGCGAGCGCGCGTGTGTTGGCTTTCTCCAATTTGTAACATCCTGTTTTCGTTTAAGGATTCAAAAATAAAAAATTTGAAAATTTAAATTTCAAATTCAAAACCCATTTTTATTTTCTTTCTTTATTTCTTTCTCCTTTTTTCTTTTGGGCCGGTTTCTCCCGGCCCATTTCCTTGTTTCTCCCGACCCGGCCGATTTCCGGCCCAAGCCAGCCGGCCCGTTCCCTTCTCCCCCTCTCTCCGGCCCCCTTTTCTTCCCTCTCCTCCCACCTTCTCCCTCCCTTTTTCCTCTCGCACGCGCCGCCGCCTCTTCTCTTCTCTCCCTCCCTCTCTCGGCTCCGCCCCGGGCCCCCCTCTCTCTCCTGCGCCCGCCGCCGCCGCTCCCTCGCTCCCTCTTCGCCGCGACCGCGTCCTCCTCCACCCGGGCCCCCCCTCTCTCCTCCCAGCGCCTCGGGTGCCCCGCCCCAAGTGCGGCTTTGCCCCACCTCCGCGCCGTCCGCCATGCGCCTCGTGCCGCGCCGCGCACGGCCTTTCTTCTTCCGATCCGCCGCCGCCTCCTCCGGCTTTCCACCTCTTCCCCTCTCTCCGGCTATATAAGCGCGAGTTTCCGCCCTTGTCTTCTTTTCCCTTGGATCCGCCCCCTTCATCCTTCTCCCCTCGGCGCCTCTCGCCCGAATCGCCGCCCAGAAGCTTCTCCCTCGCTCAGGAGCTTCGCCCGGCTCCTCCCAAGCCCCTTCCTCCGCCCGGTGGCGCGCTAGTCCCGCCGCCTGCGACCATCGCCCTCGGCTCCTCCCTCGGCCGCCTCCACCGCTCCCAGCGCCACCGCCCTCTCGGTGAGCCTCATGCCGTGCACCCTTCCCTATCTTCTCCCTCTCCCCCGTTCTTCTCCCGTGCGCTCCAGTCGCCGCCATCTCCCCTCTGCCGCAGCCCCGGCGCCGCCGCCATCTCCCCTCTGCCGCAGCTCCTCCGGCCGCCTCCCACTGCTGGCAGCAACCGCAGCCACCCCCAGCTCTATCTCTGCTCTCTCTCTGCTCCCTCTGTCTCTCTCTGCTCTCTCTCTCTGTCTCTCTCTCTCTCTCTCTCTCTTCGGCAGTGGAGCATCAGTAGAGCAGCAGCTTGTGTTGTGTGTTTTTGCTTTTGGAATGTATGCAATGTATATTGTGTATGAATATTTGTGTGTATGCAATGTACATTGTGTATGGACATTTTGTTTGCAGATTGAATCGTCATGAGTTGGTTTTGGAAAATCGGTATTTAAGTTGTGTATTGAGATTTGTGTGTCGCTATTGCGAATAGGTTGTGTGTGTTGTGCAGGGTAGTTGTGGAGCAGTAGTTGAGTTTATGTTGAGAAAGATTGTGTATCGATTTGTGTATGGGAAGAGGTTGTATAGTGTTTATGTTTGTATGGCGATTTGTGTTTGTATCGTTTTGTATTAATCGGTCGGCTAGTAGTTTATCCATTTTGGCGAAAATGTTTCCAAAACAATTGTTCTCGATGATTTTGCTACGACTTGCGTTGAATCGATTAACCGTTGTTAGTGGTTAAATCGTCGATCGACAAGTACTAGTAGAATTACTCATTTCCGATGTTAGTTGAGAGCCATCGATTAAGATCGTAATTTGCAAAATCTCGGGAAATCGAGGTTATGCAAATGACCTTCGTAATCATCTCTGCAATCGTGTCTATCTCGACAGCTTACTTTGAAAACCTAATTATTGATCTTGTAATCCTTTCCAATATTCGTCGGTCTAAAGATTGTTTATCTCTTTTTATCCCTGTTCAAAAGTCGTCTTTAATAAAATGATTTACGGTCTTGTTAATTTATCGTGTATCCAATCTTGCCCGTTCAGCGGTATCCAAAATGAAGTATCCCTGCGATAGTTCATTCGACTTTTGTCTCCCCTTTGTTTTCCTTCGGCAGAGTATCTCCGCCCTTACCTCGTATACTCGGCTGATCGTTTGACTTTGTCAATCATCCCCTCCTCGCTGAATCTCATCTCTTTAGCTCGTTCCTCGCAAAACGTATTTAAAGTGCTTTGTTTATATTTGATCTTTTGGAAGTTCTTCGGATTTATTTGTTGTCTTGCTTGTACCGCGTAATTAGGAATCGGAGTACCGAAGAAGCAGCGACTCAAGCAGGATCAAGAGTTGGATAAAGCCGCAGACCCATAATTCAAACCCCTGGCAGAGAAGGCCCTGAGTAAGATCAAGGCCGCGATATTCTGACCCAGGCGAGTCAATGCTTTGATCATTCCGAACCTACATTTTATGCAAACTATGTTTATTTAAAATAGCAAAGTGCATGCTTTAATTTGGTAAACAATGATATGTTAAAGCTTAAGGTAGTTAAATACCCATTTGTTTATTAATTACTTATTAAACCATCCTTTGATAATTGAATCCAATATTCCTTGTCACCCTAGTAATTATATGGTAATACTAGTATAGGTTGTACTTAAGCGACATGCTAGTCTTGCTTAAGTACCGGGATAATAATTGTCTCGATCATCATCCTTTAAACATGAAAAATGGTTTTGGGCAGTCATTGGATGTAGATGACTGGTGTGTTGCGTTAATTGGTTTTCCTCCCCAAAACCCTAAATAACTTGCTAGTACCACATCTGGACGGATGGAAAGAATGGTGGGTGCGGACGTAGCACGAGAATGGTTGGTATGTGGTATGAACCGTCCAGATGAATTAAGGACTTAATCTTGTCATGACCTCTGTGTAAAACAAGTACAACCGCAAGTCTGCAAAGTGCAACTTGGCCTAGTAAAACTATTGAACCACGAATGTCATCCCACAACCGGTGTTTAGAAGTGTGCAAGCGGCGGGGCGTATCTTTGGCTTGAATGGGACAGAAAAGGTGAAGTTATCGGCTATGCTAGTCACGTGTCGGGGCGGCTTTGCTAGTCATTGTGGTAAGCATCCCGCACAACTTATGGAATTGGCCATAGGGGTGACATGACGGAAGGGCAAGGTAGTTTGAAGCGTTCTCGTGACGATCGCTCAACTACATGACTAAGGAATCATGTGGAGTAACGAGTATGATTATCTCTTGTGGAGTGCAGTGTACAACCTCTGCGAGTCTAAAGCTGCTTTAAGCAGTACGCGCCTTCCGGTCAAAGGCGGACATGGGAACTTAACTCGAGTTAGTTCTATTTCAAAAATCTTTGTGGGTGGAATGGAAATGTGTTGGGCTCATCCACCCTTGTTTTGGATTTTCTGGGTAGCCTTACCCAAAGTTGATAATCGGTGGACGTAACCGTTATCAAAATTTAAGCATAAGGTGGAGGTAACCTTCGCTGTTATTTAATATTGCACTTAATCTCTTTAAATGAAAATGCAATCTGTTTAAAATGCTAAGTCATAGGACTTTGTAATTATGATAATTGAAAATGTTGCTTTAGCAAATAAAAGAACCTGAGCCATCCTTGTTAAGCCTTGCATGTATACTATTGCATACTGTGTGTTGGCTCGCGAGCACGGTAGTTGTGCTCATTCTCGCTCTTTCCCCCCAAACACTCAGAAGCAGTAAATTTTGGAGATTACGACTACTACAAGGAACCAGATGCCTGAAGACCCAGGAGTTCTTGAAGCGTAGTTTAGTTCTGAGTTGTTCTAGTCTCGCCCCAGTCTAGCTGACTCCGCTGGTACCTAGGTGCGTCCTATATTATCTGAATTTTCGGGTAATATCGGATGTACAGAGGTTTCCCCAGTCGCTTGCCTGTGGAGAGATGTGCTCTCACCCTTTTTGCTTCCGTTGTCGCTTCCGCTACTTATGTGATGTAATCTTTTGGCCTGTTCGGCCCTTATTGTAAAACTTGACCCGATGTGGTCTATGTAAACTCTGATGTGTTAAATTAATGAATGGTATGGTTTTACGCCATTGTATGAAATGATTCAGTGATGTATCTGTGAGTGCTATCTACTGATCCAGGGAATAGCACAGTTATTCGCAGAGGATTCGGATTAGAAAATCCGGGTCCGACACAATTCCACAAGGGGCTACCACGTTCCACCTTATAAA
Source organism: Hsuehochloa calcarea (assembly GCA_036346395.1). Classification (NCBI taxonomy): domain Eukaryota; kingdom Viridiplantae; phylum Streptophyta; class Magnoliopsida; order Poales; family Poaceae; genus Hsuehochloa; species Hsuehochloa calcarea. The sequence continues at coordinate 1,003,735 of CM070606.1, forward strand.
GTGGTGTAACTCCCCTTCAACTCTCCATGTGGGATTAAGCACTTTTAGCACGTGCACATGGGCCTTTGGGATTCTCCAGGAATTAATTAGAAATAAAAACTGGACCCAGCCTGTATTAATTCCTACAATCCCCCACCAGATCTCAAGGACACATGTCAAATGCCTTGATCCACAGTATTGTTTTAATATACCAGTGTTTCGATGGAGACCGAATAAGGTTGAACATCCATCTAGAACGGATGCTACACTTATCCACAACTGCACAATGGACTAAGCCTTGAATTAGCAGTTTTATGTGAATAAATTTCACTTAAGTCCTTAACTGATACTAGGCTGTTAGGCATCCCTGCGGGTTGGAGCATATAAGTCATACTTATGGCCTATTCATGAGCTTCCTAGAGATTACTTTATCTCATAGACTGTGACTAGCAGTCGGGCTCATATAGGTGTGTTCTTTCAAGACTGCTCTATAGGACAGCATCTTTGCTTAAACAAGCCACAGAACATATTAAGATAAAAATCAACCTGCCATACAGATTTAGGAGAGAATTGCATCTCCAATGGAGTGGGTCTGTAAAAGTACTCTCCTCCTAGTTAACCAATAGCTTGTTTCGCCAATCCTACTTCACGGGATCTCCGATCACATAGGATGGGTTGCCACTATGGTATAACTCACGTGGGTCTCAAACCCATCTCCCTCGATGCATTGTCTATCACATTCCGTGATAAACCCTTTGTGAAGGGATCTGCCAGATTCTTAACTGTTTGGATATAATCCAAACCTATTACTCCGGAGTTTCTCATTTTCATAACAGACTTTAGTCTCCTCTTCACATGTCTTGATGCTTTCATATTATCCTTAGAACTGTTCACCTTGACAATCACAGTTTGATTATCACGATTCATCGAATAGCGGTGCGTTTTTCAACCACCGCAAATCCATCAAGAGCTCACGGCCATTTGGCTTCAACGATGGCGATATCTAATCTTTGTGAGTTACGCTTCCATTATTGACCTCGTTAAGATGGTGCGCTTGCAAGACTTCCATGAAATCGTCACCTCAAGTGTGAAGACATATCCACTTGTGGCCTTAATATCATCGAGATCGGATATCCAGTTTGAATCGCTATAACCCTCTAGTACCGGGATACCCAGATAGTGAATGCCATAGCTCATAGTGCCCTTTAGATAGCGCATTACCCTCTCGAGAGCATGCCAATGATCATATCCCCGATTGGAAACAAAACGGCTTAGTTTGCTCACAGCAAACGAGATGTCAGGCCTGGTACCGCTAGCTAAATACAAGAGTGAACCAATTATCTGAGAATATCTCAATTGGTCTCTGGCTATTCTCCGATTCTTCCTAAGCAATACGCTAGGATCATAAGGTGTTGGAGATGATTTACAGTCGTTATAACCAAAACGACTTAGAACCTTTTTCACATAATGGGTTTGCAACAATGTAATTCCACCATCATCATCTCTCAACAGCTTGATGTTTAAGATAACATCAGCTACTCCCAGATCTTTCATCTCAAAGTTCTGAGACAAGAAATCCTTGACCTCCTTAATCACATTAAGGCTGGTTCCAAAGATCAGTATGTCATCAACATACAGACATAGAATCACTCCCTCGCCCCCACCATGGCGATAATACACACATCTGTCAGCTTCATTCACGATAAAGCCTACAAATGTTAAAATTCTGTCGAACTTTTCATGCCATTACTTAGGTGCTTGTTTAAGACCATACAAAGATTTCAACAACTTACACACCTTTCCTTCTGGACCATTTACTACAAATCCATCTGGATGTTCCATGTAAATTTCCTTGTCCAACTGTCCATTTAGGAAAACCTTCTTAACGTCCATCTGATGAACGAGAAGACTGTGTGAGGCAGCGGAGATAATAGCACTCGAATAGTAGCCAATCTAGCCACAGGTGAATAAGTATGAAAGAAATCATCGCCTTCCTTTTGGGTATAACACTTGGCTACAAGCCGTGCCTTGTACTTCTCAATAGTACCATCAGGCCTAAACTTCTTTTTGAACACCCACTTACATCCTACAGGTTTACAACCATAAGGACACTCAGCGATCTCCCAAGTTCCATTAGAGATAATGGAATACATTTCACTACGTACTGCTTCCTTCCAGTATTCTGCATCTGGAGAAGCATATACTTCAGAAATGGTACTTGGAGTATCATCCACAAGGTACACAATGAAATCAGGACCAAAAGACTTTACAATCCTTTCTCTTTTACTCTTCCTCAGAGTTTCATTGTCTTCCTCCTCAGGAATTTGTTCAGGTATTTGCTCAAAATATTTCGTTGGAATGGCAGGTTCAGGAGTTGTATCGGGCTCCTGACTCGATGAACTAGGCATATATTTCATCGGAAAAATATCCTCAAAGAATGTAGCATCTCTGGACTCCATAATTGTACTGACATGCACGTCATGTACTCCAGATTTCACCACTAGAAATCTATATCCAACGCTATGGTGAGCATAGCCTAGAAAGACATAATCCACAGTTTTGGTCCAAGCTTACGCTTTTTGGGAATTGGCACATTGACTTTCGCCAAACAACCCTAAGTGCGCAAGTATGAAAGTGATAGTATTTTCTTCTCCGATTGTTCATATGGGGTTATCTCTTTATTCTTTGTGGGAACCCTGTTTAGGACATGACATGAAGTCAATATAGCCTCCCCCACCATGCTTTGGAAAGACCCGCTGTGTCTAACATGGCGTTAACCAAATCAGTTAGAGTGCGGTTCTTTCTTTCAGCAACCCCGTTTGACTGGGGTGAATAGGGAGGCATACTATCATGGATTATACCATGTTCCCCACAGAATAAATTGAACTCATTAGAAAAGTACTCGCCGCCACGATCAGACCTAACCCTTTTGATTTTCCTTTCAAGTTGGTTCTCAGCTTCTGCCTTATAGATTTTAAAGTAGTGAAAAGCTTCATCTTTAGTTTTCAAAAGATACACATAGCAGAACCTAGTGGAGTCATCAATCAAAGTCATGAAATATCTATTACCACCTTTTGTCAACACACCATTCATCTCACACAGATCTGAATGTATGAGTTCTAATGGTGCCAAGTTTCTTTCATTCGCGGCCTTATGAGGCTGCTTTGATTGCACACAAACTTGACACTTAGAACCTTTGGCAAAAGTGAATTTCGGGATTAACTCTAAACTGGCTAACCGCGTCATGCAACCAAAATTTATGTGACAAAGTCGTGAATGCCAAATAGTAGTCTCATTACCACTGTAAACATGGTTCACAATATTATTACACAAATCTTAAATAGATAGGCGGAACAAGCCTCCGCACACATAGTTTTTACCAACAAATTGTCCACATTTGGACACTACAAATTTATTGGACTCAAATACCAGTCTAAAGCCATCTCTACACAGAAGAGATCCGCTGATGAGATTCTTATTGATGGATGGCACATGATGCACGTTCTTCAGTTGAACAATCTTTCCCGAAGTAAACTTCAGATCGACCGTACCAACACCAAGAACAGTGGCATGTGACCCGTTCCCCATTAGAACGGCTGAATCCTGAGTGACCTAGTAAGAAGAGAACAATTGAATATCAGCACACACATGTATATTAGCACCAGCATCTATCCACCAATCGGTAGAATGACATACGGAAAGAACAGTAGGTAAATTACCATACCCTGAAGTTCCCATCTCGGTGGTACCAACAACAATATTGGTAGACTAGGAATTCTGCCCTTGCTGATTCTTTCCACCTTTGCGTTGGCTGCAATCCTTGGCCCAATGACCAGATTCACCACACACAATCTTGAAGTTAGTTGTTTGTGCAGTCTTGTTCTTGCCTTTGAACTTTTGAGCTTGGCCATTCTTCTTCTGCACCACATTGGCACTAGAATGTCCCTCATTACCTCTAGTGTGTGTATCTTTTGCTCTCGCCTTCTCTTCAACATCAAGAGACCCAATGAGATTTTCAACACAAAACTCTTGTCTCTTATATTTCAGAGAAGTAGCAAAATTCCTCTAAGAAGGAGGAAGTTTGACAATAATGCTTCCCGCAACAAACTTGTCCGGTAACACACACTTGAAGTGCTCAAGTTCTGTGGCCGTTGATTGTATCTCATGAGCTTGTTCAACTATAGAACGGCAATCAACCATTCTATAGTCATGATATTGCTCCATGAGATACAGTTCACTGCCTGCATCCGAAATCCCAAACTTGGCCTCAAGTGCATCCCACATCTCTTTCCCAGTTTTAATCACCATGTATGCATCGATTAACTTCTCACCAAGAACACTAACCACAGCACCTTTAAAAAGGTTATCAGCAGGCTCGAACGCTTGCTCCTGTTCAGGAGCAAGTATTCCTTCAGGTTTACCGTTTGCCACATGGAAAACGTTCATGGCAGTTAGCCAAAGCACCATCTTGGTGCGCCACCTCTTGTAATTCGCACAATCGAACTCAGAGGGTTTGAGCACAGCAGCAAAGCCAGTTGACGAAAAAAATGCCTAGAATAAGGTTTTTGAATTGTTGAAAATATAAGCATTTTTCGAATTACTTTAATCCAGAAATATACTAGGTAAATTATGGACAATACTCTAGCCTTTTTCATAAAGCAAATAATCATGAACACCATAGTCATACGAATTTCCAGAAGAACAGAAAGTAGTATTCCTATCTCAGTGTTCAAGATAATAACAGATAATAAAACTAAACAAACAACAAGTAAGAGATTGATATACCCAGAACCAGTAGATCGAACCGCAGTAGCAGAAGTGTTGGTGAGGTCGTCGTTCACCATGGCGTAGTGGGCGTCGTGCAGATGATCACTAAGCATTTTTAGTGCGTGCACATGTGCCTTTGAGATTCTCCAGGAATTAATTAGAAATAAAAACTGGGCCCGGCCCGTATTAATTCCTACATCCTGGAATGTGCTCCCATCTTGCATTGGAATTGAAGGGGATATGTAACATTCTTATTTTTTTTCAAGCAACTCTAGCTTTTGGTTTCGATTTTCAAAACTCATTTCAAATGAAATTCGTCTGTATCTTCGAATTTGGGCCTCCCCGATTCGGTCCAGTTCTTCCCTTGGCCCGACTCGCTCCTACCCCTACCACCCGGTGGCCGCCTCCTCCCGTGCTCCCCTCAAACCGTAATGACACCTTTAGGTACTGGCATATTTAAACTCTGATAGCCGTAATGCGTAGCTATCAGGAATTTTGCCAACGCTAGACGACCAAGGATTCCATTGTATGCAGTCTCGAAATCTACTCCATCAAATGGAATCTTTTCTATTCGAAAGTTATCTGGCCTTCCGAACGTAACTGGTAGGGAGAGTTGCCCTATCGGTTTGGCAATAGATCCTGGAACTATGCCATAGAAGGCATATTTCACGGGCTTTACTTTTGACCTGAGAATTTGTATTTCTTTCAATGCTCCCGTAAACAAGATATTCAAAGAACTACCTCCATCTATTAGAACATGATCAACTTTGCAATTATTAATAGTAGGTTCAACAACAATAGGGAACCAAACTGGTCGACTTGAAGGAATGGGGCAGTCTTCTTTGCTAAAGGAGATTATTGTCTCCGACCACTTGGATGGCTTAACAGTGATCGGAGATTCGGCAAGGTTTACTTCCCGCTCCATGCAATCAGATGATGTCTTGATTCGTACAAGGAAGATCCGCCAAGGATCATATCCACAGTGTATTGAGGCTCCTGGTACTATATTTCTTCATCGCCATCCTTGTCCTTTTTGAGCTTGGCTCTCAAGCTCTTATACGAAAGGAAAGATCCTTTACGTATAGTAATTCTCGACTTCTTTTGCTAGGCTCGGCGGTGTGCGAGATCATCTTGTCTTTGCTGATGAAGTGGACACCACTTCTTATATTCGTCGGTCGGAGCTTTCGCCTTGTTCCAACCGGAATAATCTTTCTTGCCCTTGAATTTTTTTTCCTGGAATTACAAGAACCTCTTTGTTATCGAGCTTGCGATTCTTCCTACTCTTGAGAGCCTTCTTATGCTTCTTCTCTGATTTCTCTAGACCAGGTTGAGTGATTTTCTCCTTTCGATCAATAGCTTCATTCCATTCGACCGCTTCGCTAGTGGCTGCGTATCTATCAGCCATATCGAAAAGTTCAACGGTCGTTCATGGAGGATTCATTGTGATATCCTCCGTAAGCCGTAGATTTCTCAATCCTACTTTAAAAGCCTGGCTAACAGAGGAATCTGCGACCTCCAGAATGGAGTTATGGACCTGTCTGAATCTCTTGATGTATTGTCGAAGAGTTTCATTAGTTTTTTGCCTGATCCGATGTAGGTCGTATTCTTTCCCAGGGCGATCATACGTCCCTTAAAAGTTGGCGATCAATAAATCGCAGAGCTACTCCCATGTGTAGAAAGATCCGACCGGTACGTTGAGCACCCACGACTAGGCAGATCCTTCAAGGACCATGGGAAAGTAGTTTGCCATCACGTTGTCGTCGCCACCAGCAGCTCTGATGGCGGCAATATAAATTTGGATAAACTATAATGGATTTTGAGTCCCATTGAACTTCTCTATGTTGGCTGGTCGAAACCTGTTCAGCCAGCGAATTGGTTGGAGTCCTGTCGAGAATGCTCGACAGCTTGTAATAGAGTTATGGTGCCTTATTTGGAAAGGAGCCAGATTATAATCGGCTGGAGACCGATTCCTTGGATTGGCACACCGAAGGTCTGGTGTCCCAATCCAATCGTGGACGTTAGTATAACACCTTTGACCAGCTATGCTTCATTTGCATCGTGTATTGCACTGGAGGTGTCTGCTGCATTGGGAGATTTGGGCTGTGATATTATCATAATAGAATGAGTGGAATCATGCTGGCTTTAATTCAGTCCCGGCCTAGATTCACTCTGTCTTGTCAACAATTTCAACATAGAATGGCACAAATTTGACTCTCCATCGTGGAAAAAAGCACCACACAACTGAATTGCATTCTGAATCAACAACTATTCTCCACTGTCCCTATGTATGCACCACAACTACACATCTTGACAGCAACCCCATATGATTCTCTCAACCAACTTTTGCAAGAACTTTTCAGGCATATACCCATGGGAGTCAACAATCCATTCAAAACTTTGATGCTCAAATATCGTCGTGCTACCATCCAGATGCCTAGCGACATACGGGCCAACTATCACAGATATACTAAACGCCCTTTCCGGATCAATCCTACTAGAAAGGAGAAAAATTGAATCACAATCCAACTACTTCATTCCTACTTTCTACGAATCACAAACAAAAGCGACAAAAAGCATAGAAGCAACTAACCCGACGGGGATGTCCTTCGGATTCATATCGCGGTTGGCCGCCGCGCACAAGTGGGCCAACTAGCATCCATCAACTAATCTCGGGAAGCTCCTCTGCCACAGAACACCGCCGGAGTTCGAGGGCTGTCCTCCCATCGCCTTAAGTCACCTTGGTCGCTGGCGCGCACGAGTGGGAGTGGAGCTAGGGCTTCGTGGTGGAGTGGGGATGGCGGCTTGGAGTGGACTGCGCAGGAGTGGCAACAGACACGAGGAAATGAGTTATATGAAGACATTTGACCCAATCGTGATAGTTGGATCAGTGACATGTCAGTAACTTTGCGTGGCTAAAAAATAAAAAAGGGGATAAAATAGCAAAAATGACAAAAGATTCATTAAATTCTCTAAGAAATGACAAATAACAAATTATATTCTATATAATGATAAAACGTAGAACAGGTTCTGCTAGGTTGCAAATTCTTAATTGTACCAAAAAAAGGCACGTATTACTGGAGTATACTAGTAGTAAGCGGCCTGTTAGTGTGAGACCCACCAAATCCTTCGCTCCTCCATGGAGGACAGCGATGGGGAGGTCGCCGCCAAACGCGCGAGGCTCTCCTCAACCGGCGGCGGCGATGACCGCCTCAGCGCGCTACCCGACGACATTCTTGTTCACACCCTTCTCCAGCTCGGCACCGCTGCCGCCGCTCGGACCAGCGTCCTCTCCCGCCACTGGCGCCGCCTCTAGACCCTCCTCCCGGATCTCCGCTTCCCCCCCGGTACCGGCCCCCACCGCATCCGCGCCGCCCTCGTCGCCCATGAAACGCGGACCCTCCGCCATCTCCTTGTCTCCTCCCTGGACGCCACTCCCGACTCCGTGGCGGCTGGCTCCCATCGCCGCGCCTCCTCTCTGGCGATCTAATCTTCGACAACATTGCGGCTGCAGAAAGATCACGAAGGACGAGGCCGGAAAAGCGGCGCCGAGGTGCCTCGCCGAGAACGCCACCATGATCTTGCTCGACCTAGGGTTTCTTGGCCTCGCCGTTGAAAGCCCGCCTGACCGAAGGAGCGATGAGCTTTACTCAAGGACTCGCCGAGCGCACAAGGAACTCACACGAATTGTTAGACACAAGATGATTGTTTGGTCTTTGAAACTTTTCTCTTCTTACTTTGATTCATCTTTGCAACATATATATAGTAGACTAAACTTTGCCGTTTCCTTTGGCCATCGACGCGAACGGCGAGAGTTACTCGCGACGTCGCCATCCCGCGTTACCCTCGTCTTGAGGCGGAAGACGCCCGATGCCGAAAACGCTCCACTAATTTCAAGCACTAATTGCATGTTCACGTCTCGCACTAATTGCATCCACTTATTGCATGCTTCGTGTTACACACGAACCAAACTAAGTGTAGACAAGCACATCAGATTATTCTGGCTAACATTTCTCTCCCTAATTCAGATGTGCTGGACTGAGCTCGATCACGCCCATCCTGGAACGGAACTCCAGAAACTTGACGCGACCGAGAGGCTTGGTGAGAATGTCGGCCAGCTGGTCGTCGGTGTGGATCTTCTGGATGGCAACTTGGCCACTCTCGACGCACTCCCGGATAAAATGAAAGCGCGTCTCGATGTGCTTGCTCCGACCATGGAAGACCAGATTCTTGCAGAGTTGTATCGCCGACTGGTTGTCGACGTGGATGGTGACGATGCTCGGAGCTTGCCCGTAGAAGCTGCCGAGCAGGCGACCAAGCCAAAGCCCTTGCCATGCCGCTGATGACGCCGCGATGTACTCGGCCGCATGGCGAGACGGTCGACCACCGATTATACGGGATTGCCATGTTACGTGAGCTCGACCGTCACGAGCGACCGCCGAAAGTGCTCTTGCGATCGTCTAAATCTCCCACCATGTCCGCGTCGCTGAACCCCTGGAGCTTGATGTCGCCGGAGCCGCTAGAGTAGCTCAGGCCAAAATGAGTTGTACCCGCAACATAGCGCAGTAGGTGCTTGACGGTGCTCAGGTGCTCCGTTGTCGGTTTCTCCATGAACCGGTGGCGTGCCGACGGCGGCTAATGTCCCGGTGTGGACCAACTAACGAAGACCCCAGCGATCTCATGCGGTAAAGTGTAGAATCAGCAGGAGGGTTGGAGCTCTTCTTACTCGACTTTAAGCGTGATTCCATGGGGACTTGAACAACATTGCGACCCGACCATGCGCTTTATCCGGTACTTCGTTGCGTCGCCGCTTTGGCACAATGTGATTTTCTGGGCGGTGCTTGACCTCGATCCCGAGGTAGTAGCTCAGTGCGAGGTCGCTCATCTTGAATGGCGCTTCATCTCCTTCTTGAATTGATCGATCTCACCCGGTCGCCACCGGTGAGAATCAAGTCGTCGGCGTACATGCCCAATAGCGAGCGCCCATTCCTGTGCCGCGAGTGTACACACCATGCTCCTCTGCGCCGAGTGAATCCCAATGCTACCAATGTCTTTGTTGAGCTTGGCGTTCCATGCTCGCGAGCCCTGGCGTAGGCCATACAATGCCTTGCGTAGCTTGAGAACTCGCCGCTCTTGCCCGGCGATCACAAATCTGGCGGTTGGCGACATAAACTTCCTCCGTGAGGTCTCCGTTGAGAATGCGGACTTAACATCAAGGTGATGGACTATCCACCCTTCATACGCAAAGCAATGGCCACCAAAGCACGCACGGAATCGAGTCGTGCCACCGACGTGAATACCTCGTCATAGTCCACACCTGCACGCTACACGTAACCCTTTGCGACATGTCGTGCTTTGTGCCTGACCACTGAGCCATGTGCATCCTTCTTGAGCTTGTAAACCCATTTGAGACCAATGGGCCGGTGTCCCGTTGGGAGATCAACAGCCTCCCAGGTGCTGTTGTCCACGATCGCGGCCATCTCCTCCTCCATCGCCGCGCGCAAGCGGGATCGGTGTTGGCCTCGGCGAGCAGCGTGGGCTCCTCGAGATGTCGCCATGGCGGCTCCTCCGGATCTAGCTCAACTTGCTCAGAGTTGTCGATGCAGTCCTTCATGGTGCGGAACCGCCGGGGTGCTCCCTCGTCATCCAGTTCATTACCGGACGGGATGTTCGACGGTAGCATGGCGTACGTGACGCGCGCGCCGCCCGCACTGCTCCTGGTGTCTGAGGGAGTGTGTGGCATCTGCTCCCCTTGCTCTTGTTCTGGTGAGGCCGACGGGGATACAGGAGAAGCCGGCTCATTCCCGCCCATGAAAGCACTGATCGTGTATTCCACGGTGAAGGTCTCAGGGACTGCATTGTCGCCGCTCTCCTCCCAATTCCACCCGCTGCCCTCATCGAACACCACATCGCGAGTGACGTGCAGACGACCTCTCGCCGTCGTACACGGTACCCTTTGAGCGGCTCGTAGCCTAGAAACACCATCTTCACACTACGATCGTCGAGCTTGGCGAGATGGGGACGCGTGACCTTCACATGCGCAATGCACCCGAACGTGCGTAAGAAGTTCACCGCCGGCTTTTCGCCATGCCAAGCCTCGTAGGGAGTCATGCTGGTGACGCTTTTCGTCGGAGACCTGTTCAAAATGAACACAGCCGTACTCACCGCCTCCCCCCAGAACGTACTGGGCACCTTCTTTGCCTTGAGCAGGCATCGCGCCATAGCCATCACAGTCTGGTTCCGGCGTTCCACGATGCCGTTCTGTTGCGGAGTGCGGTGCCGTGAGTTGTCGATCTGCGCCCTTCTCCGCGCGATGCTCGCGAAGGTCACGGACGTGAACTTCGCCACCGCGATCGATCACGTAGCGCGTGCTAACCGCCCGATCTCGACCTCGGCGGCTTGGAACTTCTTGATCGATCTTGCTGCTTCGTCCTTGCTTGACAAGAGTACTATCCACATATAGCGGCTAGCATCGTCAACGAGGAGGAGGAAGTAGCGCTTGCCGCCGTGCGTCGCTGGCGTGACGGGCCCGCACAGATCTCCATGTACGAGGTCCAGACGTCCCTTGGCGCGGTAGTTAGCCTCCAGAGGGAACGGCGAGCGCCGTTGCTTGCCGACAAGGCACGCGTCACACAGCTGGTCGACATGATCCAGCAGCGGAAGCCCACGCACCATGCCGCCACGCCCAAGTTTCTTCAACCCCTCGAAGCTCAGGTGGCCGAACCGCTCATGCCAGCGCCACACATCGTCGTTCGCGTGCGCTAGGAGCGAGATTGGTCGAGCGAGCATGAGGGAGATCTTGTATAGTCGATTCGCTGATCGCCGTACTTTGGCGAGAAGCTCCCTCCTTGGATCGCGCACTCGCAGTACGCCATCCTCGATCAACACTTGGCACCCGACCTCGTCGAGTTGTCCCAAGCTGATGATGTTGCTGCGCAGACGTGGGATGAAGTATACGTCCGACAACACACGATGGCGTCCACCCTGTGCCGCGAACATGATTGTGCCGCGCCTGAGGATGTCCACCATTGATCCATCGCCGAACTTTACAGTGCCCGTGATGTCGCGGTTCAGCTCGGAGAAGGCCGCGCCGTTTCCCGTCATATGGTTTGACACGCCTGTGTCGAGGTACCACACACCGTCATCCTGGCCGCCGGTGTGATTGTCTTTGACACCCAGCTGCACCGTCGCGCGTTCTTCGTTGAGGAAGACCCGACCACCGACGTGCACAGGTGCGGCGCGTTCTGGGAGGTGCGCGAGCACCGGTGAAAGAGAGGCCACCTGGGCCATCAACAGGGACGGCTCGTCGTCTCCGCCCTCCTCGACCAGCAGCGCTGTGGCCGCCGCCTCGTCTCTCTTCTTCTTCCGGCACTCCCAGGCCCAATGCCCAGTTTTCCCGCAGTACTTGCACGTATCCTTGTCGATGACCTTACCGCCACCGCCCTTGCGTGTGTCGTTGGTACCGCGCTTGGGTGGCTGCACGCCGCGCCGTGGCTCCTTGTCGCGCTTGCGTAGGCGATGGATGAGATCCTCCTCCTTCCACGAGAGAAGCAGTAGGGAGCCCAACTCTGCGGCCGCTGCCCGTGCATCGAGCCGCTGCTCCACGGACCGGAGACGGCCCATGATCTCCTCGATGGACAATTCCTCGATGTCCAGCAGCGTCTCGATTGAGATCGCGACCTGCATGAGCCGATCAGGAACCACCTGGAGCAGCTTGCGAACGACCTCGGCTTCATCGATCTCATCGCCGAGAAGACGTAGGTTGTTGGCGAGGCCCGCAATTCTCATCGAAATCATCCACGTTCGCCTTCCTTGAAGACGATGGTGTTGAAGTCGCGTCGGAGCTTCTGCGCATTCGCCACGCGCACCCGCTCAACGCCCATTCGCATGACCTTGAGCGCCTCCCGCGCCCTGGCGGTCTCGTTCTTTGCCGATCAAACTCAGCATCTCCGTCGGGACCGGCGGCGATCGCTTCTAGTGCTAGCCGATCCTCGCAGTACTCGGCGTCGCCCGTACAATTGCGCCCCACGGGCCTTGCGCTGCAAGTTCTCGCATCATCACCACCCACTCCGGGTAGTTTGTCTTCGTCAACATAGGAGTGCGGACGGACGTCGGCGCTTCCTTGAGCACGCTCGATGGCGACCTCGCGCTCCCAACCATTCATTGTCGCGGACGGCGAGGACCACGTGATGGCGTTGAAGTCGTTCCCTCCGCGGAGGAGTGACCGACTGTCTCCCTACCGGGTGACATGGCCACGGGATCTTGAACTGGCTCGATACCAATTGAAAGCCCATCGCCTTTGGAAGGCGATGAGCTTTACTCAAGGACTCGCCCGAGCATACAGGAACTCACGCGAATTGTTAGACACAAGATGATTGTTTGGTGCTGCAGAAAACTTTTCTCTTCTTCTGTTTCGATTGATCTTTGCAACATATATATAGTAGACTAAACTTTGCCGTTTCCTTTGGCCATCAACGCGAACGGCGAGAGTTACTCGCGACGTACGCCATCCCGCACGTTACCCTCGTCTTGAGAGCAGAAGACGCACCGGATGCCAGAAACGCTCCACTAATTTCAAGCACTAATTGCATGTTCACGTACTGTACTAATTGCATCCACTTATTGCATGCTTACGTGTTACACATGAACCAAACTAAGTGTAGACAAGCACATCAGATTATTCTGGCTAACAGCCGTGCCGCCTTCCGGCGTATTCGCCCGGCTCACCAACCTCTGTCTGAACCGCGTCCAGCTTCACGGCCCGTGCGAGCTCGGTGACGCTGTCTCCTCGCCGCGGTGCCCATCCTTGCTAAAACAAACCGTCCGTGATGCCCGGGGCCTGAGCAACTTCACCATCCACTTGGAGTCTCTCCTACAATTGGAGCTGAAGAATCTGCGTGGCATGCAGCAGCTCACTGTCGTGGCGCCAAAACTCAGAGAGTTAAATGTGTTCTACTGCTTTGCCAATGCTCCGAGTCCGAGCCAACCGGTTGCCAACATCTCTGCCCCTCTGCTGGTGTTGCTCGAGTGGAGGGATGCTTATGATCCTAGAACTGTTCAGCTTGGCAAGATGGCACATCTCCAATGGCTGGGCACCTGCTTTTTTCTTGTATATGGACAAGATGACTCTACACACTCTTCACACAATCGCGATTGTCTAAGGCTCTTGCGGCGCTTTGAGGTCATCCACAGTCTTAATCTCACGCTGGCCTATCTGCGGGTGAGTTCATTCTTCTCGTATGTGGAGTTACGCCATCATTGTAACATGCTAGCAAGTCAATAAATAACGAGGCAGTGGATTTCAAGTAAGGAATGTGTCATTTGTGATATTTGTCCAATGCGTGTCGGGCTGTACATAATTATCTAGATGATGCTGGCATTTGACCATTTGAGAATAGCCATGCAAAATTTTCACTTGTTCTGCTTTGCTCAAGTCTCTGCAGCATGGCTGAACTCACCCAGTCATCATTCTCCTCTTAGATGGCATTGCTTTTTTCTGCCTTTGAGTAGTTAGCATGAAAGTTATGCACTAGCACTACTGCACTAGTATATTAGTTATTCATGGGGACATGAACTCTCAAGAGCGGTGAGAACTTGAACAACCATTATTTGTACTCACACACTACATAGTCTCATTCTCAAACTTAAGTTGAGACTTGATTTACCACTTGAATCTCCTCAAGAAAGTTGAGACTTGAGATCTGAAGTATGTTTATAGAGAATTAGCAGTGCAGTTTTTTTGTTTTGTACTAGCTAGGCTTGCACTGACTAGATTTTGTATAAGAAATCCAATGTGAACTTGCTAGCTTATAACAACCATTTCTTGCGTGCTGGTCACTTTCTTCAAAATGAGATGTTTCTGTCCTTTTCCAACTGATATATATAATCCTTTTTTTTGTGACTTCCTACAAACCTACAGGACATAGTTAATCATCAATACTTAATGGAAGACATGACAATGCTCCCTGACATTACATTCTTGGCCCTGATTGTAAATGCAAACGAACATACCTTTGCAGCCAGCACGTTCCATGTTCTCAGGATGTGTACTGGTTTAAGAAGGCTGATGCTAATATTACATACTCCTTGCGACTTGGAGGTAAAGCTATCCTTATTTTTTAAATCTAATACTTGAGTTACTAGGCAAGTCACATAAAGCAATATGCATTTGCATTTGCATTTGCATTTCTTGGCAGACCTAGGCTTGATCTGCTAGGGCTAATCTAGGTATTGGTTTTGTACTGATACTTTGCTCCAAAGTTTATCTGTGGTAAATATATGGCTTATATGTATCTCCCAATGACAACACTTCGCTATACAAGTTTGACAAAGTGACATAATACTTTGTTTGGTAATAGGTGTCATTTTTTAAAGATTGACAGTCTGTTGGAAATATATGGTAGTGGATGGGAAGTTGGCTTACTTGTTGCATGCCAGGCTAAATTTGATAACACCATTAGGATTTAGGAGATAATACTAAGGTTGGGGCATGTATTTTTTAAAAGGTTTCATTGATAACCTAAACTATGATGTCAATTGAAAATCCTTCAATGTGGGTTAATGGGTTATTGATAGCACAATACCTCAGGGTTTGGTTGCTTTATAATCATGTTCGCTGTGCCACTTCCTCTTAGCAGAGAACAATCATATTTTCTGCAATATGTTGGTTTAAACTAATTTCCAATTGCTACTATTTTGCTAATTTTGTTGATGACATATCTGAAGTTTTCAGGCAGTCTGATAATTTCTGCTTTCCTCTCTTTTTATGTCATCAAACAATCTCAGTTAAACATACGAAGTCCATATGCTCCTCGTTTCAGGCACAAACTGCATGCCCATCAGGTTGCCTTTGTGATCAGCCATCAAACTGGAAAACAGAGGAACTCTTGTTGAATTGCCTCCAGGAAGTAGAAATCAGTGACTTGAGAGAAACTGAACATGAAGTTGCTTTTGTAAAACGACTATTCAACTGGGCGACAGTGCTAAAAAAGATGACAGTAACTTTTGATCACTCAATCACTGAAAGCAAGGCCAAGGAGTTGTGCCAGATGTTAGTAAGCATCTCTAGGCAGGAAATATGTATGAAGTTTTTTGTGTACCGCAACTTGACTAAGGTGTTGTATGTTCCAGAAGACTAAGGCACCGACTAGTCACTCGCACCGGTTGTACTTTGTAGTTTTCTTCTTGGTATGAACTGCACTGCATGTGAACATCGAAATGCTAGCAGATCCTTGCGAAATGCTACAATTTCACCATCCGATGGGGCAGGGTGTAGAACTGGACTGATAGCATGCTTCATGTTTTGTTTGAGACGGTTCTTTTTGTTACTCGCTGGACTCTTGCTGTTGGTGTTAGCAAGATCCTTACTCTCATGGAGAGGATGACACTTGGAGATGAGACAATTTTTCTTTGTTTATTTCTAACACAATGCCATGCCAACCCGAGGGTTGGGGATACATATTATAAGTGCCAACCACCAAGCATATGCTAAGATCTTTGTCTAAGATCTTTATACAAGGACAGTCAAGATGTGTCCTTAAAGTCATTGTCCCCATGATGATCAAGATCTTTGTCCTTAAAGTCTTTGTCCCATGATGATCAAGATCTTTATCCTTAAAGTCGTTGTCCTATGATAGTCAAGATGTCGCCCTGACCATGTCTTGTAGCCCCACAAGCACCGCACAAAACACAGAGACTTCTCCATCATTCTCCCCTAAGTCTTGTGTGTCTCCTTGTGAGGAATCGAGCCATCCCGATCTGGCCGCCGGTTCACGAACTTGATCCGCCCAAGAGACTTGGTCAGGAAGTCGGCGAGCTGGTCTTGGGTGTTGATGTAGTTGGCCCGGATACTCCCTTCATCCAGGCAGCTTCTGATGAAGTGATACCTCACCCGGATGTGCTTGCTGCGCTCATGGAAGATGTGGTTCTTCGCTAAGGCCAAAGCGGACTTGTCAGTCCACCACGAGTTCTCGCCTCGCATCTCGCCAAGGAGATCGCCATGCGGTAGAGCCACCACGAGCACAGGTAGAAGCGGTAGTGGCTGCAATGTACTCTGCCTCACAGCTAGACAAAGCCACCACCTGCTGTTTGACCGACTGCCAGCTGATCGGACACTTGCCGAGGAAGTACAGCGTCCCGCTGGTGCTCTTGCTCGTGTCGATGTCGCCGGCGTGGTCATTGTCATTTATGCCGATGAAGTGCGCCGCGCCGGGGCACCTTGGGTAGTGCAAGCCGTAGTCGGAGGTGCCCGCGACGTAGCGGAGGATCCTTTTCACGGCCTGCTGGTGTTCCGTCGTCGGTCGCTCCATGAACCGGCTGACGTAGCCGATGGCGAACGCCAAGTCCGGTCGCGTGTGGACAAGGTAGCGGTCGCCCACAATGCGCCGCAGATCTGCGTCGCGTCTACCTCCTCCGCCGTACTCTCACGACTCAGCTTCAGCCTCTCCTCCATAGGAGTGTGGGCTGGGTTGCAGTCGGTGAGGCCGCCCAGCTCCACGATGCGCTTGGCGTAGGCAGTCTGGCGAAGAGAGATGCCGGAGCTGTCCTGGTGGACCTCGATCCCGAGGTAGAAGGAGAGGGGCCCGAGGTCGCTCATCTGGAAGGTGGCCTTCATCTCCGCCTTGAATGCCTCGATCTCCTCCTCCTTGGTACCGGTGATCACAAGGTCGTCGACGTAGACGCCTATCAGCAGGACATTGCCTCCCTTGCTCCGCCGGTAGACCGCGGCCTCGTGAGCGCTCTGCTGGAATCCCATTTTCTTGAGGGTGGAGTCCAGCTTGGCGTTCCAAGCTCGCGGTGCCTGCCGCAAGCCGTAGAGGGCCTTGCGCAGGCGGAGGACCTTGCTCTCCTTGCCGGGGATGATGAATCCTGGCGGCTGGCGGACGTAGACCTCCTCCTTCAAGTCGCCGTTGAGAAAAGCAGACTTGACGTCCATGTGATGAACGCACCAGCCCTCCTGGGCTGCGAGGGCAAGGAGGAGACGCACGGACTCCATCCGTGCAACAGGCGCGAAGGCATCGTCGAAGTCGACTCCCTCCTGCTGGACGAAGCCACGTGCCACGAGGCGCGCCTTGTGTTTGATCACCTCTCCAGCCTCGTCTTTCTTGAGCTTGAAGACCCACTTGAGAGAGATGGCGTGGTGGCCGTGGAAGATCGGCCGCTCCACGCGTCTTGTTTCGCAGCGGCGTCCATCTCCTCTCGCATCGCGGCACGCCATGCCGCGTCTCTCTCCGCCTCGGCGAAGGAACAAGGCTCGCCGTCGTCCCAGGCAAGGTGCGCCCGCTTGAGGTCGCTGCGCCGATTCGAGGACCAGGCCTCCGCCGAGGAGGTCGCCCACGCATGCAGTAGCGCAGGCTCGCCGCCGTGGTAGGCGTCGATCGATCCTCGTCGTTGGACGGCGGAGTGGCGAACTCCACCGCGCCGCCGCTCGTTGTGGGTCGGCCGCCGCGTCGCGAGCCCAAGGAGTAGGTGCGGTGTAGGAGAGCGGGCGTGGCGGCGGTCTTGGCGGTGGTGAAGGACTCGTCGGAGATGGTGGCGAACGAGGCGGTGGGGTAGGCCACCGGTGAAGATGAGCCGCGGCTCCCCGCCGCCGAAGTGGGCGTGGTCGGCGATGAAATCGCCGGTCATCGAGTCGAGCCGTCATCCACCATCTTGCCCCACGCCCGCCTCCGCTTCGTCGAACACGACGCCACGCTGTGATGCGCATGCGCCGTGTCGCAGGTCGAGGACGCAGAGGCCTTGGCGCCTTCGTGGCCGATGAAGACCCTGGCGTGCTCGGCCGTCGAGCTTGCCGACGTGGTTGAGCTCCTTGACGAAGGCCAGGCAGCCGAAGACACGGAGGTGGTTCACCGCGGGCTTGCGCCCGTGCCAGGCCTCGTATGGCGTCTTGCCGTCGAGGGCCTTGGTGGGGGAGCGGTTGAGCAGGTAGACGGCAGTCATTACCGCCTCACCCCAGTAGAGTGCCGGCATCCCTCTCTGCTTGAGGAGGGCGCGGGCGGTGGCCACCACCGTCTGGTTGCGGCGTTCGACGACGCCGCTCACGCGGGTGTACGGCGCGAGAAGTGACGATGGATCCTCGCTCGGCGCGATGACGCCGCAAACTCGGTCGCCGTGAACTCACCGCCGTTGTCCGTAAGTAGGACCGAAGCTTGTGGCGCCTCCGCCTCGCAAAGAACTTGAAGACGCTTGATGGCGTCCGCAGCGGCTGCCTTGACGTCGAGCAGGACAGTTCCACATGTAGCGGGACACATCGTCGACGAGGAGGAGGAAGTAGCGCCGGCCTCGGTGTATCCGGTGTCACGGGGCCACAGAGGTCACCGTGTACGAGCTCCAGCTTCTCCTTGGCGCGGAAGCTCGCCTGGCGAGGGAAGGGGAGCCGCCGCAGCTTGGTGAGGACGCAGGTGTCGCAGAACTGCTCCACGTGGTCGACGTGCGGCATGCCCCGCACCATCTCCTTGCTGCCGAGCTGCCTTAGGGCCTCAAAGTTGAGGTGCCCAAAGCGCTCGTGCCACCTCAAGCGTCGTCGTCGCGGGCCGCAAGACATAGAGGTTGCGCCACTGCGCGTGAAGGGCGTAGGCGGTTGCTCTGTTGACCTTGACGAGGAGCCGCGGCGATGATCCCGCATCGCGGCACCCGTGCTCGATCTCCACGCGATCGTTCTCATCCACCGCCCCAAGCCGATGATGGAGTTCCTCAGCGCGGGATGTAGTAGACACCGGTGGCGGCCGGTGCTCGCCGATCTTGGCGGCGAAAGACGACAGAGCCGACGCCTTTGATCTCCAAGGCGGGGCGTCGCCAACTTGACGGTGCCTCGAGCGCTGGGTCGAGCTTGAGAAGAACTCCGCCGCCGGTCATGTGGTGGGTGGCGCGGTGTCGAGCACCACCGTCGGTCTTGTCGTTGCGGAATCGCCGGAGGAGGCGCGTGCTTTGGCTCGTCAAGGTGGAGGAGAGCCACTGCGCCGGTGCCGCAGAGGTAGTTCGATGCTCGCATGAGCAATGAACAGCCGCATTGCTCCTCCTCCTCTGCCTGCGCGACGTGGGCCTGGCCGCGTCGTGGCTGTCGACACTCCTTGGCCCAATGACCAAGCTTGCCGCATTGTGGCAAGAGTCGTCTCGTCGGCTTTTGCTTGCCAACCGCGCCACTGGCGCCTCACGATCATTACCCTCGGACGCGTCCTCGCGCCCATGCAGGCGTCTTTGCGCTGCTTACGCGCTTGCCATGCTTGCGGCGCTGTCGTGGAAGAAGGCTCCCCTTCTTTCGTCACCTTGGTCGGCGACCCACTGTTCCCGAGTGAGGAGGAGCTTCCCGCCAATGGAGACGGGTCCCAGAGGCGATGTGGCTCATCGTTGTCAACAACCTTGAGGCGACCGCGCCTCCTCGATTGTCATCGTGGAGAGATCCAGCGAGACTCGATCGAGCGAGCCGTGCCTTGTACTTCTCGGGGCGCGGAAGAGCTTTTCCACGCCTCTCCTCGCCGTAGGTGTCGTCGCCGAATCGCACCGGCCGCAACAGAGTGTTGAGACGGAGAACAAAGTCATCCACGTCCTCACGGCTTGAAGGCCAAGTGCTCCCACTCCGTCGCGGCGCACGCAATGTAGACTTGCGCGCGCGCCGCCGATGCGTGCTCTGGCGATGGCGTCCCAAGCCTCTTTGGCGATCCGCTTGTTGGTAGCGAAGCGCATCTCGCGGGATCTGCAGTGATGAGAGCATCGGCGCCGTCGATCCCGGTCGTGGTCGACGCCGCCGTCATCGGATCGCATCCCACATATGCCGCGCTGAGTTTTACCCTCATCACCGCAGACCCGCTCGACATAGTTGGTCTTGGTGAGGGTAGGCCACCCGCCGGGGCGGCGTCCCCGACGGCGACTGGTACCGTGGTGACCATGGTACCGTCTGGGGAGAGAGCCGCGTCGCTGTGAAGGCCGCGCTCCGCCGACCAGACGTCCGCCGCCGTCGGCGCCTCCTCCAGAGCGCCACCGGCGCGTCCGCGCTGTCTGGGCGCCAAGCGCTCTTAGGCGTCTTGGCCGCCCATTGCGCCGCTTCGCCCTCGCGCTGCCTCCTCTCCGCTCAAGATCCGTCGGCGCTGCTATCGGCGGATATGGAGCTCTTTATTCTTGCCGCTGCAGAGCCTTGACCTCGGCTGCCGCCACGCTGCGCATCTGCCGCCGCCGCCGCTTCCACCTCCGCTCGCCGCCGCTGCCCGGCTCCGCCGCTACCGGCCTTGAAGCCCTTCGCCGCCAGCTGCGGTCTCTGCCGCCGCTTCCTTCATGCTCTGCCATGGCGAAGCTCGGCCGTCTGCTGACGCCGAGTGCTCGAGGCGACCGAGCGCTGAGACTGCCCTGCGGACATGGCGCGCTACTGGGGGGCTGTCTCGTGGAGAGAGGGTCGCCGGACGAGTCTTACTGTCTCCGGATAGGAGTGGCGGGACAATGAGTCAGTCTTTGCTCTGCGTACCGAGGCTGCTGCGAGGCCGGAGAAGGAGTTAAGAAGAGATGCTCCAGGCTACAGGATAGTATAGCTCGATACCACTTGTTACTCGCTGGACTCTTGCTTGTTGGTGTTAGCAAGATCCTTACTCTCATGGAGAGGATGACACTTGGAGATGAGGCAATTTTTCTTTGTTTATTTCTAACACAATACCATGCCAACTCGAGGGTTGGGGATACATATTATAGGTCGCCAACCACCAAGCATATGCTAAGATCTTTGTCTAAGATCTTTGATAAGGACAATCAAGATCTTTGTCCTAAAAGTCGCTGGCCCTATGATGATCAAGATCTTTGTCCTTAAAGTCTTTGTCCCATGACAATCAAGATGCTTATCTTTGACCATGTGTCAGAGCCCCACAAGTACCAGACAAAACACAGATACTTCTCCATCACTTTTCACAGGCTCCAAGCGTGCAAGATATGAATGTTGGCATGCTGAAGAGTGGTGACGAGTTATGTTTGAATGACTATACAATGAATCAGTAATTTTGTTCCAATATTCACGTAATTAACTTCAACTGCTCCAGACAAACCGTACTTCTCATGTACAGGTTACAACTACATGCTTTATGCCTTTAGCTTGGCTTTCGATGCTGCAGTATGCCATATTACAGGTTACAAGATATGTTAGAACTCAAATGAAACCTTTTCCAGATTAAAAAATCAATTGAAACCTGTTCTGTACACAGAACCAAATGGAACGTTGCTATTTTGACCAAAATAAATAATCAATGATACAACAAAAATATGATTACATGCAGCAGCATAGAGCTACAACTAATTCCTATTGGTTGGGTTAAAAAATGGGAACTTTCAGCTTTATCTACAGCTAATCCTAATTCTATGTTACACAAAAAAAAAATGACACCAGCATTTCCCCCCAAAAAATGAACACCCATGCTTTCATGGATCTCCCTCATTCAGCAACATTCAGTTGCCAGCTGTCGGACCCGGATTTTCTAATCCCGAATTCTCTGTGAATAATTGTGCTATTCCCTGGATCAGTAGATAGTACTCACAGATACATCACTGAATCATTTCATACAATGGCGTAAAACCATACCATTCATTAATTTAACACATCAGAGTTTACATAGACCGTATCGGGTCAAGTTTTACAATAAGGGCCGAACAGGCCAAATGATTACATCACAAAAGTAGCGGAAGCGACAACGGAAGCAAAAGGGTGAGGGCACATCTCTCCACAGGCAAGCGACTGGGGAAATCTGTGTACATCCGATATTACCCCAAAACTCAGATAATATGGGATGCACCTAGGTACCAGCGGAGTCAGCTAGACTGGGGCGAGACTAGAACAACTTAAGAACTAAACTACGCTTCAAGAACTCCTGGGTCTTCAGACATCTGGTTCCTTGTAGTAGTCGTAATCTCTAAAATTTCCTGCTCCTGAGGGTTTGGGGGAAAGAAGCGAGAATGAGCACAACTACCGTGCTCGCGAGCCAACACACAGAATGCAATAGTATACATGCAAGGCTTAACAAGGATGGCTCGGGTTCTTTTATTTGCTAAAGCAACATTTTCAATTATCATAATTACAAAGTCCTATGACTTAGCACTTTAAACAGATTGCATTTTCATTTAAAGAGATTAAGTGCAATATTAAATAACAGCGAAGGTTACCTCCACATTATGCTTAATTTTGATAACGGTTACGTCCACCGATTATCAACACTGGGTAAGGCTACCCAGGAAAATCTAAAACCAGGGCTGGATGAGCCCAACACATTTCCATTTCCACCCACAAAGATTTTTGAAATAGAACTAACTCAGGTTAAGTTCCCATGTCCGCTTTTGACCGGCGCGGTGCTTAAAACAGTTTAGACTCGCAGAGGTTTTACACTGTACCCACAAGAGATAATCATACTCGTTACTCCACATGATTCCTTAGTCATGTAGTTGAGCGATCGTCACAATAACGCTTCAAACTACCTTGCCCTTGGTCATCTCACCCCTATGGCCAATTCCATAAGTTGTGCGGGATGCTTACCACAACGACTAGCAAAGTGGCCCCGCCACGATGACTAAGCGTGGTGATAACTTCACCTTTTCTGTCCCATTCAAGCCAAGATACGTCCCGCCGCTTGCACACTTCTAAACACCGGTTGTGGGATAATATTCAGGGTTCAATAATTTTACTAAGCCAAGTTGCAATTTGCAGACTTGCGGTCGTACTGGTTTTACACAGGAGGTCATGACAAGATTAAGTCCTTAATTCATCTGGACGGTTCATACCACATACTAACCATTCTCGTGCTACGTCCGCACCCACCATTCTTTCCATCCGTCCAGATGTGGTACTAGCAAGTTGTTTAGGGTTTTGGGAAGGAAAACCAATTAACGCAACATACCAGTCATCTACATCCAATGACTGCCCAAAACCATTTTTCATGTTTAAAGGATGATGATTGGGACATTTATTGTCCCGGTACTTAAGCAAGACTAGCATGTCGCTTAAGTACAACCTATACTAGTATTACCATATAATTACTAGGGTGACAAGGAATACTGGATTCAATTATCAAAGGATGGCTTAAGAAATAATTAATTAACAAATGGGTATTTAACTACCTTAAGCTTTAACATATCAGTGATTACAAAATTAAAGCATGCAACTTTGATATTTTAAATAAACATAGTTTGCATAAATTGTAGGCTCAGAATGATCAAAGTATTGACTCACCTGGGTCAGATTATCGCGGCCTTGATCTTACTCAGGGCCTTCTCTGCCAGGGGTTTTGGAATCCCGGATCTTCGTCTTTATCCGAATCTTGATCCTGCTTGAGTCGCTGTTTCTTCTGGACTTGGACTCCTAATTACACGATACAAGCAAGAACAACAAATAAATCCAAAGAACTTCTAAAAGACCAAATATAAACAAAGCACTATAAATAGGTTTTACGATGAACGAGCTGAAGAGACGAGATTCAGCGAGGCGGGGATGTTTGACAAGGTCAAACGATTAGCTGAGTACACGAGACAAAGGCGGTGATACTCAGCCGAGGGAAAACAAGGGGGAGACAAAGTCGAATGAACTATCGCAGGGATACTTCACTTCGGATACCGCTGATCGGCCAAGATTAGAATACACGATAATTTCCGTCGGGCTTTAAAACAACGGTAACACATTTTAATGAAGACAACTTTTGAACGGGAATAAAAAGGGAATAAACAATATTTTATACCAATAAATACTGGATAGGATTACAAGATTATTATACCGGTTTTCTAGGTAAGCTGTCGAGATTAACAGGTTAATCCCGAATAGCCTTCCAAAATATTTTGAGAAAATGCCAGTTTATTTTAAAGCATTTTACACAACGCGAAAAATTTGAATAAATATGTTTTAACAAAAATAGACACGATTGCGGAGACGATTACGAAGGTTATTTGCATAACTTCGATTTCCCGAGATTTTGCAAATTACGCTCTTAATCAATAGCTCTCAACTAAAATCGAAATGGATAATTCTACTAGTACTTGTCAATCGACGAGTTAACCACTAACAACGGTTAATCGATTCAACGCAAGTCGTAGCACAATCATCGAGAGCAAATACTTTGGAAACATTTTTGCCAAAAAGGAAAGCTACTAGCCGCTCGAGTAATACAAAACAGTACTCACAAAATCGCCATCCAAACACAAACGCTATACAACATCTTTCAATACACAAATCGATACACAAATCTTTCTCAACAACTAAACTACTGCTCCACGACTACCCTGCACAACATTCACAAAATATTTTCAAGATCACATACAAATCTCAATACACAAGTCTTCAATACCGATTTTCCAAAAGCCAAACTCCGAGACGATTCAACTGCATACACAAAACTACTCTGCATACACAAATATTCATACACAATATACACTGCATACACAAATGCAAAACAAGAACAAATGCTGCTGCTCCAAATGCTGCTGCTCTGCTAGGGGAGGACCCACTGTCCAGAGGGACAGAGAGAGAGAGACAGAGGCAGAGAGAGGGAGAATCGGCCAGAGCCCGGTTGGACCGGAGGGAGGGAGCGGTCGGACCGGGGGAAAAGAGAGAAGGGGTAGGGGGCGGCGGCGGTTGCTGCAGGCAGCGAGGCGGCCGGAGGGGGAGGCTGGGGCGGCGGCGTCGCCGAGACGGCACCGAGGGGAGAGAGGCGGCGGTGGAGTGCACGGCGACAACGGCCGAACGGCGGCGACGACGCCGGAGGGAGGAGAGGAGGGGAGAAGAGAGAAGGGCGCACAGGGGAGGCTCACGAGAGGTCGCCGAGGCGGGAAGCGGTGGAGGCGATCAGGGGCGGAGGCGGCGCAGAGGGGAAGCTTCGGGGCGACCGGTGCTGCAGTGAGGAGCCGCGTCGCCACGGCGCTCAAGCGCCCGGCGACGGAGAGGAGGAGCATCGAGGAGGCCGGAGCTCGGTGGCGGCGATGGGCGAGAAGCGCGAGGAGAGAGATGGCGGCGGCGACACCGAGAAGGGGGAGGCGAAGGGAAGAAGAAAGAAGGGGGCGGAAGCTCGGCTTTTATAGCCGGGAGAGAGAGAGAGGGAGGTGGAAAAGCCGACGACGGAGGAGGCGGGAGGAGGAAAGCCGTGCGGCGCGGGGGAAGACCGGGCGCACGTGGTGTCGGCGGACGGCGGCGAGAAGCAAAGCTGCGCGGCGCGGGGAGTCGGCGCGGATCCGAGGAGGTGGTCGGGCGAAGAGGGAACGAGGAGCGCGCGCGGCGGCGCGGAGAGAGAGGGGCTCCATGAGCGCCGAGAGAGCGAGAGAGAAGAGGGGAGAAGAGAGGCGAGTGGCGGCGGTGGGGAGAAAAGGGGAGAGAGGCCGGGCGATCGGGGAGAGGAAGAAAACGGCCGGGACGGGGTGGGCCGGCTGAGGAAAAACGGCCCGGTTGGGCCGGCTGAGAAAGGCCGGGCCGACTGGGCCGGGAGGGAAAAAGAAACCGGGCCGGGAGGGAAAAACCGGCCCAAGAGTTAAAGAAAGAAATAAATAAAAATAAAAATGAGTTTTGAATTTGAAATCAAAGTTTTGATTATTATTTTTTTGAAACTTTTGGATTTTTGAAAAACCAAATTTTGATTTTGAAATCCCAATAGCAAAAACAGGATGTTACACCAGCATACTGTGAGTGTTGACACGCTGACAGCCTTCTTGCTATCACTATTTTACAAGAACCCGGCATACTGTACAAATTCATATGGTAAATGGTTAGAAGTTAAGATGACGGCTGCAAAACTTTGATGTCTTCCTTCACATGACTGCTAGGGCTATTCAGGGATGCAGTGTTCCTTCCACCATTATATAATGCGCAGCTGATCCTTATAAAGCACAACATCCTAGCTGCACGAGATTTTACATCCCTCTTCCATTCTTTCTCTGCTATAATTTTATAAGGTACACATCGATCGGGTCTTCGTTTGATATTGTGCAAAGGAGCTGTACACCTGAACAAGGTCCCAGATAGAAGTGGCATTCCCCATGGCATGGAGCGCTTTATATGTTTAGAACAGAACCTCCTTTCTGTTAGGCCTTGGCAATGGACTAGGCTGAGGATTTGCAATCGGAAAACGCATGGTGTCAGCTGAATTGGCTGAAGAACCAGGATTGGAGGCTAAACCTAAAGGTCGTGACTTCCTGTATTGTTAGTGGAGTCAATCGAAATGCTGATGATTCCAAAGGCCTAGCATTGTTTGGTTCACTTGCAATTAAAAAAAAAATGTAAGGTATGTTAGGATCTAGCAGACTAAAATCGAATAAGTGAACAGATTGTTTTTTATATAATTTTTCCTTTCAAGCATGGATTACAAGTGGAGGCTGGGGGTGGGTTGCAAAGGGGGTGTGCAGGAAGAGAGACAGACTTACATGGACTTCAATCGCCGCGAATGAATGCATGGAACCATGTTTGCTGTAATGAGTTGAATTCCGGATAAATGGATGATTGATGATCCAAGGGATAAATTGTCAGCACGTATATCTACTACTTAAAAGAATACTTAAAAGAAGAAATTGGTGGTGGTCCATCTTCCTTCAGCGATGTGAGCCGTTAGATCTATCTTTCTTCGTGAGATGTGAGCCGTTGGATCTCGTTCTTTCTCGGTTCCTCCCGTGCATACGGTTGACCACCCATAATCTCCTTTCTACTCTCCCCATGCTCCAACTGCCCACGGTGGTGTGTAAGAAGCCTAAAGATTCCATCGATCTTTCTAAGAACGGATTGTCGATGGATCACTTGCATTGTAGCCTGAGCACGACGACGGTTAATGAGATATAATTTTTTTATTCCGTAGTAAAGCACGAGCATTGGACTAGTTATCTGAAAACATATGATAAAATATCCAACTTGAAAACAAAAAAACTTAAAGCATCGTCCGCGCTGCAAGATGCCACCAGAAGCAAGCTCAAGTTAATGGAGGGATCACTGCATCGTCACTCGTCACTGGCGGCATCAATCTGCCCCTAGCATGATCTGAAATGATACAAAATAATTGTAGTACCTCATTTGCGCTAAGGTACTTACTACCTCCGGTCATAAATGCATCTCATTTTGAATATCGACGAGGTCACCAAAACATAATTTTGATGAAAAATTTATATTATAATATATTAATAAAACTCAATAGTATGAGAGCACTTTTAAAAATAAATCTACATATATGATTGTCATTTGTCCAATCTAAATATTTTAAAAAAGACATCGATGCCCAAAGTTTCAAAAGTTAAACTGCACATATCCCAAATTTGGTCAACGACAAGCCTCCGATGGTCTTCCCTGGTGTAGATGTAGCGAACCACCGGCGAGATCGATCGATGGAGGCATGTATCTGGAGACGACCGAGCCGGAGGAAGGCGGAGATGGTGGTGGCTTCCAGAGATGACTTGCAGCATCAAGGGTGTCCCTGGCGCAGATGCGGTAGGTTGGGCACTGGAAGGTGGCGCTCGCGCCACCAAATTAGAGGTAGGGAAGGCGGATGCGGAACGGTGAGGGCGCCTACGCAGTGGGCAACGTTGCTGTGGTGGGAGTAGAGTTGGAAGAGTGTGCGCACGGCGGCGAGCCAAAGGGAAGCGGAGACGGCGGAATCGACCCAGAGGAAGGCGGAAACAGTGACGGGCATGATTGGATGGAGGCGGCCGTGTCCAGAGAAGAGGGGCAATGCGAGCCAGTGGGAGGCGGAGACAATGGCAGTGGTCGGGACCAGCTGGAGGCGGCCTCGTCCGGCGAAGAGTGGCAGCGCGAGCCAGAGGGAGGCAGAGACAGTGGCGGAGGCCGGGACCGGATGGAGGCGGCCGTGTCTAGAGAAGAGGGATGACACGAGCCAGAGGGAGGCGAAGACAGTGGCGGCGGCTGGGACCGGATGGAGATGGCCGTGTTTTTTAGAAGAGGGGTGGAACGAGCCAGAGGGAGGTAGAGACAGTGACGGCGTCGACCCAGAGGGAGGCGCAGAGACATCTGGTGAGAGGAAGAAGGATGTGGTAGGTGGGATAGGCGTGGAGCGGTGGAGGCAGGTGGCGATTGGAGAAGGAAGAGGAGGAGGTCCCAGTGGTGATGCGTTGCGGCGGGTGGAAGGATGCTGAGGGGCCGGAGAAGGGTCGACGTTAATAAGGAGGAGATAGTGTGGATGGCGAAGGGGTTGAGGTGGAGCCGAGTCATCGCCGCCACGTTGCAGCCTCCGTGGTGAAACCGGGCTGACTAGGTGCCACATAAGCAATACCACCGAGCAAAACAATCATGGGGGTTAAGTGCACTTATTTTGCAACGTGAGTTAGGTCAAAATGTTGATTTTTAAGTCAATGGGTTAAGTGTCAGGGCAGCGATAATTTAGGAGTCAAATGTACTTTTTCTATGATATAATTACTAAGTATAAATATACATACAAGTGTTGAAGATCTCGTGGTAAGTAACACGATGTTCCAACGGACTATGGATTGGGTAAAGGTTAAAAAGTTATGAGCATTTGCATTTTCGGATATGAAAATATTTGCCTCGAAGTGCGTGCACCTAAGTGGACCGGCCTGACTAGGAGGTGCGCAGGTGGCTCGTTCTTTTTTTAAAAAGAAAAAATAACTGTTGCGTGCCTTGCCAAATAGACGCGCCCATCCATTAGTATATGCATGTAAACTGTGGATATCATAGGGATATGCTCATGATCTTAGTATGATGTTACAATTGGCAATGTCGTTGAAGGTTTGTCGAATCACGCGTTTTCAGCAAAGTTCAGGTGCTGTCGGGTCACTAGCGGTCAGACCGGCCATGGGCGGCGGTCTGACTGGCCATTATGTAACTTTGAGTTTTGAGTTGGGCCAAAAGTAGAGGGTGTAGGCAAAAGAGGGGATTCTCCTACACTTGGTCTCATGTCTCATAATTTTTGGAGCTTCGAGTCAAAAGATCCATTCGTTTGAAATTTCCAGAGAGGTCTCGGATTTCTAGGGTGAAAATTTGGCTAAGTCCTTTTCTGGGCAGTCAGACCGGCCATGGGTGGCGCTCTGACCGGTTTTCACTTGTTCGTCAGCCATCTTGGCGACGATTTTTGTTTGTTAGGTCAAGTTCATGGGTTTCAGTGCATATTTGTTGCATGATGCATGTTTTGACTAATGTGGGTCAAGTTGCGAAGAACTTGTTCTCGGAATCGATTTCTTTGTCTATTATTGTGCGGGACGCTTTGGAGGTCAACGCGGTCAACGGCGAGGATGATTGGGACTAGGCTTGGAGAACTGAGGTTCAAAACGACCGAGGATGCCGAGTGAAGTCAGTGGATTTAAGCATGGCACAAAATGAACAAGGGTGACCGAACGGGAAGTTCGTTGCGATGGGTTGTATCAAGCGGTACGGGGGTCGGTGCAAGTGCCATGGTAGTTTTGGTGGGAGCTGGATGGGCGAGACTTGCCGACATGAAGAGAGCCGTTGATCAACCTACACGTGGCGAAGCATGGGATTGCTTCATGAAGATTGGACTCGATCTTTGGAGAAGGATCGAGAAGTGGTATTTTGGTAACTTCACCAAGATATCGTCTTGATTGCTATTGGCTAAACCGCGGCGCAAGACGGCGCAAGGAGAAGTAGTTTAGGTTAAGAGAAGATGAAGACGATGCTTTGAAATACGTGCGTAAGTTAAACCCGTTTGTGTGTGGGTTTAACGGGTGCCCATTAGGGAATACCTTTTAGAAGCTAGCCTCCGCTATAAATAGGGGTGAGTGCTGGTTGTGCACCTCCTAACTCTTGTATTTTTGAAAAACCCTAGTTTGTGTTTAGGAGAAGTGGTGTAGAGGTTAGGGTTCTAGAGAGTTGGATTGATTATGTACTCAAGTGTTGAGTATTCATCCTCCATGATGGAGTAACTGTAAACCAACATTTATCTCAAATCAATCCAAGCAACATTCCTCAAGATGATCTCCTTTTTGTTCTTGCTCACTATTTTGTGATTTTTGGGTTTTCTTTGATCCTTCGGTTTTTCTTTGGTTTCTGGTCTGGATCTTGTTTGCTGTGATATGTGAGAATACATCTAGGATCATCTTTAACCCACAAGCAAGCTTTTGGATTATATTTCGGTTTTGACTCGGTTTTAGACCAACCTTCACTCAAACGGAAAAGGTCAGAACTTTGATAAAGATCTTCACGATCTTTGATTGGAATAGGTTCCTGACATCCTAGAGAAGGTGTGTTCCAAGTTTCGTGAAGTTTAGAGTTGTGGATCAAAAGTTAGACTTATTTGTGATCTCGTTTTCGAACTGATTTTACTGTTTATCGTGCTGGAGGTCGGACCACCCCCTGTGAGAGGTTAGACCGCCTCATGTAAAAGTCGACCTGCCAATTTGAGAGGTCAGACCGCCCAACTCATTGCAAATTGAGTTTTCGTGTTTTTAGTTGTTTTACTTAAGGGTTTTGTTTGAATTCAATACAAGCCTTCCGCTATGCTTGTACATTGATCTTAATAGTTCTCATAGCTATTGGAGTGAAAATCGTGTTGAATTCGATCTTAGTGAAAAAGATATCGTGCTCCTATTCACCCCCTAGTCGTTGTTTCAGTCCAACATAAACAAACAAAAATAAAAGGCCTATCATTTAGGCAGGTAATCTGTTGCCAAAGTTTTAGAAGTTGCAACATTTTTCCTTACTGTTGCAGAGTACAGGTTGTTAGATTTT
This sequence comes from Hsuehochloa calcarea, assembly GCA_036346395.1. Taxonomy (NCBI): domain Eukaryota; kingdom Viridiplantae; phylum Streptophyta; class Magnoliopsida; order Poales; family Poaceae; genus Hsuehochloa; species Hsuehochloa calcarea. The sequence goes on from CM070606.1 coordinate 1,035,110, forward strand.
TGTGTGCAATTCTAATACCCAACTGAGAATATCCAGTATGCACATTTCTATGTACTATTTTGCCTGGCTAATCATATAGAATGCAAATGCCTTTTTTTAGTCTATTTATTGTTTTTGTGTTCATAGCGACCTGCGTAATGGCTTCTGATTCATGATGTTTCTATAGCAAGAGTTGTACGTTTTCAGTTTTCGGCAGCTCGTGGAAGCTCTGGGTTAACAATTGCCATGCCGGTGTTGCGCTTTTTGGTGAAATTAATCTATATATCCCCGTTGTAGTAAAGATTTTCTTCTTCTGTTCATAGAAGTGCAAGTCACGGGATCTTTTCAAGAACTGTAAGCCGATGGTTTATAGTACTTCAAGTTAGTAAAGCGTATTTGGCAGAACTTGTTTAGCTGAGTTTTGCATGAAAATCTTAGCAGATTGCTGCTACTGAGCCTGTACATTGTGCTGTCTGGCCCCAAAACTGCTTCTTTACCAGGCCACAATATCGGACCACGCCATTGCCATCCACAAAGTGTTATGTCATCTCTTCAGTTTCTTAATTTCTTCCCTCTGAATTTGATGGACTTGCAAAAGAATATGTTGCTGCAGAGCAGTGCAACTAGAGTTGCCTCCTCAACTGCCTCTCGATGTTCCTCCTGTGCTAGCTCTTCTTTCAGTTGCAACTTTCATGCATGCCAGCGACATGTTCAGCTGTGCCATGGCAATGCAATATGCAAGAGACAGTACTGGAATCTTAGAAGCATACATCGGCGTATGTACAGTTGCAAGCAAGAATTAACAGTGACATCTTTCTTCAGTGGCGATTGAGTCCTTGCCTATGCAAATTGCGTGAAGATGCTCGATAGAATCGAATCCGAGTCCACTGTGGTTGATAGATAGATACATACATGGTTAGATAGTTTTCGCTGCTGTCAGCTAGCTCATGTATTCAACTGTGCAATTTGTTTGCATTGGCGTTTCCAGCCATCGTCCATTGTTTCCCATGTGAAGTGGGGTCACGCCTTTCTCCTTTGCACGCAAATATTCCATCTCCATGAAGAATATCTGTGTATCTATAAACAACCGGTGGTATTCAACCTTAGCTTTGGAGGTCTAGAAAATCTCTCAATAATCCTTGAATCAGAAAAAAAAACAAAAATCCTTGAAATTCTCTCGTTAATAGAGAGAAAAGGAAAAGATCTAAGCCACTTATTTTGATGGGGTCTAAATTATAACGGTGTAGATTAATATTCAAGGTATTTCCTTAGTTTTAGAGGTCTAGAGAATCCCTCTATAATCCTTAAATCAGAAAAAAAAGGAGCAAAATTCCTAGAAATCCTCTCGTTAATCAAGAGAAAAAAAGGATCTACGTCACTTATTTTGGTAGGGCCAGATTATAACGGATCTATTACAATTGTATAATAGATCCAACTAGATTTTCAAAAGACAATAGAGTTATACGACAAATGCAATATGTTGCAAGATCTAGTCACGCAATTGTGCAAAAAATTCTGCTAGTTAGAAGAACGTAGGGGACATGTGCAAGACCGAATTCAGATACCGTTGTCAAGGAAAGCAAGCTCGCTCCTGTATACGCCTATGTCCTTTTTCAGGCTCTAGCGCATTAAGGGCACGCAAGAATTTCACATGAATTCTACAACAAACAATACCATTTCTATCGGAATTCTACTAAATTCTCTCGTTCCAAGCCGAACTTACATATTGGAACACTGAGAAGGTTCATTTTAACTCCTTTTACTTTGGAGGTGGCATGAAACCATTACCTGCGCAATCAGTTACTCATGCATTTATTTATTTTATTTTTTTGCAATCAGTTACAGACCATGGAGCAGAGTTAAGGCCCAAAATACAGATGCTGATCTTCCCTTTTTCTAAAGCCAATAAAATGGGAGTTGAGATAATGAGAATGCAACAATCAGGATGTCGCGATCGGGTCGCTGTGACGGGTGGGTGGATTCTAGTTGGCGTCCATATCGCTAAAGATTGGGGAGGTTCCAATCGGTCCATCGATCGAGCTGTAGAACGTGAACCATATTGCAGTCAGTATCTGTCATCACAGGCAGAAGAAGAGAAGAAGAAAAGGAAAACAAAAGCACAAAATCTAGTGAAAAAAAAATAATTCGATGGACCGCTCCCAATTGCAAGTGTGCCGGCCGTGTGACCCGTGAAGCTGCTCCTGCCGTACAGTTGTCCTCCGATTTGGCCGTCAATAGCTTTTCAGCTACTACTATTTGCTGAGATGTCGCTGCTTGCTTCTTGTTGGATCAATTTGCGATGGTTCTGTTATTAGCAGCATAGAATTTTCCTGTCTTTTTTTTATGGTGAAAATGACTCGTAGAATTAGTTCAGTTCTGTCAAGTGGTGTGAAGATGCCAGAGTCCAGACCAATCGTAGTTCAGTAAGTAAAGCATCATCAGGTTTTGGACCAGCAGGGTTCCTATTGATCATCAAGCTAGCAGCTAGCTGTATTTGATTCTGTTCTTTCTAAAGTCGTGTCAAATTCAGACGTAGGCACTTTGGTATCTGAAAACTTGATCTACGAGCTAAAAAAATGCCATGCTACTCCATTTATCTGAAAACTTGATCTACGAGCTAAAAAATGCTATGCTACTCCATTTGTCATGATCATCAAAAGAAGGTTCTTTAGGGCTCTGAATGCCTGTCACTTTGCCTGCCTGCAACTCTCCCCGGAATCCCTTCATCCATATGCAATTATCGATGGCTATCTTTCACACTTGCACTATTTTTTTCTCTTGAAAGAAACATGTGTACTACCAGTTGCAACTCGATCCATGGGCTCATTTCTCTCTGACATGTTGACATTGTTGTTTGTTGGTCTTTTCAACTCTAAGGTACAGCTACATAGATGAGAACGTTTGTGCCAATGTAGTGCAGATCAGAAACATATGGGACCAGATAGAAACGATTCAATGTAGTCTGAAGAGACTAGAAAGGGAGGAGGAGGTTAAAGTAGGTAAATATCTGCACTTGGGCAGACAGATAACGAGGATAAACTGATAAAGTGCAGTGCAGTGCTGCCCATTGTGTTGTGTTGGTGTGTGCCGTGGAGATTTGATGGCGTCTGCCGGCCTGCAAAAAAAAGTCAATAAGCTTTTTTAAGCTTTTTAAAAAGAGAGAGAAAAGACGTCTCAAACAGTAAGCCCTTTCTCCCCGCTTGTAGTTGCATGCCCTCTTTGCCCCGTTGAACTTATGTCCCGGTCCGATTAACACCCTTAACTACGAAACCGTTCACTCTGCCCTGAACTAGCAAAATCGGGTTAGTTAATCCCCTCGTCCTAAACCACTATAATTTTAGCTGACGTGGCACCTACGTGGTCAATTTTTGCTGACTTGGATGGCACGTAGACGCTGCTTAGCTTCCTCTCTGTACTATCTTCTTCTTCCTCTGTCTTCTCCTCTCACACCGCTCCCCTCCCTCGTCCACACCATCTGCATAGCCCTCTTCAAGATGCTACCCCTCCCCACCTACCGCCACTATCGGAACGCCCTGTCCCTACCCCTCAACATTTGCGCTTGCCAACCGCCGCCGCCTCTACACTCACATCCCACATCGCCACCCTCACTATCGAACTCACTCCCTTCCCCCCACCCTCCACTCCGACTCTAACGCGCTTCCTCTCCCCCTCCAGCGAGCATGTTCCATCTGCCATTGTTGCCACCTCATGCTCGTCAGGGTCGATTTGAAGCTAGATCTAAATCGATTTGAAGCCGTCGGGATCACCAAGATGGTGGTCTTATTTCCCTTACTCCTCGGCGATGACCTAGCCTAGTTTGATTGAAGCTATTGCCGGCCATCGGCCTCCCTCCCTCTCTCTGTCTCTCTCCGCTTTTCCTTCTACTCAATCTAGAGCTAGGCCGGACTCGAGCTCGTTGGCTACCATGCCTTGCCACCTCCTACCGTTTGCTAGAGCTCACCGCTGGCCATCGGACGTGCCAGCTTGCCACCATGCCGGAGAAGGAAGTGAGGGAGAGAGAGCAAGAAGAAAATGGTGAAAATAGTACAAGCTGACATGTGGGCTTGGGAGGGTTAAAATCCAAGCTTTGCTGACATGTGTCACCAACCTTTGCTGACTCAGCTATATTTGTCCACATGGATACTACATCAGCAAAAACCATATCTACATTGGCTAAAATTGAACATGTAGGTGTCACATCAGCTAAAACTATGGTGGTTTAGGACTAGGGGGTTAAGTGACCCAGTTAGACTAGTTTAAGGTGGGAGACATAACGAACGGTTTCGTAGTTAAAGGTGTTATTCAGACTCGGAGTATAAGTTGACAAAAGTGGGTTTCTTCCAAGAAAGAATGGCTCTTTATCCTAATTTTATCTTCAGGCGGGGCAGGGGCAGGGGCAGGGGCACCACTGTACTTTGTTTGTTCTTGGTGACATTGGAGTACAAAGTCAATAGGCAAGCGAAAAAAAGAAGTCGATAGACTTTAAACTTTTAATGTGTTGGGTTGGGCACTTGGACCTGATCCACCGTTAGAAATATAATATGAACTTTCTACGTCAAACATTGTTTAGTTTAGGTATGATAAGGTAGATCTTGTAAAGGAAAGTGAGGCGTGTTACATATATGTACATGGATGTGAAGAGGGTTAAGTACACGAGGAATGCATGCAGCCTAGTTCCTTCCTTGAGTACATGCCTTAGATTTGTTTATGTTAATCCAATTAGTTGTGATATGCATGACTAATGTAGCTAGGCTGTCAGGTGGACAGTGGAGCAGTAAGTGGTTCGATGTAAACAAGGAGAGGAAGAATTGCGTACTTTACACTATTATAAAATAAGCTATATTAAATACCTCATCACAGGCGGTTCCCTTTGTCAGGTGGACGTATGTGGACAGTGGAGCAGTAAGTGGTTCGATGTAAATAAGGAGAGGAAGAATTGCGTACTTTACACTACTATAAAATAAGCTATATTAAACGCCTCATCACAGACGGTTCCAAAGGGAACTGCATGTGTTGTAGTTATCACAGACGGTTCCGTAAGAATCGTCTGTGATATAGAATTATCACAGACGGTTTGTAAATAGAATTATCTGTGATAATTCACAGACGGTTCTTAACAAGAACCGTCTGTGGTAATCTAAGTCATCAAATACGGTTTTGTTAAGAACCGTCTGTGGTGAGATACTTATAACAGACGGTTCTTAAGTATCTCACCACAGACGGTTCGTATTAAGAACCGTATTTTACCATGGCTTAGAATTTTCCTTATTCTCTTATTTTACCGGGGCACACAATCCTCTGCCGTGGTAGGATTTGCACACACAATCCTTTGCCGTGGTAGAATTTGCGCACACAATTATTAAGAACCGTCTGTGGTAAGCATCTCATCATAGACGGTTCAAACCGTCTGTGATGAGATGCTTATCACAGACGGTTCCTGATACGAGCTGGCTGTGATGAGATGCTTATCACAGACGGTTCATGATACAAACCGTCTGTGATATGTCATCACAGATGGTTTTTGTATGAAACCATCTGTGATTCGCAGTAGCAGCAGCTTGAAATTTTTGAACGCGTGCGCGGGAGGCAAAATATTTTGGCGCTGTCCTTATAAATAATAGCCGAGTTGAGGTGAGATGTGCTAGGGAGGGTGTCGAACCTGCGGGACGCTGTCGGACCCGGATTTTGTAAATCCAAATCCTCTGTGAGATTACTGTGCTATTCCCTGGATCAGTAGCTAGCACTCCACAGGTACATTGCTGAATCAAACCATACATGGCGCAAACTTTATTTCATTCATTAATTTACACATCAGAGTTTACATAGACCACTTCGGGCTAATTTTTACAATAAGGCCAGACAGGCCAAAAGAATACATTACAAAAGATAGCGGAAGCAACAACGGAAGCAAAGGGGTGAGGGCACATCTTACCGCAGGCAAGTGACTGGGGAACCCGTGTACGCCCGATATTATCCGAAAAACTTCAGACAATATAGAAGGTACACAAGAACCAACGAAGTCAGCTAGACTGGGGTGAGACTAGAGCAACTAAGGACTAAACTACGCTTCAACATTTCCCGGGTCTTCAGACTTCTGGATCCTCGATGCAATTGCCAGCTCCAGGGTTCCTGTTTCTGAGGGTTTGGGGAAAGAGCGAGGATGAGCACAACTACCGTGCTCGCGAGCCCACACACACAGATGCAATAATATACATGCAAGGTGTAACAAGGATGGCTCGGGTTCTTTTATTTGCGTAAAGCAACATTTGTAAATACAGATATTAGAAAATCCTATCACTTAGCATTTGGACCAAATTGCATTTTTAAAGAGATTAATTGTGCAATAATTGATAACAGCAGAGGTTCCCTCCATCGGAAACTCTGTCTCATGCTTCTTTTTCTTTGGTGGTCATACCCACCTATTACCAACACCGGGTAAGAATACCCAGGAAAAACCAATCAAGGGCTAGATGAGCCCCGCACATTTTTCATCCCACCCACCAAGGTTTTTGAAATAGAACTAACTCTTATGAGCTCACTTTGCCGCCCTTGACCGTGGGCACTACTGCTCAATGCTTTTATTCTCTGCAGAGATTGTACATCTTTACCCACAAGAGATAATCGACTTGATATGTACACACGTTTTTCGAGACATGTGAATCAAGGGAGATTACCACAAGGCCTTTCCAAGGCATCCTCGATATTCTTTGCACCCGCTAAGGTTTCACTGGCGGGGTGTCGCTCCGTGGGACCCGACAACCGCTACGCCTGCACCCCTCTTGCGCCATGCAACTTACGCCTAGGGTCCCGTAAGTTACATTCCCAATACGTAGCCTCTTGGGCTCACGGTATTGGGGAGCCCTCGATGGTGCGGCTGTGCACCGTGAACACCAATTAGTTAGCAGTCGACACCATTATAGACTTGTGGTTGTCTTTGTTTTACAATAAGAGGTCATCACAGGATTAAGTCCTTAAGGTTATCTGGGCGGTTCTTACCACATACCTAACGTTCTCGTGCACGACGGCACCCACCATTCTCTCCATCCGCCCAGATGGGTATTAGCAGATTTTAGAGTTTTGGAGAGGTATAAAATAAATTATCCAACCAAATCAGTCATTCTCCCCAATGACTGCCCAAAACAATTTTTATGATAAAGAGGATGGTGAGTTGGGGTAGATAATACCCCGGTACTTAAACAAGTCTAGCATGGCATTTAAGTACGACCTATAACTAGTAAGTTACCAGATATTTACTAGGGTGACATGAATACTGGGAGTTCAACTTTCAAGGGAATGGCATATTAATTTAATATTCAACAAATAGGCATTGTAACTACCTTAGAGTGTTTGACATATGTTTGCATAAAAAGTAAAGCATGCAGTTTGATACTTTAACAGAATATAATTTGCATAAAATGTGGGATCAATATGATCAAAGTGTTGACTCGCCTGGGCTATTTTACCGTGGCCTTGATCTTACTCAAAGCCTGATTAGACAGAGGTTCGAAGTCTTGATCGACGTCTTTGCTTGAATCTTGGATCTGCTGGAGTCGTCGATTCTTCTGGACTTCGATTTCTACTTACGCAATAACGATTGAAAAACCAAATAAATACAAAGAATCCAAGAGACCAAATAAAACACAAGAGCCTCGGAAAGATTGCGAAGGACGGCTTGAGAGGATGGTTTGAGCGACACTGGAATGTTTGACAGAGTCAAACGTCCAGTTGGGCGAAAGGTGGAATGACAGAGAACTTCTGCCCGGAGGGAGGATACAAGGAGGGTATGGTCGAAGGAGCTTTGCCGGAATGCTCTACTGCGGATTAGAAGACAAAGAAGACTACCAATACAAAGCGACATGGCAACAAAGCAACTCGACTACCGGTTCTATACCAATCTAGAATACTTGATCAACACCAAATCAAATGGCAATTCAATCCAAATCTCAGTTACCAGATAATACTCATCTATCAAAAGCTAGCTACTCAACTTACTACTACAACCTATTACCAAATCAAGACACAAATTCTATTGCCAACCCACAAATCATTTCCAAACAATACGAATGGACAAAGCAATCCAATCAATACTTCCAGCTTTCACCAAATATCATTATTTCCACAATCATTGTCCCATCTTGTCGAACACTATCCAACAAATAACAATTGATTAACAAATCCAATAGACAAGACTACTACCAAGATTAAGACTAACCTCGCAAGGCGAGTACAATTAACAATTCAATTGCTATCAAGACTCTTATCTTTGATCAGTAATCACAAATAATTAATCAAAATCAACTTACTGCCAACAACACATTCTACTAATCCATGGCGACATTTCTTAATCGTTGGATCGATTGCAACCTCGATGCTACTGCTATGATCCGGAAAGGTAACTACGAATCAAATGCTGACAATCGAAATATATGAATAACGATTGATCGAAAGTTCTACAACACAACAACTCAAGTGACAATAACACAACCTCAACTCTCGATTGATCACAGACTTACCAAAGGCAAGCCAGACTAACTATTAACCTAATGAACCAAAACACAAATGCCAAATCAATAAGAAGCCTGCTGCTGAACAATACTCAAAACGACAATTACCAATGATCCCTGACAAAACTCTGGACTGGATTAAATACAAACAATAATCACAACAGTTCACTGTCATCAAAATAACATATGAGCAAAAGACATTAACCAATACTGCCGACCAATTCGATATGGAATCAATAATCAACACAAGCATCAATACCAAATTTCTAAATTACTAAACCAGGTTTCCAAAACACTAGACACAAGGATTGCGATGACAAGCTTCCACGGCCAGACTCAACACAATCTCAATTGTCGAAAGTCAGCTTACAAACTAAACCAGTCAATGATATATATATTGCTTTCCAAAAACAAACACAATGATTCAACTATCCACTTATACAACACAAAATTCTTTTGCCAGTGTACAACATACTCATCATCGCCAATGGATCAAGAGTCGAGGAGCACAACCACACGCACAAACAGACAAACCAATCATTATCATCAAAATTGATATTCGATTACTATCAAGCAATGCAATCGAGACTTTAGTAGGACAGCGATTAATCAAAACACAACCACTGATACTGAGCTCATTGCTACAATCTGGAGAAGCCAACAATCAGATTAATTCGCCATTAACAGTTGCTGATCACCCAATGTTACAGAGAAGAGCAGTTGGCAGAGGGGTAGAGAGGGAGCAGAGAGCAGAGGAGCTTTGGGTGGTGGCTGCCGACGGCGGGCAATGACAGGAGGGCACGGGGGTAGGCGTGAGGGGCTCGGGGGCCCAGGCGTGAGGGGCTCGGGGACCAGGCGGCAGAGGCCTCGGGGGGTGGGCAGGCGAGCCAAGGTGACTAGGGCCGGTGGGAGGGGAGTGGAAGGGAGAAGGTGGGGAGCTCACCGAGGGTTTTGACGGGCCGGGGAAGCACCGGAGAAGGGTCTGAGTCGAGGCGGCGTGGGGAGGAGAACTTGGCGACGGTGGCCCCGAGGAAGTAGGTCTGCCGCACTGGCTGGGGGAGGCTCAGGCGTCGCCGTGGCGCTCAGCGCCCGGCGATCGGGCTCAGGCCGGAGGCGGTGACGGGCGCGCCAAGGCGAGAGGGGCCTTGAGCGGAGGGGAGAGGAGGCCGAGGAATGGGCGCTTACAGGGAGAGGAGGAGCAAAGCAAGGGGGAGGAGCAGCAGCCGGGGCTATTTATAGCCGGGAGGGAAGGGAGCCGGGAAGGTCTTGACGAGGCGGCATGGCGACCATGGCGCCGATGGGGCGCGATGTGGCGGCCAGCGTGGGTGTCCATGGCGGTAGGTAGTCGCAGACCGGGCGATGACGACGAGACGGAGCCGCGGACACGGAGGTATGGGCGGCGGCGTCTTGGGGCCCGTGGAAGCGACGCGAGTGACGCGAGTGGGGCGGTCACGGGGCATGGCGCCGAGGAGCCGGTGGAGGGACGCTGGCTGGGGCGACCAGAGTGGGCCGGGCCGAAGGAGGAACCGGGCGGATCTGGCGGAGGCGGCGCTTCGGGCCGGCGCGAGGAAGGAGGAGGGAGGCAAGCGGCGCCGAGCGGAGTCAAGGAGGGGGCGAGGTGATCTGAGCGGCGGCGGCGCAGCGCCGAGAGGATTTGGGAGAGGAAATCGGGCGTCGCGGCGAAGGAGGTGAGGGATAAGGGAGAGAGGGAGAAACGGGCGAGCGGCGAGAGAGAGAAGGAGAGAAGGCGAGCGGCTGTGGGCCGGGAAAACGGACGTGGGCCGGGCGAGAAAAGGGAGAGGGTGGCCGAGCGGGCCGGAAGGAGGTGGGCCGGAGGAAAGAATAGTGCTGGCCGGGAGAGGGAGGCAAGAATTGAAAGGATTAAATTCAAAATAAAATTTTGAATTTGAAAATTTTGAGGATGAGTTTGAAACACAAACCCGAGCTTAAAGAGTGCTCGAGAATTTTAGAAATTTAAGCGGCAAACGAAAATCATTGAAACTCAAAATTGAATAACCAACACTATTTGCGATCTGAAAAACAGGGTGTTACAAACCTACCCACCTTAAAATGAATCTCGTCCCCGAGATTCGGGTGGCTCAGAAAACAGGCAAGGGAGGTCGGTCTTCAACTGATCTTTGGCTCCCAAGCGGCTTCTTGATCCGGGGTGTCTGGCTTGCTTCTTCAAACACTCTGAGGCTTTTCTTGAGCTGAGAGACGCGGAGCAGGTTGTTGGCATCTGACAAACTCTTCCGGGTGATCTTGAACTTACAGGTGTTGATTCCAATGATACTCTTTGAGGTTATGGCTTGCATGATCCAATCAGGGAGCGATCCTAGCGAGCACCATTTTTCTGTTGGTACAGCTTAACATCTCTTGGCATCTGGCCAACCAATCCATCTCTAGGATGAAGTCAAAAGTTTGGATTGCAGCACTTGGAGGCTGGCTAGGAATTTGAAATTTACCATAGCATCCTCTACTTGGGGATTTACTGAGATAGCAAAATAAGGGTCTTCCGGGTAAACCAGGTACCACAATTTCCTTTAACTTAAAAGGGTTGGCAAAAATAGCCTTACAACAAGCTTCTTTTGACACAAAAGAGGGCAAGGCTCCAGCATAACATGCGCTGGTACAAATTTTACATACACATCACATCCTTGATTCTTCTGAGCGGATCGGCTACCCACCTTAAAATGAAGGGTGCTCAGTACTAGCTGTCTTCGCTTACTTTATTCATGAGCTTCACGGTGGTCAGGAAACTTGTCCTTTACCACACCACTGATTTGGTTTTGACTTGGCATGGACGCGGCTTTGGATGCCTGCAGGATCTGATGACTTTTGCTTGAAGCTGAAATCTGTACTCGAGCTGGTGTAGATCTGAAGTTGTACTCTCTCGGGGTGATTGGTTGAGGGCATTTTCTGGCGAAATGACCACTTTCTCCTGATTGAAACAACGAAGATGGCGATTGGGTTTCGTGACCGCAGTCGGGAATCGAAGGAGATCCTCACTTCTTTCCATCTCTTCTGAGGTACTCTGACACTTTGGCACAACCTGACTATTCTCTCTTGAAGTCAGATATTGGTTATCCTTGCCATCCTTACTTACGACGAGTCTCGCAGCAACTTGAAGACTTGTCCTTTGCAACTCAATTGCTTTGGTCAGGATCGGACGCAAGAAGCAATCTTTGGGGCAGTGGTCTTGTCCTTCACAAAGGAAGCACGTGACTTTACTCATCGGGCAATCGCCTGACTGGTGATCCTTACCACAGTTGGGGCAGTTGGAACATTGATCTGACTGATGTCCTCTTTCTCCACAACGCATGCAGGCTATCTGGTTCACAGGGCAATCTTCTGGTTGATGGTGTTCCTCACAGCGGGGACAGTAGGGCACTGGGCATGAGTAGCAATAGTGTCCATATTGCCCGCATGTGAAGCATGCTCCTTTTGCACCTTGTCTTAATGGAGGACATGATTGGGCAACATGTCCTGACTTGCCACATTCAAGACAAACAGTTGGCGGGGCTTCCGGGTCTTGTAGTAGAACTTCAGCAGGTACAACTTGCTTTTCGCTGGGACCTTTGAGAAACTCTTCATTGCCAAGGCTGAGGTTTGTGATGATGATGTTCTTCGCTGATTCTTCATGTTTCCGTTTGGGACATCTGTTCTTGCGGTGTCTTGAGTTGCCGCAATAGTGACACTTGATTCCTTGGTCTTGCTTTCTTTGGGGGCATCTGTTGGCAAAGTGTCCCGGACTCTTGCAATGAAAGCAGGTGTTGTCCTTCAGGGTTCTTCCTGGTGTACCGGTACCATCGTCCTTGGGTATTTCTTGAGGTTGACGGGTGGCAGGGTCTGCTTTGTTGTCTTCTGCTTCACTTGCACAACGCCTTTTAGGGACATCTATTAGCATAGTGCCCTTTTTCTCCGCAGTGAAGCGATTAAAGCTAGCCGCTGGTTTGATCATGCAGTGTCAGTGTGAATTACTCCCATTGGAAAGCGGAGTTGGAGTTGAAGTTGGAGCCTTTGGTGGCTGGATTGCTGACTTCTTTCTTTGGAAACTGACACCACTTCCTTCGGCTGCTGATCTCTTTGGTGCCATCTGAGAGAACAACCTAGGTTAGGAGGGTTTATATGAGGGTTCACCGCCCTCTAAGGCCTGAGAAGAAACTCAAAATCGAACGAGGAGAATGATCAAATACAATACAAAGCCTAGAATGGCTGCATTATACTAAAGGAGTTAAGTGTTACACGACTTTTCTGATCTGACATATAGGCCACACTAAGCCATGACACAGGATACAGACACAACGTCTACAAAAGAGGAAACAAAAGCACTTGCAACCAAGGAATTTGCTAATGCAAATCTTGCAAGCTAACCTAGACTAGCCTAATTATTCCCACACGAAGACGCAGACTTCGGGGTTGGATTGTCCTTCGAGGAGAGGCAGATGGTAGTAGAAAGGCGATTCCCGCAGAAGGTCGATGTGCATCCGGTCGAGCGTTTGCGGCGAAGCACGCCGCTGCGTCTTGAATCGCATCGTCCACGCTCATCGTGAGTGGTCCGAGTGAAGGTGTGGCGATGAACTCACCCTCTCTAGCATAGAGGAAAACCTCCATGGTCCATGACTCTTGGTCCTGGGTTTGAGTCTTTCGGCCTCTGAAGATAGGCTTGCGGTTGTAGTCCAGGTGGTACATGAGTTGGCGAAGGAAATCCACACACTCATCTCCATTTTCTTCGTGAGAAAACAAGTCCCACGGTCCATCGGACGAAGGGGTTGCCATCTACAATGTTTGAAACCAGTGGAGAGTCAGACTGAGTAAAATTTAAGTGAAATCAAGGAAAGTGAAGAACTAAGAAGGGTAAGTCATAGCAATTAATACGTTATATTTTAACAAAGCTTTTCTTAGGTGTTGAAGATAATACCAAAGTGCTTAGGCTCGACCAGTCTAACTAAGATTCCTCTGATCATATGCTCGATACAGCTCTGTCGGACCGGATTTTGTAAATCCAAATCCTCTGTGAGATTCTTGTGCTATTCCACTGGATCGATAGCTAGCACTCCACGGTACATTGCTGAATCAAACCATACATGGCGCAAACTTTATTTCATTCATTAATTTACACATCAGAGTTTACATAGACCACTTCGGGCTAATTTTTACAATAAGGCCAGACAGGCCAAAAGAATACATTACAAAAGATAGCGGAAGCAACAACGGAAGCAAAGGGGTGAGGGCACATCTTACATGAGTAAGTGATCGGGAACCTGTGTACGCCTGATATTATCCAAAAACTTCGGACAATATAGAAGGTACACAAGAACCAACGAAGTCAGCTAGACTGGGGTGAGACTAGAGCAACTAAGGACTAAACTACGCTTCAACATTTCCCGGGTCTTCAGACTTCTGGATCCTCGATGCAATTGCCAGCTCCAGGGTTCCTGTTTCTGAGGGTTTGGGGAAAGAGCGAGGATGAGCACAACTACCGTGCTCGCGAGCCCACACACACAGATGCAATAATATACATGCAAGGTGTAACAAGGATGGCTCGGGTTCTTTTATTTGCGTAAAGCAACATTTGTAAATCAGATATTAGAAAATCCTATCACTTAGCATTTGGACCAAATTGCATTTTTAAAGAGATTAATTGTGCAATAATTGATAACAAGCAGAGGTTCCTCCATCTAAAACTCTGTCTCATGCTTCTTTTCTTTGGTGGTCATACCCACCTATTACCAACAGGGTAAGAATACCCGGGAAAAACCAATCAAGGGCTAGATGAGCCCGCACATTTTTCATCCCACCCACCAAGGTTTTGAAATAGAACTAACTCTTATGAGCTCACTTTGCCGCCCTTGACCGTGGGCACGGTACTGCTCAATGATTTTATTCTCTGCAGAGATTGTACATCTTTACCCACAAGAGATAATCGACTTGATATGTACACACGTTTTCGTAGACATGTGAATCAAGGGAGATTACCACAAGGCCTTTCCAAGGCATCCTCGATATTTGCTTTGCCCGCTAAGGTTTCACTGAGCGGGGTGTCGCTCGTGGGACCCGACAACCGCTACGCCTGGACCCCTCTTGCGCCATGCAACTTACGCCTAGGGTCCGTAAGTTACATTCCCAATCGTAGCCTCTTGGGCTCACGGTATTGGGGAGCCTCGATGGTGCGGCTCGTGCGGTGAACACCAATTAGTTAGCAGTCGACACCATTATAGACTTGTGGTTGTCTTGTTTTACAATAAGAGGTCATCACGAGTTAAGTCCTTAAGGTTATCTCGGCGGTTCTTACCACATACCTAACGTTCTCGTGCAGCGGCACCCACCATTCTCTCCATCCGCCCGGATGGGTATTAGCGATTTTAGAGTTTTGGAGAGGTATAAAATAAATTATCCAACCAAATCAGTCATTCTCCCCAATGACTGCCCAAAACAATTTTTATGATAAAGAGGATGGTGAGTTGGGGTAGATAATACCCCGGTACTTAAACAAGTCTAGCATGGCATTTAAGTACGACCTATAACTAGTAAGTTACGGATATTTACTAGGGTGACATGAATCTTGGGAGTTCAACTTTCAAGGAATGGCATATTAATTTAATATTCAACAAATAGGCATTGTAACTACCTTAGAGTGTTTGACATATGTTTGCATAAAAAGTAAAGCATGCAGTTTGATACTTTAACAGAATATAATTTGCATAAAATGTGGGATCAATATGATCAAAGTGTTGACTCGCCTGGGCTATTTTACCGTGGCCTTGATCTTACTCAAAGCCTGATTAGACAGAGGTTCGAAGTCTTGATCGACGTCTTTGCTTGAATCTTGGATCTGCTGGAGTCGTCGATTCTTCTGGACTTCGATTTCTACTTACGCAATAACGATTGAAAAACCAAATAAATACAAAGAATCCAAGAGACCAAATAAAACACAAGAGCCTCGGAAAGATTGCGAAGGACGGCTTGAGAGGATGGTTTGAGCGACACTGGAATGTTTGACAGAGTCAAGCGTCGGGCTAAGGCGAAAGGTGGAATGACAGAGAACTTCTGCCCGGAGGGAGGATACAAGGAGGGTATGGTCGAAGGAGCTTTGCCGGAATGCTCTACTGCGGATTAGAAGACAGCAAGACTACCAATACAGGCGACATGGCAACAAAGCAACTCGACTACCGGTTCTATACCAATCTAGAATACTTGATCAACACCAAATCAAATGGCAATTCAATCCAAATCTCAGTTACCAGATAATACTCATCTATCAAAAGCTAGCTACTCAACTTACTACTACAACCTATTACCAAATCAAGACACAAATTCTATTGCCAACCCACAAATCATTTCCAAACAATACGAATGGACAAAGCAATCCAATCAATACTTCCAGCTTTCACCAAATATCATTATTTCCACAATCATTGTCCTACTGTCGAACACTATCCAACAGCTAACAATTGATTAACAAATCCAATAGACATTACTACTACAAAGATTAAGACTAACCTCGCATAGGTGAGTACAATTAACAATTCAATTGCTATCAAGACTCTTATACTGGGGATCAGTAATCACAAATAATTAATCAAAATCAACTTACTGCCAACAACACATTCTACTAATCCATGGCGACATTTCTTAATCGTTGGATCGATTGCAACCTCGATGCTACTGCTATGATCCGGAAAGGTAACTACGAATCAAATGCTGACAATCGAAATATATGAATAACGATTGATCGAAAGTTCTACAACACAACAACTCAAGTGACAATAACACAATCTCAACTCTCGATTGATCACAGACTTACCAAAGGCAAGCCAGACTAACTATTAACCTAATGAACCAAAACACAAATGCCAAATCAATAAGAAGCCCGCCTCTTGAACAATACTCAAAACGACAATTACCAATGATCCCGACAAAACTCTGGACTGGATTAAATACAAACAATAATCACAACAGTTCACTGTCATCAAAATAACATATGAGCAAAAGACATTAACCAATACTGCCGACCAATTCGATATGGAATCAATAATCAACACAAGCATCAATACCAAATTTCTAAATTACTAAACCAGGTTTCCAAAACACTAGACACAAGGATTGCAGTCGACAAGCTTCCACGGCCAGACTCAACACAATCTCAATTGTCGAAAGTCAGCTTACAAACTAAACCAGTCAATGATATATATATTGCTTTCCAAAAACAAACACAATGATTCAACTATCCACTTATACAACACAAAATTCTTTTGCCAGTGTACAACATACTCATCACTGCCAACAGATCAAGAGCTGAGGAGCACAACCACACAGACAAACAGACAAACCAATCATTATCATCAAAATTGATATTCTGATTACTATCAAGCAATGCAACTGAGACTTTAGTAGGACAGCGATTAATCAAAACACAACCACTGATACTGAGCTCATTGCTACAATCTGGAGAAGCCAACAATCAGATTAATTCGCCATTAACAGTTGCTGATCACCCAATGTTACAGAGAAGAGCAGTTGGCAGAGGGGTAGAGAGGGAGCAGAGAGCAGAGGAGCTTTGGGTGGTGGCTGCCGACGGCGGGCAATGACAGGAGGGCACGGGGCCCAGGCGTGAGGGGCTCGGGGGATCAGGCGGCGGGGGCTCGGGGACCAGGCGGGGGGGCTCGGGGGTAGGCGTGATGGCCAAGGTGACTAGGGCCGGTGGGAGGGGAGTGGAAGGGAGAAGGTGGGGAGCTCACCGAGGGTTTTGACGGGGCGGGGAAGCACCGGAGAAGGGTCGGAGTCGAGGCGGCGCGGGGAGGAGAACTTGGCGACGGTGGCCCCGAGGAAGTAGGGTCTGCACTGGTCTGCTGGGAGGCTCGGGCGTCGCCAGGCGCCTCAGCGCCGGCCCGGGCTGGGCCGGAGGCGGTGACGGGCGCCCGAGGCGGAGGGGCCTTCGAGCGGAGGAGAGGAGGCCGAGGTGGGCACGCTTACAGGGAGAGGGAGGAGCAAAGCAAGGGAGAGCAACAGCGCGGGGCTATTTATAGCCGAGAGGGAAGGAGCCGGGAAGGTCTTGTGAGGCGGCATGGCGACCATGGCGCCGATGGGGCGCGGTGTGGCCGACGGCGTGGGTGTCCATGGCGGTAGGTAGTCGCGAGACCGGCGATGACGACGAGGCGGAGCCGCGGACACGGAGGTATGGGCGGCGACGTCTTTGGGGCCCGGTGGAGGCGACGCGAGGTGACGCGAGGTAGGGCGGTGCAGGCATGGCGGCGAGGAGCCGTGGAGGGCGCGAAGTGGGGGCGACAACAGAGTGGGCCGGGCGAAAGGAGGAACCGGCGGATCTGGCGGAGGCGGCCTGGCGGCGAGCGGCCGGTGAGGAAGGAGGAGGAGACGGCGCAGAGCGGAGCTGCGGAGGGGGCGGAGGTGATGCGGGCGACGGCGAAGCGACGCGGCCGAGAGGATTGGGAGAGGAAATCAGGCGCGCCGCCGAAGGCGGCGAGGATAAGGAGAGAGGGAGAAGCAGGCGGCGAGAGAGAGAGGAGAGAAGGCGAGCGGTCAGGCCGGAAAGCGGACGTGGGCGGGCGAGAAAAGGAGAGGGTGGCCGAGCGGGCCAAGGAGGTGGGCGGAGGAAAGAATAGTGCTTTGGCCAGGAGAGGGAGGCAAGAATTGAAAGGATTAAATTCAAAATAAAATTTTGAATTTGAAAATTTTGAGGATGAGTTTGAAACACAAACCCGAGCTTAAAGAGTGCTCGAGAATTTTAGAAATTTAAGCGGCAAACGAAAATCATTGAAACTCAAAATTGAATAACCAACACTATTTGCGATCTGAAAAACAGGGTGTTACAGACGCTGACGTGCTGCTGGACTTCGTCTCTGTTGACGTGCTTCGGTCCAAGTTCACTGCCGCAGGCTTCCACGACAAGGATCTCATCCTCCCCAGCTGTAAGCAAACAATCTTCTTCTTCCTTGATTACTCGATCGATCATGGTAGCTAACCTATGGGTGCACGTACGTAAATGGTCAATAGGTGCAGTGGCTCACTCACATCCGCAATGGCTTCGCTGTCATCGCCTCCGACTCCGTGCTCTACAACGACACCTCCACCGTCGACGTCGTTGACTTCTACTCGGGTCTCCTCAGCACCCTCCTCGCCGACCCCATGGTCAAGATGGGTGGCATCGGGGTACTCACAAGCCGCAAGGGGGAGGTCAGGAAGGTTTTTGTGTGGGAGTGATGCCTTTTTCATGTATTTTCAAGAGTCTCTGAAGATAGAAAGCTCACATAAAATGTGATGGTACCAACTATGAAATATTCAAAATTCGATTATTTTTTTGCAATTAAAAAAATTATCGCATACGGTTCTGAACAAGAGCCGTCTGTGATAATTACTATCACAGATGGTTCTGAATAAGAACCGTCTGTGAAAATAGACTATCACAGACATTTTTCACAGACGGTTTGAAAACCGTCTATAATGACCATCTGTTATCACAGACACATAAATTCAGACGGTTCAAAAAATTATCTGTGGTGATAACTTAGAACCATCTGTGATGAGGTTTTGTGTAGTAGTGTTAGGATCGAAACTGAACTGTGTACATGGATGTTACGAGGGTTACATACACGATAAATGCAGCTTAATTCCATAAGTATGCCTTGGGAGTTGCTTTTGTTAATCCAGTTATTTGCAATATTATTATATACACACACAGCCTATTATATAGAGAGAGGGCAGAAAATGCATTATAACCTTAAAGAAAAAGAGGTAGATATTCGAACCATTTTTTTTTTAAAAAAAAAGAGGAACAGTGTATTGTGGGTAGTACCTAGGGGAGCATTTCACTTATTTTTTGACAATACTTTAGCCTCGATTATTGTACTTATTCATGCATCAAGATAGTCATTTCAAAGATACGGATCTCTTAAGGACAAACAAAGAAAGAAATCCAAAACGTTAATATATATAAGAGATCAGAGAATATCTTAACTACTAGTTTTCTGAAATTGACGTTTACTTAAACAATATTGAAACTGAAGCAGCATTTTTTTAAAAAAAAAGAAAGAAAGAGGGAGTGCATGTTTGGTGAAAGGGGCCAGCCAGACTTTCTTGATCAAACTATAGTGTTGCTCGTCTTCTTCTGATAATATTAGCTGGCGATCGAATCCTGCCAAGATGTTATCTAGAATCTAGATTTCTATATTACAATGTTCTAGCTAGTAGTATATGCTATCATCTTGTCGCTGTGTTAGCAGAATCTTGCATCGAGATCATCTATTAACAATGAATGCATCCGGGTCAACACAAACCGAGAGAGAATGACTCAACAAGAGAGCATTCCTTTCTTAGATCCTCCGATACATACGACCAAGGTTAGGTCCCAACATGGAAGCCAGCCAGCTAGGCTTCAGATTCTGGTGGCAACTGGCGACCAATCAGAATAGTAAACTTGAGCCTAGTTTTAGAGAGATTTTACACATTCTACTGTAAGTATACAGTGGTATATAATGGTAGTATAAATCAAATCTGGTTATTGATCAAATCTGGTTATTGATTTGTTAAAGGCGTAATAGACTTTTCTTTATATTTATAATTTTTTTGCGAGGATATTATGGATTTTGTCAGCTAGTTTTGAAAAAAATTACTCTTGTGTCATGCGATCTCTACGTGAGCAATTGCAATTATACACTTATCAGGATTCTACTACTCACACTGCTAGATGTAGTATGACTAAATCCAAACTAATTTGAATCATTTGATTGAAAAGAATGGACGATCGTATTGAATTGAGTGTACCGTAAAAGATCTCTAATTTTAATATTGTGGTATTTAGGATTAGTATTTGTACATGATTTTGTTTGAAGTTAAAAATTAATAAATATTTCCTATAAAAATGGATACCTTCAAAGTTCACACTAACCAATTTTGAACCAGAAAAATTTAACGAAATGGTCGTGCCTTAGTAGCATGTATCAGACCCACGTGTCAGTGATCGTTGACAGTATTAGACAGGATAGTGTCTCGGCTTCCTACATGCATAACTTCTCTTCCGAGGGATCACATGTTCACATGATAGCTGTACGCATTCACATAATAGCTTTACACGTTCATATGATAACTGTACACGTTCACATGATAGCTGTAATCTATATATGTGTAACTCATGTAATCTGATTTTAACAATCAAAGATATCGTTACTTTCCTCGCTTATATGGTATCAGAACGGTGCCGCTCCTGAGCCGCCGCCTCCACAGCTTCCGCCGCGCTGCCCTTGGGAGATGATCTCATCTCCATAGTCTCTCCTGGGGGCTGCGCAACCCATAGTTTAAGTCGTATCACCGATCATCCGATCGACTATCAATTAGAGTTTTCTTCGGTCATCTTCAAATCGGGTTTTCTCTATTTTTTCGATCATAGATCGGTTTGCGTCGCCCTGCCGACCTGTCGACGTTCCTCGGCTCCGGACTTCACCGCCTCGGCTTCGACCTCTCCGTCGCCTACTCTCTTCTGATGACGTCGTGGCATAACGCAGCGCGCTCGTCGACACAACCCTCCCTCCACGGCCTTACGAGCGCCCCGTCTACCGTCGTCATCACGTCGGATCATCATCGTCGGACCGTCATCCGCGAGACTTCCTTCTTGACCGAATTTAGGTCCAGTCTGAATGCCCGCCTTGGTGACGTTCCGACTGCGAGGGCGTGTTATACAGGATGGTGACTCGGCTTCCTACTTGCATGACGCATTTTCTTTCGAGAGATTACGCGTTCACATGATAGTTGTACACGTTCACATGATTATTATACGCATTCACATGATAGCTGTAATATATATATATATATATATATATATATATATGTGTGTGTAACTCATATACTCTAATTTTAACAATAAAAAATATTGTTACTTTCCTCGTTTACAGACAACTCTCTTCTGTACTATTAGTGTGTGTGTGTGTGTATATATATATATATATATATATATATATATAAGTTATGGTGATACCATCAGGTTTGAAGTCTTAGAAAAAATGTGTAAGAGCGAGAGCGATAAGATCAATCAAAGCTGTAGCTGTCAATGAAGCTTGTCTTCGATCTCATTGGAAGAATGTTTCTTTGATTTGTGAAACGCGACATATGCGAGAGAGAGAGAGAGAGAGAGAGAGAGTACAAGAGACACAACTGCACGAGGCCGCAGGGGCCATATATCCCAAACGTGTGTGTGCACGGTGATACCTTTGCCTCCTCGATGCAACGAGGAGCCGTTTTATCTTATATATTGGGTACGCATACAAGTCAATTATTACTGGTTTAGTATCAAGGCTTATCGTCCATCAGAAACACTCATGACGTGCAATAATCGGCATCCGTCAGCAAGGAAAAAATTTCATTGACACTAGTGATCACTCCTCTCTGCATGTTTCCTCGTGGAAGAGGATGCAAGCGACAGCCTTGGATTCGACTGTTGGTGCATGAAATTCAACACCAGTAAGGTAGAAATTTATTTCATCTTGAAAAGGGTCAGAGACGGGTACCACGGAGTGAGTGTTCGTCCAAACGTTTAAACTGATCAGAAACCATAAGACAATATACTTCAGCACGAGGTAGGTACAGAGAACTACGTGAGGAGTGTGTCACCAGCGCGCTGAAATGAAGTTCGCCGTATATACATCACTTTAAAATAGACACCGGGGGCCTCCGTCGTTGAGTTCGTCGTCCAAATCAAGATTGGAATACGCTTGTGATCGAAGATCCGATCAATTTTGTGATAATAACTGCCATATATGCAGATAACTTTGTCTCTACCCTTAACATGTACATCGTGTGGGAGGAGAGGAAAGGGGAATCATCTGCACTAACAAGAAAGGGACCAACCAATGCATCACCACAAAGGGAGGGCATCAGAACCATTGGCTCATCCATGCATGCAATTGGCAGCATAGAAGAAAGGAGCTTTTAACTGATCAAGGGGGAATCTAATTCAGCACTAATGAGATGCTAGCTGGTGCCTTGCTTTCCTGTAGGCACAAGTCCATACAATATATGTCATGCTGTGTCCTTGATGGTACCTTTCTCCTTGCATCTGCCTTTCTCTTTCTTTCTTCTCCTTTTTAGCTCTGCTCTGTTCATCTCTCTCTCTCTCTCTCTCTCTGCTTGCCTTAGAATCCACCACTTTGAAAGATCCCATCATGTTGCTCTGGATTCTCTCTTTTGGCCTTTTGGTTGGGGAACACCCAAAATGCACAAAGGGTCAATCTTGGATTGGTTTTTTTTTATGCTTTGTAGTGCCTTGCATAAAAAATTTTGTTGAGTTCGAAATTGATAACTATTTCGAATTGCAGAGATGATAAAGTTTAATTAGGTCCAATATTAATTCCAATCTGACAGCAACATTCTCTTCGCAGTCACGATAGAATAGGATGCAATTCATGTTCTTGCATGAATCTTTCAAACATAGACCTCGTTCAAACATGCATGCCGTCATTTGACAACCTTTTTTTTGCGAGGATCATTTGACCTTTCTGGAGGCTGAAAATTTTGATAATTAGCCTTGACTTTGATCAATAGTTAACAATGACAAATTATTGAGAGTTGGAGTTTTACATTTTTAGCACCTATACTTTTCATGTTTAGGGGTGGGAACGGTCCGATTCGATCCACTTGATACATGATCTGCTGGGGAAAAAAAATCCACTTTGGATACATGGCTCTCCGAAAAAGAAACCGGGCATAAGTAGATGCAATCCATTAGACCCAAAGGATCACATGGGTCGAACCACTTGAGTCCTCATCTCCGCCTCCGGCTCACAGCCGCCTCGTCGGCGTCTCAGCCTCGGCGAGCTGTCAGATCTTGCGCACCCCGACGTGCCGCCGTCGCTCAATCTACTTCCTCGGACGTGCCACCGCCTCCATCTCCACCCTGATGCACCACAGTCTCGCACCATGAAGCAGGCGAGCCAAGATGTTGTGGTAACCGGCGACCGGCGATGGAGGTGATTTCGATTGTTCACAGTGCGTAGAGGAGGAGGAGGCTAGATGCGGCGGCCGCCGTACGGCAAGCGAGGAGACCCGACCGACCCGTTCCTGGTCCACGTGGATTCCCAGGTTCAGATGGAGCGGTAGGCGTGGTGGCGCGAGGTCGAGCGTTTGGCAAGCCGGGGTAGCACAATAGAGGTGGCATGCGGCAAGGCTGGTGGTGGCGGTTCCTCTAAGCGGCGCGGTAGGCGCGGCTCCGGTGAGTTCTTTGATGGCAAACCATAGCCATATCCTCTATTTTTTTTGGCGATTTGGTGGTTGGTGCAGCCGGCCTGGGATGATTGGGATCTCATGGTCGAATGGGGCGGTTAGGAGGAATAGAACCAAGAGAAGAAAAAGGGCAGTAAGATAGTTGTATTAAGAGAAAAAGAGTAGATCCTACAGATCCGATGGATCATTTGGTTCTTCCTTGCTTCCTCGAACGGTTAACCCGTGGATTCCAAGAACTTCCTGTGGAGCAGAGGGAGAGGGGGCTGGGCAGGTTAGGTTCGGTGCAGCATACGCCCACCCCTACTCATATTCTATATTGTTTGGTGCTAATAAGCACGTCAACATATGAATTTGGCAGAGCTTTTAAAAGGTACATAATACAAGTGGATACCATGCATGTAATTGTATATCTAACAAAATATCACTCCTTACACCTCTTAATTAAGCCCGTATATAGTTTTAGCTCATTCCTTTTACAGTAGTACATCATTATACTAAATTTTCTCTTACATGTAGTGCTGTAGATGACATAGGGAAATGATCAATTAGGCCACAAGCTGGCCCACACCCCAGGCATGCCCTTAACTGATGGCCGATGTCCACATCCTAGCTAGGGTTTGGATAAGGGATAGCGGTTGTGAGGGCTATCTCACTTTCTCTCTCTAGGAGGTCACTTTAGCCAACCAAATAACCAATACTATCGATTTCGACTTTTTTTAGTGGTATAGTCTCTTCTTAAAACGAAACAAAACTGATATCTCTATCGTGCAATTTTACTGCAAAAAACCATATCCAGCGATCTTAGACTGTGATAGTGTCACGGTCGCAGACCGCGGTACGTGTCACGGTCGCAAACCACGTCATGTGGCCTGTCGCACACCCAGTCAGCGGTAGGAACGTGCGCAGGCCACCTGAAATGCTGGCATACCATCCTGCCACTGATTGGGTGCGCGATCGCTGCACATGACTTTCCGTGACAAAATCGCATAGTAAAAGTGCTATTTTTGTCATTTCGATTGCGGAGTCTAGTTTTGCTATTTCTTTCCAGATCACTGTACGTGGATTTCTACGATAGAACCGTGCAATAGATGCGTTATTTTTGCTATTTTGTTGACATAAGCTATTTTTTTATTTTCATTTAAAAACATATCATTTAACCAAAAACTCCACGATTTCTTGCTGATGATATGAGAGGATTCGCTAATGGGATGGGATGGTATCTAGTTGTCCAATCCTCAATCATGCCAAACTTATCCAACAAATAAAATACCATGTAGCGTGAGGGACCTATAACTATAAGCTATATCGCATGAAATGGAGTTGTTAAGTTGCTGTCTTATCAAAACAGTGGACAGGTACGTGGCGAGCCGAACGCGCGTAACGTGTCCACCGGAAATGAGCAAAGTCTACCCTTTTCTTTCGGCGGGAATCACAAGAATGCCATGGAATGGAATCTTCTCGCTGATCTTCTTCTACCCCTCGAGGGCTCAAATAAGTCCAAGAAAGCATCTCATAAATATTTCCATTCCTCTCTCTCTCTCACTCACTATATATATGAAAGGGAAGAAAATAAAGAGAAATTTTTGGTACTGGATTCAAGAAAAGGCATCGGATTCTAATTCACCAGCCGCCCAAAATCACACGGCATATCCTCCAAGAATCTAATTTATTTTATTTGTCTGTTGCTTGTTCATGGGTTTTGTTTGGGATGAACACCAAGGATTGGGACAGCTGGGTTTCCTCTCCCCTCTCCCTCTCCCTCTCCTCGGTTGGTTTTTATCCACTCTTTTCCGCCTTTTCAAAAGTGCTAATGAGATGCTACAACCAATGAAGACTATAATTTTTGCAATTGTGTTATTAAAATTTAACATTAGCTAAAGTTTTCAGTTTACATTGGTGTGACCTATAGAGGATAACATAGTGTGTCTTTTGCTTTTGGCAAACAGTGGAACAAATAAGTAGTGGGGATGACACCATATCACATAGCTATTCTATAGATGGACCTAGTTTGCTGTTATTTTTCTATATAAAAAAATATATCTTGTGGATGGATATTCGAAACCCCCATGCATATGCCATAATGAAATGAGTTTTTAACTAAAATAGCAATGCTTACATGCACAATAGTAAAAATAGCTCCCTTCAGGGATCAATGCCAAAAGTAGCACCGCAGTGCCACCGGTGGGCGACATGTCACCGAGTCTGCATGTTGGGCATCTAGAATTTCGTGATCACCAACCAAGCATGCACGCAACATTGGATTCTACCATCTAGAGGACACTTTGAATCACATTTCCTGTGTGTTGAAGTCAATAATTTTTTGGGTGTTTGGTGCAGGGAAAACGCTACCGGTTACTAAAAAATTTCGGAGACTAGTGATAGCGATAGGTCCGGTTACCAGCGGTTACTAGATTTTTTTTAAAAAAATTGACCAAAATTTTCGAATCAAACTTTGAAATTCTGTTTTTACCGGCGCAACCAATCGAAATCGCCGAAATTTTGCCAGGTTATTACACCTAAATTGTAAAGATTATGACATTACACCAAAGCGCAAATGTATATATAGCAAGTTAAAATAATAACAGAGATCGAGCACTGTTCGATAATAATAGATCTAGTTACCAATTCAGAACTGCTTGTTTAACTTAAGACTGTGGATAAACATACATGCTGCATGTAGCTATTATCTCAAAAAGTCAAAATAAGCTTTTTGGTTAAATGGGATGCGATTTTCCTTCATGAATTCCATCAACTGAAGGTCCCTTTCTGGTTGGCTTGCCTTATTCAATGCTTCCATGAGTCAGTAACTCCATCAACTGAAGGACCCTTTCAGGTCAGGAAGCTACAATATTTCAGATGAACAAGCACATCAATAAGACAGTAATCTTCAAGTTGCTTTGTGCAAATCCGGTAGGAAGAATTCAACAAAATACTGTAAAGCTGAACTGAACGTTAGTTTAATATATCCACTGCACTTCCAGCTTAGAAAGCTAATCCTAGCAGCAAAGCTAAGAAAGAAAGTTTCAGTAATTCACCATAATATATCTCCTTCCGTTTTGAGATGATAGTTAATGGGTGTAGTTAGTAATTCCTGCTTGTCCCGCGTCAATGCCAAACAATTTGCTCCAAATCACACATGCTAGCAGCAAAGTAGATCTTACACTATGCACTGAAACAACTATGTTTCGATTCATAATTTTGCCATAAAATCAGACCGTAGAAATATAGCTTCGATAAAAAAAGATAGAGCATAGAAATTCCTATGTTTACCGGGGATGATCTATCAGTTGAACACTAATTATAACACCTAGAATTTGTTACTTTTGATATCATTTGTTCGCAGAAGTTCGATGACACAGTTATGGTGTTCGAAAACATCTCAAATGTCTACTTTGTATGGCTAATTATTATCCAAGGTACAAATTCTTCTACGAAGATTCACATTGATGAGAAAAGGTAAAATCTTAGGCTACCATAGTACCATGTTAATTGTAAGGGAAAACCATCTCATGAATCTAATCTGTAGGATGAATATTGTCAGTGATATATATTCAGTGTGTAAAAGAAAAAAAAATAGTAAGGTAGTATTATAACTTTTTATGACTAAGCTCCATATATTGGTTGAGTCCACAATGTGGGGGTACTCCTTGGTGAAATGCAAGTATGCTTTCTTGTAGTTTAAACCATTGTGTGTGATAATCGAGACAACCGACTCGTGGTCAATCTCTTCTACCATTACCTCTTTGATCCCATCATATAAAAAATCAGCATTCTGAATTTGGTTAGTTGCATTGACAGACTTGTAGAAGAACATGCGTCCATTGCAGTAAACCATAAAGTTGATGATACTCATTGATGCAGGTGCTGTCCAAGAATCACACATGATAGTAACACCAAATTTGTCATAATCTTTTTTGAATTGCTCCACATACTTTTCTAGCTCATCAAAATTGCCTTGTAGGTAGCATCCATCAATTTCAAACCCTTTAGGGATGTGAGCACCTTTACCGAGCTGCTGAGTTAACTTCACTGCACCTCTGAAGTACGGACAATTGGCTTTCTTTTCAGGAATGCCATTGGCATGAAACTACTTTGCCCAAGCTCTGCCAATGTCCTTGTTAGTTGTCTTGTCGAACATTGTGTCCACACAAGCCTGCACGGATGTTCTACTACGTGATATATCTGCATCATAGACTCTACCGGTAGCCTCTACATTGCGAAACATCATACCAATTCGGTCACTATTACCAACACAACTAGCAGCACCACTGCCACTGCCACTACCACTTGCACTGCCATGCTCAACTGTGCCATTCCTCCCCTGCAGTCCCTGGCGAAAGTGTAGATATCTCATTGAAGCAGTCAATGCCATTTGTATTTTTTTCATCATTGTCATCATCAACTGGTGCGCCCTAATCCGCCCCTTGCATAAGCTCATCCTCGATTATGAGTTTACGCTCCTTTGCATCTCCTCTTTTGTTTGTCTTTCCTTATGGCTCTCCTCATTGCATCTTGAACATCTGGTGGCACAATATTGCATGACATGACATTCCTTGATATGCCGCCTAGGTGCTTCCTCAGACGAGTCGCACCTCCACCTTTCTTCATCCAATAGTAGTATCAATACTTGAACCCAGCACCAACTCTTAGCCCATGATTCCGGACATTCTTAATGTTTTCATCATCTATAATTCCTGCAATCAATAACTAGCAATGAGTACTCCACCGGGCGGCAGTCAACAACAATCAAAAGTCAAATCCACTCAATTTACCTAAATCCTCTGTTGCGGAAGTGCTCGTTGCGACACCCCCATCAATGCCACTTCCTCTGCCACCTCTGCCATCCGTGCCACCCCGCCTGCCACCACCCCCGGCATTCCCACTTCCTCTGCCGCCACGCCACGATGGTGAGGTTCTTTGCCATGGCCATCTGTGCCCCGACCCCTGCCGCATACTCGGGAGGTCAGGAGTCGGGACTCAAGAGCCCCGTCCATACCCCTGGCGAGTGGAGAAGAGAGGAGCCCCGTCAGAGAAGAAGATGACTAGCGAGTGGAGACTGGAGAAGAGAGGAGCCCCATTAGAGGAAGAAGATGAGAGATAAGGAGAGGAGGAGGCAGTACTCGGGAGGTCGGGAGTCCGGACCTAGGAGCTCACCTCATGGAGTGGAGGCGCCGCCGACTGAGCCGCTACCAAAGCAACCGCTGTCAAAGCCGCTTCCGAGGGAGAGCAAGTGCGACAGATGGACCGCGCGGCCGGGGAAAATGCGCAGGTGAGGGCAAGGATCACAAAGAGCCAGTGGCGCCGAAGGATGGACTGCACGTGCTCACCTCAGCTCGGATGCACCGCTGAAATCGCCTTTGGGGGCGATCGATTTGGAGCTAGGGTAGAGTGAAAAAGGGGAAAGGGGGATGAAAGCTGCGCTCAGATGGGCTGGGCGGCGATTTCGAATCGGGCCAAAAAAATTTCTCCGGCATTGTTTCTTACCGGGTCACACCGGTAAGACCGAAAATCGCCGGTAACCGCCAAAATTTTGGCAAAAATGTTTTCACTAGTTTGGTGCTACTAGCTAATTGCAAACATGCATAGCAACAAATGTACAACTCAACCAATGTCCATATCACACAGTTTTGAGTTTCCAGAAAGCATAAAATGAACCGGCAAATGCGACAAAAGAAAAAATGAATGAGAAATCAAAAGAGAAGCACGATAAATCAACCGCCAACGTTTACAAGGGAAAATGGAAATTATAGCGTGCCTTAAACATTCGACCAATACATGGCAAAAGAGAAACCTCATTCTCGTATGCATATCCGAACAACTTATACCTTCGACGGAAAGCAATCCAAAATACAAGAACTATTGATTATATGTAGATCTTATTTGTAGCGTATCCAACCAATATATCTCATACAAATCTATTGGCACTACAATTAATTCAATAGTAAATCCAAATATCTTCAATCAAAATTGCCCAAAAAATTTGCTAGAAGATCCTCATGGCAGATCTATTCGCACTAACAATTAATTCAACAATATATAAACCCAAATACCTTTAGTCAATTTGGTCAGAGAAATTTTGCTAAAAGGCCCCAAGACAAGCTTTTTTTTTCTTTGAACCCCAAATAAGCATAGCATAGTTTTACCCGCCTTTTAACATATACATATAAATTGATCACATGGTTTATATGATAGTTTGCTTAATGTACAGGTACATTTCTTCTGTAAGCTGAATGTATAATACATAATTTTACTTATTGCCATACCCAAATGGAAAAAATGTAGAAAGCATATCTCAGCACAAATGTTTCTTACAAGTTGCTAACATGCATAGCAACAAATAAACAGCTCAACCAATGTGCACAACAAACATTTATGAGCTTCTAGAAGCACAAAATGATCTGGCAAACATGACAAAAAGAATGAGCAAAGGAAAACGGAAAATAAATTCTACGCGGGAGGGCCTTCCTCCTCCTCCACACATCATACCCACCCCTCCCCCCGCAATCCAAGGGCCCGGGGAAGGGGCTTCACGCTGAGGCCCTTCCCCAGAGAATTCGTTTCTAGAAAAACGTAGCATGCCGTTACTATTCAAGCAACAATGCCAAAAGGAAAATCTCTCTATATATATCTCTCTCTCTTAAATGCATATCTCAACAACTTGATCATATCCTCGACGAAAAGCAATCCAAAATTTGCTAAAAGAGTCTCAAGACAAAGTTTTTATTTTTTTCTTGCAAATGCAAATAAGCGTCAAAAACATTTTTACTCATATATAAAAGGTTCTTTGTGGGTATATTTCTTCTCTAAACCCATAACACATAATTTACATAGGGAGCTGCTAGCCCACGCTATACCATTGTATTTCCAACAGCATAACAGTTTCATGCAGTTTCATGAAGTTTCAGTTGCTTAAAAGTTTCAGATTTCGAGTTTGAAGTTTCGACTAGGTTTCAACTCGTTTCGTGAAAGGTTTCAAAAAGATTTCTAGTTACAAGTTTGATGTTTCAAGCATGTTTCATCATATTTTGTGAAAGTTTAAAAATGTTTTCGGTGCTTTTCATGAAGTTTCAGAAAGGTTTCAAGTAAGTTCATAAAAAATTACAAGTTTCAAAAAGTTTCAAAAAAAGGTTTCAAAGAAGTTTCAATCATGAACGAGACAAGATGAAATTTTCGAGTTTCAAGCAAGCTTCACAAATATTCAAAGTTTGAACAGAATGAAGCTTAAAGTTTCATGAAGTTTAATGAAATCTCGTGAAAACAATTTAAAAGTTTAAGGTTTTAGTGAGTTTTGCGTGTTTCTAGTAGTTTCCAGAAGATTCTAAGAAAGTTTCAAACCCAAGTTTCCACAAGTTTCAAATTTTAGAACTCAAGTTTCAACAAGTTTTTGACAAAAGAGTTTCATCAAGTTTCAAGAAATCTCTTGATTTTTTTAAAGTTTCAGGTTTAGTGAGTTTTGCGTATTTCTAGAGGTTTTCAAAAGATTCCAAGAAAGTTTCAAGCCCAAGTTTCAATAAGTTTCAGATTTTGGAACTCAAGTTTCAACAAGTTTAATTCACACAAACGAGTTTCAAGAAGTTTTAGCAAATTTCAAGAAGTCTCGTGAAAATGTTTTAAAAGTTCTAGGTTTCAGTGAGTTTAGCGTATTTCTAGAAGTTTCCAGAAGATTTCAAGAAAGTTTCAAGCCTAAGTTTCAACAAGTTTCAGATTTTAGAACTCAAATTTTAACAAGTTTCAGACAAAAGTGTTTCAAGAAGTTTTAGCATGTTTTAACAAGTTTAGGGCATGTTTCAAAATAAAAATTCAAGTTTGTTTGGGCAGCTTTCAAGTTTCAAAAGCAAAATCTAGGCATGTTCCAGGTAGTTCCAAGAACATCTCGCAAGTTTCAAACCAAAAAAAAATTCAAATAGGGGGTTTTCAGTTCGAACGTTGGAGCGATGGCCTTACTGGGCCCTGTTAACACAAATTGACAGTGTCGTCAAGCATTGCTTATACTCGCTGCAGCCGACGTGTCCCCTCGGCCGCGCATGCTCATTTGCCCCTCGCCCTACACATGTCCATGTCTTTTGCATGTTTGAGCACGATCGTCGTTAACTTCTAACGAGGCATGCCTCCCGCGTGCTTGCTGGGAACCACTCGTCGTCACGCTCGATCGCGAATCGCTCGCGAGGCGCCACGATTACACCGATCTATGGCCGCTCACTGTTCACCATGGTGCCCTCCACCCAACTAGCTGCTCACCGGCCACCACTTTGTATTTTTGTGTGTGTGTGTATGTGTGTGTGTGTGAGAGAGAGAGATGAAGGAGATGAGGTGCTGTCAGATAAGGCTAAGGCAGATAAATGAGTGGATGAGAACGGTTTAGTTTGGATAGAAATGGAGATTATGTGGAAACTTGAGGCGGTGCGAGGATCTGTTGGGAGGATCAAACCGCATGGAGCTATCTGTCATTTTTAGTAGAACACTATAGCGTTCTTTAGTTTGGATAGAAATGGGGATTATGTGGAAACTTCAGACGGTGCACGAGGATCCTGTTGGGAGGGGATCAAACCGCATGGAGCTATACCGTCATTTTTTTAGTAGAACACTATAGCGTTCTCTAGTTTTTGTCTTTTACTTATTGGCATACTTACATGGACTAAAAGGCATCGCTGTATTTATTCTCTAAACCGATTACATAGTGCACAATTTTACTTATTGACATGCTTAAATGGACTAAATAGAGAAAAGCATAAACTCTAAGGATCTCAGCACAAATGTTTCTTGTAACTCATAGGTGACGTGAAAACTCGTCCTCGCCTGATGTTAGCACACCCCCGAGATTCTCCTCCCTCCCGTCTCAATTACACACTTCCATTTCTTCTCGGCTCTATATATACCCGTCGCCTTCACCCACCTCCTCCCCGTTCCCATCCAGCTCACACTTCTCTTCTCTTCTCTTCTCGCACACACAAGTTAGGAAAGATTAGTTTTTGCGGAAGCTGTGGTGTATGCGCGATGGGGCTGGACGTTGCGGAGATCGGCGTGGGCACGGATTTGAGCTTGGATCTGAAGATGTTCGCCGCCAGGAGCGTGGGGCGGGTCAAGGACGCGCCGGCGTCCGCCATGGACGACTGCATCCGCAGGCTGGAGGATGAGAGGGGAAAGATCGAGGTGTTCAGGCGCGAGCTCCCGCTCTGCGCGCGTCTCCTCGCCGACGGTGAGGACTGAAAGCCTCTTCCTTTATTGGAGTTATGGGAGTTTTTTTTGCCTTCTTCTCTTTTTGCTATGTGTGTTTCCTTTTGGGGACGTTTCTTCATGTGGTGGCGGTGGTGGTGTCTGCAGTGATTGATGTCATGAAGGAGGAGGCTGAGAAGAATAAGGGTGATCGGGAGGAGGAGGACGGCGGCGCCGGCGACAAGAGCAAATGGATGAGCACCGCGCAGCTCTGGACAGGCGATTCCGGCCGTGATGACGCCGGTTCAGAGGTAGGATTCGGTGATTCACTGACTTCTGCTTGTTTGATGTCGATGGAGCGTTTAGGATAGGATTTGAGGTTGCTTGGATCGTGAAATTGTTGGTTTTGATTGCGTTTGGGGTCTAAAAATTGGAGCTTTCCGATGGCAGAAGCAAGACAAGGAGAGGAGCTCGTCGGAGGTGAACTCACACGGCGGAGGGGCCTTCATGCCATTCAAGGCCGTGGGCTCCGGCGCGCCGGCCTTCGCGCCACCGTGCTTCAGGAAGGACGACAAGGCCTACGACGTGGAGATGCCGGATCTATCATTGCTGTCGCCGGCACCGACCAAGAGCACTCCAGCTGCTGCTACCGGCGCCGCCGACGAAAGCCGCCGTCAGGTTGTGGGATTTGCCCAAGCTGCAGCAAGAGCTGCCGCCATGGCACCATCTGGCCCAAACCTTAACCTTCAGACTCAGTCGCAGCAGCAGCAGGCCAGGAAGGCTAGGCGGTGCTGGTCGCCAGAGCTGCACCGCCAGTTCGTCGCTGCCTTGCAGCAACTTGGTGGCCCCCAAGGTGAGAGATGTTCAGATGTAGTAATTAATTGTCATACAAAGTAGTATAAACATCAAATTAGTGAATTACTTACATGATTGCTTCATGGCATGACTGCAGTTGCCACGCCAAAGCAAATCAGGGAGCTGATGGAGGTGGATGGCCTGACAAATGACGAAGTGAAAAGCCATCTTCAGGTGAGCAATTCACCACTCTCAACACTGACTTCCATCCATCTCAAGAACACTGATGAGAACATTCGCTGCCCCGTACTAATATGAATTCTGCGTTTTTGACTGTTCAGAAGTACCGCCTGCACAACCGAAGGGCGCCTAGCTCCGCCGTCGTGAGCCGGCCGGTTTTGGTTGTGAATCCGGCAGGACTCTGGATCCCGCCGGAGCAAAGCTGCTCCCAGTCAGGATCTCCCCAGGGACCCCTCCATTTCTCAACCTCGGGCATAGCCATCTCATCGGCAGCAACTGTCAGCTGTGAGGAGGAAGATGGCAGGTCTGAAAGCTATGACTGGAAATGATCAAGAGGTTGCATCAATGTTCAGAGGTTTGGTGGATTGCGCAGCGATGACAATAACATCTTTGGGGAGCCTTGAGGGGGTTGTAGTGTAGCTGTTTGTACACAAGGGAGATGGAGCCTTGAGTACTCGAGATGAAACTGATCGTGAGTCGGGTTGTTGTTATATACATCGGAAAGAGATGATACTAGTTACAATTTTGCGGATTGTTAATCGGAAAATTTTGGGCAGAGCTACAATTTTCGTCCTGAGAGTTTACCCATATCCATTATCAACTTTTTCTTGATGACTATCTTCCATTTCAATCAAGTATATTGCGGGTTGTTTTAGACTTATTACTGTTATTTTTTGATTGAACCATGAAAGTCAGGTGCTGCAAGCCTGCAAGTAGATTCTGATGGTGCTTGTGTTTTTAGCGTAGGTGCATGTTTCTGGTTACTGAATACTGATGGCAGTGAGCATTCCAGTAGCATCAAGATCCAATTCAAAAAGATTGGGGGGAAAAAAATCTTCGGATTCCAGCATTGAAGAAAAGCTTTGGATTCTCATCCCTTTTCTTGGACCTTGAGGAGGTGGTCCTGAATCCTGACCATAAACACTTGCCTGTCAAGAATCCATGGGTGACTCAGTGTTACTGTAACCACCACAACACACAAAAACAAGTTCATTTTGATCAAACTTATCAAGCAAAAGCATGACCCCTAGAACAATTGTGTTTTTACAAAATCTTTCACTTTTTTTTTCTTCACC
This sequence comes from Hsuehochloa calcarea, assembly GCA_036346395.1. Classification (NCBI taxonomy): domain Eukaryota; kingdom Viridiplantae; phylum Streptophyta; class Magnoliopsida; order Poales; family Poaceae; genus Hsuehochloa; species Hsuehochloa calcarea. Next base: position 1,070,085 of record CM070606.1, read on the forward strand.
ACATGTATATCAGGGTTTTTTTTTTGAGACGGATACATGTATACATAGGCCCTGAGATAATCAGAAACCAAGAATCTGATATGGCGCCGGAAGAGACGGCACCGCAGAGTACACACCAAGAATCTCATGAGCTGTACATGCAGCACTGCATCTTCTTGACTCCGGTTATTTCTAACCTCGCAACCACGCTGCAAATTACGCGCATTCTTGGCATGCAAGTCTAGACTTCGAACACGCCCTGATTTTCCGCTACATTCTTGGCCCGGGGTTGATGTAATATTGCATTGAAATAGTTCTCAACATGGGTTATTACAAGAGAAGTAACAACGAAAAAGAAGCAAGAGCAAAACAAAGAAAGAAAAAGGGAATACTGTCCAAAATGAAATACTAACGGAGGGTGTTATCTTGATACTTGGGTTTTGACTGGTGTAGCCAAAGATTGATTAAGCTTTGAATCTGATGATGTAGTAATGTCGGATTGCATCAGTACGTTGAAACACCCGGTTATTTATCATAATCCATAGTGTATGAGCGCAGGCCGCAAAGCAAATTGACCAGATTCTACGAAAGTTTTCAGCTTCTATCATTGTTTTTTTCCTCCATAAATTGTAGTATGTTCTGAGATGAGTTTGCTTCCAGTGCGAGTCCTGACTTTCTCCAAAGGTTGTCTACTGACTTGCAACGTAAGATATAATATGATCAATCGTTTCTATTGCAGGGCAGATATCGCAATGTGGGTCATTTGTCCAATGTTTGGCTGTCATGTTGTCTTTGGTGTTTAATCGTCCTCTGAAAGCTAGCCATAGGACTCTGTATTTGTGTGGTATCGATTGATTCCAAGTGTAATCCATCGCTAGCCATTTGAGGCCATGAAATGACAAGGTTCTGTAAAATATTGAAGTAGTTGGGGCAATCATGGTTGATATGGATACCCTCACATCCAAAGCATCTGATTGCAGTTGAATCTCGCAGGACTTGGAACTCTGTAGCGGCTTGCTGTGAGAGAAGGAATAAGTCCAGTTTACTCCCTCCAACTATCAGAAAAGTCTGGTGCCCCCATAAACTTCAAAACTAGTTATTTAACCCCCTAAATTTGCGCAATCCAGTCACTTAACCCCTCACGCCGGTTTGAATGGGTGGTTTTGCACACGTGGCTGGATTTGTCCAAGTCAGCATGTGTTTGTCGCCCTATGTGGTGGACCAGTGTGAGCTTTCTTCTTCTCCATCTCTCTCTCTCTCTATATTTCTCCTCCTTATCATCTTTCCTACTACCGAATTCCTCACTCGCTCTTCTCTTTCCTTCTTTCCTTCTTTCTTCTTCATTCTTCTCCCACTTCCCTCATGCCTCCTAATGCTTCTCTCCTATCCCCAATCCCTCATGGCTCTCTCTCTCTTGGCCTGTGCATGGCACCGCCTCCCCCCGTGCCCGGTTGGCTCGGCTCCATGGCGCTGCCACCGTCGGCTCGCTAGCCCACCGCCATTGCCTGATGGCTCGCTTTGTCACCCGCGTCTGCGCTCCATTGGCTCCCCGCGGTTCGGCCCCAGCTCGGGTCCGTCCGGCGCCTGGCCCGCACTCCTCCCTTAACTCGCTCCTACATTGCACCCAGCCTGTGCACTGCTCCTCTTATGCTCAAACTCACGTCTTCTGCTCCGGCTTGCCCGGCGCGTGCTCGGCCCGATGGGACATCCGAATGAGGGCACACGCCTCCGCCCTCTCAGGCCACAGTGACACCATCTGCTCGGTGCTCGCTCGCCCACGGATCCGCAGTCCGTCACCGGCTCACACGACGCAACCATCAAGCTCTGGGCACCCTCTCAGGCCATGGCGACATCGTCAGGCACCCACGGCCGAGTGCAGCCAACATGGCGTTGAATGCGACCGTGCCCCTGTGCCATATTTCGTCGAACATCCTCTGGGCAGGAGCCAGTAGGCCCCGCTTGGTGTAGCGGGTGAGCAACGCGGTGGCCAGGACCACATCAGAGGGCGAGCAACACATGATGACAAATACATGCCGACTTGGATCAGATTCGGCCACGTGTGCAAAAACACCCATTCAAACCGGCATGAGGGGTTAAGTGACCAGATTGCGCAAATTTAGGGGGTTAAATAACCAGTTTTAAAGTTCAGGGGGAAATCAGACTTTCCTGATAGTTGGAGAGAGTAAACTAGACTTATTCCGTGAGAGAACTGGCTGCGGTGATACTGCCCAATGTTACCCCTGCGCTGCGATCGGGCTGTGCAGTTTGGATGAGTCGTGAAAGTGTACAAGGTTGGTAGTCGAAGATGAAGTCATCCCATTGGCATCCAGTTATCTTTCCATAATATGGTATTTGTTCCATTACCAATGATCATTTTTGTCATTTGTATTGTCTGGTACTACCGACGATAACCGGAGGTTGTGAGAAGTCACATCTCATCTTTCCTCATTTTCATCTTCTTCTGCATGCATGCCCTGACCTGGGTTAGTGGGTTTGCTATTAATACTCTTGGCGTCCTTATCATCACGAGTCAAACAACTGCTACGTGATCACTTGGTTCTGTCTAAACTTATCCAGAGTTTAGTATATTCTGAGGCATTATTAGCCTGCCGCCGCTTTGAACATGTCCCAGGCTAGCCTTGACTTGGTCATGCATGCCTTCACTTGCAGTGTTATCCCTAGATTAGTCAGTGCTCTTGTGCAATTTGTGTGCAGTTGTGTACCTGTTCTTTCTGTTAGACTATGTGGATTGATCGTAGTTTTTGTGATGATAAATAATTGTAACATCCTTTTTTTCCGGCCCAGTCGAGGCCCGCTTTCCTCCCGCAGCTCGGCCCACTTCTTCCTAACCGGCCCAGCCCACTCGCCCGTTTCTTTGTCTCTCCTTTATCTCTCCCGTCGCCTCGGCCTCTTCACCCGAGCGCTTCGCCTACCCACCCGCTTCATCTCCTCCGAGCGAGTCGCCTCGCTCCCGTCGCCCCGCTGCCCTCTCGCTCCCTCGCGCCGCCGGCCCTTCGTCTTCCCCGCTCTCCCCAGATGCGCCGCCACCGCCTCCCTCTTCTCCGGCTCGGCCCAGTTCGCCCGGCCCACCTCCACCAACTCTCTGCGCACGCCCCCACCACCACCTGCCCCGCTGCCGTCAACGCCCTCCACTGCTTTCTTTGCTCCTCCGCGCGACCCCTGCGCCCATCGGCGAATCACCGCCCATACCTCGTGGCAGCAGCTCAGTCCCGGTATGAAGCGTCCGGCCGATCAAGCGGCGGCACCGGTCCGAGCCATGCGTCGCCTAGGTCATCGCTGCGTCGCCAATCTGTCGCCGCCCGCCTGCGGCGCCGTCTCGTCGTCCTCCGCGCGCCATGCTGTCCGCTCCACCGACTCAGCTGAGCCATGCCGCCGTCTCGTCGTCCTCGCCAACTGCCGCCGTGGACACCCACTCCGTCGCCATGCCGCCGACGTCAGCACCTTCCCTGGCTCCTCCCTTTGCTCTCGGCTATAAATAGCCCTGGCGCCCTTTGCCCCACCTCTCTCCTCCCTCCCCCGTAAGTTTTCCCCAAAGAACTCCACCCGATTCGGCTTCTCTTTCCCTCCGTGAAGCCCTTACGCCTTCGATCGCCCCGTCACGCCTCGGGCCCGGTCGCCGGCGCTTGTAGCGCCACGGCGACATCCCCGTGCCGCCCCAACGGTGGTGCCGCACCGCCTCCCGAGAACCACTTTGCCATGCATCTTCTCCGACGCCACCTCGGTTTCAATCAGCAGCCTCCTCCGGTGCTTCCCCGCCCCTTCAAACTCTCGGTGAGCCTCCCTTCCCCCCTGACCCTCCCCTCTCTCCAGTCGCTGCCACTCTGGCCCCAGCGCCACCTCCCTCAGCATCCTCCCTCCTCTGGCAACCCATTTTGGGTACTCCTAGACCCCCTCCAGCCTCCACCCGTCGCTGCCGGCCGTCGCCCGGGCCTCCCCTGCTCTTTGTGCTTTTCCCCTCTTGGCTCCATCTCTCTGTGTGACTGGCCAGTGGGCCTTCTCTCCCCTAGCAGCAGTGGCAATAGGATGATCAGCATTGGCTAGGGGTTGACAGGGACCATTAGTGGATCAGTGACTAATTGTCAGTGATTACTGATTGTTGTGAATGTTTGCCTCATTAGTTGAACGCTTGATTGGTTGGCAGTAGGTTGAGTTTGGCAATTTGAAGTATCAGTGGCTATGTTAAGATTGATTATCAGTGTGAGGGTTGTGCATTGCTTCTCCAATTATTAATTGTTGATTCATGATTAACGGTATTGATGTCAATGATATGTGTTTTGTATTTGATATATGTGTGCAAACCGGAAATTGGAGTCCTCTGGAAATGAATTGTTGCGATCGTTGTATGTGATTGTAAGTGTAGCATTTTGTAAGTAGCATTTTGATTAATCTGTGTATGATTTGGTAATCAAAGATTTGTGTAGTATGGGGTGTTATGCCATTTTGAAAATATGTCTTTGAACCCCTGATTAGTAATCTTACAAATGTGTACTGGTGCTTTAAGTCAATAGTTGTTTGGTCTAGCCATTGAAAGTTTGTATGATTCTTGTGGCAGAAGATTGAGTACCGGCATTTGGAATTTCTGTCAATTGAGTTGTCGTGTCGTAGAAATTGCAATCAACTGTTATTCAACCATTTCAATCGTCAACGTTTGATTCGTAGTTGTTTCCCCAGATCATAGCAGTAGCATTGAGGTTGCAATCGATCCAATGATCAAGAAATGTTGCCATAGAATAGTAGAATGTTTTGCTGGTATTAAAATTGATTATTGATTAATTGTCTGTGATTACTGATCATCAGTATAAGTGTTTTGGCAGTAAATTGAATTGTTGATTGTGATGTTGATTGTTAGGGATAGCTTTGATCTTCAGTAGTAGTATTGTCTATTGGATTTGTTAATCAATTGTTAGCTTTTGGTTAGTGCTTCGTGAGTAGGTCAATGATTGTTGGAGGTAATGATATTTGGTGAAAGCTGGAAGTATTGATTTGATTGCTTTATCAATTCATATTGTTTGGAAAGGATTTGTGGTTTGGCAATAGAATCTGTGTCTTGATTTGGCAGTAGGCTGTAGTAGTAGGTTGAGTAGATAGCAATTGAATCATTGAGTATTATCTGGCAGCTGAGTTTGGTATAGAATTGTCATTGGATTGTGTGTCGATCTGGTATTCTAGATTTGATATAGAACCTATAGTCAAGTTGCTTTGTTGCCTGTAGCGGTATAGACTTGCTGTCTTCTAAATCCGCAGTAGAGCATTTCGGCAAAAGCTCATTCGACCTTACCCTCCTTGTATCATCCCTCCGGGCAGAAATCCTCTGTCATTCCTCCTTTCGCCCAACTGGACGTTTGACTCTGTCAAACCTTCCAGTGTCGTCCAAACCCTTCTCTCAAGCCCATCCTCCGCAATCTTTCTGAGGCTCTTGTGTTTTATTTGGTCTCTTGAATTCTTTGGATTTATTTGGTTTTTCAATCGTTATTGCGTAATTAGAAATCGAAGTCCAGAAGAATCGACGACTCACGCAGATTCAAGATTCAAGCAAAGACACCGACCAAGAATTCCAACTCATGTTCAATCAGGCTTTGAGTAAGATCAAGGCCACGGTAAAAATAGCCCAGGCGAGTCAACACTTTGATCATGTTGATCATACATTTTATGCAAATTATGTTCTTTTAAAATATCAAAATGCATGCTTTAATTTCTATACAAATGTATGTCAAACACCTTAAGGTAGTTAAATGCCTATTTGATGAGTTAATAATAATTATCCCATTTTCCTTGAAAATTGAACTCCCAATACCCTTGTCAGCCTAGTAAATATATGGTAACCTACTAGTTATAGGTGAAAGCATCTAGGCCCCTAAAAATTGTATTTTGGTAATTAATGACATTATGTGAATATGGGACTAACATGTTTGTTGAAGTGTTTACAAGGCATAGTCCCAAAATGACAAAGTGTATCCAAGGAGCTGCATGTCAAAGAATGTTGAAAAGATGGAGTTGGTCTCAAAGACAAGGTATAAATAGACTAGGACCCCTTTTGATTTTACCGGTCTTCGGAGTATGGAGGAAGACCGGATTATAGGATAAATGTCGTACTATTAAGGGGGAGCTTGTCTAGTAGCTTGAAAGCATCTCATTATGCCTTTGGATCAACTTAGGATCATGCATGTTCTTTTGGTTTGGTTTAAAAAGAAAATCATTTCTCCAGAACACAATCGGACGTTCCGCAGTTGTATGAGCGGAAGTTCCGATTAATCGGATGCTCCGAAAAACTGCGGTTGAATTTTTCGAGCATCCTCTTGGGACTTAGCCGATTTTCAAGTGCGGAAGTTCCGCAGTGAAATGGCGGAAGTTCGATTAATCACTGCTCCGAAATATGCGCGGTTGAATTTTTCCAGAGAGCATCCTTTTTCGGGACTTAGCCAAATTCTCAAGCGCGGAAGTTCCGCAATGAAATGAGCGGAAGTTCCGATTAATCGATTGCTCGAATTATGCGCGATCGTTTTTTCGAGAGCACCCGTTTTGGGACTTAGCGTTTTCACGAGTGCGGTAGTTCCATTGTGTAAGCGGATCTTCCGATGTCGGAAGAACCGAAATCCTTATGGCGGAAGTTCCGCACATAAATCAACGGCTAGTTGAGCATTTAATGCTCCTTTGTGATGACCGTTCTGATGCACTCGAGTGAAGTGCGGTAGTTCCGCACCTTGTACTGCGGAACTTCCGATTTCCCTGACTTTTGCCTGATTTTCTGCATAACGGTCATATTTGGTTGTTGGGGCTATAAATACACCCCCACCAGCTCAAGGACGTGTTGTTGAGCATTCATTCAATTCATTTGAGCCTTGAGTACTCCTCTCACTCCTCATTTACTCTCTTTGCACACATTTGTGAGAAGTGAGCAAAAACAAGAGCATTGCATTCTTAGTTGATCCATTGGCTCTTGATTGTCGTCAAGTGAAGTTCAAGTTCTATTCTCTTGGTGCTTGTCGGCACCTAGACGACTTGGCGAAGGTTGCTCGGTGATCTCTTCAAAGAAGCTTGTGAAGAGACCCGTTGCCGGTTGTGATTGGTCGGTGTTCACCAACTCCGGAGAGGAGGAAGAACAACCAAGTGATCGAGGGTAGGCTTAATTTGTGGAGCCGGCTTGAGTGGTCAAGCTTCCTCAACGTGGACTAGTGAAGATCGACAAATCTTCGATACCACGGGAAAAACCCCCTTGTCCTTGTGCGGTTGATTCTTGTCTTTACTTATTGCACTTATTTTTTAGCTCATAGATTGTGTTAAATATCTTTGATTAGAGTATCTTGCTAATTTCGGTAATTTGATTAAGAAAATTTAGAAACCTCCTATTCACCCCCCTCTAGTCGGTTATCCTTGATCCTACAATAGGTCGTACTTTAACGCCATGCTAGACTTGTTTAAGTACCGGGATATTACTACCCCAAATCATCATCCTTTAAATCATAAAAATTGTTTTGGGCAGTCATTGGGGAGAATGACTGAATTGGTTGGATAATTTGTTTTAAACCTCTCAAAAACTCTAAAAAAAATTTTTTTGCTAATACCCATCTGGACGGATGGTAAGATGGAGGGTAAATGGTTGGGTGCTAATGTAGCCTAGGATATTTTTGTGGTGGGTATGTGGTAAGAACCGCCCAGATGATCTTAAAGACTTAATCCTGTGATGACCTCCTATTGCAAAATAGTACAACCACAAGTTCTATTATGGGTGTCGACCTGGCTAATTAATTGGTGACATTCGGTACGAGCTGCACCATTGGAGGGGCACCCCTTCACCGTGAGCCCACGAGGCTACGGGTTGGGGTATGCGACTTGCGGAACCTAGGCGTAAGTCCTATAGAAGGCCAGTGAACCCTCATATAAATCCTCCTAGTCTAACCTAGGTTGATCTCTCAAATGGCACCAAAGAGACCAGCAGCCAAAGGAAGTGGTGTCAGTTGCAAAAGAAAGAAGTCAGCGCCAAGGTCACAAGATAGCATCCCTCAGCAGTCAGTAAAGCTTGGCAGCTCATCATCTCCTCAGTCAGCAGTCCAGCTACCAAAGGCTTCAACTCCAACTCCAACTCCGCTTTCCAATGGGAGTAGTCCCGCTGGACAACCTGCAGCAGTCAAACCCGCGGCTAGCTTTCACTGCTTTAGCTGCGGAGAAAAAGGGCACTATGCTAGTAGATGTCCCCAGAAAAAGTTTCGCCGTACAAGTGGTGCAGAAGACAACAAAGCAGACCCTGCCACCCATCAACCTCAAGAATTACCCAAGGACGATGGTACCGTTACACCTGGAAAACCCTTGAAGGACAATATCTGCTTCCATTGCAAGAATCCGGGACACTTCGCCAACAGATGCCCCCAAAGAAAGCAAGACCAAGGAACCCAGTGTCACTATTGCGACAACCCAGGACACCGCAAGGACAGATGTCCCAAACGAAAATATGAAGAGTCAGCAAAGAACGTCATCATCACCAACCCCAGTCTTGACAACGAAGAATTTCTCAAAGGTCCCAGCGAAAAGCAAGTTGCACCTGCTGAAGATCTACTACAAGATTCGGAAGCCCCGCCTACTGTTTGTCTTGAATGTGGCAAGTCAGGACATGTTGTCTAATTATGTCCTCCATTAAGACAAGATGCAAGAGGAGCATGCTTCACATCCAAGCAATATGGACACTATTGCTACTCGTGCCCAGTGCCTTACTGTCCCCGCTGTGAGGAACACCATCAATCCAAAGATTGCCCTGTGTACCAGATAGCCTGCATGCGTTGTGGAGAAAAAGGACATCAGGCAGCTCAATGTTCCAACTGCCCCAACTGTGATAAGGATCACCAGCCAGATGAATGCCCGATGAGAAAAGTCACATGTTTTCTCTGTGAAGGACAAGACCACTGCCCCAAAGATTATTTCATGCGTCCAATTCTGACCAAGACAATTGAGTTACAAAGGACAAGTCTTCAAGTTGCTGCGAGACTCATCGTAAGTAAGGATGGCAAGGATAACCAATATCCGACTTTAAAAGAGGATAGTCCGGTTGTGCCAAAGTGTCAGAGTACCTCAGTAGAGATGGAAAGAAATGAGGATCTTCTCCGCCTTGTCCAGCCTGCAGTGCGAAACCCAATCGCTCATCTTCGCTGTTTCAATTGTGGAAAAAAAGGTCATTTTATCAATAAATGCCTCAACCGATCACCCATGAGGTTCAACTTGAACTACACCGGCTCGAGGGCGGACTTGACGCCAAGCAAAGTCGCCAGATCCATGAGACATCCAAAGCCGCTTCCATGCCAAGTCAGAACCAAACCAGTGGTGTTGTAAAGGACAAGTTTCCTGACCGCCGTGAAGCTCATCATGAATGATGTTGGCAAAGACAGCTAGTATGGAGCACCCTTCATTTTAAGGTGGGTAGCTGATCTACACAGAAGTATCAAGAATGTAATGAGTATGCTAAATCTGCACCAGCACATGTTATGCTGGAGCTTTGCCCTCTTTTAAACCTCTCCAAAACTCTAAAATTTTTTGCTAATACCCATCTGGGCGGATGGTAAGCTGGAGGGTAAATGGTTGGGTGCTAATGTAGCCCAGGATATTTTTGTGGTGGGTATGTGGTAAGAACCGCCCTGATGATCTTAAGGACTCAATACTGTGATGATCTCCTATTGCAAAATAGTATCGCCACAAATTCTATTATGGGTGTCGACCTGGCTAATTAATTGGTGAGGTACGAGCTGCACCATTGGAGGGGCACCCCTTCACTGTGAGCCTACGAGGCTACGGGTTGGGGTATGCGACTTGCGGAACCTAGGCGTAAGTCGTATGGCGCTAGAGGGGGTCTGGGCGTAGTGGTTGTCGGGTCCCACGGGAATGAAACCCCGCTCAGGTGAAACCTTAGCAGGTGTGGCAAATATCGAGGGATGCCTTGTAAAGGTCTTGTGATAATCTCCTCTTGATTCACATGTCCAAGGAAACGTGTGTACATATCAAGACGATTATCTCTTGTGGGTAAAGATATGCAATCTCTGCAGAGAATAAAAACTGTTCGAACAGCCGTGCCCACGGTCAAGGGCGGGCACAGGAACTTACAAGATATAGTTCTATTTCAAAAACTTTTGTGGATGGGATGAAAATGAGCGGGGCTCACCTAGCCCTTGATTTGGATTTTTCCTGTGTATTCTTACCCAACGTTGGTAATAGGTGGGTATGACCACCAACAAAATATAAGCATGAAGGTGGAGGTAGCCTCTGCTTTTGTTAATTATTGCACAATTAATCTCTTTAAAAATGCAATTTGGTCCAAATGCTAAGTGATAGGATTTCCTAATATCTGTATTTACAAATGCTGCTTTACGCAAATAGAAGAACCCGAGGCCATCCTTGTTACACCTTGCATATATATTATTGCATCTGTGTGTGTTGGCTCGCGAGCACGGTAGTTGTGCTCATCCTCGCTCTTTCCCCAAACCCTCAGAGACAGGAACCCTGGAGTTGTCAACTACAACAAGGATCCAGAAGTCTGAAGACCCAGGAATCATTGAGGCATAGTTTAGTCCTTAGCTGTTCTAGTCTCACCCCAGTCTAGCTGACTCCATCGATTCTTGTGTACCTTCTATATTGTCTGAAGTTTTCGGATAATATCGGGAGTACACGGGTTCCCTAGTCACTTGCCTGCGGTAAGATGTGCCCTCACCCCTTTGCTTCCGTTGTCGCTTCCGCTATCTTTTGTAATGTATTCATTTGGTCTGTTCGGCCCTTATTGTAAAAATTGACCCGAATCTGTCTATGTAAACTCTTATATGTAAATTAATGAATGAAATGATTTTACGCCATGTATGGTTTGATTCAGCAATGTGCTTGTGAAGTGCTATCTACTGGCCCAGGGAATAGCACAGTGATTTCACAGAGGACCCGGATGCAGAAATCCAGGGTCCGACAATAATTAACGGTTGGGTTGTATTGACATTTGCGTTTGTGAAAGTTTCGGTTGTTGAAAGTTTCAGTTTGAGTGGTCAGATCATGCCTCGTATCGGGTGGTCCAAACGGAGATACTCGATGATCCTTTTCGACTGGACTTAGAGTAATGTAGCTCCGAGTGCCTAGTGATATAACTCAGAGTATTGTAGCTCAGATCATTGTATCTACGAGTATTGTATTTACGAGTACCGAGTGATAGAGCTCCGGGTACTGTAACTTCAAGTACCGAGTGATAGAACTCCGAGTACTGTATCTACAAGTGTTGTAGATCCGAGTGTTGAGTGATAGAGATCTGAGTCATATACCTAGTCGTAAGTCGAGGTGTGTACACAGCGGTAAGACCGGTTTTACAGAGTCATCTCGAGTTGTTTTTTTTCTGAAAGCTGGAATTTAAGGTCGTGGATAATTTGGTTTGTGTTTATTGATAGATGAGAGTGTGATATGCGTGTGTGAACTGATATTGGTCAAGTTGGGGAACTTGTGCCGGAAAAAATATTCTTTGGTCTTTGCATGTGCAGGTTGAGCGTGAAGATAGTCATGTCGTTGATGAGGAAAACCGGGACTAGGATGGGGAAATCTAAGGTTCAGGTGGTCGTGGATGTCACAAGGTAATCGTGCTTACGCTAGGGGCATATAGAAATCAAAGGGGATGCATGTTACGTGGTCGAAACTACAGGAGGTGTCATCCTGAAGACTTCGACGTGTGAGGACGTTTGGAAGGTGCTCTTAATCAGAAGGTTTGGAGATTTTGAAAAACCCGTGATTTAAGGGGTTTTGGGTCCCTTCATTTTTGGAAGAGATATGATTGCGTATCTATGTTGATAAGGACACGGTTTAGAGCCAGCATATAAAAGCCGGAAGAGGCCAAGTGTTACGAGAGGTTGTTGGCGGCGACGTCGACTTTTGTCAGAGAATCTTTGGTGTTTTCATGGTAGGGTTTGAGGGGGAGCACTTTTGTAGCCACATAACATAATTGAGTAATAACAGATCAGATCTATTCCAAGAAAGATAATCATCTCTGCTGGCGTGTGATTCTGGAGATTGTGTTCGACTTGTTCGTGTTTATCGGTTTCTGTATGTTCTTTTGTCTTCGACCAGCGCTTGTGTTGACCAGTGTTCGACTTGTTCTTGTTCCGAGCTGTGGTCGAAACTCCCGTTGATCAGGTCGTCTTCGATCACGAGCTGATCTGTTCACTCGATTGTCGATAATAACATTGACTGTCAGAACAGAACAAAGCTGTTTCGACCACTGCAATGAGGAGACAAACACGTACGAATACGTTGTATTCGGTTGTCGGCTAAATCCAACGAGGATATTCTTCGGTAAGTCGAAAAAGAAGACACTACAATCATCCACCTCCTCTAATTGTCGTATCCGATCTTACACTTTTTATGCTATCCTATCCTGGACAGTAAAAACTTACCTTATCTTTAACGCAGGTCGATTAAGAGATCTCATCCATTAAACGAGGAGCTGGCTAAGATTGCCCTATCAGTTTCAGAATTCAGATGTGCTAGGACCTACGATTAGGGTTGTCAGTTTCAGTTAGCGGTCACCTTGGATTGCTGTAAAATGGTGAAAGAAATAAGCACAGGGAGACAAAGATGGAATTGGAGCACACAAATGAGTTGCTGTTAGATCCTATGATGAACATGGAATCATTCTTGGATGTGCGGGTGAATATTCCTCGATCTTCCTGTCTGTCACTCTCTGGAGAATGGAGACGAGACAGCCCAGTGTTGGACAGTCAGAGGCTGACTGGTATATTCTTGCAGGTGCTGAATGGGGTTGTTCGTCTGCAAAGGATTAATTTTTTTATCCTTCTTTCTTGCAGACCACCTGCATTGCTGAATTTTCCACACCATTAACCCTTTCCCCGCAATCTGAATCTGATTGATGTCCTAGTTCGATCTTGTTCATTTTGCCTTGTCTGTGTTCAAACTCAAAAGTCACCGGGCCCACGGAGACCGCGTGGCTTGGGCCGAAACAGAACCCACCAACTCTGCCTGAACCAGCAGACAGCCTAACCTCGCAACGAAGCCATTCATGAAACCCATGGGCATGGGCTTGGGCTTGGGCTGCCTGGGTTGGGTTCTCAGTCAAGATGCAGAGGTAGAGCTGAGCATCAACGGCTGATTCGGTGATTGCTCCCATCGTTTAGTCATAGTGCACCAATCCTGGTTCCCCTGTTGGTATTGGCCTCCTTCGTGCTTTCCTTCGATTCACATGCATGTTTCACGGATTGATGCAGCAAATTACTTTACTATTGCTGCTGCTACTACAAGTTGTAGTGGATCTAACATAGTTTAATGAGAAAATTATTTTCATAAAGTTACTCCATTTCCCTCCGTGCCATTAAAAAATATGGTTCATTCTATACCACCAAGTTTATTTCTTGTGCTCTTCCATGCCACTCCTGCCGTCCTTCTTCCTCCCCCCCCCCTTCCACATGCTCATGGGAGGGCGGCGCGGCGGCCCCATAGGGTGGTGGCCAGGGGTGTCGGTGCGGTGGCCCAGAGGGTGGCGACGCGGCCGCCAGGGTGTAGAGAACGACAAAGCTAGAGGAGGGCCGACGATGACATAGCTCGGCAAAGGGCGCCGGTGAGCTCGATGAAGGTGGCTGGATCTAGCAGAGGACACCAAAGGGAAGCTCAATCCTAGCCGGATCTGTGTGGATCTAAGTTGGTGAAGAGCTGATGGCGGCGACTGGCTAGTGCGACGTCGAGAGGGGCCAAATCTAGGCTGGCGCAAGAAGGTGGCCGGCAGCACTCGATCCGCCCCTCTTTCCTTGCTCGAGACGTCGCCGTCATCCTCATCCTGGACCACCGCCGCTGCTCGGACCTCTCCTTCTTGTCTGTCGTCCTAGCCTCTTCTTGGTCGTCGTCTTCCAGATCTGGATTGCGAGCCTCTTCTTGGAGACCACGTGGATACTAACGAGCTCTCGATGATGACTGGGCCACGAGGAAGGCCACCACTGAGGCACTCGTGTTGCTGGCCCTGGGCTCTAACAGCGGCACCCAGTAGAGGCCCCTGGGGAGCAAGTCGAGGAGTGCCTGCGTAGAGGCGAGAACCAACGGCTTTGTCTGCGCCCACCTTTGCACCATGACTGCTTGATTTGAATAAACGAGAAGAGGGGGGTGGCAAGATGATCATTTTTGCAACAAAAAAAACCTGACAGGTTTGAGGTTGTTAACGATGACATCTACTAACGGAGGTGATGGAAGTGGTATAGAAAGGATAAAAATTGAAACTCGGTGGTACAGAAGAAACCATATTTTTTTGTGGTAACGAGGAAAACGGGGTAACTTTTATTGGCATGGAAGAAATTTTCTCTAGTCTAATTGACCGAGAAAAAGGAATCATATTTTTTCAGCACGTTATGTAGAGAAATAAAGATACACACATGGTGCTAGGTTACTCGTGAGTAGTCATGGCACTCTGTTTTCCTAGGGAGCAAAATGACACTGTATTCCTATAGAGCAAGAAAAGGCATCGAGGTTCCTGTGGTAACGTTCGGACTGTCGGTGTCTCATTCGTCCTGTGGATTTCTCGTAGGGCATTTCTTGAAGGTATGCCCAAACTCCCTGCAAATAGAACACGTCTTTGTATGACGCCCAGCTTCTGCTTTGTTTATGTCATTCCTAATACGTTGTACCTGTCGTCGGCCAACCTTTCTCTTCAGCTTATCAATGTCTGCGGCCCAGATAAGTTGCTCCCAGGTCGAATGGCCAGTGAAATGAACAACCACGCTTAACCATACAACTCTGCACTCTAGGTTTGTATCACCTCCTCCTTGTTAAAATAATCAGAGAGGTACTAGCCGGGATGCTACGCCACCGTCGAACATGCTGCCATGATACGTGAGCAGGGCCTATGCAGAAGAAGAGACTTATTGCAAGTGCATACGCAACTAGTGTGTCGTAGTATGCACTCGTGGGTGATCCTATCGCATGGAAGTGATTTGTTATCTCCTTGTTGTGGCTGAGTTATTGCACTCAGCAGGCCCGCAAGCCGATCATGTATGACGCATACGTTAGGACGGCCCTCTACAACATAAATCCTCAAATTACTCAAGAACCACAACCAGCTGTCCATGTTCTCACTTTTAACAAATGCGAATGCCATAGGAAGAATTTGATTGTTCCCGTCCGGCGCTATTGTAGTCAGTATTTGGTCCTTATACTTTCCAGTCAGGAATATGTCATCCACCCACATGATTGGACGACAGTGCCAGAATGCATTGATGTGTGGACCAAAGGCGAACAGTGGTCGCTTCAGTACCCTCTTATTGCCCCACTTCTAATGCGTGAAATCTTGAATGTTGACATGAGTGTCGAGATTCCTGTCTTGTATAACTCGAAGTTGGCTGGGGAGGTTGTGGTAGGAGTACTTGAATGTACCGAATATTGATTCCAATGCCTTCTATTTTGCCTTCCATACCTTAGCATAGCTGATTGTGTACTGAAACCTTGCATCAATCGTCCGAATGATAGATTGTAGCTCAAAATCTAGATTATCCACGATCTCACAGTACATGATATTCGCGATGAAGCCTGATGACAGATTCCTGTTGGCACCTCCTTGCATTTGTACATAACTCCTTGCCTAACCTCACTCTTTCGTACTCCCACGGCACACGGAGCATTCGTTAACGACGTGGTTGTCGAACTGGAATGTGTTCCACTCGGATGGAACCGCCTGCTGTTCCACAACATTCTCGTCGTCGGATCCTTCATCTTCTGACAATGCCATTTAGTTCTAGTCTTCGGGATCCAACCTTTTGACTAGGGCTTCCAGCTTCTCACCCTCGTCAGCAAGCCCACTAGCTTGCCTGATTGAAAGAGCTCCTCCCACAGGGTCTTCATCAACATGATCAGCAACTCCCGGACCTTCAACCATTGTGTACGCTGCACTGTGGCTGGAGTCCCCAACTTATTCTTCGGCATCACCACCCCCTTCTTATTTAGCTGTCGATGCAGGAGTAGGCTTGGCATATGCCTTGACCAAAAGGACCAAATCCCACCGTTCCTCCCTCGCCCTGCGTACATATGACTACTATGACCTTATTCCCTTGAGCTGCACAAACTCCTAATATGTGCCATGTGGTGCTCAGTTGGCACAATAACTCAATCTCAGATCATAAATAGCATGGTTTAAATTGAATGTGTGGAACAGCCACCGCATCACAGCACCCCTTGTACGCTTCTCTGGCCTTGTTAGAGTCACGGTGAACGATTGAAAATAACACAAATCAATCCCATTGAGACCCTCAAGAATAGTCCCCTGACCATAGTAAATTTTAAAATTGGCGGCGTCTGACATATTTGGCGTACTGCACCATGAACAAGATTTTCATGATTAACCACATATCTAAAACTAAACTACTGATCTGAAAGGATTACTACACTACGTGTCGTACATCTAAAACTATGTAATCCATTTGGTTAAAAATATTACCTAAAAGGTGGACGACTGGATGGGCAGCGCTTCGCTAGCATCTCTCCTCCCCTCTACTACTCTCTGCTCCTCTTCATTCCCTCCCATCTTTCTCTTTTTGCTAAAAGTGAGTTATGCTAGAATTTTAGGGTCTTTTATAGGATATATTATGTCGCCATTTAGAATGACGATAGGGACTTGTGGGATCCCTGTCGCCATTTAAAATGGTGGTCTTCCAAAATGTTAATATTAAAAAATTTAGGGACTTGCGGATCTCTATCACCATTTGAAATGGTGACATAGTCCTATCATCATTTCAACTGGCGACAGGGACCTCTCTGTACTATTCAAATCATTTCCGCCATTCTACAGGCTACTATCGCCATTTAGAATGGCGATGAGCTCTTCCGCCATTTCAAATGGAGATAGTAGTCTAGTTTTGTAAAAAATTGATTATTTATTTATGTAAAAAAATTTTAAAATAATATTTTTTTTCATATTTGAGTTATATTTGTTATGCATTTGGTTTATTTAAGATCCGTTGTAACAAAATTATCATATAAATATTTTACTATAAATGGCGGGGTTTCATTCCCATGTTTGCCTTTCACCTCTCAACCAAGAAATTAAATTCAATACAAATTGTGACGTGTGTCACAACGAAGCTCAACCGGACAAGATGGCGAAGCCAAGGGCGGGGGTGTAGGTTGAGCATGGCAGCGGAGGCACGATGCTCGCTAGGTTGGAGCTCGACCAAGTGCAAAGGAGCCGAGGGCGTGTTGCAAGCTGAGACCGATGACAACCCGATGTGTTGAGTAATATGATATTTATGGAGATCTACTTCATGGTTTTTAGCTGATTACAGAAGTTTAACACATGACTTTATTTGTCTTGATCCGGTCGAACAATCGGATTAACGACCTAGTGTTTTACTTGGTGAGCCTTGGAATTTGTAAGTAGAATATCTCCATACGCATAATTTGGAGTCAGTTGAAGAAGATCTATTGTTTAGCATGACTATTTCTTTACTTGTTAACTATCAACGTGAAAACAAATAAAATAGCTGGTGCATTTGCATATATACGCAGACAATCTTTTAGGCTGAGCTGGGTTGCTTCTTTTGCTTTAATTTTACCCTAAGAGGCTTTGGTTAGTAAACTCCTCATTTGGGAAAGCAATCGACATCTTGAGTAAATCAGACATTATGTTTTTTTTTGAAAGGTGAAAACACGGTAGCACCAAATATTTTCTTGATCCAGGGGGCCCTTCTCGAGTACAAAAATCGTTCAACGGTTTGAGACAGCCTTGCAATTCAACCATCAAAACCCTGACAGCCAGACCCATGTTCCAAACACCACAACATGTCGACTGCTGAAAAGCTTTGCTTCTATTTTGTCTAGTGGAATAATTCTATCTATTAAGATGGTAACGACAGGGCACTGAGCTGGCGGCGTTTTACAGGGAAATCACTTTAGTTTGTTTTCACGATTTCAAAAATATGTGATATGATTCTTTTCTTAGTCCGTGGCAACGCACGGGAATTCAACTAGTTACTAGTAAAGCTACTGCATCCACGCCCCCACATAGTCACATACACAGCTATCCACTCCCTTATCTAGAAAACCACTACTACTTGGTGAGTTTTTTTTGTTGCTAAAATAGCATTGTTGATGTGCGAAAGAACAAATCTACTGCCCCCCCCCCACGCGTATCAAAGGCAAAAATAGCACCTTGTCCGTGCCCAGAGGACCGAATTTGTCGTGCGGGCGGCACATGGCCTCGTCCGGCCCCTAGAGGCATGAATTCCCCTCGTTTGGCCTAATCAACAAAGGAAGAGAGAGAGGGAGAGGATGAGAGAGAATTGGATGGAGGAAGTGCACAATAGGCAGGCAGTTAGCTATCTATCGCTCGCCCATTCTCCATTGCCACTGCCAATCCATCATGGAGTAATTCTATTTCGTCCTTGGTCTCTCTCTTCCCCAAACAAGACACTTCTCTCAAGTTGATTAAACATACTATAAATCCTCATCCGGCCCTAGGGGCAAAGAAATGTCTCGTCCAGCCCTAGGGGCGTGGAAATGTCTATCCGGCCCCTAGGGGTGCAGAAATACCTCGTCTGTCCATAGGGGCGTGGGTTCCCCTCCTCCAAAAAAGACAAAGAGTTGTAGGAATTTATAAATATATCAAATGAGCTTTAAAAATTATGAATTTTTTTGTGAAGTATCCTTACATAGTGTACTTGCTTGTCTATTTTTTTCCCAGAATTTTATCCTCTCTGCATTTTTCTCAAACATTCCTTTAAGGCTGCTATTTATATGCAAATGAAATAATCGAATTGAGAAAATTTCCAAAAATATGCTCAAAATACTTTCCACATTTATTCTTAGTATAATTATCATAATTTTCCATCTGTTTTGAAATTTTCTAACACCTGGAGGCCGGATTTGCTTATACTAACCCTTGGGCCCCCAGGGGTGCGGTAGCCCACCACTTTTTTTTTTAAAAAAATAAAACTAAAATATTGCTTTCAGCGTCCCCGGATTCTCGCTAAATTCTGAAAAATATTATTTGATATGATTTCGTCACATGTGACAATACCCACTCTACCGACAATGAAAGTTTGATCTGACCACAGGGGTGGGCTAGGCGTCCGACCACATGAAAAATATTTTACAGGATGAATTTTTTGGTACATGTGATAATATTTAATTATTATTATTTACCTTCATAAAGAAGATCAATACTGTATGGGAATGTTGCCATGAAGTCAGAGTACGATTTCGTCTACGTCCCGATCGATTTCTGGTGCCAATACTATTTTCCTTCGTGGTCTGAGTCATACTAATCGTACTACTACTTTTAATATCTAAGATTTTTAGTTTTTCCTCATTTGATCACTCGATTCTTGGACTTTTACTACCTACGTCCAAGTTTGAGGTAAAAGAAAAGAAGATGGGAAGATCGGGCCGTGGGGGCATAGAGAGAGTTTTTCGCTAAAATAGCATGATTGGTGTGCAAAATAAATCTAGCCCCTCCCTCGGCATAAAAAGGCAAAAATGGCACCGTAGAGCCCTATTTTGCGAGATGGACTGGAAGATTGAATGTTTTGCAATAGCTCATAGAACAAGGGTGAGTCCGCTCGAAACAAATACAATTAGTTAGTAATTAATTATAACAAATTAGTTATGGTTTATTATTTATAGCTATTTTAATTAAGACAACTAACTATGACTTCTTAATTAATCCTAGTTAATTATGACTAAATAATTAATAGTATGTAATGTAGCCTAATTAATTATGGTTAATAATTTAGGACAAATAAATTGTGACTAATTTATTACGAATTATTAACTACCACTACATAATTAGGATTAACTAAAATAGTCGTATTAAATGAACCCTAATTAATTAGGACTAATTAATCACGGGTGATTAATCACGACTATTTTAGTTAATACTAACTAATAAGGACTTTCTAATTAAGAAGAATAATTTATTAATACTATTTAATGAAGCCAAATTAATTATGATAAAATTATTGCGTTAATTAAATATGACTATTTTAGTTACAAATTTTAATTATGACTAACAATCTGCGTGTAATTATTTATGACTAACTAATTGTGAGTGAAAAATTATGACTAACTAACTACGACTAATTATGACTGGTTTAATGACAATAAATTCAATAAACCATAATTAATTTGGACTAATTAATTATGGTTGACTAATAAATTATGACTTCATTAAATACAACTAACTAATTTGAAATGTAAAATGTGACTAATTAATTAAGACTAGTTAATTATAACTATTCGGTACATGTGATAATACATTTCTAGAATGAAATTAGGTGATTTCATCCTAAAAATATTGTTTGATATGATTTCATCACATGTGATAATACGCCCTACCCGACAACGAAAGTTTGATATGGTCAGCAAGGGCTGGTCAGGCGGCTGACCACATGAAAAAAAATTGTTGAACGAAATTTTTTGTTCATGTGGTAATATTTAGTTTTTTTACCTTCGTAAAGAAGATAAAAACTATATTGGAATTGTGCAGTGAAGTCGGAGTTTGATTTCCTCTGCGTCCTTGTCGACTTTGGGTACCAATAATTTTACGGAGAACAAATGTGAATAGTAAAATGTGAAAAGTATTTTGAGCATGTTTTTGAAAATTTCCTCAAATCGGTTATTTCACTTGCATACAAAACATTAGCCTTAAAGGAATTTTTGAGAAAAATGCAGAACATGTAAAATTCCAAAAATGTTACACAAGCAGTTACACTATGTCAGAAGTCTTCTAAAAAATTTTCATAATGTTTGGAGCTCATTTTATATATTTAGAAATTCCTACAACTCTCAGTTTTTTTTTGGAGGAGGGTGAATCCACGTCCTGGGGGCCAGACGCTACCAGGGGGCTAGACGAGGGAAATCCGTGCCCCTGAGGGTTGGATTCGCTATGTGTCGTATCCTTGTGGCTCCGTGGTGCTATTTTTGCCTTTAATGCGCGAGGGAGGAGGGCTAGTTTTGCTATTGTGCACGCTAACAAGGCATTTTAGCCAAAAACTCATGGCTGCCTTGTATGCCCTTGGCCATGTGCAGCTTAATTGGCTGCCATGTATGCCTTTGGCCATGTGCAGCTTAATTAACATCTCTTTTCCTCTCACCAATGAGCAAACATCCCATCTCTTGTCAGTAATAGCTAGTATAGAACAACTAGTTATATACTGGGCGTGCATACTTAGCTTGCACATTGTGACAATTAATATTGGATACTTCATCTTTCTGATCACCAGGCCTGTCTGTAAGACATACTCCATATAAAAACTATGGGTATATTCTTCAAGAAACAAGCATACACGTGTATGTTATGTTTGGATGACATCTATTACATACTAAAAGTATGACAACTCTTTTAGAGTTGCTAAGAGAAAAAAAGACAAGAATACTAGAAATTTTCATAAAAAGGCAAAACATCTAGCTATTTATATGGTGGACCCGAGTTATAATATCTCAGATTAAAAGAAAGAGTCCATGTTAAGCACAATAAATTTTGGAATAAAATTAAATAAAAATTAGCAATTTGATTTCCATACAACTTCCAAAGTAACATACATAGATAACTAAAATTTAGAATAATAATTAAATGAAAATTAGAAAATTAAAAGAAAGAGATCATGTCAAGTACACTTAAATGAACTAAAATTGGGAATAAAAATAATAAAATTAGCAATTTGATTTCTATCCGAATTCCCAAGTAAATCTCTTAAAAACTAAATTTAGGAATAATAATTAAACTAAAATAGAATTTGGATTTTTTTAACACAAATTTTAGCTTAAAACCAAAAAGGAATCCACAGCAAGTATGAACCAAAAACATGCAAATTCAGAATAAAAATTAAACGATGATTAGAGATTTGATTTGTAAACGAATTTGAAACCTAAATTCAAAAAATATTTAATTTTATAAACCTATATTGATTATGCACTCCGAGGAAGTTCCCATGTTAACAAGAAAGATGTAGCCATCTATCTCGTGGACCCAACTTATAAGGGCTCTAATTTATTATATACTTAAAGTCGATGAACTATGAGAAAAAGAGATAAATAGCCTACAAATTCTCACAAGAAGAAAAATATCCGGTCCTTAGTTTGTTGGATCCTAATTATGATTGATACCCCATAACCACTGGATGCTATAGGAAAAATAAACACATGCTAGAAATTCTCAAAAAAAAAAAGAAAAGAAATATGGACATTAATTTGCTGGACCAACTTATGATTAAAAATCATAACCATTATATGTTATTAGGCAACTTATTTAAACTCAAAAGATAAGAGATAATGGATGTGTTTTAATATTAAAATGTAAGTAGGAAATTAAAGTAAAAATAGGGCTTAGCCTAAATAGATCACATGTGAACACAAAAAGGGAACCCCGACCCACGTATGTCTCACTCGGCCGTATTTCCGAGCATAGATAAGGAAGAGCTTTTGTAATAAAAAAACAAAAATAGAAACAAAGAAAAGTTTTTTTAAGAGGGTATAAGGCGTACGCACACCACACGCGTGTGTATCCCCTACACACACATGAAAATTTGGAAGTCATAAGGCGTCACTGAAAGATAGGTGCTCTCGTACTCGTGTGTACCCAAATTATTTAAGTGAGACCCAGGCGGGTGGGATTCCCCGACGTCTCCACCACTAAGCTATCTCTTGATTGTCAAGAAGAAAAGAATTTGTATAGGAAAAATGTTGCCTTTTTGCTTGATTTCCGACTACAATCAAAACACAAGTAGAGAAGACATCTAGGTGGAGTAGAAAACAAATGTATGGAGTATATCTACATTAGTATGATTGAAAATTAGTAATATTTATACATAGTTAACTTCACTATACTAATTTATAACGATGATGCCCACGTAAGGGCGCGAGCCACCTTGCTTGTTATTGCATTGAATTTTAGGCGTTTATAATTTTATTATTTTCTTTACGGGAAAAAAAAATCTCTACAGTGTACATTTACATTGACCACAAGTACTGTGGTACACTACACTGTAGTAGTGCAGATTCAGCGAGAAGATCGGCAGCAGCAAGACGACGAAACAAGCAGAGGAGGACAGCCACTACATTCCAGATCCAGAGATCCAGTGCGGCCGGCGGCCATGCCAGGAATGGCGCCTTCTTCCTCGTCTTCTCCAGCTAGTTTGTCTGTGGCATTGGTGTGCCTGCTCATCATGCTCGCCGGCGCCGATGACCCCTACCGCTTCTTCACCTGGACAGTGACCTATGTATGGTCCCACCAACCCGCTCGGCACCACCCAGCAGGTATGTGGATGCCTGGCTCCCGGCATTTGCTAAA
The DNA here is from genome assembly GCA_036346395.1 of Hsuehochloa calcarea. Classification (NCBI taxonomy): domain Eukaryota; kingdom Viridiplantae; phylum Streptophyta; class Magnoliopsida; order Poales; family Poaceae; genus Hsuehochloa; species Hsuehochloa calcarea. Next base: position 1,093,360 of record CM070606.1, read on the forward strand.
TCGAGTAATGTCCCACTGTCATTTTTGGGTGCTTCCTGCCCAAATCTGCCCCCCAATTAGTTGTGCTTACGCCCACAGTGTGAATAATATTCAGTATTTCTAGGACTTGGGATGCGCAAGTAGATTCTATGTCATTCCCCGGTATCCCTTCTTATTTTTAGGACTTGGGATCCGGCGTCTGCTTCCATTCGGATCAAAGTTTGCGAGAAACGATGTGAATGTGCATGATATCAGGAACGAAGTAGATGAATGTCGTAAAGAGAATCAAATTACAACGACAATACAGTCACGGCGAGAGATAAAGATTTGACGAAGCTGATCGTAAATTTCTTAAACATTATTTCAAAAAAATATAAGAAATTGTCGCCCTCTCACAACACTCTCGAACCATTTAAGATTATCGGATCCTTGTCATCTATAAGAATAACCTAACCTCTAATACTCTTGTGCATCTCTGTTTACTTTGGATAAGTTGATTTATAGTTTGTATTCTCCTCGAGTATATCTCTTGGCTTTATATAATATTCCCTAATTTTTTTTATAAAAAAATAGAAATCTTTGTAACACACTTTTTCAAGTAAACATTTTCCTCCTTGCAAATGCAAATGTAAATACAGCGTCTTACCTTTGGTTAAATTCGATTGATGTTGCTTGAAGGGCATCCTGATCAATGGCCAGTTCCCGGGCCCTCCCATCGACTGCGTCACCAACGACAACATCATTGTCAACGTCATCAACAACCTCGACGAGCCATTCCTCATCACATGGTACAAGCTCCTCCTCTTACTCCTCATGGCGGATAAGATTTTTTCTCTTTCTTGGCTCAGTATTGGCTCCGTTGTGTGTGCAGCGCAAATGCAGAGCAGGATCAACGGTAGCGAGAACTCATGGCGGGGCGGCGTCGCGGCACCAATCGCCCCATCTGCCGGCGGCAACTACACCTACAAGTTCGGACCAAGGATCGGATCGGCACCTTCACCTACTTCCCCTCCTCGCCATGCACCGCGGCCGGCGCGGCCGGCGCCCTCAACGTCTACGAGCGCCCCTTCATCCCCGTCCCCTACTCGCGGCCCGCGGAGACTTCACCCTCCTCGTCGGCGACTGGTACAGGGCCGGACACAAGCAGCTGCGGCAGACCCTGGACTCTAGAGCCTCCCTCCCGTTCCCTGACGGGCTTCTCATCAACGGTATGCAGTCTGCAACCTTCGTCAGCGACCAAGGTATATATATTCTTGTCGGTGTATTAGAACCGATCTTACGTAAAGATTATTTGATTCGGGGGGTCTCCTAGAGATGAAATCACGCAGAGTAGTTGACACGGGATGTTTAGACAGGTTCAGGCCTTCTCCGGAGAGAATAATAACCCTAATCCTGTGTGGTGTGGTATTCTTAATGATCGAGTAAGAAGCTAAGACTATTACAGAGAATAGAACTTGTCTCCTCTACTCGCCCTTGATGCCCTTATATAGTCGTGAAGGAGTAGCCGTTTTGCCCTGCGGAAAAGGCGCCTTAATTGAGCCAGTAATGGGCGCATGATGGCAGTAATTACCGGCGCATTGGCTTCTCCACGCCGTCTGGCAATTATCATTCAAAGATAATGGGGTATTTAAACACTATTACTACGCGGGATAGTAGTGCGTGCAGACCGTTCGGATTCTTTAATCAATTGGACCCACTTGCCTGTAGGTTTGATTATAAGGTGGTCGTGGTCTACCTGGTCGTAGGAGAACTTACGACCAGGTAGTAATCGTAAAAGGTCTTACGACTATGTAGTGATCGTAGAAAGACTTACGACCATGAAATGGTCGTAGAAAGACTTACGACTAGGAAGTAGTCGTAGTAAGACTTACGACTAGGCAGTAGTCGTAGTAAGACTTACGACTATGGGGGGTGATTGTAGAAAATCTTACAATCACTTGGTGGGCCTCTCCCTTATAAAAATAAGGGTACTTACGGAGACTATGTGACATCATATTTACCCATAATAAAATTATAGATAATAGATAAAATGAGGATTATTAGATCCTCGTCATCTAGCCCCCAAGCTTCAAGTGAAAGTAACTTACTTGGGGAAGGATTCACAAATGGACTTGCGACTATGAAAAATGTCGTAGAACCATAGTCGAAGGAAAAACTCTTCGACATTTGAGTATTACTTTGACCAGGAGTTTGCTTGGTCGAAAGGTTGCTTACAGTATCGAAAAGTCATAAAAACCTCTACAATTGTGTAGTGGTCGTAGTAAGGCGATCGAAGAAAAACCCTTCCGATCGATACTTCCTTCGACCGTAAAGACTTGGTCAAGAAAGTGATTTTGCTTGGAGGTGACAAAACTAACCTAACTTTCTGAGCAGACCGTGCTGGGAATTGCAAGCGAATTCCACAGATCTGTTGATAAAGCGGTTCGGCGATTGCAATCGTGAAGATTGCTTACGACTATTAGAAAGTCGTAAAAACCCTACGACCGTCCGGTGGTCGTAGTAGAAATCGGAGAAAAACCCTTCCGATTGATACTTCCTTCGACCGGAAAGACTTTGGTCAAGAAAGTAATTTTGCTTGGGGTGACAATACGCACCTAATTTTTCTCGAGCGGACCATCTGGGAATTGCAACCGCTCTCACGGACTTGTCCGATGAAGCGGTTCCGGCGGTACAACCAACTCCCATAGACCTATAGCCGAGACGGTTTCGGCGGCGGAGATCATCTTGATTATAAAACTTACCAGAGGTAGACTTGGGTTTTACCTTTTCCTTGAATCACTCCATTGTTCTTGAGCTCTTGCTTTCTCTGTCCTCGACTAGGTTTCATCTTCTCACGCCAACCCAATCAAAAGACTTCTTGCTTACGGCGAAATGGCCAAGAGAGTTTACGAATGGGAAGAATCGGAGATGGATGCGGCTAAGATCAAGATCTTGGTTGATGCTGGAAGATTCGAGAAGGCTCGTAAAGTGGATTCCGCTATCGGGCGAAGACTGCCATCGGGGAAAATGGGCAAATCCGTCTTCCAAGCGTATTGTGAGTGCGGCCTTCGATTACTGCCCATCCCTTTCTTCTGAGAGCACTCGAACACTTTGGGGTGGAACCGTGAACTTAGGTCCCAATTCCATTACCATGTTGAGTGTGTTCGTGTATCTGTCGAGGCGTGCACAGGGATTCCGGTGGATCTCGAGTGTTCCAATATTATTATGGGATGGCTCGACAAACCGGAATCGCTGGAAGCTGTGGTCTGAAACTCCACGACTCGAAGTCGAAGGAGTATATTCAGAGTTTCACCCGGTCTTCGTGGCCGGGCTGGAGAAAGAGGTGGTTCTCTTGGAAGGTCACCTCAAGACGACCTTTCTTTGCGGGAAGGTCGCTGAAAAGAAATCTTCATGGGATTCGACCCCTGAAGATATCTGCCGGATTAGCCCTTATATTCAAGCCATTAAGGATTTGAAGGAAGAAGGGCTGACCGGATGGCATGTGGTGAAGGATTTCATCACACGCCGAATTAGTCCTCTGAAGAAGCGAGCATCTCCTATGTGGAGATACTCGGAAGAGAGACAACCGAGAGACTATGAGGAGGGTAAGTAATTTGTCGACTTAGCTCTCGGTTTGATCTTTCTCAACCTTGTCTAATATTCTTATCTGCTTGCACGGATCTTTCCAGATCGAGGTTGACTCTAGAGTCGAACTCATCTGCGAGAAGTCTCCGCCACTCCGAGGGGCGGTTCCTCAAGTCATTGCGGCTTTGTCCGCAGATGAAAGGATAGAGAGCCTAAAGGTAATCAAAAAGTTGATTCTTTCTTTAGGACTTTATAGTCGTAGAAGATACTTACGACTAAAGGTGATCGTAGAATATCTTACGATCAGGAAAGAGTCGTAGAAAAACTTACGACTTGGCACTTGTCGTAGAAAAACTTACGACTAATTAGTCATTCTTCTTTTTCTGTTTTGCTTTACAGAAAGTAGGCATGGAAAATCGTCAGGACGTAGAAAAAGTAGGCTCGGGTTCTTTTATTTGCTCAAGAAACCTTTTCAATTATCATAATACAAATTCCTTATGACTTAGCATTTTAAACAAATTGTATTTTATTAAAGAGAGTAAGTGCAATATTAAATAACAGTAGAGGTTCCCTCCATCGAAAACTCTAGAAATGCTTAATTTGATTGGAGTTACCTCTACTCATTAACAACACTGGATACGACGATCTAGGAAAAATCAAATCTCAGGCTAGATGAGCCGACCTAGTTTCATACCACCCACAAAGGTTTTTGAAAAAGAACTAACTTTAGTAAAGTTCTCATGTCCGCCTTTGACTGTAGGCACGGCTGTTTAAACAGTTTAGACTCTGCAGAGGTTGTATACTTTGCCCACAAGAGATAATCGTCTTGATATGTACCCATATTTTCGTATACATGTGAATCAAGGGGAGATCACCACAAGGCCTTTACAATGCATCCTTCAGTATTAGTTGCACTCGCTAATGTTTCGTCTACGAAGGGTTATGCACGTATAGACCCGTTAACCCTTACTCAGACCCCCTCTTGTGCATCATAACGACTTACATCGTGCACCCCGACTCCCTTCTCTCTGAAGGCTTCCCGGCGTCGCGGGTTATCTACCTGATGCAACTCGTACTGATCGGACAAATTATTTAGCCAGGTTGTACTTTACAGACTTGTGGTTGCACTTGTTTTACAATGGGAGGTCATCACATGATTAAATCCTTAAAGTTATCTGGGCGGTTCATTCCGCATACCAACCACATATTAACATTTCTTGGGCTACATTAGCATCCACCATAATATCATCCATCCTACCTTCCGCCCAGAAGGTAAAAGCAGTTTAGGGTTTTGAGGAGCAAAAATACATTAACTCAGTCAACCCAGTTATTTACCCATAATGACTGTCCAAAACCATTTTCATGTGTTAAAAGATGATGATTAGGACATTTAATACCCAAGTACTTAAGCAAGACTAGCATATCGCTGAAGTACAACCTGTACTAGTAATTACCCTATAGTTACTAGGGTGACAAGGAATAATGGGTTCAATTATCAATGGATGGCATATTAATTAAGTAATCATCAAATGGGTATTTAACTACCTTAAGCTTTAACATACATTTGATTAAAGAATCAAAACATGCAATTTTGGTAATTTAAATAAATATAATTTGCATAAAATGTAGGCTCAAAATGATCAAAGTATTGACTCGTCTTGGTTAAAGGCAAGAGGATCTTGGTATTCTTGTTCTTGATCAAGTTGGTGATCTTCCGCGCCTTCGAATCCTAATCGGACAAATATACCGGAAAAGGTACAACAGGTAGAGAGAACAAATAAATGCAAAACTCATAACAAATGAACTCCAAAATGAACAAGACTAGTCCCATTAGCAATATCTTGAATTTAGAAAATTTTAGAAACAAGTTTCATAGTTTTTGGAGTTATAATGAAAAAGATATGAATTTTTAAAGCTTTTCAATTGAATTTTTAATTGAAAAAAAATCAGAAAAAGCCAAAAAATCCACGTGCTGACACATAGGGCTCGGTCCACCGCACAGTGCGTGGACCGGGTCCATACGCACGGGTGCGTGGGTCCACGGCGCATTGCGTGTGGGGCCCACTTATCAGCCTCACACGACATTGTGCTCGGCGGCCCACCTGTCAGTACGACGCGGGGGAGGGGGGGTAGAAAACGACGGCATCGCGCAACGCCTCGTTTCCTCCACGCCCGGAGAACGAGAGGGGGAGGGAGACGAAGAGGTGGGGGAGGAGGGGAGAGGTGCACAGCGGCGGTGGGAGCGGGGAGGAGGGAGAGGGGAGGGTGCAGCGGCGATCAAAGCTCGGGAGGAGGAGGCGAATCGTCGGCGACGTCGGAGACGAAGGCGGCGGCGGCGGCAACGGAGAAGAGGGAGGAGGCGAAGGGGTGGAGGAGGAAGAAGGGAGGCCGCGCTCGGCTTAAATAGCCGAGGGGAGGAGGAAGGGGGGGGCCGGGCGCAAGGTGGGAGGAGGTGAAGGGGGAAGGGGGCCGGAGGTGGCGGGAGGCGGGCGAGGAGAGAAGGGGGCCCAGGCGCGGCGCGGCGGGGTGGAGTCGTGGCACGAGGCATGGGAGAAGAGTGCACAACAGAGGGGGCGGTCGGTCGGGCGGCGCGGGTTGGCAGCCCCAGGCGCGGCGGCGCTGGGAGTGGAGCAGAGAGGGGATGGAGGAGGGAGCGGACCACGGCCGGGGTGGAACAGGGCTGGGACGACCCAACGAGGTAAGGTTGAAATTATAGATATTAACAAATTTTGCAAATTTGCTTTTGAAATTGATTTGGAATTTGATTTGCAAATTTGAAATGTTACAGCCTACCTCATCTTACTCAAAACCAACTTTGCTGGCCTACTGTTAGCCTGGCTTGAGACTTGAGAGAGATACAGAAATTGAAGTCGCTAACCGGAACGACCAGCCTCCGACCGTACCAGATAATATCGTTAATTAGTGACCACATCGCCATGATGCTAGCTAATTATTAGTGGTCGCAATGTTGTTGGCTAAGATAGACATTTTAAAAACTTGACAAATTAATTAACACACTATACTACAAAAAAAAAACTAATACTAAATGTTTTATTACAGACGGTTGAACAAAACCGTCTATAGTAAATACAATTACATACGGTTTTTGTTTAACGACCGTCTGTGTTACTAGCTACGCTAAAAACCGTTTGTGAAGAGGTAATATCACATACGGTTCATATTGAAAACCGTATGTGAAGTATTACAGACGATTTTAAACAATAACCGTTTGTAATATTTAGTAATATTACAGACGGTTTGTTCTCAAAACCATCTATGGTATTAAAAACAGATACCATATCACCTCACGATCCAACCCCTCCTTTGCTCCGCCCATCCTATTCACCTACTGGAACGGGGAGCAGCATGCGCTAACGGGGGTGTGCTACATCCCACGACTGCGCATCAATATAGTGAGTCTCGGGCAGCTCGACGAGAGCAGCTACCAGACGCTCATCTAGGATGGCGTGCTCACAATCCACAACCGGCAGCGTCGCATACTTGCTCGGGTAAAGCACACTCACAACCGGATCTATGTGCTCACCCTCAGCATTGCACAGCCGGTCTGCCTGTCCGCGCGGCGCAACGACAATGTGTGGCAACGCGTATTGGGTGCGGGATGGATCACTGGCTGTGGCAATCTGCCCCAAGAACTGTTATTAAGTCATCAACTAATCGTAGATTAATTGATAGATCGGTGCAAAACTGCCAACTGAAGCCAGCGCCTCGACTAAGAGAGCTAGTCACCTGACTTGCCGACTAATCAGCGCGACTTGAGAGAGATGCAGAAATTGAAGTCACTAACCCCGGCAGATCGAGCCTTTCGACCACCGCCAGGAGCCCAGGACGTGGCGCGAGGGACCGGTCGCCGCCGAGCTATGCAGCTAGCTACGGTCTCATCCTGCTCTTCTCCTCCTCCTCCTGCTCCAATCGCGCATCCTCCTCCTTGGCCCTCGCGTGTCGCAGAGAAGCTGCAAATCCCCTGCTCGTTGCCCCAGCTTGTCACCAGCCCGTCTGCTCGTCGCCACTCGACGCCAGTTAGTGAGTTCGCTCCTCTCCTTCCTCTCCTGCTCTAATGCGATTGGTTTTTCTAGATCTAGTTATCTACATTGCGAATTTGATGGCTTGATGCTCTGCTCTCCTGTCCTTCCTCTCCTGCCAGTGCTCTGTTTTTCTATGTGCTTTTGCCCTCCTCTGCTTTAAGCCTGCTCTGCTCTAGCGTCTGATTTAGTGCAGTGTGTAGGTACTGTGTACTACATTGTGTAGTAGTAGTCAGGGGCGGAGTTGGACCTCGGGCCTCCGTGACAATAGCCTGAGGTCTAACGTAAAATTACCACGTGAAGCCAAAAGTTCACAGGTTAGCTTTGGGTCAAAGCTGGCTGGGCCGGCTTGAGACCTGACCCAGCGCTAGCTACGCCCGTGGTAGTAGTAGACGACTACTAATAGTAGCAGTAGAAGCAGCATAGTAGCAGTAGCAGCATCATCATCCAGCATGGTAGCAGTAACAGGCTAGCGACATGATAGTAGCAGTAGTAGCATGATTCATCTGATGGGTACCCATGGTATATCACAATTTCACATCTCCATTTGACCATCTACAGGTATCATGGTAGACATTGACCAACAAGTGGCTACAGCTGCAGCAACTGGCGCTGAGCTATATGGTCCATCCAAGGATCCTAGGCGGAGGGCTAAGTCCAAAGACCCGATATGGAAATATAGATTCTGGCTAGATTTAGAGAGAAATGATATCCTCCGATGTACGCTCTACGATAAGAGAGTCCATGTCGGAGTGGGAAGATTGAAGCGGCACCTTGCTGGGGGTCACAATGATGTGGAGAAATGTCCCAAGGCAACATCATAAATCAGGAAAGAGATGTAGGACTACTTGAAGAAGAATTCAAGGAAGTTCATAGCCATGGTGCTAGATGAGGAGGACAAAGCTAAAGATGGAGGAGGTGATGGTGCTGAAGAAGAGGTCCAATGAAGTTTTGGGATAACTGCAAAAAGGAAGCAATCGGTGGCTTCTTTTAGCGTGGCTGGGCATCCACAGTATACCAAATCAGTTGTTGATATACTTGAAAGACACCGAAGAGATTGTTTCGATAGGCATAGCTCGAGAACTACTCAACCTACGCTTGAGCACCACACAAAAAGGACAAAGGAACAACAACAAATTATCGATTATTATGTAGTTGGCTTCTTCTACGATGATGGTATATCATTCAATGCTATCAATTCAAGAAGCTGGGAGATTCTATTGGAGTCCATACGGCAATATGGTTCTCGGTATAGATCGTCAGTTACCATGATGTAAGGAAGCAATGTCAATATGGTCCTCGGTATAGATCGCCAGTTACCGTGATGTAAGGAAGCTATTGCTTGGAAGGACAAAGAATAAGACGGATGCCTTAAGGGAGAAGCATGAGTTGGCATGGCAAGAATATGATTGCTCACTCATGTCCAATGGGTGGACCGACATGAGTGGACATCATTTGATCAACCCTAACCCCTAACCTCGCCCGAGCGCCGTCGGTTCGTCGGGCAGCGTGGGAACACGAATCACAACTCAAATCGGATGGATCAAAATTCAAGAAGCAATTTCCAAAATTATCTTCATGACCATAAACAATTCAACGAGAAGAGACATACTAGCTGACCACGACGAGTCAGTCTTTTACAAAACAACAATTCAACGAGAAGAGACATGCTAGCTGACCACGAGGAGTCAGTCTTTCACAAACACATACAAATTGACCATGATGACCTGCTCTTTTCCTGCATAAACTGGCAATTTGAAAACGAAATACTTAGTGCGTCAGGTCCACAGGACGCCAACAGCAGGAGGCTCAAGTTAATGGATGGATCACTGCGTCCTCACTGGGTTCAGCAGCAGGCTCGACAATCTGCCCGATCCTATTCCTAGAAAGATCTGAAAGTATACAATGCATACAACTTTTATGTCGCTAATTGAAATCATGCCTGAGTCTTGAGTGAATATTCAGAAAACACAAGGAAGGGTGTACCTGGAGTGTAGAAGCTCATGTAGGGAACGATGGCGCGGGAGGGCCCAGACACGGCTACCTTGCTGACCCGGCCTGAGTTGAGCTCGATTTTGAACACACCAGCAGCAGTGCCCAAGAAAATGATGTCGGTGCCCTCCGCGGTGCCAATCACCTCAAGCGAGGCCGCGGGGACACCAACGGGGAGCATCGTCTCGAGGTCAACGACCCTGCGTTGTGTCCAACCCGCATCACCGTCGGCACCCGCCGCCTGCCACGACCACAGGTGGAGGCTGTAGTCCTCATCCACTCCGGCTAATCCCAGCCCACCGTCCTCCACCGTCATGACTCCATCGAGCTCGAGCGGCAGCTCGATCACCGATAGCTCATGCCTTCCCATGTCGTACCCCAGAATACTCATGCCGTACTCACACATGAAGTAGAGTGTGCCTCCGGTGAGGAGACTTGGCACCATCTCGACGTTGGAATCAACCACAACAGAGGTCGGCGCGCACCACTCACCGGTCTCCGACGAGTACACGCTGGCCCACGTGACATCGTCCTCGTCGTCGGTGCCCACGAAGACCACGAGGAAGGGGCCGCCGTGGCAGTTGAGGTGGTCACAGCCGCGCACGGCGCAGAGCACTGCCCCGGCGCAATAGAAGTGCGGGTGCGCCGGCGGGGGCAGGCGCGGTTGGTCGCCGGTGATGGGGTCCCAGACGATGAGATTCGTGGGCCCGAAGGAGCGGATGAGGACGCGGCCGTGGCGGCAGTCGAGCGCCCACCAACTGCGGCAGTCGAACGCCGACGGGGATTGGGAGAAGGGGGAGGCGGCGGTGGTGGGGACGAAGCGGTCGATGTCGGGAACAGGCTCATTGCGTAGGAAGCCCAACAATGGAGGCGTTCGGTGGAACGCGCGGAAGCGGCGGAGGAAGGCGGGGTTGGTGAAGAGGCGGCGCCAGGGTTTGCACACGACAGAGGCGCGGACGAGGCACTCGGGATCATCCGGCGGGAGGAGAAGGAGGATCTCGTCCATGGCGTCGTCCATCAACGCTGGCGTCGGGCGTTTCGGCGCCATGGTTGCTGCTCGTGCCCGATGTTGGGTGCACTGCAGGAGATCGATGTTGGGTGCACTGCAGGAGAAGGAACGAAATGTGTAGCGATTGCTGCCTTTTATCAAGCTCAACTGTCGCCAAAACAGGGTAACAATAAAGACGATTTCATATCCATTTGTTTTGCTGCTAAAATAATTGTGCTGCCAAAATAATGGCAACAAACTTAACAAGCAAGCTGGCTGTTGCCAAAATAAAGTAGCATTAATCTATTATTCGCTAAATCGTCTTACGCCGAACAGCTACGCGTAACGCACGTAAAATACTTTGCGTGTTACGCGGGGCCGTTTGGCAAGTGCGTATAGCGCTTTCACACTCTCTCAATCACTTTCCCTACTATCCCTCCTCGACTCCTCGTCCCAACCCCGCGTACGCGCGTACGATACTTTGCGTGTTACGCGGGGCCATTTGCCAAGTGCGCATAGCACTTCCACACTCTCTCTCTCTCTCACTTTCACCACTATCCCTCCTCGACTCCTCGTCCCAGCCTCGCGTAACGCACATACAATACTTTGCGTATTACGCGGAACCGTTTGGCAAGTGCGCATAGCACTTCCACTCTATCTCTATCACTTTCCCAACTATCCCTCATCGACTCCTCTTTCCAGCCCCACGTAACGCACGTATGATACTTTGCGTGTTACGCGGAGCCGTTTGGCAAGTGCGCATAGCACTTCCACACTCTCTCTATCACTTTCCCCACTATCCCTCCTCGACTCCTCTTTCCAGCCCCACGTAACGCACGTACGATACTTTGCGTGTTACACGAGACCGTTTGACAAGTACACATAATACTTCCACACTCTCTCTATCCCTTTCCCCACTGTCCCTCCTCAACTCCTTGTTCTAGCCCACGTAACGCACGCACGATACTTTAGATGTTATGCGAGGCCGTTTAGCAAACACGCATAGCACTTTCACCCTCCCTCTCTCCCTCGTCTGGCCCACTCACACTCACACCTACTCCCTTAGATCTGCTTCTTATACTTCAGCCAAGTGGGCCGCGCGGCGGACTTGGGCAAGATGCTCGGTGGGCCGTGAGGGAGACTAGCTAACGCGCACCGAACTACGCCCTTGTCGTACCCTAATATATTTGGTTTGCTGTAACATTTTGGTAGGATTCTTCTCTCTTTAATTAATCAATTCCTTAACAATCACGACACTCATATCTTGCTTAGACTATCTACATTTTTGGACCATTGTATGCACAAAACTAATTAGGGAGGGCCGTAGGAGTAAAACGGTTTTGTATGGGATTTGATATTCCACTTACATATACTCGTTGGTCTCGAGTGCATACAGGCTTACCGCTTGAACATTTACAATACAGGTGCTTAGCAATAAAAAATTGATTTTTCTTATCACATAAGATAGATAAGATACTTATTTTGCGGTACTAATACTTAATTAGACACCAATGCTTAGCAGATGTTTATGTGTACAGCTATATCTAATTAGTACATAATATATCATCTAAGTACCTACGAAAGAGATGTTGATGTCGAAGAAAATGACTTTTATATGGATACCATAAGACGTGGATGTATTGTCTCTCTCTAGTCTTTAAGCACTGAAGTATCTTTGCATTGTACGTGCCGTTACAGGGAAGTGAATATTCACAAAAGCGCAAGTAATTATTAAGGGAAGCTGTACCTGGAGTGTAGAAGCTCACGTAGGGAACGATGGCGTAGAAGCCCCCCGCTCTCGCCCATCTTCCTGACGCGGCCTGACTTAAGCTCGATTGCCAAGACGCCGACCAAGTCTATGCTCACGATTCACGAAGACGGTGTCGGAGCCCTCCGCGATGCCAGTCACACGAGGCCAGTAGTGCCTGAGGCCGCCGCCAATGCATGGGTGCAGCGTGTCGAGGTCGATCCGTCGATGACCCCGCGCTGCGCCCATCGTCCCGCAGCTCCGTCGGGTCCCGCCTGCCACGGCCACAGGCTGATGCTGTGGCCATCTCGGCCGGCGGGTCCATCATCGACAGTTGATGCCTGCCCCTCCGACGAGGAGTCTGGGCACCATGTGTTGTCGGCGGAGGAGTCGGAAGACTCGGAACGGAGCTGGACGGAGGCCGGCGCGCCCCACGCTCCGGTCTCCGACGAGTACACGCACGCGCATGTGGTCTCCATGTCGTCGCCGCCCACGGCGACCACGAGGAAGGCGTCGCCGTGGCAGTCGAGGTGGTTGCAGTCGTCGCCAGCGGCGCAGAGCGCCGATCCGGCGCGGTAGTCGAACACCGGCAGCGGTACCGGTGGTGGGGACGAAGCGGGGGACTGGGCCGGCGTCGTAGAGGTTGTGGTGGAAGCCCAGCAACGGAGGTGTTCGATGGAATGCGCGGTAACGGCGGAGGAAGCCGGGGTCGGTGACGACGCGGCGCCATGCCTTGCAGACGAGGCACGCTCGCTCGTCCGGCGGTAGGCGGAGGAGGATCTCGGCGACGAGGTGGTTCATCGGTGCCGGCGAGTGTTTGCGGCGGAGGCGGCGTGGAGCAAGGGTTTCGGTGCGTTGGTTTTATATTGAAGCCGATGGTGGACGAAATTTGGAAACTTCATGCGATTTGGTATTCATTTCATTTGCTGGCACAACAGTTTTGGTAAGAGTTGATCTGGAATTTATTTGCCAAATTTTGGTAAAATTATAGGGAATTGCTATGACTTTCGACGGTTTTTTTGGTGAGAAAACAATCATTTTTCTGTCCTTTAGATATGCTTTAGGATTCGTGTTGTGTATGCCCTCATCAGGTGGGTTCGCATGGGCTTCACTAAATAAGAGAGGCATTGGATTTTGAGAGGCGAGAGTCTGACCTTGATTTTACATGGTACAAAGCTTACATTTGTTCTTTTGTTTTCTTAATTGTGATTTGTCTTGATGTATGCTAATCAAGTTGGATAACCTATAACGGGTTTATCATATTATCATATTTTGTTATAGAATTTCACTTTTTATCTGTCTTTGCCTTTGTTTTTGCGTAGCCACTCAAAGTATATGTTATATTGTGAATCATGTGATGATAATAAGAGTTTCGAGAATAATTACAGTAACTAAGAAAAAATACATAAATAATTTACTGTAATTTATGTATAATAAAATAGTAAAATGAACATTAATAACATATTATATTTTAGAGACAAATACATCCACGTTTACCAAATATATGTTGTATTTTGAATCGAAATATGGTTTGTTGTTTGTTTTGATTGTACTGTATAGAATTTGACTGTTTTGAGCTGAGACAATTATTATACAGACAGACCCAAAATTATATATGATCCATTTTGTATCCAAGCTTTGTTTCACCCCAATTAAAACTAGCCGATCCGCGAGTGCCCTATTCCATAACCAAATGAGGTTTTGGACGTTCTTCCATGTTTGACCAGAGGTAGCACATATAATGCCAGTAGAAGGGGCTTCCAGCTGCGCAATTGCGCAGAGCTAGCTTATTTCCTTTGTGACAAATACTCTACTTAGGAACTGAATTTATGATCAAAACACTCCGATGAATAAAGCCAAACAAGAAAATGTAGTAGCTCGTACATGTTGGCAATGTGAAAGATAGATATAGCCTATAGCCTATGCGTACGGTCGAGGTTGTTATAATTATAATTCTGAAATGGATCGAAGACACTTCGGTAGGATCACATTTTAGGATCGAATCGTAGAATATTCTACCTGATTCTACTAAAAATATTTCCTTTCAATGTGTCATGCATTTCAAGAGTAATATGAGTGCTAATTTGGTCGGTTGACATCTAATTTCATTGATAAATGTCTAAATCGTAGTTTAGATTCCATATCATTTACAACTACAACTAAAATATTGATTTTAACAATCTTGCAATTACATGAATATTTTACATAAAAAGTAAAATAATTTTTATTATTCCAAACCTCCAAATCTTAATGTCTAACCTACTAATTACTTAGTACTTATTATATAACTTGAATTGAGAGATAGGACAGAATCAAACACCTAAATCTTTTATAATTTGAGGTTATGCGTGATTCTGCTGATTCTACCACAATTCTACCGTGATTCTACCCGATTCTACGACTAGGAATGTGATTCTACCACGATTTTACTAAGTGCGACTTTAGGTGATGATGAGGACATGACCCCCATGGATACAACCATATTTGTTATGCTTGCTATTCCAATTACAAGAGCTCATACACTTCAACTTATTTATCAGGTAAATTCGTTTCTAGGGCTGAGTGTATTATTTGAGAACTCTATGATGCTGCCTAACGGAGATGATTTACTTGTACTTAGAAATCTAGGACTACGACCAGTTCAAGAAGGTCTACGACCAGTTCCACAGGGTCGACGACCACTTCAAGAAGGCCTACGACCAGTTTACCAGTATTCGGCGAGCACAGTACTCGTTGGACACAATCTACAACCAAAAATAGCATGGACTCCTCAAGACCACCCCAGAACCAGTCCTACGACCAGGTCTTCGACCAGAGATACGTGTTATGAATAGTAAATAAGATGCCATGTCACTGTTTTGGACTTAATAGGGCCTTGCAAGCGTGTCGAGATCGGAGCCCAGGTTGTATACGCCTCTTCCCACGGCCGCACAACCCTAGGTTGACTTCCTCACGTCCCTCTATATATATATAGTAGCCGTTATAGTTTGAGGTGGGTTTTTCTTTGAGATTATTCTGCTTAGCAATCTCGCCGCACGTTCGGTTGAGGAACCCCACATTGTGAGCTTCAACTACATTCGCAATACAATATCAGATTGCATCCAATAAGATTTTCTCTCTAGACATAGCCTCCACGATAAAAAATGGATGAATGCATCGTCGCCGCCGGTGCGCATGTACCGCGCTGGCATCGCCATGGTCACGAAGACATCCACCGTCACGTTCCAGGTGCACAGTGCTGCAGTCGGCCTCGTCATCGCGGAGCCGCATGCTTCGCCCGCGCGCAGCTCCAACGTGTCCTCCTGCACCCGACGCGCCGCTGCACCATCGAGCTTGTCGTGGGAATGCGGCTTCGCCGATCCATCGCTATGCGCGGCACAACCCCGCTCTGATACCAATTGTTGGCCCAGCTCGGCACAATCATCGACCTACTGATGAAACACTAACCAACAGCTATCAATTGATTAACAAAACCAATAGACAATACTGCTACAGAAGATCAAAGCTATCCCAAATAATTAGGATCACAATCAACAATTCAATTTATTACCAGCAAGACATCCTACTATCCTATTACATAAATTCTCAATTGTCGGATCGATTGCAACCTTATTGCTACCGCTACTGATCTAGAGAAGCAACTACGAATCAAACATTGATAAATGAAACATATGAATAACAATCGATTGCAATTTCTACAACACGAAAACTCAATTTACATATTAACACAAACTCAGCTATCGGTTTAACACAGACTTTCGAACATGGATTTTCCTATTGCAAGCCAAACAACTATTGACCTAATGTAATAATTCACAATTGCAAGATCAACATATACATGTTTCCTTCAATTGTCAGATTAACACACAAGATTCAAATTGACGAATTACCCTAATCACTGTCATACTGATGATTAATGATCACGTACAACAACCACAACAATTCATTGCCAAAGGATTCCAATTGCCGAATTGCACACATAATTCTCAACATGTCAGAACACAGGTGATTCAATATATACATGATCTCTACAAATATCAGATCACACCAATCACTACTAATCAAAATACTGAACTGGTGCGGCAGGAATTGCAGGTATCACTGCTGCTGTCAAACTGCTGGCTGCACTTGGAGGGCTCGACCACAGAGGTAGAAAGGAGTTGGGATGGAGCACAGAGAGGGGGAAGGGGGTGTGCGGGCCGGTCTGACCAGGGAGCAGGGGCGCACGGGGGCTGCTGGGCGGCGGCAGCTGAAGGCGAGTTATGGCCGGAGGGGCACCCGGGGTAGACCGAAATGGGATGCTGGAGAGGCGAGGGGGGTCGGGGGTGGTGGCGCCGGGGCTGGGGCGGCACAGGATAGGGGACGGTGGTAGCCGGGCGATCGGGCTTGGTGGCCGACAGCGGTGATGACGACGACTGGAAGGGAGGGAAGAGCCAGGGGAGGGAAAGCGCGGGAGTACAGGGGGACGCTGGGATCCTTACCGTGCTATCGGTGAAGGTGGAGAAGCACCGTAGGTGGCCGTCGATGGAAGCCGAGGCGGCACAGGGAGGGAGCACGGGTGCTGCGGCCGGTGGTTGGGGAGGCACAGGTGCGCCGAGGAGGAGCTCCAGGAGCCGGTGGCTGGGTCGAGGCAGCAATGGGGCGGGCGACGGTAGAAGTGGGGGCCTTTGACCGGAGGGGAGAAGGAAGCCAAGATCGGCTCTGAGGGACTTACTCGAGGGGGGGGGGGGCGACGGAGGAGACGGGGGAGAGGCAGAGGGCGCTAGGCTATAAATTGCCGGTGGAGATGGCGTCGGTGGAGGCATGGGCAACGGCGTGGGCAGCCATGACTGCAAGGACGATGGGACGCTGGTGTTGACGGGGGCGGACGATGGACCGGACGGCGCATGGCTTGGACCGGGGGGTGTCGTGTAGCGAGGACGAAGGGCGACGTCAAAGGCGGCAGGCGGCAGGTGGTGGAGGCGACGTGCGGTGGGGGTGGAGCGGCAGAGGTGGGGACGGAGGAGCAGTGGAGCAGGAGGGGGAGATGGTGCCGGGTCGGGCGAAGGAGGGCCGAGCGGAGGCGACTAAGGGGAGAAGGGGTGCGGAGAGGAGAAGCCGAGCGGAGGCGACGAAGGGGCCGGGCGAGAGGCGGATCGGGGTGGGGAAGAAGGAGTGGAGGCGAGGGGGTGATGCGGCCGAGGTTGAGCGAGGAAGGAGAGATGGGCGAGCGAGTCGGGCCGCGGGGGAGGAAAGCGGCTGGGCCGGGCGAAAAGAAAAGAAGGCGCGAGCAGACCGGGCCGGAGGCGAAACAGGAGTGGGGATAAAAGAAGGAAAGGAAGTGGTTGGGCCGGGCCGGGCCGAGCCAAAGAAATGTGGGAAAACGCATAGGGGATGGGCCGGGAGAATGGGGAGGTTTAGGAAAATAGGTGGGCTAGAAAAGAGTTGGCCCAAGAAAATAAAAGGGAGGCGAGATTTTGAGAGGTGTTCCAAAATTTGAGAAATTTGATTTTGAGTTGAATTTTTGACTTCGAAAATTTGAAAGTATGTTTGAAACACAAACCCGAGCTTAAAGAGAGCTCGAAATTTTGAAAATTCAAGCGACGAATTGAAAAACAACGAAAACCAAAATTTAAATAATCGGCACTATTTGCCATCCGAAAACGGGATATCAGAGAGACACATATGATTACATGTCATTTTAAAGGCTACCTAATTAACTTGCTAACCAAGCCAAAACTAAATATAGAGAGTTTAACAAAGGAAATAAACTAATTTGATCCGATGTTAATTACATCAGAATCTTAACACTCTATTACTTGATAAATCTAAATTAATTTCCAACAGCATGCAATTGGTCGTCTGGCGGCGAGGCGGTAGGAGATGACATGAAGGTCCCGATGGATCTTCTGGCTTCTTCTACGCTGAGTTGGTGAGCGAGTGATTCGCCGCCGAAACTGCTTCGACGCTTGCGTGCGTAGGGCGCCGGGCTATAAATTACGGTGGAGGAGGCGGTAGGAGATGACATGAAGGTCCCGATGGATCTTCCGGCTTCTTCTACGCTGAGTTGGTGAGAGCGAGTGATTGAAGCCGAAACACAACCGGACGCTATGCTGCGAGGGCGCTGGGCTATAAATTACCGGTGGAGGGGAGGGGGCGGTAGGAGATGACATGAAGGTCCCGATGGATCTTCTGGCTTCTTCTACGCCCAGTTGGTGAGAGCGAGTGATTCGAAGCCAGTCGAAACCTGGCTTCGACGCTTGCGTTCACCAATAATTCTATTGGATTACGCACACGTGGTCAAAGCATATATCCGTGACCGTGAGGTGTAAGCCCTACGTGTGTGTGGTGTGCGTACTCTGGAAAAAAAAAAAGAAATCCATCACGTTTGTATGCTGGAGCTATATATTAATTGGTTCGCTGGTGCCTAAAAAGGTAGTAAACCAGTCTAACACGGCGAATTCTCAAGGGATTGACTAGTTAAAAGATAAAAACAAGCTTTGAATCAACTTATTGTTAGGCTATATATCTATGTGCGAGAACAATTAATCAATAAAGTGATCTTTGAATCAATGATGTTGAGTGGGGCCTCGGGCGACTACATGCATCTTGTGTACCTTCTTCTCGATCGTTCTTGTGTGTTTTGCTTGATCGTCGTCAGGCCAATACACTAACATGATCGACTTCAAACTCCAAACTCCAAACGTAAGCTTGTTTCAAAAGCGAGTTCAGACTCTTGGGTAAACTCCTTTAACCGCAAAGACGACGGGTGTTCTTGACCGGGGCTAGTGGTAATGGATCATAGCCATGTTCAGTTCAGAGACTAGCAGCTAAACTAGCCTCCTTGTTAATGTCGAGGAAGCCAACAATACCCGTGCAAAGGGTGAAAATATAATTTAACATTAATTAATTTGTTACGTGCGTATACGTGTAGATGGACCAAAACTAGATGTGCATTGAGAACCGTGTGAGTGAAGAGTATATTAATGGCGTGTTTGCTTTTAGAAGAGCCGCCGAGCATGATATGTTGAAGAATGAGATAAAATTTATGTACTATCCATGCATTGATTTCAGTAACATAAAAATATTTAACAACCCGGCGCAGATCGAAACTCACTTAATACGAAGGGGTTTCAAAAAAGGATATACAAGAGCAAATTATACCGAAAGTCAGTAATGACGACATCGCCGAGAAAGTCAACGATATGCAGGGTTTGGAATGTGCTTTTGATGAGGATAGGTCGTATGATGACAATCTGGATCAGATACTACGTGATGCAGAAGGAAACTACGGTGAGAGAGAGTTTTGTAAATTCGAGGGCTTAATGGAGGATTCGGGGAAACCTTTGTTCCCTGACTGCAAGTCAGAATACACAAAGTTGTTAACCGTGTTCGAACTGCTAAAATTAAAGGTAAGTAATGGTTGTCAACCGTGCTCGACCCGTGCAAAGGGTGAAAATATTCAGAGAACGTTTTTCACGACCTTTTGGAGCTGCCTGCCTGCCTGCGCGTCCGTGAGACCGTGACTACGCACATCTTTAGTCCAACGGTTCCTTGCCCCTCCCTCTGGCTATAAGAGAGAACACCCCCCCTCTCTTAACTCACTTTCCCCCTCGTCTCTCCCTCTCTCCCGTGCGCAAAGCCGAAGAAAAGCGAAGCTCCCCGTTTCTCCCATGCCCTGTGAGCACTCCCTCTCAAGAAGCACCGGGCCTTCTCCGGCGCCAGTGGGACCACCACCCTTGTGGGGTCCCGTTTTTACCACTTGGCGTCCGCCCCTCGCCTCTTCAAGTTCTCATCACACCTTGCAGTATGTTCCCCTCTGAAGTATCTCTGCATACAGCATAGCTGTTCACCACTTCCATACCTCCATGCTACTCAATTAGGGGTAGAATCTTGCAGCTACTAAGCTAAATCTTTGCTTGTGGTCCCAAGTTCCTTCCTATTACTAATTCAGTTTACAAGGTCAGGACTTGACCAAGAATTCGTTCATCTTTTTTTTTTTTTTTTTTAACCATGCACACTGATATATATTATACATTTCCTGAGCAGGAGGGGATGCTACAAATGCTTGGATGCTAATGGCAGAGATTGTCAGTTCCGCAGTTATCCAGGAGACAGTTAACAAAATCGTATCTGGTCTGGTTGACAAGTACGAGGGGAAATTGAATGCAAATGAAAACTTGGAGAGGCTGGAGATGGCACACATCAAGTTGGAGGCCGCACTTGAGATATCCGATAAGTGGCGGATCAATGACGCATCGTTGATGCGTTGGCGGAAGAAGCTGAAGCGTGCTGCTCAAGACTGTGATGACACGCTGCGCAAATGCAAGCAGCGAATCCTAGAAGAAGAAGATATGGATCAGGAGGTAATGAACTCCTCCTTTCCTAAACGGATTGCACGTGCTACCAAGTCACTTATTTCCTCCGTCTTTAGCCACAATAACAACGAGTCGAGCAGATCCATCGTTCGAAGATTTGAGTGGTTTGCAGATGGTGCTAGCGAGTTTCTGAGATTCGTAGAGCTTGGTGGCACACCACGCCGTCACATGCCCTTCGACCCTCTTATCAGGCACCTTCTTGCCGGCAAGAAACTTCAACACAAAATCGTTCGAGAAAACCAGTGCCCTTTGTTTTTACTATGGGTGCCCTTTAGTACTGCACAGCATGGAATAGAGGCTAGGCTGATGTTTATCCAAAAAGATGGTAATGCACCGGAGGATGATTTTTATCTTGGTTTGATGCTACAGCTTTCGGAGAGTACAGACATAGTTGGGATTGTAATCAAGTGCTTGCAGTTGTTTACCCCTTATTTCAAGCCTATAGCTGAAACTATTAGGAAAGAACTTACTCGACTACCAACGCAAGACTTCTCCTGGGTGCCAGATATTGATTCGTTCTATAAAGAACATTGGAACAATATTTACAACATTTCTACTCAATGGTTTCGCCCAAACCCACTATGTTGCAAGCAGCATGGTCACAACAAGCTTTGTGGTAGTAGCAACGTATACACACCAGAATTACCAGATGTTTCTCTAGAGCCAATTATCAAAGTGAGTTTGCACTGCCAAGTCTCACTGTCTAACAGACAGAGGACAATCACCGAAGACAAAAGTTCTCTGAAAGATTTTCCACATATGAAAGTTGGACTCCTATTTTCACCTCATGACCCATCAGAAGTCATGTTTCCTGCAGTCGAGAGTTCTGCGACAGAGATGATTAACGGTGAGGAGCAACGTTGCTTGCATACAAACACTTCCTTCGAACAACTGGACAATATCATGCTTCCAAGGGCGATAGATTGCCTTCGCAGGAATGCTGAAGCAGTAGTGTATCAGATGATTTGGAAGTCTAACCATGGTAGAGCATACCTTCAGGTTGAAACGACCGCACAGAGAGCCATTCAGGAAGCTGGGAGAGGAACTCTGGTGAGTCGGACACATGTGGTCGCCGCTGACCTCCTCAACTTATGGGTTGCACATGCGCCCGTCCGGCTGCAGGGCTCAATCATGGACTGGATTCAGAAAGAAAAGGAAATGCAGATAGCACCACCACCAGTGAGCCTGAAATTCTAGATCGTGTAACGGGGATGATTGAGGAAACAGGCAGAAATAGAAGAGTGGAAAGGAATATTTGAGGGGAGTTGCTAAAATTGAGAAAATTTGAATGTGTAATAATCTACCATGAGCTACTAAAATTGAGGAGAAAATTATAAAATCTCAACATATTGTCTGCTATTCCATGTACTTCTCCTTTATCATTACTTACATCCATTGCACTTCATTTGATTTTAAAAAAAATTAAAATGCCCTCATTGTGAAATTAAAACTTAATCCCGTCTGCAAATTTTATACTGCCTCTCAGCTGAAATGTGACATCTTAATTAGGAACCATCTTATTACTTTCTCACAACTTTCCAAGCCCTTTCAATCTGTTGTACTGCTACGTGTATATAGCTTGTTCATTTGTTGCTGAACTCCAATCCTCGTATATAGTCCAGATTTACCTTTGTGTGTGTGCTTCATCACACAGTTCAATTTGATCAGAATCAATTCAACCGCCACGGCTGGCCTCCATAAAGAAAACCCAATTTGTTTCAAAGTGGCTGGCCTCCATAAAGAAAACCCAATTTGTTTCAAAAGATTTTGTCGTAGCAAGAAAGACCAAACAGTAGAGAGGGGACCCCAGTGTCAACGCGAGGGACCAAAGGGTCCTTGAAGAGGGGCTTGATTGTCAGGAAGTAAATGTGTATTGATTGCCTCAAAAACTGAGTCTGAGTTATTACATGGGAGAAGATGGTTATTTATAGCATTTTGACAAGGTACATGAGATTACGGATTTATCCCTAAAAATGTTCTATACCTGTAGGGGTTGTAGGGACTTTTTCTACCCCTACGCATAGCCTTTGGCTCACGGTGGACCCTCTTGGCCTTGGTCCATCTGGCTGGTGCACCCAGTCCATCGGTATCCTCCTTTCCTCACTACTACAGAGAGGGTCATCACAGACGGCTCTAAACCATCATCACAGACGGTTTTTTAACCGTTTGAATTTATGTGTCTGTGATGATATGAGGCCATCACAGACAGTTTTTTAACCATCTGTGAAAAAGCTATCACAGACGGTTCTAAACAATAACCGTCTATGAAAAAATAATACTACAAAACAGACAATAGAAGACGCCTCATCACAGACGGATAAAATTATCACAGACGGTTTATTAATACAACCGTCTGTGATACTTCACAGATGGTTGTCGGTAAGAACCGTTTGTGATAATGGTAGTCATCACAGACGGTTCTTTATATTAACCGTCTGTGATACTTTACAGACGGTTGGAGACAAGAACCGTCTGTGATTCTATGTGTCATCACCGACGGCTCTTTATACGAACTGTCTGTGAAGTATCAGTCTGTGATAGTTATTTATCACAGAACCGTCTGTGATATACAAGCACTATAAATAGATGCTCTCGACAGGCCCCCTGCCCATTCCATTTGAGGCGCCGCCACCCTGCTATTGCTGCTGCCTCCACCCCATTGGCCACCCTGCTGCTGCTGCCTCCTCCTCCGTTGCGCCACCCTGCTGTTGCTGCCTCCTTCCATGCACATTGCTGCCCATTCCCTTTTGAACTGTCACCCCTGCTGCCTCCTCCCCCATTGCGGCACCTCTGCTGTCTCCTCCCACATTGCGCCACCTTGGAGAGAAGGGTAACAATCTGTAACCTTTTATATTTGCTCTAAGCTAATCACTAATGTGTAACGATCTGTAACCCTTTATATTTGCTCTAGACTAATCACTAATGTGTTTGGTCATTATGAAGGGTACTTGCGGTTTATTAATATAATTTAACACTAATTAATTTGTTACGAGCGTATACGTGTAGATGGACCAAAACTAGATGTACATTGAGAACCGTGTGAGTGAAGAGTATATTAATGGCGTGTTTGCTTTTAGAAGAGCCGCCGAGCAGGATATGTTAAAGAAGGAGATAAAATTTATGTAATGTCCATGCATTGATTGCGGTAATATAAAAATATTTAACAACCCGGCGCAGATCGAAACTCACTTAATACGAAGGGGTTTCGAAAAAGGATATACATGTTGGACCAGTCACGGTGAAGAGCAAATTATACTGGAAGTCAGTAATGACGACATCACCGAGGAAGTCAACGATATGCATGGTGTGGAATGTGCTTTTGATTAGGATAGGTCGCATGATGACAATCTGGATCAGATACTACGTGATGCAGAAGAGAACTACGGTGAGAGAGAGTTTTGTAAATTCGAGAGCTTAATGGAGGACTCGGGGAAACCTTTGTTCCCTGGCTGCAAGCCGGAATACACAAGGTATTGTGTATTTTGTAGTCTATTATATGACTCCATCTGCTTGAATGCATCATCAGTTACATCGGAGGCTATGGCTCGATCTTCTATCTTTCTTCGAAGGTTCTTCGTCATTCGGGTACAATTGTGTCAAAGCGACGTTGAATCCTGTGTGTGTAAACTACATAAGCCAAATTCAGTAGTGTATTTCTCCATGTAGTTGAGAGTTTAGAATATTTACTATATTCTAGGTTCTCGCCTTCTCGGTGCACTACCGTCACGCAAATTAAACATCATCTGTTATATAAATCCAACACTGCATACTGTTAGACCATGTGGCTAGGTCTGAAATAATTTAACTGATGAATAACTGACAATGTTATTTACTGATATTATTTGAAGCGTACCGTGTTGTGTGGACGTATGTCGGTCAAGTTGGGAAGAACTTGTGCCGGAAAAATATGTTGTTTTGGTCTTTGAATGTGCAGGGCAACTCAGAAGCGATCGTGGTCTACGGCGATGACCGGGAGGTGGCTTGGTGCGGAGTCATAGTCCAGGGGGTCGAGGATGCTAGAGAAGACAGTCGGGCTCGAGTTGCAGCGCATGGAGATTAAAGATAGATAATACGTATTGGAGCTACGAAGATGCGGTTCGGAGGCAACGACACATGATAATTTTAAGGTGTTTAAAATTGGATTTTTAGTAATCTAGTGTAAAAGTCTAAATATTGGGCTCTAGAATTTTATTGGATCATACATGAGTGTTTAGATGCCAACACTGAAAGGTATAAATTACCGACTATTAGGGTTTTGAGTGCGAGGTTTCATAAGATTTTTTAGCCACTATTTGTGCCGGCGGCGGCTTGAGTTTTCGTGGGCAGGGGCATGATCTTCACAGGATTGGCCTGTACGTTCGTCTCGTGAAGTGCACCTCCGGCTGGCCGGTTGATTGGAAATAGAAAATTGAGAAACTGTAGCCGGCGCTTCTGGTAAAAGATTGGTGTTTTGGTTGATGTGACATTTGCTATTTAGTCCTTTGGCTGTGACCGAAGGTGTTTCAAGTGGCTTCTTGCACTTCTTTTTTTGACGATGGCTTTTGCTTGTGCGTGAGAACACCATCACATAATTGCTTTTGTTCCTGTTAGCTATACACTATTTTAGCCTTAATTGGCGCTTGTTTCCTTCGCCGATATTCCCTCCAAACCTCCCGATTCTGTTGCTATAAATCGGTTGAGCAGTTATGGTAGGGTGAGGTGTATATATGTATGTGCGTCCGCTGATAATCAATCACGATTCCTGCGGTGAGCCATATTGCATTCTCCGCTGATAATCACTCTCGATCTCGCGGCCGCAAACTACACCAAGTGGCGCGGTCTCTTCCTCGTCATCCTCGGCAAATACGCTTTGGCGGACCACGTTCTCTCCGACAACTCCCATCCAGACCGCCCCGAGTGGATGCGCATGGACTGTGTCGTCCTCACATGGCTCTACGGCTCCATTTCCGCCGAGCTCTCGGAGATCGTCATGTCTTCACCTCGATCGCCGCATCGTCGGCGCGACCTCGAACATCGCTTCCTCGGCAATCGCGAGCGGCGCGCTCTCAACCTCTCGGCGGAGTTCCATTGCTTCGTCCAAGGCGATCTCCCCGTCACCGACTTCTGCCGGCGCCTCAAGAGCATGGCGGATGGCCTTGCCGATCTTGGCGAGCCCATCTCCGATCGCACCATCGTCCTCACCATGCTAAAAGGTTTGAACGACAAGTTTCGTCACTTGCAGACCATCCTCCCGATGCAAAAGCCCTTCCCCACGTTCGTCGAGGCCCGGTCTCAGCTTTTGCTCGAGGAGATTACCAGAGGCGGACGGTCCACGGGCGCCTCCACCGCTTTCCTGGCCGCTGGCGGCAGCCTAAATCCCGCCCACACCTCCGGTTTCGGTGCAAACAGCGGCAACAATTTCAGCTCCAACAACGCTGGCACTGGCGGCCGCAACTCCAAGCACAATCGCCGTCGTGGCGGACATCGCGGCGGACAGAACAACTCTGCCGCCCCCTCTGGCCAACAGCAACAACCGTGGCCCAGCCTCCACAATCCGTGGGCCGGGACCATACAAATGTGGCCCGGACCATTCGGCCGCGGCCTCCTTGGCACGCGACCACCCGGACAGCTCGGCCATCCTGGCCAGCCCGCTCCCTTCGCTGGTGCTGCCTTGGCGGGCTCTCACGGCGTCATGGGTCTCTCCGGCCTCCCACCAGCCCCGCAGGTCTTCCCTCCAGCGAGCCACGGCGTTGGGCTTGCACCGTCTCCACTTCAGCCTCTGCAGCCCTCGTCACCAAGCATGTGGAGCGGCTCCACCAGTACATCGCCGACACCCGCCTGGGATCAACACGCGCTGGCGAACGCTTTCTCCACCGTCTCCCTGATGCAACCGACTTCACCTGCACATGACTGGTATATGGACACGGGTGCTACATCCCACATGGCTTCGGATACCGGTATCCTCACCTTTTCTCATCCACCATCTCCCATTCACCCTCTAGTATTGTTGTTGGAAATGGCTCTCTTCTTCCTGTTACCTCCGTTGGTTCTACTGTTCTACCAAATAATCATACCTCTTTTGCTCTAAATGACATCCTGGTGTCTCCTAAAATAATCAAAAACCTCGTTTCTGTGCGTCGTTTTGTTTCTGATAACAACTGCACTGTGGAGTTTGACCCTCTTGGTTTCTCTGTGAAGGATCCACATTCCAGGACCGTGATCGCCAGGTGCAATAGCTCCGGTGACCTCTACCCTTTTTGCTCCCGCCACCGGCACATGCCCTCTCCGCTACTTCCAGCACCTTATGGCACCGTCGCCTCGGTCATCTCGGTCATGACGCCCTCACCCGCCTTGCCCGCTCCACCGTCATTCCTCCAGGAGTCTCCACCACCATATGTCATGCGTGCCAACTTGGTCGTCACACTCGTCTTCCTTTTACTAGTTCTTTTACTAGGGCCAAAACACCTTTTGAATTAATTCACTGTGATTTATGGACCTCTCCTATTGCGAGTGTTTCTGGATACAAATATTATCTTGTTATTCTTGATGATTATTCTCACTATGTTTGGACCTTTCCCTTGCGTCTAAAATCCGACACCTTTGCAACTATCACTCACTTCTTTGCTTATGTACACACGCAGTTTTCCACCACTATCCGTAGTGTCCAGTGCGACAATGGTCGCGAGTTTGATAACTCATCAGCCCGCACCTTATTTCTCACCAAAGGGGTCACCATGCGCATGTCTTGTCCGCACACCTCTCCTCAGAACGGCAAAGCTGAGCGCATGCTCCGATCCATAAACAACATCGTGCGCTCGCTTCTTTTTCAGGCTGGCCTCCCCGGATCTTTCTGGGTTGAGGCCCTCCATACCGCCACACACCTCATAAACCGACACCCCACCAAAACACTTAGCCATCATACACCCCACTTCGCTCTCTACGGCGTTCATCCTTCCTATGACCACCTTCGTGTTTTTGGTTGTGCTTGCTACCCTAACCTATCCGCCACAGCTGCCCACAAGCTCTCCCCACGCTCCGTCCGTTGTGTTTTTCTTGGTTATCCACTTGAGCACAAAGGATACCGATGCCTTGATCCTGTGTCCAACAGGGTTATCATCTCCCGCCATGTGGTTTTCGATGAGCATTCCTTTCCATTTACTGAATTCTCGCCTAATGTGCCTAGTGCTGCTGACTTTGATTTTTTGGAGGATTTTTCAGCTTCTTCACAGGTGCCCCCCGGTCGAGTTACTGCTCCACATCGGGCCACGCACGACACTGTTGCTGGTCCACCCGTGCCGCTCCACCAGCTGACGCCTGCAAGTAGGCCGGTCCCCTCTGCTGGGCCTTCTCCCCCGGCTGTGGCCTCTGGTCATCCCTCGGCAAATGACCATGGCCCATCTCCGCCTGGGCCCCCTGACGACGGTCCTCCCACCGAGTCGTCCCCAACTGGGCGGCCACATGCGGAGCCCGCCCAAGTCATGCCCCTCGCGCTGCCTCCGGTTCCCACTCGGGCGCGTAGCGCGCGGGCTCCCGGTGGATCGCGCCCACCGGCCATTCTCGGTGCATCACCGGTTGTCCCTCCCGACAACTCACATCCGATGATTACTAGAAGCAAGGATGGCATTCGGCAACACACACACAGGACAAGCCTGCACGTCTCAGCTCTATCTCCTGTTCCTCGCACATATCGAGCGGCACTTGCGGACCCTCATTGGCGTGCTGCAATGGAGGATGAGTTCGATGCTCTACGGGCTAATCACACATGGGATCTCGTGGCGCGGCCTCCCAGCGCCAATATTGTCACCGGGAAATGGATTTTCCGCCATAAGTTCAAATCAGATGGCTCTCTGGACAGGTACAAGGCTCGCTGGGTGCTTCGTGGCTTCACTCAACGTCCCGGGGTTGATTTTGATGAGATCTTCAGTCCAGTTGTCAAACCTGCCACTGTCCGCACTGTTCTCAGCCTTGCTACTTCCCGGGACTGGCCTATCCATCAATTGGATGTAAAAAATGCTTTCCTTCATGGCACACTTGCTGAGACCGTCTACTGTATCCAGCCGTCTGGTTTTGTTGATTCTTCACATCCTGAGATGGTTTGTCGCCTCAACAAATCACTTTATGGCCTCAAACAAGCTCCGCGCGCCTGGTACAACACATTTGCAGGGTTCTTGGTTTCACTTGGTTTTCATGAGGCTAAGTCCGACACCTCCCTGTTCATCTACCGCCGCGGGTCTAACTGTGTGTATCTCCTCCTGTATGTTGATGACATTGTTTTGACGGCCTCCTCGCCTGCCTTGCTTCAGTGGACAATCTCGGCCCTTCAGTCAGAGTTCTCCATGAAGGATTTGGGTGCTCTCCATCATTTCTTGGGCATCACTGTCGGACCCGGATTTTGTAAATCCAAATCCTCTGTGAAATCGCCGTGCTATTCCCTGGATCAGTAGATAGCACTCCACAGGTACATTGCTGAATCAAATCATACATGGCGCAAAATTATTTCATTCATTAATTTACACATCAGAGTTTACATAGACTGCTTCAGGCCAATTTTTACAACAAGGGCCGGACAGGCCAAATGAATACATTACAAAAGATAGCGGAAGCAACAACGGAAGCAAAAGGGGTGAGGGCACATCTTACCGCAGGCAAGTGACTGGGGAACCCGTGTACGCCCGATATTACCCGAAACTTCGAACAATATAGGAGGTAAACAAGAACCGACGGAGTCAGCTAGACTGGGGTGAGACTAGAACAACTAAGGACTAAACTACGCTCAACGCTTCCGGGTCTTGGTCTTACGGATCCTTGATGCGATTGGCGACTCGGGGTTCTGCTTTACGAGGGTTTGGGGAAAAGAGCGAGGATGAGCACAACTACCGTGCTCGCGAGCCAACACACAGATGTAATAATATACATGCAAGGTGTAACAAGGATGGCTCGGGTTCTTGTATTTGCGTAACGCAGCATTTGTAAATACAAATATTAGAAAATCCTATCACTTAGCATTTGGACCAAATTGCATTTTTAAAGAGATTATTTGTGCAATAATTAATAAAAGCAGAGGCTACCTCCACCTTCATGCTTATATTTTGTTGGTGGTCATACCCACCTATTACCCACGCTGGGTAAGGATACCCAGGAAAATCCAAATCAAAGGCTAGGTGAGCCCCGCACATTTTCATCCCACCCACAACAGTTTTTGAAATATAACTATATCTTGTAAGTTCCATTGCCCGCCCTTGACCGTGGGCACGGCTATCCGAACAGTTTTTATTCTCTGCAGAGATCGTACATCTTTACCCACAAGAGATAATCAGCTTGATATGTACACACGTTTCCGTAGACATGTGAATCAAGGGGAGATTATCACAAGGCCTTTACAAGGCATCCCTCATTGCTCATTGCACCCGCTAAGGTTTCATCTGAGAGTGGTTACGCTCTCCTCAAATCAACCATGCCCCCAAACCCCTCTTGCGCCACACGGCTTGCGCCATGGCGTCACGACCGTGTCCACGACGGCTTAAGCCAGCGACACGACTCGTGGGTCACTCCAGTGGTCCAACTCACAATGGTGGATACAAATTAGTCGGCCAGGTCGACACCATTATAGACTTGTGGTTGTACTGTTTTACAATAGGAGGTCATCACAGGATTAGGTCCTTAAGATCATCTGGGCGGTTCTTACCACATACCGTCCACAAAAATAACCTGGGCTACATTAGCACCCAACCATTTACCCGCCAGCTTATCATCCGCCCAGATGGGTATTAGCAAATTTTAGGGTTTTGGAGAGGTATAAAACAAATTATCCAACCAATTCAGTCATTCTCCCCAATGACTGCCCAAAACAATTGATGATGATTAAAGGATGATGATTTGGGGTAGGATTACCCCGGTACTTAAACAAGTCTAGCATGGCATTTAAGTACGACCTATAACTAGTGAGTTACCAGATATTTACTAGGGTGACAAGGGTATTGGGAGTTCAACTTTCAAGGGAATGGCAATAATAATTTATTAATCAACAAGTAGGCATTTAACTACCTTAGAGAATTTGACATACATTTGCATAAAAATTTAAAGCATGCAATTTGATACTTTAACAGAATATAATTTGCATAAAATGTGGGATCAATATGATCAAAGTGTTGACTCGCCTGGGCTATTTTACCGTGGCCTTGATCTTACTCAAAGCCTGATTAGACAGAGGTTCGAAGTCTTGATCGGCGTCTTTGCTTGAATCTTGGATCTGCTGGAGTCGTCGATTCTTCTGGACTTCGATTTCTATTTACACAATAACGATTGAAACACCAAATAAATCCAAAGAATTCAAGAGACCAAATAAAACACACGAGCCTCAGAAAGATTGCGGAGTACGGCTTGAGAGAATGGTTTGGGCGACACCGGAATGTTTGACAGAGTCAAACGTCCAGTTGGGCGAAAGGAGGAATGACAGAAGATTTCTGCCATGAGGGAGGATACAAAGAAGATATGGTCGAAGTAGCTTTTGCCGGAATGCTCTGCTGCGGATTCGGAAGACTGCAAGACTATCAATACAGGCGACAAGGCAACAGGACTAAAGGTTCTATACTAATCGAGATTACTTGATCAACACCAAATCAAATGGCAAATTCAATACCAAACTCAGCTGCCTGATAATATTCAACGATTCGATTGCTGGCTACTCAACTTACTACCAACTATACAAATCCAACCACCAACTTATACAATTGCCAGATTATTAATCATTGCCAACCACAAATCCTTTCCAAACAAGGCAATCAAATCAAAACTTCCAGCTTTCACCAAATATCATTACTTCCAACGATCATTGATCTACTGACGAGACGCTAACCAACAATTAACAATTGATTATCAAATCCAATAGACAATATTGCACTGAAGATTAAAACTATTCCTAGTAATCAAGATCACAATCAATAATTCAATTTACCGCCAAAACACTTATACTAAGGATCAGTAATCTCAGACAATTAAGCAATAATCAACTTACTGCCAACAACACATTCTATTAATCTATGGCGACATTTCTTTAATCGTTGGATCGATTGTAACCTTGTCACTACCGCTACGAACGGGGAAACAACTACGAATCAAATATTGACAATCGAAACATAAGATTAACAAATTCTACGACTCAACAACTCAATTGACAGATAGCTCAAATGCCGACACCCAATCGTACAACTTTCAATTCTAGATCAACAACCAAAACATCAACAACAACTCACAAACGAAAGATGATCCCTGCAACATCTTTCCAAGTAATCGCAGAAGAATTGATTACCGCAAAACAATTTACTGACAACAACTATTGATCAATAATCAACAATCGAAGGCAACACAGGTGATTCAATATACATGATCTTCTACAAATGACAGATTATAACAATCACTACTTAATCAAAATACTGGACTGGATTAAATACCAACAATAATCACAATAGTTTACTGTCATCCAAAGATCAAGGAACTGATGAGCATAACAACACAGACATCAAACAATACTGCCATCAATACTAACATCCAGATTGTTATCAAACATTGTCATTGCGATCTCAATTGAACCGATCAACTATACTTTGCTGCCATTGCTGCTGGTTCGGCCACAGGGAGTGAAATCGGCAGGGAAAGCAGGGGAGGGGGCTCGGCCAAGGCAGAGAGGGACAGGGCAAGGGGGAGGCTCGGCCATGGCGAGAGGGTTCGAGGGGAGAGCACTGAGCCGAGGAGAAAGGGGCTCGGCTGGAGCCTGACCGAGCCGGAGGGGCGATGGTGGAAGCTGACGGGTGCGGCGGCCACACAGAGGCGGTGAAGAAGGGAGAAGGTGGAGAGCTCACCGAGGGTTTTGACGGGGCGGGGAAGCACCGGAGGGGGGTCGGAGTCGAGGGCGGTGTGGGGAGGAGCCTGGCGACGGCGGACCTTGGTGAGGCGGGGAGCCGTGGCCAGGCCGGGAGGCTCGGGGCGTCGTCGCCAGGCGCTCCAGCCACGGCGACCGGTCTGGCCTGAGGCGGTGATGAGGGCACACCGAAGGCGAGGAGCTTCGTAGAAGGAAAAAACAGCGGCGTCTTGGAGACTTACCAGGAGGGAGAAGGAGAGGCGGGGAGAAGGCAGAGGGCTCGGGCCTCTTTATAGCCGGTGAAGAGAAGACCACTGGAGGTGATGACGTCGGCGAATCTTGGCGGCATGGGCGACCATGGCGGCGATTAAGCGAGGGCGAGGAGAGGCGAGCAAAGGTGGAAGTGACTCGGCATGGCGGGGCGACGGACGGGGCGCGGACACGGAGGTATGGGCGGCGACGTCTTTGGGGCGGTGGAGGCGACGCGAGGTGACGCGAGGTGGGGGCGGAGTTGGTGGAGGCGACGCCATGGAGTGGGCGGGCCGAGCCAGAGGAGAAGGCGACGGAGGTCGGGCCGAGTGGGGAGGACGAAGGGTCGGCGGAGGCGCGCGACCGAGCGAGCTGCGGAGACGGCGGCCGGTGCGAGGAGCGAGAGGGGAGCAGGGCGACGAGAGCGAGGCGACGCGCGGCTCGGGAGAAGATAAGGGGAGACGAAGAGGCGACGCGGCCGAGAGAGACGGGCGAGAGAGAAGGAGATAAGGGAGCAGGCCGGGCCGTGGGCCGGTGGAAGGAAAGGGAAGAAACGGCGCGAGCTGGGCCGTGGCCGGGAAAACGGAGGTGGGCCGGCGAGGAAAAGGAGAAGCGGGCCGAGCCGGGGAAAAGAGCGCCGCGGCTGGGTCGGGCTGATTCGGGCGGAAGAATAACAGGCCGGAGAAGGAATAGTGTTGGCCGGGAGAGGGATGCGGGCGAGGGAAAATTATAAATGGGTTGGCCCAAAAATAAGGGCAAGATTTTTAGAGGGATTCAACATTTGAAACAAATAAATTTGACTTGAATTTTGAGTCTGGGATTTGAAAGTAGTTTTGAAACACAAACCCGAGCTAAGGGGAAGCTCGAAAATTTTGAAAATTTAAGCGGCAAATTAAAATCAATGAAACTCAAAATTGAAATAAATCGGCGATATTGCTATCTGAAAAACGGGGTGTTACAATCACCGTCACTCGCCAGCCTTCGGGTCTCTTCCTTAGTCAGCGTCAGTATTGTCTCGAGATTCTGGAACGTGCCGGCATGAGTGATTGTAAACCATGCAGCACACCTGTGGACACCAATGCCAAACTCTCCTCAGTTAATGGCGCTCTGTCTCCCCACAGACATCAGTAGCTTGCAGCGCGCTTTCTGATTACCTAACTTTCACCAGGCCAGACATTGCCTATGCAGTACAACAGGTGTGTCTTCATATGCATGATCCTCGAGAGCCCCATCTTGTTGCACTTAAGCGGATCCTCCGCTATATCCGTGGTTCTCTCGAGCTTGGCTTGGTGATTCGACGATCTTCCAGTCATGAGCTAATTGCTTACTCTGATGCTGACTGGGCCGGCTGTCCTGACACTCGGAAATCTACCTCTGGCTATGCCATCTTCTTGGGTGACAACCTGATTTCCTGGTCTTCCAAACGCCAGTGATCAGTCCGCTCCTCTCCGCCGAGGCGAATATCGAGTATTGCTAATCTTTGTGGTCGAGACATCTTTCGGCGCTTCTTCTTGAGCTCCATACGCCCCCCGCACGTGCAACTTTGGTCTATTGTGACAATATCAGTGCCGTCTACCTCTCCACCAACCCAGTACAGCACCAGCGCACCAAGCATATTGAAATTGACTTGCACTTCGTCCGAGAGAAGGTCGCCCTTGGATCAGTCCGGGTTCTTCATGTTCCCACAACATCCCAGTACGCCGACATCTTCACCAAGGGTCTTCCTACTCCTGTTTTTTGCAAATTTCGCTCCAGTCTTAACGTCCATTCCAATGATGCTAAGACTGCGGGGGGTGTTAGCTATACACTATTTTAGCCTTAATTGGCGCTTGTTTCCTTCACCGATATTCCCTCCAAACCTCCCGATTCTGTTGCTATAAATCGGTTGAGCAGTTATGGTAGGGTGAGGTGTATATATGTATGTGCGTCCGCTGATAATCAATCACGATTCCTGCGGTGAGCCATATTGCATTCTCACAGTTCCTGTGTGTATTCATGGGTTATGTGCTGGGGGTAGCCGCTGCATGTGTAGGTGCTGTGCTAGTGGTTGTGGATTAGGTGAGCAGGCTTGCGCGGCATCGTTTGGGTGCTGCGGGCGAGCGCACAGCAGGTTTTGTGGGCAGGCTCGACAAGGTTTGAGCGGCGGCACAGGATGAGATCAAGTGCACTCTTGCTCATCTGATTCGAGGCTGGCGGGTGGAGTTCGGTGCTAGCGTGGCTTGATTTTGCCGCGGACAGGAAGATATGAGTGTAAAAATATTATACAATCATACACCCCTCTTCGATTGTCATTAACGATCCTACACATACACTCTTGCACTCTTCATCGTTCGTTTCACCATCTTGTAAGGAGAGTTATCTTTCCCCAATGGAGGTAATATTCACTGCAATTATGGGTGAAATTTGAATAACAGAACGCGAGAAAGAACTGCAGCAAGTGCTTGACAATTTGAATAACATCATTGTTGATGCGAGTGAGTTTGTTGCATTTTTTGAAGAACTATCCTCCATTGTACCGGCAACCTGACAGCATGCACCTGCTTCTTGACAAGTGTTTGTTTGGTCGCCAAAATGGAAATGGAAAGGATCATGAATTTCTTGATGCAAATAGAGCCTCCTAGTGCACAAAGTGTTGGTGTCCTACCAATTGTTGTTCCAGCAGCTGTCGGAAAGAGCACCCTGGTTTCACATGTTTGCAGCAACGAAAGAGTGCGCAATCTCTTTTCTCGAATTGTGTTGGTCAGTGAAGGTGATCTTAACTATCAAAGTCTAGATAATTTCAAGGATGGCCGTGTGATCAAGCACCAAAACAACGCCTCCAGTGAAAATGAAACACCGCAAATTATTGTTGAATTGCCCAAGGAAATTGATGAGGCTGCATGGAAAAGGTTATATTCAGCTTACGCAGGTTGTGTTGCAAGAGGTAGTAAGATCATAATCACAAGCCGATCCAGCAAAATTATAGATTTTGGTACTACACAAGCTCTTGTATTAAATTATCTACCCCGAGAAGCATTTTGGTATTTCTTCAAGGTGCTTACATTAGGAAGCGTGGATCCCGAGGAACAACCAAAACCTCATTGCTGGCTTACTACGAGCTAACCTCAGTGCTCAATTTTGGTCGAAAGCTCTTAAGTTTGCGAGATGTACAACTGTCGGACCCGGATTTTCTAATCCGAATTCTCTGCGAATAACTGTGCTATTCTCTGGATCAGTAGATAGCACTCACAGATAGGGATGGCAATCGGGCGCGGCGGGTACGGGTAGTGCTCGTCTATACCTGTATCCGCGACCCCGAATTCCCCCCACGGGTATACCCGCGAAGGATGACGGGCGAAAAACCTCGCCCATACCCGTCGCCCGCGGGTACCCGTCGCCCGCGGGCATACCCGTTTACCCGCGAATAATGCATCACCGCCCGTGGGTACCCATCGACCGCGTACATGCTCGTTACCCACGAGCAATGTATACATCATAATTCACACATCAATGATGCATCACGCATTCAACAACTAATAAAGTTCATCATAATTCACATATCATGTTCGACAAGACAACTAATCAAGTTTAACAAATAAAATACAAATACAAATTGACATAGTTTCTTACACATGTGGGTAGATCACGGGTAATCGGGCGAAGCGGGTATGAGTGGAGCTTACCCATGCCCATACCCGTTTACCCGATGGGTAAGAAATTGTGCCCGTTTTCATACCCGTGGGCAAAGAAAGACGCCCATACCCGCCTCCATTAGGGTATTCGCTCGCGGGCACGCGGGTAATCGGGCACAATTGCCATCCCTACTCACAGATACATCACTGAATCATTTCATACAATGGCGTAAAACCATACCATTCATTAATTTAACACATCAGAGTTTACATAGACCACATCGGGTCAAGTTTTACAATAAGGGCCGAACAGGCCAAAAGATTACATCACATAAGTAGCGGAAGCGACAACGGAAGCAAAAGAGGTGAGGGCACATCTCTCCACAGGCAAGTGACTGGGGAAACCTGTGTACATCCGATATTACCCGAAAACTCAGATAATATAGGATGCACCTAGGTACCAGCGGAGTCAGCTAGACTGGGGCGAGACTAGAACAACTAAGAACTAAACTACGCTTCAAGAGCTCCCGGTCTTGGACTTACGGTTCCTCGTAGTAGTCGTCATCTCCAAAATTTCACCTTACGAGGGTTTGGGGAAAGAGCGAGAATGAGCACAACTACTGTGCTCATGAGCCAACACACAGTATGCAATAGTATACATGCAAGGCTTAACAAGGATGGCTCAGGTTCTTTTATTTGCGAAAGCAATATTTTCAATTATCATAAGTACAAAGTCCTATGACATAGCATTTTTAACAGATTGCATTTTCATTAAAGAGAGTAAGTGCAATATTAAATAACAGCGAAGGTTACCTCCACCTTATGCTTAATTTTGATAACGGTTACGTCCACCGATTATCAACACTGAGTAAGGCTACCCAGGAAAATTCAAAACAAGGGCTAGATGAACCCAACACATTTCCATTCCACCCACAAAGATTTTTGAAATAGAACTAACTCAGGTTAAGTTCCCATATCTGCCTTTGACCAAGGCGCTAATTTAAATGCTTTAGACTCTGCGAGGTTGTACATTGTACCCACAAGAGATAATCATACTCGTTACTCCACATGATTCCTTAGTCATGTAGTTGAGCGATCGTCACAGTAACGTTTCAAACTACCTTGCCCCTTCCGTCATCTCACCCCTATGGCCAATTCCATAAGTTGTGCGGGATGCTTACCACAACGACTAGCAAAGCTGGCCCCGGCCACAGTGACTAGCGCAGCTGATAACTTCACCTTTTTCGGTGTCCCATTCAAGCCAGCATACGTCCTGCCGCTTGCACACTTCTAACACCGGTTGTGGGATGACATTCAGGGTTCAATAGCTTTACTAGGCCAAGTTGCACTTTGCAGACTTGCGGTTGTACTTGTTTTACACAGGAGGTCATGACAAGATTAAGTCCTTAATTCATCTGGACGGTTCATACCACATACCTACCATTCTCGTGCTACGTCCGCACCCACCATTCTTTCCATCCGTCCAGATGGGGTACTAGCAAGTTGTTTAGGGTTTTGGGAAGGAAAGCCAATTAACGCAACACATCAGTCATTTACATCCAATGACTGCCCAAAACCATTTTTCATGTTTAAAGGATGATGATCGGGACATTTATTGTCCTGGTACTTAAGCAAGACTAGCATGTCGCTTAAGTACAACCTATACTAGTATTACCATATAATTACTAGGGTGACAAGGAATACTGGATTCAATTATCAAAGGATGGCTTAATAAGTAATTAATCAACAAATGGGTATTTAACTACCTTAAGCTTTAACATATCATTGTTTACAAAATTAAAGCATGCAACTTTGCTATTTTAAATAAACATAGGTTGCCTAAAATGTAGGTTCGGAATGATCAAATCATTGACTCGCCTGGGTCAGATTATTGCGGCCTTGATCTTACTCAGGGCCTTCTCTGCCAGGGGTTTTGGAATTCCGGATCTTCGTCTTTATCCAAATCTTGATCCTGCTTGAGTCGCTGCTTCTTCTGGACTTCGATTCCTAATTACGCGATACAAGCAAGAACAATAAATAAATCCGAAGAACTCCCAAAAGACCAAACATAAACAAAGCACTTTTAAATAAGTTTTCCGATGAAGAGCTGGAGAGATAAGATTCAGCGAGGCGGGGATGTTTGACAAGGTCAAACGATTAACTGAGTACAAGAGACAAGGGTGGAGATACTCAGCCGAGGGAAAACAAGGGGAGACAAAGTCGAATGAACTATCGCAGGGATACTTCACTTCGGATACCGCTGAACGGGCAAGATTAGGGTACACGATAAATTGGACGAACTTCAAAATGACGGTAACACATTTTTAATAGAGACGACTTTTGAACAGGGATAAAAAGAGATAAACAATATTTAGACCGACGAATACTGGATAGGATTACAAGATTATTAATTAGGTTTTCAAAGTAAGTTGTCGAGATTAACAGGTTAATCTCGAATAGTCTTCCAAAATATTTTGAGAAAAAGCAAGTTTATTTTTAAAGCATTTTACACAACGCTGGAAATTTGAATAAACATGTTTTAACTAAAATAGACACGATTGCAGAGACGATTACGAAGGTCATTTGCATAACCTCGATTTCCCGAGATTTTACAAATTGCGCTCTTAATCGATAGCTCTCAACTAAAATCGAAAATGGATAATGCTACTAGTACTTGTCGATCGACGAGTTAACAACTAACAACGGTTAATCGATTCAACGCAAGTCGTAGTAAAATCACGGAGAATAAATATTTTGGAAACGTTTTCGCTAAAATGGAAAAACTACTAGCCGACCGATTAATACAAAACGATACAAACACAAATCGCCATACAAACACAAACGCTATACAATATCTTTCAATACACAAATCGATACACAAAATAATCTTCCCAAAACTAAACTATCTCTTCACGACTACCCTGCACACATACACAAAATATTCATACACAATAGCGACATACAAATCTCAATACACAATTTCAATACTGATTTTCCAAAAGCCAACTCCGCGACGATTCAACTGCATACAAAAGTATACACTGCATACACAATATTTTTCAAATGCAAAATACAAGAACAATATGCTGCTGCTGCCACTCTACTGTTCTGCCTAGAGAGAGAGAGAGAGAGAGACAGAGAGAGAGAGCAGAGACAGAGAGAGGGAGCTGAGAGCAGGAGTCTTTGGAGGCAGTTGGACCGGAGGAGGAGGGCGGTCGGACCGGGGGAAAGAGGAAGGGAGCAGGGCGGCGTCTGCGGCGGCGGCGCTCTTTGCCGCAGCAATGGAGGCGACCGGGAGCGACGGGAGGCGGTGGCGAGACGGCACCGGTGGGGAGACAGGCGGCGGCGGGCGGCCACCAGAGAGG
Organism: Hsuehochloa calcarea; assembly: GCA_036346395.1. Classification (NCBI taxonomy): domain Eukaryota; kingdom Viridiplantae; phylum Streptophyta; class Magnoliopsida; order Poales; family Poaceae; genus Hsuehochloa; species Hsuehochloa calcarea. The sequence continues at coordinate 1,133,088 of CM070606.1, forward strand.
AAGAAGAACCGGGAGGGGAGAGGAGGAGCGCGGGCACGGGAGCTCACCGGGTCGGCCGAGGCGGGAAGCGGAGGAGACGGTGGAGGCGACCGCGCCGGGGCGGAGGCGACGCGGAGGAGGAGCCGAGGCGACGGCCGCTGGCGGGCGAGCCGACAATGGAGACGGCAACGAGCTCCGGAGCGAGGGAGGCGCTTCGGGCGGCGATTCGGGCGAGAGGCGCCGGAGACGAAGGAAGAAGGGGCGGCGACGACACCGAGACGGGGCGAAGGGGAAGAAGAAGGGGCTCGGCCCTTTTATGGCCGGGAGAGAGAGGAAGGGCAAAGCCGTGAGGCGCGGATCGATCGGGGCGGGAGAAAGCCGTCTGGCGCGGCACGAGGCGCGCCGGACGGCGCGGAGGTGGGGTCGTGAGCGCCCGAGGCGGGGAAGGAGAGAGGGGGGTCCGGCGAGGAGACGAGGAAGGGCGGCGGCGCGCGGGAGGGGGACCGGCGCAGCCGAGAGAGGAGAGGGCGAGTGGCGTGCGCGGCAAGGGAGGAAAGAGGAGGGGAAGGAAAGAGCCGGGGGAGAGAGAGACCGGGGCGACGGGCCGCTGGGGGGGGAAGAAACGGCCGGGAGTTGGGCCGGGCCGGGAGGGAGAGAGGAATGGGCCGGGGGAAGAGAGAAGGAAATGGGCCAGGGAAAGCCGGCCCAAGAAGGAAGGAAGAGAAAAGAAAAATGGGTTTTGATATTTTTGAAAACAGTGAATTCAAAACAAATTTTGAAATCTGAAATTTGAATGAATATTTGAAACACAAACCCGAGCTTAATTAAAGCTAGGAGTTTTTGAACTTTAAACCAAAATTTGAAAATTCGAATGAAAATCCGAAACCAAGTTAATCAATATTTAATACCAAAAAAAAAAATGGGATGTTACAACAACGCAATATCTCTATGTTTGGTGAGCATCCAAATGATCTTATGCAGAAAAATAAGCCTACATTTTTTCAGAAAATGGCCAACGCCGATGGTTGTGTGGTTCATAACCAGTATCAAACGAGTTTTGATGATGAGGAAGTTCCCAAGCTAACATTTCCGGATGTCTTATTTGGAATTGTCAAATGTAGAGGTAGAATTGAGGTCGTAGCATGGAGATCTCAGATACCACCATACAAGAGCACATTTTCAGCTGAGATAAAAAAAGCCACGGTGCATGTCAATATAGAAGAGCTCTGAAAACAAGGAAAATTAACAAGTTTATTGCGCCGTTAATTTTTTTTTATCGTCGGATTATCCCTGGAGAGTCAGACAAATCCATCAGCTACTTGCAACGCTTTCTAGTACTAGTTTATCTCCTCCCCTTCCTTTTTTACCAAAAGTTGAGAGCTCGTGTAACAGGAGCTGTTTGCTACTACTAAATAGCGCTCCAGTTTTTTTCTCCTTCAGAAAAGCCAATATTGTATTCTGTATATTTCATTTAGTTATCATTTTCAGTTATTCCGGGTAATAGCATAGCAAAAGCTCAATTCCAATGCCTCCAGGCATGTATACAGGGAATCAAAGATAATACAATTGATGTATTAGCACAATATAAGATTGAAACATCTTCTATTCAGATTCAAGGCATTCCCGACAAGGTAGGTACGATGATGGTAACATTTCACAGAAACATGGAGCCACATAAGAGATCAGCCCCAGTTTCCAGTTTACAACTTCAAATATAGTTTCCCTATAGACAGATTTTTCATTAGAACTGTCGACTCTAATAGCCGTTTTCGTACACTTTTCGTTGCCATTACAAGATACAAATTTATTGCAGAAATTTTTTTAGTATATGTCATAATCAAGATTAGTTACATCTGTGAACTATGACAGGCTCGTCACCTGTTTTTAAGTACGCCACATTATGCTTCTCACCGGCCATGGGCCACCCATCTTATCCTTGCAAGTATAATGATCTCTTGATTTGGTTAAGATATGGAAGCAAAATCCTAGCTCATGCAGCCATGCACTCATGCTTCCTCCTGCCTCACATCCCTTCATTCTGCACCACGAGTGACCCAGGCCAAAAGCATGCACATAGACATACACATAGACCTGAGTAAGAGTATGAAAAGTATAATGGAAGAATGGCAATTGCCACCATACTATTATGCCACTTACAGTTAGTGAAAAATGCACCTGAGACATATCAGCAACTCTCCATATTTTCTGCAGCACATGACCTACAACGGCATGGTTGTCAGCAGCTTGATGCAAAAGTTGCAGCACCTCAAGTGTCATTTTCTGTAAAATCTGGTCAATTCAAACGCTAGATCAGATCATGAATTCAAAGATTCATTCGGTTTTCTTTTATGAAATGTGTTGCATGAACCAAACCACACAATGTACTCGGCAAAGAAAATATGACTATCTGATTACGAGAAGGCCATTCTTCAACTACAGAATTAGCAGCATGTCACTAGATGCAGCTCAAATTTCAGCCCTGCTCACAGAGCACCTCAAACCTTGCGAAGCTGCAAAAACAAATTATATGTATGGTTCGTATGAATCAAACTTATTGAATGGAAAAGGCAAAAGCAGAAGCTAAACAAGATTTCAATTAAGCACATGAAAAAAAAACCCCATGATGATCACGGACCCTTTAAGGAGAGGCTTTGGGTTGTAAGGGAACAAACCCTTCTTCTGAAGATCTTCCACTTTAGCATTTAGGAAAAGTTCGCAATTTGTAACATCCCGTTTTTGAAAAAGGATTCAAAATCAAAACTTTGATTTCCAATTCAAAATCAAAACAGGATTTCAAGTTCAAATCTTCAAAAAAATCAAAATCGGATTCAAAATCCCGAAACCCTAACCCTAGCCCTTACCTTGCGGGCCCGGCCCGCCCGGTTCCACCGGCGCCTCCGCCAAGGCGGGTCCTCGCCGCCTCCGCGCCGCCCGCCTCGATCGCCGCCCAAGCGCCATGCGCCGGCTCCGCCGCTTCGCCTCGGCCTCCCGTCCCGTCCGTCCCGTCCGCCTTGCAGGCGCGCCCGACTCCCTCCTCCTCCTCGCCACGCGGCTTTTTTTTCCCGCTTCCTTCCCGCGCCGCTTGCGCTGCTCGCCTCGGCTTTAAAAGCCGAGGCGCCCTCCTCTTCTCCTTTCTCCCCTCCGCGCCTTCTTCCTCCCCTCCGCTCGTCGTTGCCGCCAGACCGCCTCCGCCCGAGCCTCGCCGCCTCGCCCTCGGTGCCGTCGCCCTCGGTGTCGCCGAGCCGCGATCCTCGCCTCCGCCGGCCTCCTTCCCTCAGCTCGCGCCTCGCCTCCGCCCTTCCTTGGCCGCGCGCGCCTGCCGCCTCGCCTCCGTCGCTCCCTCTCCCTCCCTTTCTCTCGCGTCGCGAGGAAAGCGAAGAGACGCTGTCGTTTATCGCCGCCGCCGTGGTAACGAGTGGGCCCTCCCCGCAAGGCCACGACTTGTGGGCCCCGCCGAGCACAAAGTTGCCGACGCAGTGCTGGGCCCCGTGGCAGCATTGTCGGTTGCGCTTGCCCGTGCGTGGACTCGGTCCACGAGCACGCGCCGTGGATCGAGCACAATGACACGTGTCGGCCGGGGTTTTCCGATTTTTCAATTTCATTTAATTGATAAATCGGTTAAAACTTCCAAAATTCATATCTTTTCTCAGATAACTCCAAAAATTGTGAAACCAATCTCTAAAATTTTCTAAAATCAAGATCTTGCTAATGGTACTGGTCTTGTTCATTTTGGAGTTCATTATTTATTGAGTTGGTATTTAATTGCTCTCTTTGCCGCTGTGTCTTTTTCCGGTACTTTCGACCGATTAGGATTCGACGACGCCGGAGACCTCCACTTCGACCAAGCTCAAGATTTCCAGGACCCCTCCGCCTTGAACCAAGGCGAGTCAATGCTTTGATCATTCCGAACCTACATTTTATGCAAACTATGTTTATTTAAAATAGCAAAGTTGCATGCTTTAATTTTGTAATCAATGATATGTTAAAGCTTAAGGTAGTTAAATACCCATTTGTTGATTAATTACTTATTAAGCCATCCTTTGATAATTGAATCCATTATTCCTTGTCACCCTAGTAAATATTTGGTAAATACTAGTATAGGTTGTACTTAAGCGACATGCTAGTCTTGCTTAAGTACCGGGACAATAAATGTCCCGATCATCATCCTTTAAACATGAAAAATAGTTTTGGGCAGTCATTGGATGTAAGATGACTGGTGTGTTGCGTTAATTGGTTTTCCTTCCCAAAACCCTAATAACTTGTCACATTCTTCTCAGGCGGATGGTATGAGGAATGTGATGTTGATGGGTGCTAATGTAGCCGAGGAACGTGGTTAACTTTGAAATGAACCGCCGGATAACCTTAAGGACTTAATCTTGTCATGACCTCTGTGTAAAACAAGTACAACCGCAAGTCTGCAAATTGCAACTTGGCTTAGTAAATGTAACAAATCTTGGAAGTCATCTCATCGGTGGTCGAGCAAGATAGTGCAAGTAGTGGATTCGATCCAGCTTGAATGGGACACCAAAGGAAGGGTGAAGTCGCCAGCTACGCAAGTCGTGGTGGCAGACATCCCGCACAACTTATGGGACCCACCGCAAGTGGGGTTAGCCCATACTAGTGAGATGACGGAAGAGGCAAGATACATTGAAACGTTACTGTGACGATCGCTCAACTACATGACTAAGGAATCATGTGGAGTAACGAGTATGATTATCTCTTGTGGAGTACAAATGTACAACCTCTGCAGAGTCTAAAGCTGTTTAAATGTACCGCCTTTCTGGTCAAAAGGCAGACATGGGAACTTAACCTGAGTTAGTTCTATTTCAAAAATCTTTGTGGGTGGAATGGAAATGTGTTGGGCTCATCTAGCCCTTGTTTTGAATTCTCCTGGGTAGCCTTATCCAGTGTTGATAATCGGTGGACGTAACCACTATCAAAAATTAAGCATAAGGTGGAGGTAGCCTTCGCTGTTATTTAATATTGCACTTAATCTCTTTAAATGAAAATGCAATCTGTTAAAAATGCTATGTCATAGGACTTTGTAATTATGGTAATTTAAAATGTTGCTTTAGCAAATAAAAGAACCTGAGCCATCCTTGTTAAGCCTTGCATGTATAATATTGCATCCTGTGTGTTGGCTCGCGAGCACGGTAGTTGTGCTCACTCTCGCTCCTCCCCCAAACCCTCCAGATGATGCGGAGCAAGGAGACTACGCGTACTACGAGGAACCAGATGCCTGAAGACCCTGGAGTTCTTGAAGCGTAGCTTAGTTCGTAGTTGTTCTAGTCTCGCCCCAGTCTAGCTGACTCCGCTGGTACCTAGGTGCGTCCTATATTATCTGAGTTTTCGGGTAATATCGGATGTACACAGGTTTCCCCAGTCACTTGCCTGTGGAGAGATGAGCTCCACCCTCCCTTTGTTTCATTGCTTTTGTGTAATGTAATCCATTTGGCACGGTGGCCCTTATGTAAACTTGACCGACGTGGTCTATGTCACTCGATGTTTGTTTAATTAAATATCTTAATTCGCGCCTTGTATGATATGATTCAGCAATGAGTCTGTGAGTGCTACCTACTGATCCAGGGAGTAGCACAGTAATGTTCACAGAGGATCCGGGATTAGAAAATCCGGGTCCGACAGAGCTGGTATCAGAGCATTTGACTGTAGGATCTTTAGTTAGACTGGTCGAGCCTAAGGACTTGAGTCCTATTTTCAAAACTTATGAAAAGCTTTGGAAAAATATATTGTATTTATTGCTCTTACTCATCTATCTTAGTTCTTCACTTCCCCTGACTTCACTTGAGTTTGTACTCAGTCTGATTCCCTCGTCTGTTTCAAAAATTTGTAGATGGCAACCCCGTCATCCGATGCCCCATGGGACTTTTGCTCTCATGAAGAAGGCGGAGTTGAATTCGTGGATATTCTCCACCAATTCATGCACCACTTGGATTACCTCCGCAAGCCTATCTTCAGAGGTCGAAAGACTCAAACCCTGGACCAAGAGTCGTGGACCATGGAAGTTTTCCTCTATGCCCGAGAGGGTGAGTTCATCGCTCACACCTTCAGACCCGAGACCTCCAAGAGCAGTTGTTCTGAAGCAGTCCAAGACACAGCACGCTTCGCCTTCAACCGTCTGAGCCAGATGCACATAGATCTTCTGCGAGAAGCGCCCTTCTACTACTACCTGCCTCTCCAGGAAAGAGAGACCGATCCCGAAGTCTTCGTCGTCATGTGGGAGTAGTTAGCTTAGTTTAGCTAGCGATTGCTTGTCAGAGTGATCTTTTGGTTGCAAGCACTCTTTGTTTCCTTCTTTTGTAGACGATGTGTGTGTATCTTGTGTCGTGACTTAGCATAGCCTATATGCTGTGTTTTCTGGAGTCATGTAACACCTAACCCCTTAATATAATGCAGCCATTCTAGGCTTTGTATTGTATTTGATCGTTTGTCCTCATTTGATTTGAGTCTCTTTTGGTTGGGCTCTAGAGGCTAGTACCCTCATATACCCGTGTTCTTATCTTCACTGTTCTTGGATGCCTCAGAAGAGCCGCCGCCCGATCCGTGGAGCCTTTGCAACCGCCGAGGCGAGGTCGTGGCACTGGTCCTGGTCGTGGCCAGGGACAAGATCTGCCGCCACCACCGCCAGCCAACCCCTCCATGGCTCAAGTGATGTTTCAGCAGACGCAGATTCTCCAGCCACCTTTTTCGCCGCAGACCAGATCGACAAGAGCCGCACTTCAGCCGGCGATTTCCTCCGACGAGGCCTCTCACGCTTGCCTTCGCAAAAGAGCCCCGAAGCGTAAGATTGGCTCGGGGACACGGAAAAGAAGCTTCGTCTCGCCTGCTGCTCGAGGGGGACAAGGTAGACTTTGCCGCCCACCAATGCATGGAGCCGCCACGCACGGTGGGAAAACTACCTCATTGCCGAGGTGGTGATGGCTCGATGGAAGAAGAAGGAGAAGAAGCGGCACCTCGTGAACCGGTAATCAACCCGACCCGCCTCGATGAAGAAATGGTGAGTTACCTCAAGAAGAAATCGACCCGCTTGCGGACCATTCCTTGGCGAATTCAAGACCGCCAGACAAACTTGCATCAAAGGTACCATGAGATTGAAGAAAAACGAGTTCAGAGCTCTCAAGCAGGGCCAGCTGTCAGTGAACGAGTATTTGACCAGATTCAACCAACTTGCCCGCTATGCCTCCAATGACATAGCAGTGGAGGAAGAGAAGATCGATCGCTTTGTTGAAGGCATGCGTGAAGATATGAGAGGTCAGCTCATCCTTCATGACTTCCCCAGCTTCCATCACTTGGTCAACAAGGCCATAGTCTTTGAAAAATGAGAAAAGGACTGCGGAAGTCAGCCACAAAAGGAAGATGGCATTTCAAGGGCCACAAAGCAACTTTCCGCAAAGATCAGTTTTTCAGGGCAGCTCATCTTTTAGGCAGTTGGCCGCCCCGTCACCAAGAGTTCCATTTCAAACTCCAACTTCGGTGCCAGTCGCAACCCCGCGTCCCAGTGAGAGTGTTTCCCGCGCTTCTCACTCCGTTGGACAGCCTGCAGCAGCCAATCCGATAGCTCATCTTCGTTGTTTCAACTGTGGGGAAAAAGGGCATTTCGCCAATAGGTGCCCTCAGCCAGTCACCCCGGTGAGGTTCAACTTCAAAACCACACCAACTCGAGGCCAGACTTCAGTTGCAAGTAAGAGTCGTCAAACCTCGCAAGCATCAAGAGCTGTTTCCACGCCAAGCCAAAACCAGGGTCATGTCAACCATGTCACCGTCGAAGAAGCCCCAACAACTTCAGAAGTAATAAGAGGTACGCTCCCTGTCTCGTTTGGGTAGCCGAATCTCGGGGTCGAGATTCTGTTTAAGGAGGGTAGGTTTTGTAACATCCCGTTTTTGAAAAAGGATTCAAAATCAAAACTTTGATTTCCAATTCAAAATCAAAACAGGATTTCAAGTTCAAATCTTCAAAAAAATCAAAATCGGATTCAAAATCCCGAAACCCTAACCCTAGCCCTTACCTCGGGGCGCCCGCCCGTTCCACCGGCGCCTCCGCCCTCGGGTCCCCGCCGCCTCACGCCGCCGCCTCGATCGCCGCCCACGCCCGCCCGACTCCGCCGCTTCGCCTCGGCCTCCGTCCCGTCCCCATCCCACGCAGTGCTGCGCCGGACCCCTTCTCCTCCTCCCGCGCCCCAAGGCTTTTCTTCCCCGCTTCCTTCCCGCGCGCGCCGCGCTCTCGCCTCGGCTTTAAAAGCCGAGACGCCCCTCCTCTTCTCCTTTCTCCTCCGCGCTTCTTCCTCCTCCTCCGCTCGTCGTTGCTGCCAGCTGCCTCCCGCCCGAGCCTCGCCGCTCGCGCCTCGGTGCCGTCGCCCTCGGTGTCGCCGAGCCGCCAGATCCTCGCCTCCGCCCCTCCTCCTTCCCAGCCTCGGCACCCTCGCCTCCGCTCCCTTCCTTTGCCAGCGGCGCCGCTCCGCCTGCCTCCGCCTCCCTCTCCCTCCTTTCTCTCGCGTGCGAGGAAAGCGGCGACGCCGTCGCTTTATCGCCGCCGCCGTGGTCGACGAGTGGGCCCTCCTCGCGCGCCGCCACGACTTGTGGGCCCCGCCGAGCACAAGTCGGCGACGTGTGGGCCCCAGTGCCAGCGTGGCGCTCGAAGCGCGTGGACTCGGTCCACGAGCACAGTGCCCGTGGACCGAGCACAGCGCTGACACGTGTCAGCCCGGGGTTTTTCCGATTTTTCGAATTTCTGTTTAATTGATAAATCGGTTAAAAACTTCCAAAATTCATATCTTTTTCTGTATAACTCCAAAAATTGTGAAACCAATTTCTAAAATTTTCTAAAATCAAGATCTTGCTAATGGTACTGGTCTTGTTCATTTTGGAGTTCATTATTTATTGAGTTGGTATTTAATTGCTCTCTTTGCCGCTGTGTCTTTTTCCGGTACTTTCGACCGATTAGGATTCGACGACGCCGGAGACCTCCACTTCGACCAAGCTCAAGATTTCCAGGACCCCTCCGCCTTGAACCAAGGCGAGTCAATGCTTTGATCATTCCGAACCTACATTTTATGCAAACTATGTTTATTTAAAATAGCAAAGTTGCATGCTTTAATTTTGTAATCAATGATATGTTAAAGCTTAAGGTAGTTAAATACCCATTTGTTGATTAATTACTTATTAAGCCATCCTTTGATAATTGAATCCATTATTCCTTGTCACCCTAGTAAATATTTGGTAAATACTAGTATAGGTTGTACTTAAGCGACATGCTAGTCTTGCTTAAGTACCGGGACAATAAATGTCCCGATCATCATCCTTTAAACATGAAAAATAGTTTTGGGCAGTCATTGGATGTAAGATGACTGGTGTGTTGCGTTAATTGGTTTTCCTTCCCAAAACCCTAATAACTTGCTGTTACTGTCTGGGCGGATGGTATGAGGAATGTGATGTTGATGGGTGCTAATGTAGCCCAGGGAACGTGGTTAACTTTGAAATGAACCGCCCAGATAACCTTAAGGACTTAATCTTGTCATGACCTCCTGTGTAAAACAAGTACAACCGCAAGTCTGCAAATTGCAACTTGGCTTAGTAAATGTAACAAATCTTGGAAGTCATCTCATCGGTGGTCGAGCAAGATAGTGCAAGTAGTGGATTCGATCCAGCTTGAATGGGACACCAAAGGAAGGGTGAAGTCGCCACATTTCAAGTCGTGGTGGCAGACATCCCGCACAACTTATGGGACCCACCGCAAGTGGGGTTAGCCCATACTAGTGAGATGACGGAAGAGGCAAGATACATTGAAACGTTACTGTGACGATCGCTCAACTACATGACTAAGGAATCATGTGGAGTAACGAGTATGATTATCTCTTGTGGGTACAGTGTACAACCTCTGCAGAGTCTAAACTGTTTAAGCAATGCGCCTTGGTCAAAAGGCGGACATGGGAACTTAACTTTGAGTTAGTTCTATTTCAAAAATCTTTGTGGGTGGAATGGAAATGTGTTGGGCTCATCTAGCCCTTGTTTTGAATTCTCCTGGGTAGCCTTATCCAGTGTTGATAATCGGTGGACGTAACCACTATCAAAAATTAAGCATAAGGTGGAGGTAGCCTTCGCTGTTATTTAATATTGCACTTAATCTCTTTAAATGAAAATGCAATCTGTTAAAAATGCTATGTCATAGGACTTTGTAATTATGGTAATTTAAAATGTTGCTTTAGCAAATAAAAGAACCTGAGCCATCCTTGTTAAGCCTTACATGTATAATATTGCATCCTGTGTGTTGGCTCGCGAGCACGGTAGTTGTGCTCACTCTCGCTCCTCCCCCAAACCCTCCAGATGATGCGGAGCAGGGGACCACGCCGTCCACGAGGAACCCGATGCCTTAAGACCCCTGGAGTTCTTGAAGCGTAGCTTAGTTCGTAGTTGTTCTAGTCTCGCCCCAGTCTAGCTGACTCCGCTGGTACCTAGGTGCGTCCTATATTATCTGAGTTTTCGGGTAATATCGGATGTACACAGGTTTCCCCAGTCACTTGCCTGTGGAGAGATGAGCTCCACCCTCCCTTTTGTTTCCGCTGCTTTTGTGTAATGTAATCCATTTGGCCTGGTGGCCCTTATGTAAAACTTGACCCGACGTGGTCTATGTCACTCTGATGTTTGTTTAATTAAATATCTTAATTCGCGCCTTGTATGATATGATTCAGCAATGAGTCTGTGAGTGCTACCTACTGATCCAGGGAGTAGCACAGTAATGTTCACAGAGGATCCGGGATTAGAAAATCCGGGTCCGACACAATTTATTTACATAGTAGAACAAATCCAAATTGGAAGGGTACGAATTCCGCACTTGTAGCTTCGATAGGATTTCTTATAATTTGGATCTGCTATTTTGGTATCAATCTATTAGGAATAGGTTTACATAGTTATGGTGCATTTACATTACCATCTAAATGATTACATAACATAAAACCTTCGTGAAATGCAAGTTTTTCCATTTTTGTTTGATTTGAGAACCCTTTGAGAAGGCGTTCAAGGGTTCTCAAAAATTCGAGATAGATCTAATTAGACTTTTTTACTTTTTTCTGAATTATTTGGTTTTTCCACTATGGAATATAGAGCGGACTAGTAAAAAAAAAAATTATTTAGGATAATAATTGGATAAGAGAGCCTCCACCTTGTCAACGGATAGCGAGAGAACAAAATCTGGATAAATACCAATACACATCTACATCTACATATTTAGATGTAAGGGACTAACTGACCTTAACAGATATTGAGCACAATGCACACGTGCATCTTTAGAAATGAGGTAATCAACAAGTACAAAGTGATCATAGTGCAGCTGCAGAATAATTTGAAGAAATAAACAATTAATACTATCCTCAGAATCAGTATCATAGAGTGAAACAGGATAACAAATTTGGAAGATCTATAGAAAAGAAGTGACTGTACGGGCCAGTAAATGGATATGAGTCCTAACATACTTTGTTTAGTACATCTCATTTTACATTTTCTAAGTTCTAAAACTACAATTCTTGCAGGATCTTATGAAATAACATGAAAAAAAAAACATTTTTTTTACTTTTTTGTGCAAATCATCCCTATAATATGAAGTTATGGATCATTACCAATGTGTCCATTCTCACCTGGTTGGCACATTATTAATCTCTATTAACTTAGCAACCAATGGGGTTTAAGTTGGACAAGGCAGTAGTAAGATACTCCCTCTGTTCAAGAATATATGACGTTTTGGACATAGGCACAGTCTTCAACGGGTAGCTTTGACCATCAGTTTTTTATATTTATATGTCAGCAAAAAATCATAAAATCATTCTATTATAAAAATGCTTTGCACGACAAATCTAATCGTACCATTTTCACATGACCAATCCCAAAGGCATTTCATATATTTGTGGTCAAATTTAGAGAAGTTTGACTGCACGCTTTCTAAAATGTCATTTATTTCTAAACAGAGGGAGTATAATTTACCCACCTCATTAAATGGTCAAGCTATGGTAGCTGTAGTAAGTTATCCAGGTTCACTTCTTATCTTGATGCTGATTAGGAAACAAATGGGGTTTAAGTTATGGTAGCTGCAGTAAGTTATCCAGGTTCACTTCTTATCTTGATCCTGATTAGGGTTAAACAGAAATAAGAATACATTTCAATTACTCAAGCCGTTAAACAGAAATAAGAATACATTTGTTCTTACCAATATGGAGACAATATTGGCCAGGCAGCTAAATCCATCATCAAAATGCTGGTCAGGTGGTAAACGGCAACTGTGAAATTTTCCAGAACATAAAACAAACTCCTAAAGGAAAGGGAAATAAACAAATGAATGTGTTTTCTCTCTCAAGAAAGCAGTACGAAAGTCGATGGATGTTGAATACTAGGTTTACAATGAATTTCAAACCAATGAAACCTAAAAATAAGATACATGACAAGTATCAGTGATGTCACTAAACCTAAAAATAAGTTATAACTCAGAATATTTCAGATAAATCTACAGGGGCCTGCGCCCCCCGCTATCTAGATGCGTAAACAGGTGGCGATATGCATGTATAAGCACAGTAAATTTCAAAAAACAAAAAGAAAAGCTGAATATAGAAAGAGCTCGCATTTACATCAATGCTCATAGAGATCACACTTGAATACAGTAATAACTAATAAGACATTATATGCTGGTAATAGATTGATATCATTGAATCGGATTTTAAATATTTAATATTACTGCTTTTGAAATGGAATCTGTCCCGTATGGACTGAGCCTGGAGGGTTATGGGAGGGTGAAGCATACGTTGCAATAGAGATTACTTTGATGCAAGGGTGTGTGTTTGTTTGAGGCTTCCATGATATACTTCTTGGTGATATCGTGCATCCCGTGACATGAGAACAAGGGAGCCTGGCTTCAGGTAGATAGGGACTTTAGTAGATTCGCCCTCCCCATGCTTCATTGTACCACAGGCAATGCCTCCTTGTTCTGCTTGACTGAAGTGCATCACGCAAGCTGACTCGAGAGTTCAATAGCCCATGTAGGTAGATCACCAAATCTCATTGCCTAAACAAGAAAGGTAAAAAAGAATTCCAACATTAAAAGCACTTGATGAACATGTAAATTCTTGGCATTTGATGAAAATAACACTGCTGTAGTTTGAACTGCTATATGAGACCTTATAAATGACAAAATCGAACATGCTTCTGTTAGAGATATAATTAGAGATATGATTTGATTTGGTTTCCTTATCTGTAACATGCATTGTATATATATACTGGCTAATTGGCCCCTGATAATACAAGTTGCTATTCCAACATGGTATCAGAGCATTAGGGTTACCTCTAGTCGCTGCCGCCGGCTTTCCTCACGCTCGTGCAACCTTCGTCTCGTCGCTTCGTCGGCATCATCTCACGTCTCGCTGCCGGCCTCGTCATCTTGCTGCCCACCACCGCCGCCGTCGCCTCGGGAAGCCCTCGGGAGCCCCGTCGCCTCTGCTACTCGACGCCGCGCCGCTACAGCTCGCCTCGGAAGCCGCGAGGCCAGCGGCGACCCTCGGAGCCGACGTCACCTCGACGCTGCGCCGCCCGCTTCACCTCGACGCCACGCCGCTCGCCGCCTCGGCCTTGGCGCCGCGCTGTACGCCTCGGGCCGTGAGCGCTCCACCATCATTGCTGCCATACGCTCGGTGAAAGCCGCCGCCGTCGCCGCTCGGTGAAGCCGCCGTCTTGCGAAGCCATCGTCGAAGACCTTCGCCGCCGCCGTCGGCTACGGCACCGCGCGCCGCCACCGCCGGCTATCGCGCCGCGCCGCCACCATTCGTGGGTGGCCGCCAGGCCGCGCAAGGCTGCCGGCGTCGCCTCGCTCAACTCGGCGCGCTCGGTGTCCGGCCGTGCCGCCATCGCCATCGCCGCCCGCCGCCATCGGCCGCGCCGATTTAACGGGGAAACCCTACTCGTGTTTCCCCCGATTCGTTCGGAAGTGGGCCGGGTAAGAGCCGGCCCGTTCGGCTCCTTTTAAAGGAGCCGAGAGAAAAAAAAATCAAAAAATCAAAAAAACGTCGGTCTAATCGCCGCGCCGTCCAGCGCCGCCTATTAGACTACGTTATTTTGGTCGCCGCGCCGTCGGTACGCCTACCAATGGGTACCGAGATACGTCGCAGGAGACTCATCCGAGTGGTCTTTGTTGCGATGCCACTCCCCTCCGTGCTCGCCGTCCGTACACCTGCTACATCGACTACTTCACGCTTCAGTACACTGCCTCCTCCAGCGGCTGCCACAGGTGGTGGTGGCCGCCCTCCATCTGGCGGTGGTCATCCTCGCTGCTCCTACTGCGACAAGATCGGCCACATTAAGTCCCAGTGCTACAAGAAACAATGGCATATTTCACGCCGTTCTTCTCCTAGCACCGCACCGTGCATTTCTACATCGACGCGTCTGCGATCGACTACTTCGCGTTTTCTCTCGAAAGGCGAGATATAGCGGACTTGACGGCATCGCTGCCGCCTGTGTTCTTCCTCGGCAGTTCTGCGAGTTCTGCGACCGACTCTTTGGGCACCGAAACCACCTCCTACACAGTCAGGTACCTCCCCGTGGATCCTTGATTCCGGAGCATCCTTCCACATGACTTCCGATTCTTCCACTCTATCTTTTGTTACACCTCTTGATTCCCCTGTCAGTGTACTTACTGCTGATGGTACCTCTCTTTCGTCTCAGTCGAGGACCTCTTAGCAACTCATCTTTTCATGTTCCTTCATGCTCATGTTCCTCGCCTAACCATGCGACTTCTTTCTGTGGGATGATTCGACCTTGGTTATCGGGTCATTCTCGACTCGACTCTTGTTGTGTTCGGGGACCGCCACACAGAGCTCGGTTGGTTCTGGCCCTCGGCGCCTTGACTCACAGCGTCTCTGGGAGCTTGACTGGCTTCACCTTCCTTCACGCCCGTAGCCGCCTCTACTCTCGCCGGCTTGCGCCGTCTACGGTTCTTTCCAGCGAGGGCATCACCGTCTTGGTCATCCGTGTGGATCTCGTCTGTCATCCTTAGTTCGTCGTGGTCTTACGGGATCTGCCTCGGTGACGTCTCTTTAGATTGTCGTACGTAAGTTAGGCAAACAGATTGACTTCCTTATCCTCATAGTGAGTCGGTGTCTCAAAGATCCTTTTGATCTTGTTCATTCGATGTTTGGGGTCCGGCTCCTTCGTTTGAAAGGGGTCATCGATACTATATCATATTTATAGATGATTTCTCTCGCCACACTTGGATATATTTCATGTCTTCTCGTAGTGAGGTCTTGTCCATCTATAAGCAGTTTGCCACCATGGTTCGCATTTGCAGTTCTCCACTCCTATTCGTGTTTTTCGTGGTCGACTCTGTGGCGAGTACCTCTCTCATCACCTCGCAGCTTCCTTCTTTGGCGGGGCACTCTCGCTCGCTTCTCTTGTCCCGTGCTCATGCTCGAATGGTGTTCTTTGGCGCAAGCATCGTCACCTTCTTGAATCACTCGTGCCACGATGATTGCCGCCTCTATTCCACCTCACTTTTGGGCGAGGTCGTTTCCACCACCTATCTCGTCAACATCCAGCCTTCTTCGCTCTTGGTAGCAATCCCTATTGAGCGTCTCGTGGTCTCCTCCCGACTACTCGCCCTTCGTGCATTTGGTGCGTTTGCTCGTTCTCCTTGCCCTCGAGAACGCACAAACCGATCGCTCGATCGTTGAGTGTGTCTTTACGGGATCTGATCACGAGAGCACAAGGGCTATCGGTCTTTGGGATCTGTTGGTCGACGGATGCGGATTTCTGGGGCGTCACTTTCGATGAGTCTCGTCCCTTCTACCCACGTCCTGTCTCTCCTTCGGCTTCCTCTGTGGAGTCTCTGCTTTTTTGACTTTTCGGATACACCTATCTGTCTTGCCCTTGTCCACCCGGTCTACACATATTTCTCATGTGGCCTCTCGCCATTATCGCCGCCTTCCGTCTCCTGCGGCTCCTCGTGCTCCCCACTACACTCGTCTACACTCGTCGACCTCGTATTGAGGATTTTCGGATGAGCCCACTTCTCGATGTTTCATCTTCCTCGATGCTTCATCTTCCCTTGATGGGCCGTCTTCTCCTCGCTACGCTCTCCGTGATCGCCGATCGATTCGCCCCGCCTGCTTTGCCTTTCTTTGGTGCGGCTACTTGTGAGCTCGCCTCCTCACAGGGATCTTGTTACTCATCTGAGTGGCGGCATGCCATGGCCGAGGAGATTGCGCCCTCGAGCGTCTTGGTACTTGGGATCTTGTTCCTTTTCCATCTCACTCGTCCCATCACATGTAAGTGTGTCTATAAGATTAAGACTTCGCTCGATGGCTCTCTTGAGCGCTATAAGGCGCGTCTTGTTGCTCGTGGCTTCCAAGCGGGAGCATGGTCGTGACTACGACGAGACTTTTGCTCTGTGGCCCACATGACCCTTGTCGCACTCTTCTTTCGGTGGCGTCATTGCGCCAGCGTCTGCATTCTCGGCTTGATGTCAAGAATGCCTTTCTTAATGGCGAGTTGCGTGAGGAGGTCTACATGCATCCGCCACAGGTATTCTGTTCTGAGGGCATGGTGCGTCGCCTTCGCCGCTCTCTCTATGGCCTTAAGCAAGCCCCTCGTGCTGGTTTGGCGCTTCTCCTCTGTGGTCACTGCTGCGGCTTTTCACAAGTGATCATGATCCTGCGCTCTTTGTCCACACCGTCTCGTGGTCGGACTCTTCTTCTTACATGCGTTGATGATATGATCATTCACGGAGATGACTCGAGTACATTGCCTTTGTCAAGGCACGTCTTAGTGAGCGATTCCTTATGTCGGATCTTGGTCCTCTTCGTTACTTCCTTGGGATTGAGGTTACTTCCACTCCGGATGGTTTCTTTATGTCTCAAGAGAAGTATATCCAGGATCTTCTTGATCGCGCCTCCCTCATCGTCGTCTGTTGAGACTCCTATGGAGCTCAATGTTCACCTCAGACCCTCGATGGCGAGCCTCTTTACGATCCGGCTACGCTATCGTCATCTTGTTGGGAGTCTTGTCTACCTTCTTTGTTACTCGTCCGGATATCACTTATCCGGTTCACATTACGAGTCGGTTTATTTACGCTCCCACTCGAGTCCACTACGACCACCTTCTTGAGTTCTGCGATACCTTCGTGGGACTATCTCTCGCCGTCTCTTCTTTCCACGCTCCATTTCGTTACGACTTGAGCTTATTCGGATGCTACTTGGGCGGCGATCCTCGATCGCGGTCTATCTCTGCTTCTTGTGTTTTTCTTGGTGGTTCGCTTATTGCACGGAAGGCGAAGAAGCAGATGCAGTGTCCGTTCGAGTCAGAGGTGAGTTGCGAGCTATGGCTCTCTTGTGCCAGAGATTACTTGGCTACGGTGGTTACTTGAGGATTTTGGTGTTTCTGTTACTACAGACTCCTCTCTTGTCGACGATCAAAGTGCTATCGGTGTTGCGTGACCACTGAAGCATGAGCTCACCAAGCATATTGGTGTTGATGCTTCCTTCATGAGGTCTTGTGTGCATGATCAGGTGATTGCTCTTCAGTATGTGCCTTCAGAGCTTCAGATAGCGGATTTCTTCACGAAGGCCCAGACTCGAGCACAGCACGGCTTCTACCTCTCCAAACTCAGTGTTGTTGATCCACCATGAGTTTGAGGGGGGGTGTTAGATATATAATTAGAGATATGATTTGATTTGGTTTCCTTATCTGTAACATGCATTGTATATATATACTGGCTAATTGGCCCCTGATAATACAAGTTGCTATTCCAACAGCTTCAACCTTCTTGACATAGTGAAACATATCTTCTTTTTATTGAAATCCAACCGTAAAAGGACATTGGCAGATGCTGAAATAATGAGGAAAACAAAGCTTACTTGGTTGTGTGCATCAGTGAACCATCCTTCTGCAAAACACAAATGGGCACATCCACACTTGGAACAGTTAGTCTGTTGAGCAATAACTGTTAAGTTGCATGCACTAACCAATTCACCCAAAAACTTAAGCTGATGAGGAAAGACGTACAATTCACTTATACTTCAACACTCCCCCTCACGTGTAGGCTTCTTTAGACCTAAGACGTGGAATATAAGTGAGTTGCAATTATTATTTTTAATTGCACCAACCGGGTCTTGAACTCAAGACCTCTTGGCTCTGATACCATATTGAGTTGCATGCACCAACTAATTCACCCAAAAGCTTAAGCTGATGAGGAAAGACGTACAATTCACTTATACTTCAACACTCCCCCTCACGTGTAGGCCCTACACGTGAGGGGGAGTGTTGAACTATAAGTGAATTGTACGCCTTTCCTCATCAGCTTAAGCTTTTGGCCGAATTGGTTAGTGCATTCAACTTAACAATAACAAATTAGAGCTAAAGATTCTTACGCATTCTTTGCCATTCGCAACGATGACTCGAACTAAATTGAGCCCGATGGCGGCTAAAGATCCAACATTTGCCCAAAGGAAGGACACAATGAACACAAATTCTCTCCGCGGCTCACCTTCTTGGATCACGGCGAGGAGGCGCGATCGATCGTCGGTAGAGAGGAAGGCGGCGCGGATCCACGCCGCCTCACCCGACCGCCTCCCACCTCCACTGGAGCTAACCTTGCGGGTGCGTCGAGTCGCTATCCGATGAATCTCGAAGGCCTCCGGGCGCCGCTCGGCGACCACGACTAGTCGTGGCGATCGCCCGGTGCGGGAGCTCGAGGCGGCGAGTCCTCGGTGCGAACTCGGCTCGGCTTAGCGCGTGGCGGAGAATGGGGGGCCGGGGCGACCAGAGCACCCCAACCGTAGCTCGTGGAGGAGAATTGGGGGAGGCGCGGGGGCTCGGAAGGAAGAATGATGTCTGCGCGGGGGGTATTTTCGCAAAGATTCAAGCGGGAGCTGCGGGGTGGACTGAGGCTGTGGGATCTTGAAGCAACGACTAGGATGATCCATGTGCACATGTCCCATTTGCCAAATGGGACATGTGCACAGGATATGCCGCCATGAAAAATGGAGCCTTAGTGTAGTTTTGGTTGCATAATTGGCACTGAATGACAAAATTCAAACAAAATTGGCTCATAACCAAGATCAGTCATGAACTACTTGATCTCATACGGAACTTGTGAAATCCATTCTACGATTCAAACCACTGAGCGGAACTTACAGTATAGGTTACATAATTGGCACTGCCTAGCTACTTCGCCGTGAGGACATTGCACTACATATTACAGTTATGTGCCACTGATATAATACTAACTACCGGTTTGGTTTGATCAATGTGAACTCTAACTCCCTAAACCCTAAACCCAAACATAAGAGCAACTGCTAAATCGCTGACGTAAATCCAACTGAAACTACAACAAATTTAAAAAAGGGACCAAAACTGACTGCGCCATTTGCATTGCAGTGGAGTTTTGATTTGGTTCCTTGAGTAGTAACAGCTGAGTAATACCGCCTTCGCTGGGAGAAGGCGTGTTCTATATGTGTTATTGGTGGGTCAGTGGAATACGCTTTCACAAGGAGAACGTGACTCTGGAACGTGTCCGGAGCTCCCCACGTCATATCCTCCCCTCCCCTCCCCTCGCCGGTTCGCCGCCCCTCACGCTCGCAACGTGTCTCCGCTGTGCCACTCGAGCACGTCGCCGCCCCTCCTGCCTAAGCAGCCGCAGCCTCACCGTGGAGGTCGATCGCCTGGCGCGCGCGCGGCGGAGGAGCCTAGTCGTGGTCGCCCGGACCAGGAGCACGTCCACGGCGAGGACCTCGACTGGTCCAGCGGCAGCCATTATCATCCAAAACACCGTGTAGTTCCCCTGCTTCTGGAGGTGCCGCCTCCGACGACGAACGAGACAACAAACTTCGGGATCCATGTCTGGCGGCGGCGGCGGCGGTGAACATGCTTTATTTCGGTTCATTCTTTCCCGTATGCAGTTTCGATTTGGTGCTCAATTTTTCTTATTGCATCGCTGCTAAGTTTTATTGCGAATTTGCACCACATGATAAAGTGTTGCGCTGTCTGTAGCAATCACTGGATTCAAACAGTAAATTACAAGGGAATGTAGATTCACTGGTAATTGAAGGGATTTCTTGTATAATGGGAAAAAAAAATACAAATGTTCAGGTTATGAAAATTTTCAAGATCCCAGACTAGTCCTGAAGTTTTTTTTTTCAACATCTCCAAACTGCTAAGTTGATCATTAATTCATTATGTATTGTTGTTACTCCATCCGTTACAAGTAACAAAAATACAAGAATTTAAGTGAAAAACTACAATCAAAGTCCCTAAATGAACAGATTCAAAAGTATACAGACGTGGGTAGTGTTTTACGTAGATGAGGTCATGCAATATCTTGTTCTGAGGCTGAGTCTAAGTCCATGTTAGAAAAACAAGTGGTCTGGTCTTGTGGACAATGACATTTCAGTCATCAGTCTACAAGATGAAGACCTCAACAAAAGTCACTCCAGTCTATCAGTAGAACTGTTTGAGCCCAACAATTCAAGTCGTTTTTTAATGTTCTTTTTTGACCTATCTATCGAGTCTTGAGTCAAAGTAATTTTTTTTCTATAAAACTAAGCCAGACTTCCGGTTTTTCTAAGATGAGATCTGACTTCCTTGTGTCGATGCTTTCCTTTGACAGTCAGCTGCCTTCTCAGACCGTTAAGCCTACTCTTCAATTGCATGTTAATTAGCACTTTAGCGGACAACTGCTTATATAGCCAACTCTTCTCTGATGATCTCGATACTCAGCTCCAATTGAATCTTCACCGGGTCAGGTTCCGTGCACCCTATTGTCATGGCCAATATGCTCCCCCTTTCACTTATGCGTGCTGATGTAATGTTACTTATTTTTCTTTCCAGTGTAGATTTTCTGTTAATTGTTGAGCCATCTGTCAGAAATCGATTGGCAAATAATAAAGTAGATCAAGAACAGTGAGACATTGATTTTTACGTGGAAAACCCTTGCGGGGAAAAACCATAGACGCACGACGGCGATCTTCAACAGATCGTAAAAATTATTTACAAAATCTTGGGATTTTTATGAGTCGTCAACCCTTCCTGTGCGGCTTACAAGGGTATATATGGTGGTATAAAACTGACTCGAGACGAAGACGAAAATAAATCCGCATCTCCAGACCTTGGCCTCTTTTGAATTCGGATCATATATCAACAATCTCCAACTTGAGACGAATTCCCTCCTTGTAGCATATGAAAAAACTTCTCCAACAATAAATTACCACTGTACGTCGAAAGTCTCATGGACTAAACTTTAACACTAACCAAACTTGAGCAAAGTTTAAACTTAGTAACTAGAACTGACTCTGTTATCATATCAGCAGGATTATCATGAGTACTTATCTTGCATACCTTAACATTACCTTGAGCAATGACATCTCGAATATAATGATATCTGACATGAATGTGCTTTGTTCTTTCATAAAATATCTGATCATTTGTAAGACATATAGCACTTTGAGTATCGCAAAACATAGTAATGCAAGAAGTATCTCCACAAAGCTCAGTGTATAAACCTCTCAACCATGTAGCATTTTTGTATGCTTCAAAAATAGTCATATACTCTGCTTCAGTAGTAGATAAAAGCTATAGTGCCTGCAAACTTGCTTTCCAACTCATAGCATAACCACCAATGGTGAACACATCCCATGCGAAGATATCCTCGTTGCGGCGGAGCACCCCGAGTATGTCTCCGCAGGCCGCGGCTGACAGCTCGGCGCCGAGGGCCACCGTTTTGTCTGGCTTATCTTCGACAAGAGGAACCCGCAAGAGCTGGCCTTCGGGCTTAGCCTTCGACGCCCACCTCCCCGGGGTGCTGTTCGGCTGGGGGTGGTGGTCGCTTCAACGGCGTGGACGGGGCGAGCCGGGGATAACGCCTCGAGCTCGGTCAACCTTGCCAGGTCTTGATCTCCCCGCACCGTAACCACCCCTTCGGGAGTGGGGATCTTCATGCAGAGGTAGGTGTGGTGCGCTATGGTGCCGAATGCGTTCAGCGTGGCTCTGCCGAGGATAGCATTGTATTGATATGGTATCTGGACGACGTCGAACATGATCATCTTTGTGCGAGAGGCATAGTCGTCACTGAAGGTGACAGCGAGATCGATCTGCCCCAAGGTTGTTACTGGCCTTCCGCCGAAGCCCACTAGGGGATGTCTGGTGGTGACAGGTGGTCCCTTGTGATCATCATTTTGTTGAAGGCCTCCGCGAACAGCAGGTCTACGGAGCTTCCTCCGTCTACCAGAACGCGATGCACATCGAACCCCGCAATGCTAGCCGAGATGACCAGAGGGTCCTGGTGAGGGAAGTGTATGCCTCTGGCGTCTTCAGGGCTGAAAGCGATGGGTATCTCGGCGTAGTGGGGTGGGGTAGAATTTGAGTAAGCTGCCACATGATGAATCTAGCGCGCGTAAGCACGCCGCTGCCTTTTTATTGACAGACCCAACGACGAGCCGCCCACAATCATGTTCATGATCCTCTGCTGTCACTCCGGCGGGGCTCCCTCGATGCGGGGCCTCGGCGGCGGGGCGGGCAGTCGGGTACCCAGCCCTCCCCCATCGTCGGCTCCCGCCGGCTGGCCTTGGTTCATGTATTCCTGCATGGCGGCGATTGTGCGACAGTGCTGGGTGGCATGGGACCCCTCGCCGTGCAGGTCGCAGAACGGGGGTGGCCTTTCGCGGCCGTCCCGGGGCCTTCGGCACTGTAGGGTTGTGTGAGACCCTTTCTTTGTGCGGAGTTGCGAAAGAGCCGAGCCGTTATTCCTTCCGCCCTGCCGACCACGCCCGCGGCCTGCCCGAGGTCCTTGCTGTTGCTGCCCTTCGATGTTGTACATGCCCCGCCCCTTTGGACGGTTTTCGTTGCTACACGGCCTGGATGCCGCTTCCGCACCCATGGCTCTGGGTTCTTTCGGGGGGGGGTCTTTGCTTCGCCGCCGCGACCGCTGCTGCGGTGTGGTCCGGGGCACCCACCCCCCCCCCGTCGGGCGTTGTTTTCTTCCGCTCTAGCGTACTCCTCCATTTTGTCGAAGAGTTCCAGCACTGAGCGGACAGGCTTGCGGGCGAGTCGCTCTGCTAGGGGGCCTTTCCGGAGTCCGCAGGTCGCGGCGTTGATGACGGTTGTCTCGTTGACCCCCTTCACCTGGCACTTGACCTCCGCGAACCTTCTGAAGAAGCTGCGGAGGGACTCGCCCAGGGTTTGCTTCATGGCGAATAGATCCCCCGCACCCTTAGGTTCGGCGTAGTTCCCCTGGAAGTTGTTACGTAGTAGTTCCCGCAGTTGTTCCCACGCATACACAGAATGTGGAGGGATGGCGAAAAATCATGTCAAAGCTACCCCTTCAGGGTCAGGGTCATGCTTTTTGCCTTCGTGGTGTCGTCCCCTCCGGCGGCCTCGATGGCTGTCTCGTAGACGCAGAGAAACTCTGTGGGATCCGTCGACCCTTCGAAGGGCCTGACCTCCGGCATCTTGAAGCCCTAGGGCGGTGGGTGCTTAGCCCGAGCTCAAGGGAACTAGGATCTCCGGAACACTAGTGCGGGAGGCGGCAATGAGGCACGATCTTTGCGGGAGCTCCGGCTCCGGACGGTGCGGGCCCACCCGGGGTGGCTGCAAGGCCTACCCTCGGTTGCCAGAGGTCAGCCAGCTCCCGCTGGATCAATTCGTGCGCTCTTTGTGTTACCTCAGGCTGAGCCGGGGCCAACGGTTGGCCGACTGACAAGTCCCAGGGGGCGCCTCGCCCCTTACGAGGTTCTCCTGCGTGGAGTTATCAGTCTCTTCCTCGTCGCGGGTGGCAGCCGCCGCGGCCTGAAAGGTCTTGCTTCGCTTAGCCCTCGGCGCTAGGCGATCCGCCATTGTCGCTACTTCGATCGCGGGGCGTGGCGCGGCTCTCCGAGGTGCCATTCACGTAGCGGATCGTGCTTGACTTTATTGCGGTCCCCACAGATAGCGCCAATCGTCATAGCAAAAGCGAGATATATAGTAAAGAAGGGGACCGGGCCAAAGCAGAGGAGCTCGGGGATCCTCAAGAGAAGGACGATTAATGGCAAGAGCGAGATAGTTATTATTATTCGGAAAATTAGATTGTTATCCCCCTCCATGAGGGGTGTGACTCTCTATTTATAGTCCTCCATGAGAGGGTCTTTACATTACTCTTCTAACCCTATGACTGATTGCATGCGCGTGAGGGGCTGCAGGGACATTTCCTCCCTATCTTAGGCCTTGGTCCATGGTTGGCGCTCCTGGGCCTGGTCTACCTAGTCAATGCACCCAGTCCATCCGCGCTCGTAGGGGCTTCTGTCCACTCAAAGGTGACCGAAGGCGTGTTGCTCGGGCATCACGGGGGCTTCGGGGACCCTCCGGGGAGGCTTTGGGTCCGTCCCGAAGGTGACCCGGAGGCCCTGCTGCTCCGGGCCTCGCGGGGCTGCGGGGAACTTCCGGGGAGGTTTCGGGTCCGCTCCGAAGGTGACCTAGAGGGTCTGCTGCTCCGGGCCTCGCGGGGCCCAGGAACCCTCGTGGGAGCCTTCACCGGGTCCTCCTCGGGGTTTGATGGTGGCCGCTTGGCGTTGGGGCGGTGGAGCGACCCTACGGCAGTATGATCTGTTTCTCAGACATATTATTAAAATTTTAGGATACTCGGATGTTACGCTTGTGCTCATGTTAACAATGGTAAATTAGAGCATATGGCGCTAAGTACATTTTTCTTGGTTATAAACCTAGTATGAAATGATATAAATGTGGAATCTCAAACTAAAAGGTGGTTATTAGCAAAATTGTTACTTTTGATGAATCTGCTATGTTGAATGATAAACCATCTATTGATGTTCCCGTTGAGAAGCCACATAAATCAAGTGTGCAGGTGGAACATGTTATTTATTTAGGATCTACACCAGAAACCGAAAAGGAAAACATATATGGTATTTTTGTTGTCTTTGAACCACTACAATGTTCCATTGCTAAAAAGAATATTTAAACTCACAAGAGATTGATTGTATGAATTGGTATTGTTGCTTATGCTTTTAATGTAACAAAAGAAATTAAAGGTAGTGCGGAACCTTAATTGCTTTGTTATGTGTCAGGAACCAGTGGCGAATCCAGGATGAAAAATAAGGGTGGGCTCAAAATCTTAAATGACTAAACTAATTTGTAACAAATATAGTCTTATATTATTGTGAAATCCAATTCATACATGAATAAAAGTAGAGTAAAATAAGAAAAATACAATTAACGTACCTCGCTAATGGAAAGTACATCCCAAAACATGTAAATATGGTCCCAGTAGGTAACAACATGTACATTAATATTATAAAATTAGTGATACAATAGCAAATTATACTTAAATGGTCATGAACATTAAAAAAAAAGATTCATACCACTAAGACGCTAGCTTGAATCACGACTTTCACGAGGCAAATTCATTCTGCGAGATTTCATGCTTTGGAATGATCTTATGATTCTATCATCATCAAGGGATCTAAATATGTCTCGCTCGGTATAGCACACCATCAAAGCAACGAGTATATGCCAGATTACTAGCTCAATTCTTAAAAATCAATAGCTCACTCGGGCCTCGTGATCGATCTTTATCTGTTGTAATGCGATTGTTCCCAATCGGCAGTCGGCACCAATATATAGCAGCTTAGCGCCTCGCCGCCCCGCCTCGGCCAAGACTTCGTCTTGGCCGGACTCCCCAGCGGCGGTGGCCACTCGACCTCTCCGGCTCCCGCTGCGCTGGCGGTGGCCACTCGACCTCCCGCCGTCCCAGACTACTCCTGGCGGCTCCCCACCTCAAGACTTGATCCGGCCTCGGCCCTCCACCCTCCGTCCCTCCCCCACCCAACCGGCCGACCGCGTCCGCCGCCCGTCGGCTCTTGGTTTGGTCCTTCCCCACCTGACCGCATCCGTCGGCGAGATCCGCCTCCGCGGCTCGCCTCGAGCTCCGGCTCACGAGGCCGGCGGTGAGCTCCCCCCCCCCCGGCCGCATCCGGCGGCGATATGCCTCCGCGGCCGCCTCGGCTCCGGCTCACGAGGTGGCGGCCGAGCTCCCTCCCCCCCACCGGCGGCGGCGGCTCGCCCATCTCGGCCGGTCGCCCGAGATCCGCCAGACGGCCCTCCCCCACCCGACCGCCGGCTCTTGGTCTCCCGCCTCCGCCTCCAGCTCCAGAGCTTCCCCTCCCCAACCCGATCGCTGGCTCCCTGCTGGCCCGACGCCCCGAGCCCCCGACGGCCTCCCTCCTCCGGCACCGACAGTCGGCCTCCCTAGCTCCCTCTGGATCAGGTGCGCCTCGCTCGCTCGATTGAATGAGAAATTGCTGATTGAATGAGGATGACTGAATGGGGATCATGGATTTTGAGCAGGAACAACGAGGATGATCGGTGGATGTGAGTTGGGCCTAGGCTTCGGCAAGGGCAAAGCCCACGCGCATTTGCTTGCTCGCCTCTGCTTCTTTCTTGTTTGCTAACAGGCGAGTCGGGCCCGAGAGTCGAAGTTGCCGGCGGGAGGGGGGGTTCGGCTGCTGGTGGAGGGTGGGCTTCAGCCCGACGAAGTCCACCTGGTGGATTCGCCCCTGTCAGGAACGAACCATCCAAGACTGATAAATTAAAAAAGCACCACATGTTGACCTACACACAAGTTGCCCAAGACTATCTTACTAGTGGCTAATGTCTACCACGCCATACACATGTTTTAAGTTACACACTATATATAATCATATATAATAGACTAATAGACAAATGCGCAACTTACCAATAAACTAGTTGGCTAAAAATGTCTTGCAACATCATACACATAGTGGCTATGTCACACATATATTATATAAATTAGTTTAAGCCACACTTGACAGTAGATCTAGTGAGAGTAACATTAATTCATTTCAGTGGGCATGAATCAGCAGGCGAAACACCGTTACCGTCTCGCGTGCTGTGATCCGCCGTACCAGCAGCAGCACCATGCTGGTCATGACCATGGGCCATGAGCGCTAATTGATGATGATGATGATCAAATATTAATTCATTTCGGTGGGCACACTACGAGGATTAAAATTTTTATATATTATTTTAATATATAGTTATAAGATTATATGTCTTCATGGTCGTAACCTCTAATACTAACGACTCCGTGGTCGTAATGATTCCAGAGGTTACTTATAGGTACTCTGGTTAGACGAGATCTTGTACTTGTTCCCCGAACAAATGACTGCTTGCAGAAGCTTTGAACTGGTGTTTGGAATTAACTTCAAGTATAGTCTTACCATATGACGAATGGAATACATACCATATTTGCTGCATACCACGCGACGATTCATGGTCTTAAGACACTGACAACAACTACCATACGATTGAGTGTCTCACAGACGCTAATCGACGACCAGTTACTGTTTCACTAACAGCTACTGTCCCTCCGACCAGACATGTCACTTCTAACAGGCGTCTTCTCTAGGAGTAATTGTCACTTCTTCGTTAGTTATTTAAAGGCGGAGTACGGATGAACAAGGGCTCGGATTGAGGCATCGCAATCAACACTATATTCATATTTCAACCCAGATTTAATAGCATAGCAAGCATTGCACTCGGTGTAATTAGAATGAGTCCACCGCCTTGTTGAAGGCATCCTATAAAGGATCAATTCATAGCAATAAAGAGCAACTATAATCTCTCCCAAGAACTATTTACCATTTTCTCTGTTTTATTTACGTAAGATCGGCGAGTCGATCGGCGATAATGGCGTCATCCGTGGGGAGGAAAGCGGGGGTTCTTG
Source organism: Hsuehochloa calcarea (assembly GCA_036346395.1). NCBI lineage: Eukaryota > Viridiplantae > Streptophyta > Magnoliopsida > Poales > Poaceae > Hsuehochloa > Hsuehochloa calcarea. Next base: position 1,160,833 of record CM070606.1, read on the forward strand.
AAGATCGCTTTGCTCAAGCATTCTTCATTCACTCCTTCGCTCTGTCATCGCTCATGCGAATATGGCGGGGACATGGGATAAAGAAAACTGGTTCGACTTGGCGGACTACTCTAACCTCGACATGGATGCGTGCATATACGCCATGGAAGAAAATGGTATGTCCTCTAAAGGATCGCGGGTAGGCTACGATAGCACAAAATAAAAACTTATCGCGCAACCAAGGAACCTCCGCTAGTAATAGATCACGAGATTACCACTAGACGCACCGACTCGTAGCGGAAGTAGAGTCGATGTAGCGAGTTGATGCAGTCGTAGTCATACTCGCCACGCGTCTTCTTCTCCGAATCTTGGGGTCATCATAAGTTGCGGATCGTCCTAGTGCTGATGCTTCGCAACTTCTTCTCCGAGTCTTGTGATCGTCACGAGTTGCGGATCGTCCTAGTGCTAATGCTTCGCTACAACATCTCTAAGGTATCCACACGTACGGGGCATGGACACCACGCGCTGGAGTGCTAGCACCGACGGCGTGGTTGAGAAAGTCGTGGCTGTTAGGGTTTCGGGAGTTCTTCAAAAAGATCATCGCATCCCTTGCCACTACCCCTCTATTTATAGGCATCCATAATGGGTCTCGTACTTGAGGCCAATTAGAAACTCGTGGCCAACAAGAATTCGGATCACCATCCAAATCAAATCATATCTCTTTAAGTGTGTGACCCTATAGGTTCATGTGTAATCGGTTGTGATTCGGAAATCCTTTTCCGACCACTAGTCGTTAGCGGTACCTAGCAGCACATAACGATGCCCAAACACACGTAGAATATATCGGACGAACCTTAATGCAATATGATCTACAACCAGGTCCATATCACTAAGTACCAACTTGTATCTCTAACGACAAGTTCATATTTGGTCTCGACCAATTCGTAACTCCTTACGACCAGGTTTCGACCACTTAGTGACCATGTTCGACCAGTCTATGACCAACTCGTATCTCCATACGACTAGTCCGTATCTGATCGAACTGAAAGAGCTTCTCGTGTATTCTCCCTTTGCCTCACGATATCTGGTCGAAGTCTAGGTGAGATGTTGTATCATCCATGGATTGTTCAATACTTTCTTGATCAAGTGTCGAATAACTTTATGTGGTCGACACTTCGACCACTAGTGGCATGGCCATGCACTTTCTTTATCTGATCACAACGAGGGGCCCAAAGTTATCGCTTTTGTTATGTTAGGAGGGGCAAATCCCATATCCGACCAGTCACATCCCTCCGCATATTTCATAGCGTACTCGAAAGCTACCTTTATAACTACCCAGTTACGAGTAGCGTTTGGCAACCCCTAAGAGTGCTATTACACATGTAGAAAATAATACTGATCTCAGGTCTAAGGATTATACATTATCATTGCTTGAGACCAACTAATGATATATAGAATCATAACAATCTCAATAGTACCTCAAGGTGGGTCTTTTCTAACACCATGTTCTCTAACATGTGTCCGTATTGTTGGTTTGATATCTCCATATCCATAACCTGTGAAACATAGTCATCAACCAATACATATGCTAGCCTATTCATATGTGTTCTCATATGTTTCCGACCATGGAACATTTAAGAATAATCATCGCAGAAATATAGAGTTTCACAATCAAGTCACATATTTGATAATAAATATTATTGATATTATTCTAGGAACAAGATAACATATTATCCAATGTTATGAACATAATGAAATATAATCATCTTTATGATTGCCTCTAGGGCATATTTCCAATAGTCTCCCACTTGCACTAGAGTCAATCATTTAAGTATCTAATACCGATAACTCTTGTGTGCGCCTCATACTTTGGCTGTGTGAGAGGTTTTGTCAATGGATTAACAACATTTAAATCCGTATGAACTTTGCATATCTTAATATCTCTTCTATCCACCAATTCGCGAATAAGATGATAACTCCTGAGTATATGCTTGGACTTCTGATGGGATCTAGGCTCCTTAGCCCACGCAATGGATCCATTATTGTCACAATAAAGGTCCATGAGGCTCGAGGCACTCGGAACCACACCCAACTCAGTAATGAAATTCCTTATCCAAACACCTTCTTTCGAAAGATCGAGCCAAATCAGGATCTTCGTGGTTCATCACTAGCCTCCAATGGTCAACCATCGCCGTCGATAGGGCCTGATTGTATGGAAAACGCCTGGACATATGACCCAGACCGTGGTCCTAGTCGTCCTCCCATGTCGCCTCCACCATCCTCGCAAGTGGAAGGAGGCTTGCCGCCCCCAACCTATGTCAGGTAAAGTTACGAACGAGCGTTAGTCCACCTAGAGTAGTCAGGCTGCAAATGAGTATCGAAGATCGCAGCACGCGTGCCTCGGAACCTAACGTGGGTCCACCCTCCATGCCCTAATGGGCGTGCGCAACCGCAACATGCTAAACTCAATTGTTGCCTGCATACGCAAGGAGGATGACAACGAGGTACGCTACGGTGATGCGCGTCAATCATCGGGTCAAGCAACTCGTACGGTCACTGTGCAATGTGGCATGGGTCCGCTATACTTGAAAATTTAGTCCATACATTGTAAAGACTACGAAACATATACATAAGGTAACAGGGAGCGGTATTAACAAAATAATTACCAGCCACAAATAAAAACAAATTTAAGTTGGAATTATTTTGCTTATACGTAGCCTATGTAGCTACTCTGGATTTTCTATACAATTTTAAAATGTGTTTAAAATTAATTTCTAGCATTAATAATATATTTACCACTAACAAATGGGAAGCTAACTAAAGCTCAGATTATTTTGATTACGCTTTAACCACCCTACTTAGCTACTCTGGATTTTCTATACAATTTTAAAACATGTCATGCTATTTTCCTAGTTTAAAATTAATTTTTGGCAATAACAATATATTTACCACGGACAAATGGGAAGCTAAATAAATCTGGGATTATTTTGATTATGCTCTACCCACCCTAGTTAGCTACTCTGAATTTTCTATACAATTTTTAAACATGTTATGCTATTTTTCTAGTTTAAAATTAATTTTTAGCATTAACAATATAATTACCACGCACAAATGGAAAGCTAAATAAAGTTGGGGTTATTTTGATTACACTCTACCCACACTACTTAGCTACTCTAGATTTTCTATACAATTTTAAAATATGTCATGCTATTTTCCTAGTTTAAAATTAATTTATGGCAATAACAATATATTTACTGTGCACAAATGGGAAGCTAAATAAAGCTAAAATTATTTTGATTACATTCTACCCACCCTACTTGGCTACTCTGAATTTTCTATACAATTTTTAAACATGTCATGCTATTTTCCTAGTTGAAAAGTAATTTTTGGCAATAATAATATATTTACCGTGCACAAATGGGAAGCTAAATAAAGTTGGGATTATTTTGATTACACTCTACCCACCCTACTTAGCTACTCCAGATTTTCTATACAATTTTAAAATATGTCATGCTATTTTTCTAGTTTAAAATTAATTTTCGGCATTAACAATATATTTACCGCGCGCAAATGAGAAGCTAAATAAAGCTGGGATTATTTTTATTACGCTCTACCTACCCTACTTAGTTAATCTACAATTTTTTTTCAGATTTGTAAATGGCGTGTTCCTATTTATGTAGATTTATCCTAAATTGTTCGAGTGCTAGAACATTCATAACGTGTGCACGATAAACTAGACTATAAACAACTCAAATGATTTAATACAAAATTTGACTACATTTGTCTAATCTACTTAATTCTATGTCGCTATTTTTATTTGCTAACATACAAAGTTTTCACATAATGTAGAAAGTTGTAAAAAAAAAGTAGATGGTCGACCAGATCTGATACTCCGTTTCTCTCTCCCCCGTGACCAACTGACAGAGCTTCATTACCTTTTCTTCTCTCCCTCTCATTCTCTCTTCTGTTTTCTTCTAGAATTAAAATAAGTTTTGAACTGAATTTTCAAAAAATTTATAGTTAGACTCCTATCGCGAGGTTGAACTCTGCCATTCAAACGGCCTGTAGTCGTGCCGTGTTCCAGCATAGCTAGTACACTTGTAGAAAAGGAAGAACATGTTCTACGGAAAAATCGCATTTCACCAGTGTAAGCTTGTTCGGGACGCAGAAATTGCACAGGAAACATTTGACGCGTTTCAAACGCGGCGTACCGCGTCGTTCAAACCCCAAACCGGGTGGGTGGGGTGCCGTTCAACTGCAAAGACGATGAGTGTTCTTGACTGGTGGCATGCAGTACGTACTATTGGTAATGGATTGTAGCCATGTTCGGTTCAGACTAGCAGTTAGCGAAGCATGCCATCGAGGAAGCCTCCTTGTTAATGTCGAGGAAGCCAACAAGACCTATGCAACGGGTGAAAATATTCAGGGAACCTTTTCACGATCTTTTGGAGCTGCCTGTGTCGGATTCAGATTTTTTAATTCTATATCTTCTGTGAAAATACTGTGCTATTCTCTGGATCAGTAGATAACACCCATATGCACATTGCTGAATCAATTTATACATAGCGTAAAATCGTATCATTCATTAATTTAACACATCAGAGTTTAGATAGACCACTTCGGGCCAAGTTTTACAATACGGGACGAGCATGACAAATAATTACATCACAAAAGTAGCGGAAGCGACGACGGAAACAAAAAGGGGTGAGAGCGCGCCTCTCCACAGGCAAGCGACTGGGGAAACCTATGTGCGTCCGATATTACTCAAAAAAACTCAAATAATATAGGATGCACACAAGTACCGACGGAGTCAGCTAGACTGAGGTGAGATCTAGACTAAAAGAACTAATTACTCTTCAGCGATTTCTGAACCTTCAACTTATGAATCTTTGTAGTAGTCGAAAGCTCTAAAATTTTCTACTTACGTGGGTTTTAGGAGAGAGTTAGGATGAGCACAACCTGCTTACGAGGGTTTATTTCCGAAGGAAAAAGCCGGCGGCGGCGCTTCTCGTTCTTCGCGGCCGAGCGGGAGCAACACGTCGTCTTGTCTCAATTGGTGCGTGGCTGAGGAAATTGAGCGCAGTGCTTTTCATCCTCACTCCTCGCGTCGTTAGATCAACGCTTCTGTGCGATGTGACTGCCGATTCATCTGCGTCAAGACTTGTCGGCCGGTGTGCTACTGGTTCAATCCATCATCGAAGTTATTTCCTTGGCGTTGGCTGGAGTTCATCTCATTGATTACACCGAAAGTAAAAAATGCTGAGGACTTCAACTATCAAACTTACGAATAGTTCTCTCATTAATTGGTGCTGCTGTTCTCTATATTCAAGTCACGTTGGTGATTTTTTATATCCATTTTATTGCCTTAAACTTAGTCAATTCTTCCTTGCTGTTGGTATGTGAGAAGAATGTTAGTCAAGGAGATGTGTTCCAGAGTACTATAATTTACGCTGCGAAAAATCTTCTATAATCATTCATCCCCCTTCTGATTGTCATTCCAAAATATTCAAGAGGATGGCGGCGGCGGCGGCACCGGGGAGGCTCGACTGCTTGTCGACTGCACTCGGCGGCTGAGAGGGCAAGGGAGCACAGGCGAGGAGGGGGGAGGGGGAGGCAGAGGGGGACTCGGCCTCTTATAGCTGGGGAAGGGGAGAGAGAGGCCGGCGGGAGCGGCGGAAACGACTGCTGAGGGGAGACGGGGAGGAGACCGGGCGTGCGGCAACATCGAGAGGCTGGAGATGGCGCGCGCTCGAGACATCTGCGAAGATGCGCATCCCCGGCGTGTCGTTGCTGCGTAAGAGGAGGATGTTCAAGCACGCCTACGAGGAGTGTGGTGACGAGACATCCCGGATTGAAATGGTGTTGTCTTAATTGTTAACCTCTTCAGTTCACAAAACAAGTTGTTTTGAAATACATGCGGTCAAATTTTGAAAATTATGTGTAAATTCATCTTGAAAAGTACTTTCATAATATTTATAATTTTATTAGGTTTTACAAATATATTATAATAATATTAGTCTTCAAAATTGTATTTTAGAGACCGTATCGATGTCCAAAATGATTTTTTTGTGAGCAGAGGAGTAGATATCACGATAATACTGATGTTCAAGCTGTTTGTCATGCGATAATAATATATTGTATTTTAAGTTGGTAACTAGCGTACACTCCCTCACCTAAACCCTAACGATGATTTGTTTCAAAAAAAAAAAAACTAACTACGCATACGCAATGATATATCTTTTAAGGGGATGCATACGCAATAATATGATCATCGAACCGTCTTTGCGCGGCCTTCGTCGGCTAGGCACGAACAAGGGCCACAATGCTTCTATATAACACTACTACGAGAACATGCTATACTAGACACCCCATCACGAGCGGTTCAAAAGAACCGTGCGTGATAAATATCCTGAGCGGTTCTTGGTAACCGTGCAGCGATATATAATATCCGCAGCGGTTCGTTTAACAAACCGTCGTGATACTTCCGACGATTCGTTAAGCGAACCGTGCGTGATATCTTGTCATCACGCAGCGGTTCGTTAAGCGAGCGTGCGTGATGATAACTGCGAGCGGTTCGTTTAGCGAACCGTGCGTGATAATATTTGTATCACGAGCGGTTTGTTTAACAAACCGTGCGTGATAATCCTGACGGTTCGTTAAGCGAACCGTGCGTGATAAACATATCACGAGCGGTTCTTTTAAAGAACCGTGCGTGATATCTCGAACTTATAAGTAGCGCCGCCGCAAGCGGTCCCCATTTCTATGAAATCCATTTGAACCGCCGCCACCCTCCTGCTGCTGCGTCCTCCCCATTTTGAGTATTACCGTACCTCCTCCTCTCCCATTTTGGTATTACCCTGCCTCCTCCTCCCCGGCCCATTCGGCTTTGATCTGCTGCCTCCTCCCACATTGCGCCACTTTGGAGAGAAGGGTAACGATCGATCTGTAACCCTTTATATTTGCTATAGAGTACTCACTAATGTGTTTGGTCATTATAAAGGGTACTTGCGGTTTATTAATATAGAGTACTCACTAATGTGTAGATGGACCGAAACTGGATGTACATTGAGAACCGTGTGAGTGAAGAGTATATTAATGGCGTGTTTGCTTTTAGAAGAGCCGCCGAGCAGGATATGTTGAAGAAGGGGATAAAATATATGTACTGTCCATGCATTGATTGCGGTAATATGAAAATGTTTAACAACCGTAGCGGATCGAAGCTCACTTAATCTGAAGAGGTTTCAAAAAGGATATACATGTTGGGCGATCCACGGTGAAGAGCGATTATCTGGAAGTCGATGTGGCGACATCGCCGAGAAGTCAGCGATATGCGAGGGTATGGAATGTGCTTTTGATGAGGATAGATCGCATGATGACAATCTGGATCGGATGCTACTGCGATGCGAGAAGGAACTACGGTGAGAGAGAGTTTTGTAAATTCGAGGGCTTAATGGAGGACTCAGGAAACCTTTGTTCCTGGTACAGCCGAATACACAAGGTTGTCAACCGTGCTTGAGCTGCTGAAATTGAAGGCAAGCAATGGTTGGTCAGACAAAGTTTTTTACGGCGTTGTTAGGTCTCTTAGTGACATCCTTAGGAGAAGCGTGTTGCCCGGCGACCTACCAAGCTAAGAAGGTTCTTTGTCCGTTGGGAATGGAAGTAGAAAGAATACATGCATGTCGAGCGATTGCATCCTCTACCGTAAAGAGTATGCGAGACATGCATGCATGTCCGTGTGCGAGCATCCCGATACAAGCGGAAGAATCTTGCTAAAGCGAAGCAAGGACCTCTGCTAAGATGTTGTGGTATCTGCTGTGTGATCCCACGTTTGAAGCGTTTATTTGCGAACCGAAAGGAGGCAAGATTGATGCGTTGGCACTCGGAGGCGTAAGAAAGATGGGAAGCTCGGACACCTGCGATTACGTCGGTGGAGAAACTTGATCGGAGCTTGAAGAGTTCGGTGCGGAAGGAACATAAGGTTAGGGTTGAGTACGGACGGAATGAATCCTTTCGGTAACATGAAGCGTGACATAGCACTGGCCGTGAATCTATGTATGTACAACCTTCCTCCTTGGTACGTATGAAGCGGAAATACATTTTGATGACACTACTTATCCAAGGGCGAAGCAACACAGGAATGATATTGATGTGTACCTAGCACCATTCTTTGGAAGATCTTGTGACCTTTGTGGAGCGAAGGGTGCAGGTATGGGATGCGTACAAGCGAGAGAACTTCACTTTACGCGCCATGTTGTTACGCACCATCAATGATTTTCCTGCCCTTGGTAACCTATCGGGCTTGATACAAAAGGAGCCAAAGCACATCGCCTTGCTTAGATGCTACGGAGAGTGTATGGTTTGAACAACTCGCAAAAAGCGTATATATCGTCACCGTAGGTTCCTTCCGAGAGTCACCCATACCGCAAGATGAAGAAACAATTCGACGGAAATAAGGAAGGCGGTTCGACTTCAAGGGCTTTTAGTGGGAAGAGGTCTATGATATGGTTAAGGATATCGATGTTGTGCTTGGGAAGGGCGTAAATTAAGAACCCGTGAGAAGAACATCGGAAGAAGCGGTCAATTTTTGGGACTTGCCTTATTGGGAGTACTTAGAAGTTCGCCCTTGCATCGACGTTATGCGTGAGAAGAATGTATGTGATAGCTTGATTGGTCTCTTCTTTGAACATTAGTGGCAAAACAAAGGATGGTGTTAGCATGCGGCGTGACTTGGTCGATATGAACATAAGGACCGAGTTAGCACCGAAAGAGACCGATCTGGAGACGAGCGTACCTTCCCCGACTTGCTACACTCTGTCCAAGGCCGAGAGAAATGAAGCGTGCGAGCTTGCGGTGTGAAAGTCCGTCTGGTTACTCCGCTAACATTAAGAAACTTGTTTCTATGCAAGATTTGAAATTAATTGGTATGAAGTCGCATGATTGTCGTGTCTTGATGACACAAATGCTTCTGTTGCAATTAGGAGTATCTTGCGAACAAGGTCAGAGTGGCAATCTTGAGGTGTGTTATTTCTTCAACTCAATTGCTCGAGAAGGTCATCGATCCCCAAGGACTAGATGCTCTGCGGGAGGTAGTGGCGACTCTGTGTCATCTTGAGATGTATTTCCCTCCGTCATTTTTCGATATCATGGTCCATCTCATTGTTCACCTTGTGAAAGAGATAAAGATATGCGACCTGTGTTTCTCGTCATATGTACCCGTTCGAGAGGTACATGGGAATTCTCAAGTCCTACGTGCGGAATCGATCTCGGCCGGAGGCGGCATCATCGAAGGTTATGCAGCGGAAGAGGTCATTGAGTTCTGCGTCGACTACATGGCTCGGTGGATCCGATTGGTGTGCCTCTATCTCGTCATGAGGGGAGACGGATGGTATCGGGACCATCGGAAGGAAATCAATCACTCCCGATCTGGATCGTGCGCTCAAGCCCATTTCACGGTCTTGCAACACATGACCCAAGTGTCCCCGTACATCGGCGAGCACAAAGACATGATGCATGCGAATCCGGACGGTCGGAGGTTTGGATCACCGAGAGAACACAACCGTCGGTTCAACGAATGGTTAAAGCGCGAATCACTCGGAGGTCATCAAGTGATGATCTGTTGCTATGGTTGGCAAGAGGGCCACGATTTACAATTGTCACATGGCAAGGATCGACATAAATGGGTACACATTTTATCTGGCGGCTCGGGATAGGAAGAGCCAGGTCGAGCGGCGGTGTCGCATAGATGCATTCGATGCTGATGGTGAGGAGCTCGTACTATGGGCAAATAGAGGAGATATGGGAGATCGACTACGTGCTTTTCAAGATCCCCTATTTGGTGCCGTTGGGTCCATCTCCCACGGTGAAGGTCGACAAATGCGGCGTCACTCTGTGGACCTCGAGCGTGTCGGATACAAAGGCGAACCATTACGTCTTGGCTAACCAAGTTGTTCAAGTCTTCTATGTAACCGACCGGCAAATAAGAAGCGTCACGTAGTTCTTCATGGAAAAAGGAGGATTGTCGGAGTTGAGAATGTAGTGGGCGAGGAAGAATACAATCAATTTGACGAGTTGCCACCTTTGGAGACGGCATCGAGGCTCGAGGAAGAACCCGGTGAGGAAGCTAGCTATATCTTGCGTCGATCATCATGAAGGGCTATATTTTAATTAAGAATTTACTCCATTGTAATTAACTAATTTATTCCATTGTCATGTGTTAATGTGTTATGGACTTATGATCTTTAAATTGATGACAATTGTCAATTGTCGATACACATGAGACCCCGGTTTATCGGGCTTGTAATGTAACCATCCACTTTACTAAGCATAGAAACATATGAGTATGCGAATTTGCGATAATTTTCATAGCGAGAAAAACAAATTCTAGTGATTAAATAAATCCTTTAATACTAAATAACAAAACGAGAACTCTTCTAGGGTTTAATTTGCGGGATTTCCATGTGTTAGAACAAAAATGTGTTAATTCTAAGGTCTAATCTAAAGATTTTTGGCCCCAAGGACTGAATGATATAAATTGAGGACCCTTTGTAATTTCACAAAACACGAGGGCTTATTTGCAAAATTCTAGTGTGCCTTAAGTGGAAACATCACAGACGGTTCACTCAAGAACCGTGCAGTGATGTTTACGCATCCTGAGCAGTTCTAGAGGCAAATGCGTGATGTGAAACATCCTGACGGTTCTTGAGTGAGCCGTCTGTGATATTTACGCATCCTGACAGTTTCTCAAGAACCGTGCAGCGATGTTCGTATCCTGAGCGGTTCTTGAGGCACGTGCGTGATGTTCCACATCACGAGGCGGTTCCCTCGAGAACCGTGCGTGATGCGTGTTGATTATATAAGGTTACGACAGATAGGGTTTGATCTAACCCTATCGGTGTCGTCCTCTCGCCGCCTCCTCTCCGAACACCTCCCGACCGGCGCCCCTCCTCCCCGGCCCGGCGCTCCCGAGCCCGGCCCGGCGCCTCCCGAGCCGCGCCTCCCGACCCGGCGCCTCCTCCTCCCGACCGGCGCCTCCCACGACCAGGCGCCTCCCAGAGCAGCGCCTCCCGAGCCCGCCGCCTCCTCTCGAGCGCCTCCCGAGGCAGGCAGCTTGGTGAGTATTGTGCCTAAGCATACTTTGCGGATCAAACTTCTTTGTTCTTTCTAAGTCTTCTTCTTGCATATAAGAGCGCAACTCTTGCAAAAACCGGGATTTGAGTAGTAAGCGGATCTAAAGTTTCTAGTCTGATCGACTTTGGTTATCGCTACACCCTCTCTAGACAAGCGATTTGATTCAAGCCACTCTACTCTTTGATGCAGTGAGCACCGCCTTCTTTGCTTTTCCCGAGTTTAGCCAAGGCTTAGCTCGGGACCCCACTACTCGTCGTATTTGGTTTGGTATTGCTACCGCACATGATTTGAAAGTCATGATGATATTATCGAGAGCGTCTTTATCGAAACATTTTGCTTCTCACTTTGGGCGATTAGCAATAATCTTTCTATGGACATCCGAAATCTGTTTCATGTAGCTTGGCAAGAAATTTTGAATCATGGATCTGAGGATCCTTTACGTAAGGCCTATTGCTCATGCGATTTGGGATCCTCATTTTGGTCAACCATTGTGGAAGCCTTTACTTTCTATACATATTTGCGGTGCTAGTTGATTCTCAATATGTGTTTTATTTACAGTATCTGAAGAAATTGCATTTTGAGCAGTGGGCTTTCTTTGGTTTGCTCAATGATGATAATGGTCAAATCTTGAGATTGAGCGATAATCATTTCATACTTGAGCTCTAGTGCGGGATCACGAGGTGTGCCAATAAGTTCTTTGGTAGTTTGGTCGGCTTGATCATGGGTGTTTTGTAGCATTTAAAATATTTGATGTGCCCCCAACCGATTGTGTTGTAACACCTATTTCTAGAAATCTGATGACATTGGTGAAACTTAAAAAGTCATTGGTAGTAGTATTTTCTTGATTGCATCTTTGTGGTTGTAGTGGTTCATTTTCAAGTGTTACATAGTCTCATCCATAGCATGTCTTTGGGGTTCATTATGTATACATTTCTTTGGTAACCGAGTTTTCAATACGATGCATTGGATATAGAATCTGCTTGGAGATAGTTGGTTTGTTCTAACATGTTATTACGGTGTGGGTTGCATGTTCCTGGTTGTGTGTAACACATACATTATCTGCTTTAAATAAAAGTATAATTCTTTACATTATTATAAGAATTGGAGAATTGGAGTATTGTTAAGTGATCAAGCTGTTGGAGAATTGGAGTATTGTTAGTGATCAAACTTGATCTCTGGTTAATCATAATTTTATTGAGTGGTCTATTGGCTTTGCTATCTTTAGACAGAGTAGTTAAGCATTATTTAGAGCTCAAGTTGTGAATTTGTGTTGTGCTATTGTGATTAATGCCTTTTATGAAACAATTTTTGCATTGCTTGCCCACAAATGTCCTATGGTTCTGAGATCTGGAATGCTTTTGTGGACATTCAAATATTGACTACTATCTTTAATATCATCTAGCGAGTACACTGGCATGACTCACTTACGGATAGTACGTACTCGGTCTATGGATCAAAGCGAGTTAATTTTTAATATTTGAAGTACAAACTCAATTTTATATACTATGTAATAATTGCGTACATAACTTATATAGATAGCAAGTAAGCGAGATGGCGGAGGCACCGTCTTCGCGCCGTCATCGGCGTCGCCAAATCGTCTGGATCTCCAATCAAGGTGGTGCGCAGCGAGAAGCGAGGAATATCCAAATTGCCCTCGGGCGCATGCAGCGATCACGGAGGTCGGTGGCGTCGGGATCGTGAGTCTCAAGAAAGCGGTGCGAGATTCCGGACCGTCTGCGGGGTACTTGCAAGGCGGGTCCCCATCACCACCCCAACACGGAAGTCTCTAACGGATGTCAGAGAGACCGGTTGTGGGTGAACTTTCGCCTCGTTCACTTTCCACTGAAGCGGACCGAACGCGTGTGCGATGGCACGCGCTGGCTGGCGATGTCCCAGCGTGGAGGACCTTCAAGAGCACGCTTGTCACGCGATGCGTGAACACGGGTCGGGCGCCCTTCACGGCGTATCAATTTTTGTCGCGGGATACATGGGGCGCCGTGCGAGATGAAGGCGGCGGCTGAATTTCGAGGAGCAAAGTGCGGCGCACGAGCTATCGAGCACAAACACTCACCCCACGGACTTCGGCACGGCCGAGTGCGCGGGTAAAGCCACGCGATGGCGGCGGAGGACGAGGCTAGCTGCCGACCGTTTGCTATGATCTCGGACGGCGCGCTCGATCTGGTTAAGAGCGAGGGCATCGGCCACGTCTTGGGCAACATCTCTCGACAAACCCGGCAGACGAGGCGGTGTCTCAACGTCACAGTAAATTTTGAACCACTTAATTGTTAATAAGTTCATAACTTCATGGTGTCTACAATAACATGATGTTCTCTTGCGGGAAGAATTGACTTCCGCATGTTCCCAAGGTTCCTTGAGTAGGCGGGGAGAATGATGTCTTGTCTCGACTCAGGAAACAAGGAGCACCGGGTCGCACGCGAGGAGTTGGGGTTTACGTACCTTGGAGGATGGATTCCCACAACTCCGACACGTATAGGAGTAGGAAGAGATCCAAGGACCAGACGGCTTTCGGTTGGAACATGTGATTATTTCACAATTTCAAGAACAAATAACAAACTTGCGAGAACCAAGTAAATCAACTCATGCGGCGCAAGCCGCCTGTTAATTTGGGAGCAAGTCACGCTCGACATCGGATGGCGTCGCGTCCACATAATTACGGACATGACGGCGTGCAATTACCGATCGGCGACATCGAGGTAATGTACATCTGCAGTGCTCCAAAGATAGACCTATAGGGCGCCTTAGCTAATTGTATGCGCTTTTGTAGGAGCCGGCGCCTGCAAGCTCAAGTGAGGATAGTAGGGTCGATTCCTATTGAAATTTGGCGGGGTATGGTGTATCCATACCGGGAAGAAGCGATGCGACACGGTGCCCGGTGGCGCGAGGTTACGCCGAGTGCGGTGGACATGGTCCATGACAATTTCATAGCCATCCATTGGAGATTCCCGAGCGAAGAAATCGAACACTAGGGGATGCCACGCACACTTTTATCCGATGGCCCAAGAAGGACATCGCCTGGACCCTTGGTGTGCGATGGCGAGAGGACCTGCCTCTCCAATAGGACCCTCGTCGATGAGTCGCCTCAACCAAAGCTTGAAGGCCGCCACATCGCTTCCGTCGAGAAGGCGACAAAGGGACAAGAAAAGCGTGTCACCATATCGGTCCACGAGGCGTCACACGGAAGGCGTCCTCGGCCGCCTCGTTAAGGAGAAATCGAAATCGAAGAACATTAAGGCACCTCCCAAACCCGTGAAATACTCCCTCGGAAGTCCGTTGGTCTCTGCCGTAGAAATAAAGAGCTCGGGGTAGCTTGTCAAGCATTGCATGATTGGTACTTGCGCAAGGCCGGGCGAAGGGGTCATCTTGGAATCACCGTCGGATACGGGAGGAGCATTTTCTCCACGAGCACAGCCGCCGTCGTGGGCTTCAAGACTTATATGACTTATACAACCTAAGCGCCCTCGGCGCCTCACTTCTACGATCTTTGGACCTTTGTAAGTGTGTGCAATCAATTTCTACACTCACGTGATACCGATAAATATCATAACTCATCGCTTATATGCGGATACATTATGAAACGTGCCGTCGAATCAAAGAACGGTGGGTTTCCTCGACCCACGTGGTCTCGAGCAAACAATCAACCAAGGCGCATCCTCGTCGAGAATTACATAAAAATGGGATTGCTTGCTCGAGCGGCGAGGAGTACATAATGGTACCCTACAACCAGTAAGTGCTTCAATATTTGCTATACAAATTACGTTTCAACATAGGTTTATATGACTATAGCGACATACGAGTAGGTTCCATTTGGATTCTTGATTCTTGTGCCAAAGAGGAACATGGTATTGTACCTTGATTCTCTACTCAACAAAAATCACGACTTCACCATTCTTAAAGAAATACTCGGCGGTATGTAGTCTTCCTCCGCACATAACTCTATTGTAGTCTTCCTTCGTTTTAAATGGACAAGGATAACTTTTTGAATCATGTAGGCGTTCATCGGCTATGTTGCCGAGGAGGTTTATACAAGGGAACGACCGCCACAACGACTCACGGGATGCGATTTCGATGCAGCTACAACACAATAATCATATATCATACTCCGTAATATTGCGTCTCGGTATTGTGCATATATATGTAATTCTATTTTTGCGATCGCCCGACAAAAGCGAGATCACCTATCGCATTCTCGTATGCCATCATATCGACTATTGATTGCTTCTAGGACGAGCGATCCCAGGTTTGTCAATCTCGTAATAATTATCTCCTAATTATAAATTTAAATATATATGCTTACTACTTTACTCACGCTAGCGGCGGGGCTTGAACATAGAGTTAAATGCACTCGAGATGGACGAGTCACGCACATTCGAGGAGCTCGTGGCTTCATCAAAGCGGACATAGTTAACACCAACGGAGAGTTTCACGCCGTCGACACGATGAGCGACCTCGAAGCAGATTGATTCAATATTGTAATTCACTTTGGTAGTTTGTAATTCAATTTGTAATTCTAGCGACAATATATACTTGAAACATTCTTTTGTAATTGATTTTGAGTTAAATGATCACTTTGAGTTGTCGGCAATTTTACGTGACATGTTTCTACTTGCTAGTTTTGGAGGGCATGGCTAGCAATTCACGAGGCTAGTGAAAATACGAAAAAATTCAATTAGGTTAAAGGACTTATCACGAGCGGTTCTAACAGCGAACCGTGCGTGATATTTAACCATAGACGGTTTGTAGTTGAAGCGATGCAGTGATATTTCTTATCACGAGCGGTTCCAACTTCTGAACCGTCTGTGATACTAATAATCACGAGACGGTTTGTATGCGGAACCGTGCAGTGATTATGTAGTATCACGACGGTTCCAACAACGAACCGTCTATGATACTACATAATCCGCGAGCGGTTCGGCTGGAACCGTCTCGTGATTATCGATATCCGAGCGGTTCCAACAACGAACCGTCGTGATACTACATAATCCTGAGCGGTTCCGACCACGAACCGTGCAGTGATTATTAATATCCTGAGCGGTTTTCAACGTCTGTGATAACCGCTGTTATCTCAGACATAACATTTCAGACGGTTCAAAAACCGTCTGTGATGACTGTTACGAACCGTCTGTGATGACCTTTTCTGTAGTAGTGTAAGGCAGTCATTCACCGCTTCCCATGCAATTCAGTCACAACCGGTTAGATTCTTACAGCCATACTGACACTAACTCTTCGTTGTCATCCCAACTGAAGTTCCTCCCTGCTACAATTCATAGCTACCAGCCACCAATTCAACTAGCTCGGGCAGGTTGAGATTTCCCCTAACTTGTACTAGAGAACTGACAGCAGAGCTAATCTACCATTTCTCTTATACATGCTCTTTCTTTTTGCTGAACGTGCAGGCCTATCTACAGATTGCTGAATCCTGATGGTGGACGTACATGGTCAGTTCTGTACTTTGTCCAGGAGACGGTTAACCAGATTCTTTCTGGTGTGATCGACAAGTACGTTGCTTCATGCCCAGCGTAGAGCACGCACGAAGGCCTGTAGGATCTTGTCGTCTCACAGGTATCGCAGTGCAACAAGCTATTTCTTCTATCGTCGGCGTGTGTTATCATGCATGGTCGTTGATTTCGGGTTGTATACCCTGAGCATTTGAGTTTGAAACACAGAAATTTCACATGAAACATTTGAGTCGTTTGAACTGCCAAGACTGGGGCATGCAGTATGTCATCGAGGAACGTTTTCACGACCTGTGCATCGGGAGGCTGGAGATGGCGTGCGCTCGAGACATCTGCGAAGATCGCATCACCGGCATGTCGTTGCTGCGTAAGAGGAAGATGTTCAAGCGCGTCACGATGAGTGCGGTGAAGAAATGCAAGCTGTGGGTGCTATCTGAAAACCATTGATGAACTTCGCGTGGCAAAGCATGAGATTGCTTCGTAAGATTAAACTTAGTTACCAGTTCAATCTTAAGAAGCAATCTCGTGCTTCATCACGTGTTGGTTCTGTGACTTCTCTTATCTTGGCAAGTCTCTCTCATCCGGCATTCACCTCATCGTCTCAATACTTGCACCGACTCAAATCACTTGATACAACCTGCTACACCAAACTAAACTTCTTGTTCTTATCCATTTTGAGTCTTGCTTGAGACCAACCAATTCACCCAACATCCTTGATCGTTCTGGACTTTGATTTGATGAAACAAGTCCCGATCATCCTCGTTGTTAACCTTAGTTAACTCCAAGCTTCCTTACACGACAATAGACTAATAAATCGATTCCGAGCATACATTCTTCACAACTTACCTGTTAGCCAAAACATACATCGTGCAATACATATGCAACAATTCATTGACTCTTAGCTAAACCCCAAATTTTAATTCCCATTTTGAGGTATCATTTCCCTTAAAAATTCCCTCTCAAGAGCTTGCTCTCACCATGCGGTCGGACCGCCATGGTGCAGTTCAATTCACGTGAAAACATCCTCTCTAGAATTTTCGATGACAGCTAGTGCAAACAAATCCCTACACATGCCTACATAAGTGTTTTGTGTTCAATCTCCAACAATCCATAGGGTCGGTTTGACTGTTTGACACATGGCGGTCGACCACCCTTTAAATTTCAGCCCAAGTCTTAGGGAATTGGCTTGACCGGCCATGCATGTGATCCAACCGCCGATGCCCAGTGATCTAACTACCCTTGCAAGCCGGTCGGACCGGTGAGGCAAACAATAGGTCCCAAAATTGCAACTCTCCGAACTATTCAATAGCAATGTCTATTGTTTATCACTAATGTAAAACCAAATCATTTATAATCTCTCTTTCATCCATTCTTCACATGCGCGGGGAGTGTATGTTTTGGTCCCCTTTGTTAGGTTTGATTTGTCACAAACCAGACACGAACTAGTGCTAATGTGACTTCTTCACGCGTGACTAATAATTATTTCTTTGTATGCTGAAATAGTAAACACAAAGGAAAATTAGTGACAAGGAGGGCTATAGTGAGTGTTTGTCATGTGAATTTGCCCTTCTTTGTCAAGCCCATTCCACTCCCTTTAGCCCTTTAGTCGTCCTGTGAGAAAGACACGTTTCACTTCAAGCGAGATGGGAAATTATGTGGTGACATCCACTATCCTGGACGTCATTCCTGGATGGACGTCCACTATCCATCCTCTTCCTCTTCAAGTTCTCATCACACCTTGCAGTATGTTCCCCTCTGAAGTATCTATGCATACAGCATAGCTGTTCACCACTTCCATAGCTCCATGCTACTCAATTAGGGGTAGAATCTTGCAGCTACTAAGCTAAATCTTTGCTTGTGGTCCCAAGTTCCTTCCTATTACTAATTCAGTTCACAAGGTCAGGATTTGACCAAGAATAATTTGTTCATCTATTTTTGTGTACCACGCACACTGATATATATTATACATTTCCTGAGCAGGGAGGGGGATGCTACAAATGCTTGAATGCTAATGGCAGAGATTGTCAGTTCCGCAGTTGTCCAGGAGACAGTTAACCAAATCGTATCTGGTCTGGTTGACAAGTACGAGGGGAAATTGAATGCAAATGAAAACTTGGAGAGGCTGGAGATGGCACACATCAGGTTGGAGGCCGCACTTGAGATATCCGGTAAGTGGCGGATCAATGACGCATCGTTGATGCGTTGGCGGAAGAAGCTGAAGCGTGCTGCTCAAGACTGTGATGACACACTGCGCACATGCAAGCACCGGATCCTAGAAGAAGAAGATATGGATCAGGAGGTAACGAACTCCTCCTTTCCTAAACGGATTGCACGTGCTACCAAGTCATTTATTTCCTCCATCTTTAACCGCAACAACAACGAGTCGAGCAGATCTGTTGTAAGGAGATTTGAGTGGTTTGCAGATGGTGCTAGCGAGTTTCTGAAATTCGTAGAGCTTGGTGGCACATCACGCCGTCACATGCCCTTCGACCCTCTTATCAGGCACCTTCTTGCCGGCAGGATACTAGAGCACAAAATCGTTCGAGAAAACCAATGCCCTTTGTTTTTACTATGGGCGCCCTTTATTACTGCAGAGCATGGAATTGAGGCTAGGCTGATCTTTATCCAAAAAGACGGTAATGCGCCGGAGAATGATTTTTTTCTTAGTATGATCCTACAGATTTCAGAGAGTACAGACATAGTTGGGATTGCAATCAAGTGCTTGCAATTGTATACCCCTTATTTCAAGCCTATAGCTGAAACTGTTAGGAAAGAACTTACTCAACTACCAACGCAAGACTTCTCCTGGGTGCCAGATATTGATTCGCTCCATAAAGAACATAGGAACAATATTCACAGCATTTCTACTCGATGGTTTCGCCCAAACCCATTATGTTGCAAGCAGCATGATCACCACAAGCTTTTTGGTAGTAGCAACGTATACACACCAGAATTGCCAGATGTTTCTCTAGAGCCAATTATCGAAGTGATTTTGGTCTGCCAACTCTCACTGTCTAACAGACACAGGACAATCACAGAAGACAAAAGTTCTCTGAAAGATTTTGCACATCTGAAAGTTGGACTCCTCTTTTCACCTCATGACCCTTCAGAAGACATGTTGCCTGCAGTCGAGAGTTCTGTGATAGAGATGATTGACGGTGAGGAGCAACATTGCTTGCATACAAACACTTCCTTCGAACAATTGGACAATATCATGCTTCCAAGGGCGATAGATTGCCTTCGCAGGAATGCTGAAGCACTAGTGTATCAGATGATTTGGAAGTCTAAACATGGTCGTGCATACCTTCAGGTTGAAGCTGGGAGAGGAACTCTGGTACAAGAACAGGACAAGAATGTGGAGAGTCGGGCACATTTGGTCACCGTTGACCTCCTCAACTTATGGGTTGCACATGCGCCCGTCCGGCTGCAGGGCTTAATCATGGACTGGATTCATAAAGAAAAGGAAATGCAGATAACACCACCACCAGTAAGCCTGAAATTCTAGATCGTGTAATGGGGATGATCGAGGAAACAGGCAGAAATAAAAGAGTGGAAAGGTATTGCTACTCATAAATGAGGACAAATATATGTAAACATAAAGACGAGCAAAGCTACAGCATGAAGGGTGTAGAGCTACATACGAACAATTTGTGTTATGTCGGTCTTGGTCAAGATCTGTCTTCTACATTACGAGTTTAGTTAAGTGTAACATATAACCGTTCTTTGGATTCGAAACTTGTGTTTCATATGGTTATGTTTGTTTCTCACCAGCTTTTATCATATATGCTGGCAATTACATGGTTTTCATGTATTATACATTAAAACAAAATCCAATGTACAGCATCGCCCCTTTGCATGTGTAATTATTTTTTGTGTTAATTTGAATGGGTAATAATGTACCATGAGCTACTAAAATTGAGGAGAAAATGATAAAATCTCATCATTTTGTCTGCTATTCCATTTACTTCTTCTTTATTATTACTTACATCCACTCCACTTCATTTGATAAAAAATTAAAATGCCCTCATTGTGAAATTAAAACTTAATCCATTTTGCAAATTTTACACTGCATCGTAGCTAAAATGTGACATCTTAATTAGGAACCATCTTATTGTTGGAATTAAATGGGCTAAGCCCATATTAGAATATCCAATTTAATTCCTGGTAAATCTCAAAAGCCCATATGCTTGTGCTAAATTGTTTAGTCCCATATGGACAATTGAAGGGAGTTGCACTGTTTATAAGGTGGAGCGTGAGACCCTTCTTGTGGAATTGGAGAGAGCCAGAGACAACACACGCAGCATGGCGAGCCTCGCCGTCTTGCCGTCTTGTCTTGCGTGTGCACACAGCGTAGCGTCAGTCTTGCGCGATTTTCTTTATCTATTCAAAATCGAAACGCTCTGACATTGATGGCGACTGTTGGTCTCTAGTCTCTTTATTTTTTGCCATTAAAAAGAACAAACTGTTCACCTTCAACTTCACAATGCTTGTTGTCTTTTGGTTTCACAGCAGTGTTGGCTTTAGTTTACGTAGCTGTTGGCCTTTGGTTTCACAGCAGCTGTTGGCCTTTGGACTCGAGTTTTGGCTATAAAAGAGCGATGCAGTTACGCTTCTTTGGTTGGTTGGTTCTTCCACAATCTGATTCCACGATCTCTTTGTTGTTGTCTCGGCACTCTCCATCCGGCGAGGCGCGTGTGCGGTCCCACCGGGAGCGAACCTCGGAACCCTCATCCTCGAAGGCTTGCGGCGAGGGCGAATAAGGTTTTGGGAGCGTTATTGCATTGCGTCATTGCTCGTCTACATCATCAACGCTCTGCTACATTCTACATCCACCACTACCACTACGTCATGACGAACGACGCAATCACCAAGAACACTACTGCACCTTCCTCTGAATCTGGGTATACCTATATCTTTCTTGTTAATTGTTTTGTTTTAATGTTAATTGTTGTCTTGAACACTGAGATAGAATTGCTAGCTTCTGTTCTTCTAGAATCTGAATCTGGCATTCATATAGTGTTCTTTGTGATCTGCTTTATGCATCTGCTTCATCTATTATATTTCTGGATTAAAATAATTCGAAAAATGCTTATATACTCAACACTTATTACTTTCTCACAACTTTCCAAGCCCTTTCAATCTGTTGTACTACTAGGAGTGTATAGCTTGTTCATTTGTTGCTGAACTCCACTCCTCGTATATGGTCCAGATTTACCTTTGTCTGTGAGCATCGTCACACAGTTCAACTTGATCAGAATCAATTCAAACCGCCACGGCTGGCCTCCTGTCGAACCCGGGAATGAAGGATCCCGAATCCTCTGTGTTTCATACACTAGTCCAAAAATAGCTAGTATACACAGTTAAACAAAAGTGATAGCTCTTCATCAATGCTAGCTTAGTTCGCCTGACTCACTTTGGCCAAACGAACCACAAGTACAATGCAATTTGGCTGCAATGAACAAACTAGAGGACCACAATACGACTTGATATCGTCATCTTTCCTATTCTTGACTTGTACATCGATGTAATCTTTTGACAGCATCCGCTCCACAAACCTCTACAGCGCAGTTTATGAACCCCTCCACAGTGAAATCATAAAGCTATTGGCAAGTGACGACCAAGTAATGCAAATATCTCCGGATTAATCCAGTCCTTAGCAATATATGATCATACTACAAGTACTCTCCAAAGAATACAACAGGAAATAGATGCATAAAACAAGCAGACCAAACGCCACTCTACACACCTGATTCTTTTGGTTCAGACAAAAAGAAAGTATATTAAAAAAAAGGCAAAGTCCGCCCTTCTTATAGTTCAAGCCTAATTACAGACATAACGAGACATTGGCACTACAAAATCTCAGAACAGGAAAAAAAATATACTTAACAGACACTGATTAAATACTTGGATGTACTAATACAAAAAAAAAAAACTTGGAAGTACTAATACAAGGTCCAGAACCAGGCACCCAGTGAACACTGGAATCCACAGACAAAAGGCAGATTTAACGACTGTACAGAATGCGAGCGATCACATACCCGGGCTCGTGTTGCCAGCTGAAGAGCCGTAGTTACTACACGTGAAGCCCCCAACAAAGGATACCGAGGGGGAGAGGAAATGGGCCGGGTCCAGAGAAATGGGGGAGAGGTCCAAAAACTGAATAGGAGAAATTCTAATTGAATTTTGAATTCGGAATTTGAAAGGAGGTTTGAAATACAAACCTGAGCTTAGAGGAAGCTAGGAGTTTTTTAAAATTAAACGACAAATTAAAGTACAAACGAAAACAGAAAACCAGATTAGTAGGTACTATTTTGACGTCAGAAAACGGGATGCTACACGTGCGGCCCAAGAGCGCGACGACACACTACGCAAATGCAAGCAACGAATCCTAAAAGAAGAGATGGAGCAGGAGGTAAAGAATTACCCCTTCCCTAAACGGATCGCTCATACAACCTAGTCATTCGTCTCCTCTTTTTTAAGTGGTAGTCTGTCGGACCCAGATTTTCTAATCCCGAATCCTCTGTGAATACACTGTGCTATTCCCTGGATCAGTAGATAGCACTCACAGATACATCACTGAATCATTTCATACATGGCTTAAAACCATACCATTCATTAATTTAACACATCAGAGTTTACATAGACCGCATCGGGTCAAGTTTTATAATAAAGGCCGAACATGCCAAATGATTACATCACAAAGTAGCGGAAGCGACAACGGAAGCAAAAGGGGTGAGGGCACATCTCTCCACAGGCAAGCAGTGGGAAACACATGTACATCGATATTACCAAAAACTCAGATAATATGGGATGCACCTAGGTACCAGCGGAGTCAGCTAGACTGGGGCGAGACTAGAACAACTAAGGACTAAACTAAGCTTCAAGAACTCCCGGGTCTTCAATCATCTGGTTCATCGTAGTAGTCGTAATCTCTAATATTTCCTGCTTCTGAGGGTTTGGGGGAAAGAGCGAGAATGAGCACAATACCGTAGTAGTCGTAATCTCTAATATTTCCTCGTAGTCCAATTTAAGAAGGGGGTGATGATGAGGACATCACTTCCACTGATACAACCATCTCTACTGCTTTTGATGTGCAAGGATCAATTACTAGAGCACGTGCTGCCAACTAAATTATCAGGTGACTTGTTTCTCGGAGTGCATCCATATTCTATGAACTCTATGATGCGGCCTAAAGCACGTGATATTATTTTACTTAGGAATCAAGGATCGGGAGGCAAGCTAAATGGAGATGATGGCAACATCAAGCATGGAGATGATCATACGAGGAATGGATATTTCTATATTAAGGCTTAGCCGAATCTAGCATGAAGACGATATGTCAAGTTGCTTAGGCCAACACTTAGCAATATTTAAGTAAAGGAACTTGGTGGTACACCACCTATGCTAATGGGCTATGGGCCTTGTAATTCGGGCTGGACACCTAGGGTTGGCACTATTCATATAGTACTATTCACATGTGAACAGTACCTGCAGCCGCCGCCCCTCTCTTCCTCCTTTACATAGTGGCCGCCACCCTTAGGGTTTGGCGGGTTTTGTTGATTGAAGTTTAACTTTGCTACCTTATACTATGTCCTCTTGTTTGGCGAGAACAACAAGGACATCGTTTTCAAAACCCCACTTATCAATAGCAATTTCATTCATATTTGCAATACATCAAGTTGCGTTTTTACCTTATTCTTGCATGCTTCTTAGGTGTACGCAGGAGTTGATCTTCGTGATCAAGTCATTTGGGTATTCGTGCACGGTCGATAACGACTTATCAAGTAGTTGAGCGATTGCGTGGTTTTGAGCCTTGTGAGTTCGTAGCTAGGATCATGAGAGTTGAGCGACTTCTACTGAATTTATCTTCTAATCGAAAGATTGGGCCAAATCAGGACCCCCATGGTTCATCACTAGACTCCAATGGTCAACCATCGCCGTCAGTAGGGCCAGATCATATGAAAATGCCTAGACGTACGACCAGGACCATGGTCCTGGTCGTCCTCCCACGTCGCCTCCACCATCCTCGCTAGTGGAAGGAGGCTTGCCACCCTCAACCTGCGTCAGATAAGGTTACGAACGAGCGTTAGTCCACCTAGAGTAGTCAGGCTGTAAATGAGTATACGAAGATCACAATGGCATGTACCTCGGAACCCAACGTGGATCCACCCTCCATGCCCTGATGGGCGTGTGCAGCCGCAACACGCCAAACTCAATTGCCGCCTCGCCCTCCAAGGGGAGGATGACACTGAGGCTGCTACGGTGATGTGCATTAATCACCGGGTCAAGCAACTCGTACGACCACTATGCAATGTGGCCTGGGTCCGCTATACCTAAAAATTTAGTGCATACATTGTAAAGACTACGCAACATATACATAAGGTAACAGGGAGCGGCATTAACAAAATAATTACCAACCACAAATAAAAACAAATTTAAGTTAGAATTATTTTGGTTATATGTAGCCCTTGTAGCTACTCTGGATTTTCTATACAATTTTAAAATGTGTCATGCTATTTTTCTAGTTTAAAATTAATTTTCGGCATTAACAATATATTTACTGCGCATAAATGGAAAGCTAAATAAAGCTCAAATTATTTTGATTACGCTTTAACCACCCTACTTAGCTACTCTGGATTTTCTATATAATTTTAAAACGTGTCATGCTATTTTCATAGTTTAAAATTAATTTTTGACAATAACAATATATTTACCACGCACAAATGGAAAACTAAATAAAGTTAAGATTATTTTGATTACGCTCTACCCACCCTACTTAGCTACTCCAGATTTTGCATACAATTTTCAAACATGTCATGCTATTTTCCTAGTTTAAAATTAATTTTTGGCATTAACAATATAGTTACCACGCACAAATGGGAAGCTAAATAAAGCTAGGATCATTTTGATTACACTTTACCACCCTACTTAGATACTTTGGATTTTCTATACAATTTTAAAATATATCATGCTATTTTCCTAGTTTAAAATTAATTTCCGGCAATAACAATATATTTACCGCATATAAATGGGAAGTTAAATAAAGTTATGATTATTTTGATTACACTCTACCCACCCTACTTATCTACTCTGAATTTTCTATACAATTTTCAAATATGTCATGCTATTTTCGTAGGTAAAAATTAATTTTTGGCAATAACAATATATTTACCGCGCACAAATGGGAAGCTAAATAAAGCTAGGATTATTTTTATTACACTCTACCCACCATACTTAACTACTCCAGATTTTCTATACAATTTTAAAATATGTCATGCTATTTTTCTAGTTTAAAATTAATTTTCGGCATTAACAATATATTTACCGCACACAAATGGGAAGCTAAATAAAGCTGGGATTATTTTGATTATGCTCTACCTACCCTACTTAGTTAATCTACAATTTTTTCAGGTTTGTAAATGGTGTCTTCCTATTTATGCAGATTTATCCTAAATTGTTCGAGTGCTAGAACATTCATAATATGTGCACGATAAACTAAACTATACACAGCTCAAATGATTTACTACATAATTTGACTATATTTTTCTAATCTACTTAATTCTATGTCGTTATTTTTATTTGCTAACAGACAAGGTTTTCACATAATGTACAAAGTTGTAAAAAAATATACCTGCAAAATGGCCGACTAGATCTGATACTATGTTTCTCTCTCCCCCGCCGCGACTAACTGGCAGAGCTTCACTATCTTTTCTTCTCTCCTTCTCCTCCTCTCTTCTCTTTTTTTTTTTGAATTAAAATGAGTTTTGAACTGGATTTTTAGGTTTTTTTTTTACAGATAGACTCCTGTCGCTAGTACGTTGAACTCTGCCATTCACACGGTCTGTAGTCGTGCCGTGTTCCAGCATAGCTAGTACACTGGTAGAAAAGGACGAACGTGTTCTACGGAAAAGTCGCATTTCACTAGTGTAAGCCTGTTTGGGACGCAGAAATTGCACAGGAAACATTTGACGCGTTTCAAACGCGGCATACCGCGTCGTTCAAACCCCAAACCGGGTGGGTTGTGTAACACCCCGTTTTTCAGATCGCAAATAGTGTTGGTTATTCAATTTTGAGTTTCTTTGATTTTCGTTCGCCGCTTAAATTCCCGAAATTCTCGAGCTCTCTTTAAGCTCGGGTTTGTGTTTCAAACCCATCCTCAAGATTTCAAATTCAAAATTTAAGTTGAATTTAATCTTTTGACTTTTGGACCCCTCTCAAAATTTTGCCTCCCCTTTTGTTTCTTTTTGGGCCGACCCATTTTTCATAACCCAATTATCATTTTCCTCCCGGCCCAATTTTTCCGGCCCACCTCTCCCGGTCGGTCCGCTCGTTTTTCCGGCCCACCTCTCCCGGTTTTCGGCCCAGCTCGCGCCGCTTCCTTTTCTTTTTCTCTTCCGTTTGCTCCGGCCCAGTCGCCCGATTCCCCTCTCTCCTTATCTCTCTCGTCTCTCTCGCCCGTTCCCCTCTTCTCCCCGCCGCTTCGTCTCCTCGCGGCCGTCGCCGCATCGCCCGATCGCCCCGTCCGCTGGCCTCCGTCTCCGCGGCTCAGCTCGGTCGCCGCCTCGCCGACCCGCCGTCTTCCCGGCTCGGCCCGGCCTCCGTCGCCTTCTCCTCGCTCGGCCCGGCCCACTCCAGCGGCGTCGCCTCCACCAACTCCGGCCCACCCGCGGCGCCGCTCCATTGCTCCCACTGCGGCGCCCCCCCACCTCGCGTCGCCTCCACCAACTCCGCCCCGCCGCGTCGCCTTCACGGCTCCGGCACATCGTGCCGTCCTCACAAGCATGGGCCGCCACTCCGCGCGCCATACCGCGCCACGCCATCGCCCATACTGCGCCACGCCGTCGCCCATGCCGCCGGCGTCGGCACCTTCACCGACTCCCCTCCTCCCGGCTATAAAGCCTCGGCCTCCCGTGCTCTCGCCGTCTTCTCCTCCTCCCGGGTAAGTTTTCCCCCAAGGAACCTTCTTCTCCCCGATTGGCTTCTCCTCCGTCCTCGGCGAATCACCGTTTTCACCACCGGTCGCCTTCGTCGCACCTCGGTCCGGCCGCCGGCGCCGGAGCACACCTGGCGTCCCCAGCGCTTCCCGACCCGCCCGGCCGGCGTGGATTTGCCATCCGTACTCCCCTCAGCGCCGCCTCGGCCTCATCATGACCACCTCTGGAGCTCCTCCACCTCCACTAATCACTCGGTGAGCCTCCCTCCACTCCTGGCTCTTTCTCTACCCCCTCCTCGGCTCAATGCCGCCCGGCCGCACCACCCCCTTCACTCCGGACCCTCACCCAAGCCCTTCTCCTGTTTCCCTTCCGTGTGTGCCCGATGCTCCCTCTGTGTGTGTGTGCGGCGAGTCTCCCTCCCCCTTGCCTGAGCCCTCCTGCCACCCTCGGTCGGGCCGTCCCCAGAGCCCCTTCTCCCTCACCTCCCCTGCCGATTGCTCTCACTTTGTGGCGAGCCTCCCTCAAGGCCAGTGGCATGTGCTTCCTAGATGCTTCAGAGTTTGCCATCCGGGCAGTCGGAGAATGAAGTTGGATTAATGCTTGTGTTGTATGCTCATCGAGGGTGCGATATTTTGATTAAGTGATTGTTATAATCATCATTTGTAGAAGATTTTGCATTTGTTGAATCACCTGTGTTTGCCTCCAATTGTTGACTGATGATCATTGGTTGTTGTCAAAGAATGAGATGAGTTGTAGTGATTGTTGAATGTAATGACTAGTCATTTGGGTTGGGCAGTGGATTGAATTATTACATGTGTTTGTCTTTGATTATTGTCAGAAATGCTTGATTTTTCTGTATTCGTATTTTGAATTGTCGAATTCTGTTTAGCACTTCGTCAGAACATGATTGTCAGGTGGAAATAATATTCAGTGATCCAGTAAGGATAATAGTGGTGGTGATTTGTATAAGAGCTTTTAAAGTCTATGATTAGTATTGTCATTTTGAAATTGTGTGTAAACTGACAATGGAGTCAAATGTGGATTATTATGTCATTCTACAAACTAAATCGATGGAAATTGGTAGTTGTGAATTAGTTTGTTAAAGTCATTAGTTGTTGGGTCTAGCCAGTGAAAGCTTGTATGATTGTTGTGGCATAGATTGAGAATCGGCATTTGGGTTATCTGTCAGTTGAATTGTTGTGTTGTAGACGTTGCGATTAATTGTTATTCATATGTTTCGATTGTCAATATTTGATTCGTAATTGCTTCCCCGGATCGTTGCGATAGAAATGAGGTTACCATCGATCCAACGATTAAAAAAATGTAAGCCCTAGAGTAGTAGAATGTGTTGTCGTGATAAATTGTTTATTGCTTAATTATGCGTGATTATTGATCCTCAGTATAAGTGTTTTGGCGGTAAATTGAATTATTAATTGTGATCTTGATTATTAAGGATAGTTTTAATCTTCAGTGCAATATTGTCTATTGGATTTGATAATCAATTGTTAATTGTTGGTTAGTGTTCGTCAGTATGGATCAATGATTATTGGAGTAATGATATTTAGTGAAAATTTGGAAGTATTGATTTGATTGCCTTATCAATTTGTATTGTTTGGAAATGAGTTGTGGTTGGCAATAGAAATTGTGTCTTGACTTGGTAATAGGTTGTAGTAGTAAGTTGAGTAGCTAGCTTTTGAATCATTGAGTATTATCTGGTAGCTGAGATTTGGATTGAATTGCCATTGGATTTTGTGTCGATCAAGTATTCTAGGCTGGTATAGAACCGGTAGTCGAGTTGCTTTGTCACCTGTTGAATGGTAGTCTTCTTTGTCTTCTAATCCATGATGAGCATTCGGCGGGAGCTCCTTGGACCATACCTTCTTTGTATCCTCCCTCATGGCAGAAATCTTCTGCCATTCCTCCTTTCGCCCAACTGGACGTTTGACTCTGTCAAACATTCCGGTGTCGCCCAAACCATTCTCTCAAGCCGTCCTCCGCAATCTTTCCGAGGCTCTTGTGTTTTATTTGGTCTCTTGGATTCTTGTATTTATTTGGTTTTTCAATCGTTATTGCGTAATTAGAAATCGAAGTCGAGAAGAATCGACGGCTCAAGCAGATCAAGACTCAAGCAAAGGCGACCAAGACTTGAACCTCTGTCTAATCGGGCTTTGAGTAAGATCAAGGCCACGGTAAAATAGCCCAGCGAGTCAACACTTTGATCATATTGATCCCACATTTTATGCAAACTATATTCTGTTAAAGTATCAAATTGCATGCTTTAATTTTTATGCAAATGTATGTCAAATTCTCTAAGGTAGTTAAATGCCTACTTGTTGATTAATAAATTAATATGCCATTTCCTTGAAAGTTGAACTTCCAATATCCTTGTCACCCTAGTAAATATCGGTAACATACTAGTTATAGGTCGTACTTAAATGCCATGCTAGACTTGTTTAAGTCTCGGGGTATTACTACCCCAAATCATCATCCTTTATCATCATCACTTGATTTGGGCGGTCATTGGGAGAATAGTGGAATGGTTAGATAATTTGTTTTATACTCCTCCAAAACTCTAAAATTTGCTAATACCCATCTGGCGGATGGTAGTGGCGGGTAAATGGTTGGGTGCTAATGTAGCCAGGATATTTTTGTGGAGGTATGTGGTAGAACCGCCGAGATAATCTTAAGGACTTAATCTGTGATGACCTCTTATTGTAAACAGATCTGACCACAAGTCTATAATGGTGTCGACTGGCTAACTAATTGGTGTCCAGCAGTGCAGTGCACCATTGGAGGGGCTCCCAATGCCGTGAGCCCAGAGGCTACGTGTTGGGAATGTAACTTACGGGACCCTAGGCGTAAGTTGCATGGCGCAAGAGAATGCAGGCGTAGTGGATGTCGGGTCCCACGGGAGCGACACCCGCTCAGTGAAACCTTAGCGGGTGCAGCAAATATCGAGGGATGCCTTGGAAAGGCCTTGTGGTAATCTCCCCTTGATTCACATGTCTACGGAAACGTGTGTACATATCAAGCTGATTATCTCTTGTGGGTAAAGATGTACAATCTCTGCAGAGAATAAAAACTGTTCGAACAGCCGTGCCCACGGTCAAGGGCGGGCAGGCGGAGCTCATAAGAGTTAGTTCTATTTCAAAAACTTTGGTGGGTGGGATGAAAAATGTGCGGGGCTCACCTAGCCCTTGATTGGATTTTTCCTGGGTATTCTTACCCAGCGTTGGTATTAGGTGGGTATGACCACCAAAGAAAAGAAGCATGAGACAGAGTTTCCGATGGAGGGAACCTCTGCTGTTATCAATTATTGCACAATTAATCTCTTTAAAAATGCAATTTGGTTCAAATGCTAAGTGATAGGATTTTCTAATATCTGTATTTATAAATATTGCTTTACGCAAATAAATGAACCCGAGCCATCCTTGTTACACCTTGCATGTATATTATTGCATCTGTGTGTGTTGGCTCGCGAGCACGGTAGTTGTGCTCATCCTCGCTCTTTCCCCAAACCCTCGAAGCGGAACCTGAGGTGGCAACCGCATCAAGGATCCAGTCGAAGACCGAGGAATGTTGAGCGTAGTTTAGTCCTTAGTTGTTCTAGTCTCACCCGATCTAGGCGACTTCGTTGGTTCTTGTGTGCCTCCTATATTGTGCGAAGTTTTGGATAATATCGAGCGTACAGGTTCCCAGATCACTTGCTGCGGTAAGATGTGCCCTCACCCCTTTGCTTCCGTTGTTGCTTCCGCTATCTTTTGTAATGTATTCTTTTGGCACATCAGGCCTTATTGTAAAATTGGCCGCCCGAAGTGGTCTATGTAAACTCGATGTGTAAATTAATGAATGAAATAAAGTTTGCGCCATGTATGGTTTGATTCAGCAATGTACAGTGGAGTGCTAGCTCTTGATCCGAGGAATAGCACGATAATTTCCACGAGGATTTGGATTTACAAAATCCGGGTCCGACAGAGCTGGTATCAGAGCATATGACTGTAGGAATCTTAGTTAGACTGGTCGAGCCTAAGGACTTGAATATTATTTTCAAAACCTAAGAAAAGCTTTGGCAAAATATAATGTATTATTTGCTATGACTTACCCTTCTTAGTTCTTCACTTTCCTTGATTTCACTTGAGTTTTACTTAGTCTGACTCTCCACTTGTTTCAAACATTGTAGATGGCGACCCCTTCGTCCGATGGTCCGTGGGACTTGTTTTCTCACGAAGAAAATGGAGATGAGTGTGTGGAATTTCTTCGCCAACTCATGTACCACCTGGACTACAACCACAAGCCTATCTTCAGAGGTCGAAAGACTCAAACCCAGGACCAAGAGTCATGGACCATGGAGGTTTTCCTCTATGCTAGAGAGGGTGAGTTCATCGCTCACACCTTCGACTCGGGACTACTCACGATGTTGTGATGATGCGATTCAAGGCGCAAAGATGCTTCGCTGCAAACGCGACCGGATGCACATCGACCTTCTGCGGGAATCGCCCTTCTACTACCATCTGCCTCTCCTGGAAGGACAATCCAACCCCGAGGTCTGCGTCTTCGTGTGGGAATAGTTAGGCTAGTCTAGGTTGGCTAGCAGTACTTGCATTAGCAGTCCCTTGGTTGCAAGTGCTTTTATTTTCTTCTTTTGTAGACGTTGTGTCTGTACCCTGTGTCATGGCTTAGTGTGGCCTATAAGCTGTACTGTACAAGTCGTGTAACACTTAACCCCTTTAATATAATGCAGCCATTCTAGGCTTTGTATTGTATCTGATCGTTTTCCTCGTTTGGATTTGAGTTTCTTCTGTGTGCCTTAGAGGGCCAGTGAACCCTCATATAAATCCTCCTAACCTAGGTTGTTCTCTCAGATGGCACCAAAGAGATCAGCAGCCGAAGGAAGTGGTGTCAGTTTCCAAAGAAAGAAGTCATCAATCCAGTCACCAAAGGCTCCAACTTCAACCCCAATTCCGCTTTCCAATGGGAGTAATTCCGCTGGACAGCCTGCAACAGTAAAACCCGCGGCCAGCTTTAACTGCTTCACCTGCGGAGAAAAAGGGCACTATGCTAATAGATGTCCTCAGAAAAAGCTTCGTCGTGCAAGTGGTGCAAGAGACAACAAAGCAGACCCTGCTACCCGTCAACCTCAAGAATCACTCAAGGACGATGATACCATTACACCAGGAAAAACCCTAAAGGACAACACCTGCTTTCATTGCAAGAATCCGGGACACTTCGCCAACAGATGCCCCCAAAGAAAGCAAGACCAAGGAATCAAGTGTCACTATTGCGGCAACTCAAGACACCGCAAGAACAGATGTCCCAAGCGGAAACATGAAGAGTCGACAAGAACATCATCATCACCAACCTCGGCCTTGGCAATGAAGAGTTTCTCAAAGGTTCAGTGAAAAGCAAGTTGTACTCTTTGAAGTTCTACTACAAGACCGGAAGCCCATGGCCGATTGTCTTGAATGTGGCAAGTCGGGACATCTTTGCCCAATTATGTCCTCCATTAAGACAAGGTGCAAAAGGAGCATGCTTCACATGCGGGCAATATGGACACTATTGCTACTCATGCCCAGTGCCCTACATCCCCCATCGTGAGGAACACCATCAATCAGAAGATTGCCACCGTGAACGGATAGCTTTGCATGCGTTGTGGAGAAAAGGACATCAGTCAGATCAATGTTTCAACTGCCCCAACTGTGGTAAGGATCACCAGTCAGGTGAATGCCCGATGAGTAAAGTCACGTGCTTCCTCTGTGAAGGACAAGACCACTGCCCCAAAGATTGCTTCTTGCGTCCGATTCTGACCAAAGCAATTGAATTGCAAAGGACAAGTCTTCAAGTTGCTGCGAGACTCGTCGTAAGTAAGGATGGCAAGGACAACCACCATCTGACCTTGAAAAAGGAAAATCAGGTTGTGCCAAAGTGTCAGAGTACCTCAGAAGAGATCGAAAGAAGTGAAGACCTTCTTCGTCTTCCCCAGCCTGCAATGCGAAACCCAATCGCTCATCTTCGTTGTTTCAACTGTGGAGAAAGTGGTCATTTCGCCAGAAAATGCCCTCAACCAATCACCCGAGAGAGTACAACTTCAGAACTACACCACTCGAGTCTGATTTGACTTCAAGTAAAAGTCATCGGACCCCACAGGCATCCAAAGCCGCGTCCATGCCAAGTCAAAACCAAACCAGTGGTGAGGTAAAGGACAAGTTTCCTGACCACCGTGAAGCTCATGAATGAAGTTAGCAAAGACAGCTAGTTTTGAGCACCTTTCATTTTAAGGTGGGTAGCCGATCCGCTCAGAAGAATCAAGGATGTGGTGTGTATGCAAAATTTGTACCAGCACATGTTATGCTGGAGTTTCGCTCTCTTTTGTGTCAAAGAAGCTTGTTGTAAGGCTATTTTGCCAACCCCCCTTAAGTTAAAGGCAATTTTGGTATCTGGTTTACCCAAAAAAAAAAAAAAAAAAAGTTGTCAGATGTCAACAACCTGCTCCGCGTCTCTCAGCTCAAGAAAAGCCTCAGAGTGTTTGAAGAAGCAAGCCAGACACCCCGGATCAAGAAGCCGCTTGAGAGCCGAAGACCAGTTGAAGACCAACCTCCTTATGCATTTTTACGAGCCACCGAATCTCGGGGTCGAGATTCATTTTAAGGTGGGTAGGTTTGTAACACCCCGTTTTTCAGATCGCAAATAGTGTTGGTTATTCAATTTTGAGTTTCTTTGATTTTCGTTCGCCGCTTAAATTCCCGAAATTCTCGAGCTCTCTTTAAGCTCGGGTTTGTGTTTCAAACCCATCCTCAAGATTTCAAATTCAAAATTTAAGTTGAATTTAATCTTTTGACTTTTGGACCCCTCTCAAAATTTTGCCTCCCCTTTTGTTGCTTTTTGGGCCGACCCATTTTTCATAACCCAATTATCATTTTCCTCCCGGCCCAATTTTTCCGGCCCACCTCTCCCGGTCGGTCCGCTCGTTTTTCCGGCCCACCTCTCCCGGTTTTCGGCCCAGCTCGCGCCGCTTCCTTTTCTTTTTCTCTTCCGTTTGCTCCGGCCCAGTCGCCCGATTCCCCTCTCTCCTTATCTCTCTCGTCTCTCTCGCCCGTTCCCCTCTTCTCCCGCCGCCCGTCTCCTCGCGCCGTCGCCGATCGCCCGTCGCCCGTCCGCGCCTCCGTCTCCGCGACTCCGCTCGGTCGCCGCCTCCGCCGACCCGCGTCTTCCCGGCTCGGCCCGGCCTCGTCGCCTTCTCCTCGCTCGGCCCGACCCACTCCTCGGCGTCGCCTCCACCAACTCCGGCCCACCCGCAGCGCCGCTCCAACTGCTCCACTGCAGCGCCGCCCCCACCTCGCGTCGCCTCCACCAACTCCGCCCCCACCGCACGTCGCCTTCACTGGCTCCAGCACATCGTGCCGTCCTCACAAGCATGGGCCGCCACTCCGCAGCGCCATACCGCGCCCACGCCATCGCCCATACCGCGCCCACGCCGTCGCCCATGCCGCCGACGTCAGCACCTTCACCGACTCCCCTCCTCCCGGCTATAAAAGCCTCGGCCTCCCCGTGCTCTCGCCCCGTCTTCTCCCTCCTCCCCGGGTAAGTTTTTCCCCCCAAGGAACCTTCTTCTCCCCCGATTTGGCTTCTCCTCCGTCCTCGGCCGAATCACCGTTTTCACCACCGGTCGCCTTCGTCGCAGCCTCGGTCCGGCCATTGGCGCCGGAGCACCTGGCGTCCCAGCGCTTCCCGACCTGCCCGGCCATGTGGTGCCGCCACCGTACTCCTCCCAGCGCCGCCTCGGCCTCTGTCAACAGCCACCTCTGGAGCTCCTCCACCTCCACTAATCACTCGGTGAGCCTCCCCTCCACTCCCTGGCTCTTTCTCTACCCCCCTCCTGGCTCAATGCCGCCCCGGCCGCACCACCCCCCCCCTTCACTCCGGCAGCCCTCACCCGAAGCCCTTCTCCCTGTTTCCCTTCCCGTGTGTGCCCCGATGCTCCCTCTGTGTGTGTGTGTCTGGCCGAGTCTCCCTCCCCCTTGCCCTGAGCCCTCCTGCCACCCTCGGTCAGGCCGTCCCCCAGAGCCCCTTCTCCCCTCACCTCCCCCTGCCGATTGCTCTCACTGTGGCCGAGCCTCCCTCAGCAGCAGTGGCATGTGCTTCCTAGATGCTTCAGAGTTTGCCATCCAGGACAGTCAGAGAATGAAGTTGGATTAATGCTTGTGTTGTATGCTCATGAGGGTGAGCGATATTTTGATTAAGTGATTGTTATAATCTGTCATTTGTAGAAGATTTTGCATTTGTTGAATCACCTGTGTTTGCCTCCAATTGTTGACTGATGATCATTGGTTGTTGTCAAAGAATGAGATGAGTTGTAGTGATTGTTGAATGTAATGACTAGTCATTTGGGTTGGGCAGTGGATTGAATTATTACATGTGTTTGTCTTTGATTATTGTCAGAAATGCTTGATTTTTCTGTATTCGTATTTTGAATTGTCGAATTGCTTTAGCACTTCGTCGAACATGATTGTCAGGTGGAAATAATATTCAGTGATCCATTAGTAAGGATAATAGTGGTGGTGATTTGTATAAGAGCTTTTAAAGTCTATGATTAGTATTGTCATTTTGAAATTGTGTGTAAACTGACAATGGAGTCAAATGTGGATTATTATGTCATTCTACAAACTAAATCGATGGAAATTGGTAGTTGTGAATTAGTTTGTTAAAGTCATTAGTTGTTGGGTCTAGCCAGTGAAAGCTTGTATGATTGTTGTGGCATAGATTGAGAATCGGCATTTGGGTTATCTGTCAGTTGAATTGTTGTGTTGTAGACGTTGCGATTAATTGTTATTCATATGTTTCGATTGTCAATATTTGATTCGTAATTGCTTCCCCGGATCGTTGCGATAGAAATGAGGTTACCATCGATCCAACGATTAAAAAAAAATGTCGCCCTAGAGTAGTAGAATGTGTTGTCAGCAGTAAATTGTTTATTGCTTAATTGTCTGTGATTATTGATCCTCAGTATAAGTGTTTTGGCGGTAAATTGAATTATTAATTGTGATCTTGATTATTAAGGATAGTTTTAATCTTCAGTGCAATATTGTCTATTGGATTTGATAATCAATTGTTAATTGTTGGTTAGTGTTCGTCAGTATGGATCAATGATTATTGGAGTAATGATATTTAGTGAAAGCTGGAAGTATTGATTTGATTGCCTTATCAATTTGTATTGTTTGGAAATGAGTTGTGGTTGGCAATAGAAATTGTGTCTTGACTTGGTAATAGGTTGTAGTAGTAAGTTGAGTAGCTAGCTTTTGAATCATTGAGTATTATCTGGTAGCTGAGATTTGGATTGAATTGCCATTGGATTTTGTGTCGATCAAGTATTCTAGGCTGGTATAGAACCGTAGTCGAGTTGCTTTGTCACTGTTGAATGGTAGTCTTCTTTGTCTTCTAATCCATGATGAGAGCATTCTGCGGAGCTCCTTGGACCATACCTTCTTTGTATCCTCCCTCATGGCAGGAATCTTCTGCCATTCCTCCTTTCGCCCAACTGGACGTTTGACTCTGTCAAACATTCCGGTGTCGCCCAGACCATTCTCTCAAGCCGTCCTCCGCAATCTTTCCGAGGCTCTTGTGTTTTATTTGGTCTCTTGGATTCTTGTATTTATTTGGTTTTTCAATCGTTATTGCGTAATTAGAAATCGAAGTCCAGAAGAATCGACGGCTCAAGCAGATCCAAGACTCAAGCAAAGACGCTGACCAAGACTTCGAACCTCTGTCTAATCAGGCTTTGAGTAAGATCAAGGCCACGGTAAAATAGCCTAGGCGAGTCAACACTTTGATCATATTGATCCCACATTTTATGCAAACTATATTCTGTTAAAGTATCAAATTGCATGCTTTAATTTTTATGCAAATGTATGTCAAATTCTCTAAGGTAGTTAAATGCCTACTTGTTGATTAATAAATTAATATGCCATTTCCCTTGAAAGTTGAACTTCCAATATCCTTGTCACCCTAGTAAATATCTGGTAACATACTAGTTATAGGTCGTACTTAAATGCCATGCTAGACTTGTTTAAGTACCGGGGTATTACTACCCCAAATCATCATCCTTTTATCATCATCACTTGTTTTGGGCAGTCATTGGGGAGAATGACTGGAATGGTTAGATAATTTGTTTTATACTCCTCCAAAACTCTAAAATTTGCTAATACCCATCTGGGCGGATGGTAAGCTGGCGGGTAAATGGTTGGGTGCTAATGTAGCCCAGGATATTTTTGTGGAGGGTATGTGGTAAGAACCGCCCAGATAATCTTAAGGACTTAATCCTGTGATGACCTCTTATTGTAAACAGTCTGACCACAAGTCTATAATGGTGTCGACTGGCTAACTAATTGGTGTCCACTGTGCAAGTGCACCATTGGAGGGGCTCCCAATGCCGTGAGCCCAGAGGCTACGTGTTGGGGAATGTAACTTACGGGACCCTAGGCGTAAGTTGCATGGCGCAAGAGGGGTGCAGGCGTAGTGGATGTCGGGTCCCACGGAGCGACACCCGCTCAGTGAAACCTTAGCGGGTGCGAAAATATCGAGGATGCCTTGGAAAGGCCTTGTGGTAATCTCCCTTGATTCACATGTCTACGAAGCGTGTGTACATATCAAGTGATTATCTCTTGTGGGTAAAGATGTACAATCTCTGCGAGAGAATAAAAGCTGTTCGAATAGTAGTGCCCACGGTCAAGGCGAGGCAAAGGAGCTCATAAGAGTTAGTTCTATTTCAAAACTTTGGTGGGTGGGATGAAAAATGTGCGGGCTCACCTAGCCCTTGATTGGATTTTTCCTGGGTATTCTTACCCAGCGTTGGTATTAGGTGGGTATGACCACCAAAGAAAAGAAGCATGAGACAGAGTTTCCGATGGAGGGAACCTCTGCTGTTATCAATTATTGCACAATTAATCTCTTTAAAAATGCAATTTGGTTCAAATGCTAAGTGATAGGATTTTCTAATATCTGTATTTATAAATATTGCTTTACGCAAATAAATGAACCCGAGCCATCCTTGTTACACCTTGCATGTATATTATTGCATCTGTGTGTGTTGGCTCGCGAGCACGGTAGTTGTGCTCATCCTCGCTCTTTCCCAAACCCTCGAAGCAGGAACCTGGGTAGCAACCGCATCAAGGATCCAGAAGTCTGAAGACCCGAGGAATGTTGAAGCGTAGTTTAGTCCTTAGTTGTTCTAGTCTCACCCCAGTCTAGCTGACTTCGTTGGTTCTTGTGTGCCTCCTATATTGTCTGAAGTTTTCGGATAATATCGGGCGTACACGGGTTCCCCAGTCACTTGCCTGCGGTAAGATGTGCCCTCACCCCTTTTGCTTCCGTTGTTGCTTCCGCTATCTTTTGTAATGTATTCTTTTGGCCTGTCTGGCCTTATTGTAAAAATTGGCCCGAAGTGGTCTATGTAAACTCTGATGTGTAAATTAATGAATGAAATAAAGTTTGCGCCATGTATGGTTTGATTCAGCAATGTACCTGTGGAGTGCTAGCTACTGATCCAGGGAATAGCACAGTAATTTCACAGAGGATTTGGATTTACAAAATCCGGGTCCGACAGGTTGGGAGCAGTAGGGCAGATTCCTGTGGCCCTTGAACTGCACACCGGGTACGTACTATTGGTAATGGACAAGTAAGCGCCTGATGTGTCCGACGATGACATGAGAGTGATAGCATCCATATATGTAAACTTACATGTATATATGTTCTCAAAGATAGAGAATTTGGGCCAAACGCGTCGATTATAGGTATATATGTTCTCAAGAGGAGCAAAGCTACAGCATGAAGGGTGTAGAGCTACATGTGAACAATTTGTGTTTTGTCGGTCTCGGTCAAACATATATCCTTTCTTTGGATTCGAAACTTGTGTTTCATATGGTCA
Source organism: Hsuehochloa calcarea (assembly GCA_036346395.1). Classification (NCBI taxonomy): domain Eukaryota; kingdom Viridiplantae; phylum Streptophyta; class Magnoliopsida; order Poales; family Poaceae; genus Hsuehochloa; species Hsuehochloa calcarea. The sequence goes on from CM070606.1 coordinate 1,200,264, forward strand.
TGTTCGTTTCTCACCAGCTTATCGTATATGCTGGCAATTACAGGGTTTTCATGTATTATACATTAAAAAAAATCCAATGCACAGCGTCGCCCTTTGCGTGTGTGTAATTATGTTTTTTTTAATGTTAATTTGAATTTGTAATAATGTACCATGAGCTACTAAAATTGAGGAGAAAATGATAAAATCTCATCACATTGTGTGCTATTCCGTTTACTTCTCCTTTATTATTACCTACATCCATTGCACTTCATTTGATTAAATAAAAAATTAAAATGCCCTCATTATGAAATTAAAACTTAATCCCGTCTGCAAATTTTATACTGCCTCGCAGCTGAAATGTGACATCTTAATTAGGAACCATCTTATTACTTTCTCACAACTTTCCAAACCCTTTCAATCTGTTGTGCTGCTAGGAGTATATAGCTTGTTCATTTGTGTGTGTATACATGTACATATATACACATATATATGTATATATGTATGTATACATACATACAACCCCCACGCGCTACATCACATGGTCAAGCCTTGTTACGATGGGATATGGCAGTAAAGTGTAACGAGTCATCTATTAAACTCATGATCACCGTCAAACTTATCTTTTTTAGTTTCTTCAAAATTAAAAGGTTGATACAATACAGTACGGATTTCGCCATCTCCGGCAATGTAAGCCATTCTTCGATTCCTTGCATGTCCACCATTCCTTGAACCTCTTTAATCCATCCCGACGCTTCTTTGTCATCCTCTTTGCGCAGAGTTTCCTCCTCTCGTGAAGCCGTGCCGCCGCCGTGGCCACCGCCGTCATCAAGCCTCCACTGAGCTTCTCCTGCCCTCATCATCACTCGGGTAGGTCCTCTATACCTTGTAGTAGCACATGCACACTTTAGTTCACTAGAAGCGCCATCGGGTTGCGACATGCAACTTTGGTCGTAGCTCCCCGCTCAATACTACAGAAAAGCTCATCACAGACGGTTCGTAACAGTCATCACAAACGGTTTTTGAACCGTCTGAAATTTTATATCTGTGATAACAGGCGGTTATCACAGACGGATGAAAAATCGTCTGTGATAAGTCTTTAGACCTAATTAATTTTTATCGTATTTTCAGCTAGCCTCAGGAATTGCTAGCCATGCCCTCTGAAAACTAGCAAGCAGAAACATATCACAGATAATTGTTGACAACTCAAAGTGATCATTTAACTCAAAATCAATTACAAAATAATGTTTCAAGTATTGTCGCTAGAGTTACAAATTGAATTACAACCAGTCAAACTGAATTTACAATATTGAATCAATTGTTTCGAGGTCGTTCATCGGTGTCGACGGCGTGAAACTCTCCGTTGGTGTTAACTATGTCTGCCTTGATGAAGCCACAGAGCTCCCCTCGAATGTTCGTGACCTGGTCCATCTCGAGTGCATTTAACTCTATGTTCAAGCCTTGTCGCTAGCAGGAGTAAAATAGTAAGCATATATATTTAAATTTATAATTAGGAGATAATTATTACGAGATTGACAAACCTGGGGATCGTGCGTCCTAGAAGCAATCAATAGCTGCATATGATGGCATACGTAGAATGCGCATAGGTGATCTCGTTTTTGCTGTTGGCACTGCAAAAATAGAATTATTACATATATATGTACAGTCAGTTCGAGACACAATATTACGGAGCTTGGCACCGTGCTGCACTGCCCCTTCCTGGTATGGATACACCATACCCCGCCCAGCTTCAATAGGAATCGACCCAACCATCCTCACTTGGAGCTTGCCGGGCGTCAGCTCCTACAAAACAGTACACAATTCACTAAGGCGTCTGTTCTTTATACCATTATCACAGACGATTCTTTATACGAACCGTCTGTGATACTTCACAGACGGTTCGTATAAAAAACAGTCTGTGATACGTCTATATCACAGACGGTTAACAAAGAACCGTCGATGATAATTTTAACACAGAGGAACCGTCTGTGATGAGGCATCTTCTATTGCCTTTTTTTTTTGTAGTAGTAGTGGCTGCCTCTGGCTGGCGCACCGCCGCGGTAGACCGCCCTAGCCCTCGCCGACAGTACCCTTAGGTGCACAAGGCCACAAGGAGTCCATTCATGGCCTTGGGTCGCACCATCGTGGACCACATCATAGCTGTGTTAATGATTAGGCATTTCTATGACAAGTGGACCCCATGAACAGAAAACTAGGAGTTAAAGAATCAAAATTGTGTTTGTGCTTGAAGTTCAAAATTAAAAGGTTGATACAATACAATACAATACAGGAGAAAAACACAATTGCCATGATCGCCAATCTTCGTACGTGCAGATTCTCTCGTCATATGGATGTTCTTTTTCAAGCTATCAGCTACGCCCCCACACCACTCCACTCGTTCGAAGGCATGGACAAGTAAGCGCCTGATGTGTCCGAGTCCGACGATGAGATGAGAGTGAAAGCATCCGGACTAAGCTAGCGTACGTTGCATCTGCACTGTCCCATTCTTCCTTGCAATTGACTGACAAGGATACAGTCGTGTCCCTTGGTCGCAACCTGAGCTCATGGAGAGGCCTCACCTTCCGAGGATACAGTCTCTTGTGCCGGTCAGGAGACGGCGTCCCGGATTGAAATGGTGTCGTCTTGATTGTTACCCTTTCCAGTTCACAAAACAAGTTGTTTTGAAATACATACAGTTAAACTTTGAAAATCATGTGTCGATTCATCTTGAAAAGTATTTTCATAATATTTATAATTTTATTAGGTTTTACAAATATATTATAATAATATTAGTCTTCAGAGTTGTATTTTAGAGACCGTATCGATATCTAAAATAATTTGTTTTTGTGAACCGGAGGGATACGTAGTAGTAATACAGTGTTCAAGACCCATGCAAAGCGTGTTTGGGACGCAGAAATTGCACATGCATGAAACATTAAGAGAGACCCCCCTTGCCTCACTTTACCCCTCCCCTCTCCCCCGAGCGCAAAGCCGAAGAAGAGCGGAGCTCCCCATTTCGGACGCCGCACCCCCGTCCTCGCCACCGGCGCTCTGGTGCGCTACCCTCTCGGCCACCTGCGTCATGTGGTGAGCAGCATAACTGTTCACCACTTCCATATCTCCATGCTATTCAATTAGGGGTAGAATCTCGCAGCTACAAATGCTTGAATGCTAATGGCAGAGATTGTCAGTTCCGCAGTTGTCCAGGAGACAGTTAACCAAATCGTATCTGGTCTGGTTGACAAGTACAAGGAGAAATTGAATGCAAATGAAAACTTGGAGAGGCTGGAGATGGCACACATCAAGTTGGAGGCCGCACTTGAGATATCTGATAAGTGGCGGATCAATGACGCATCGTTGATGCGTTGGCGGAAGAAGCTGAAGCGTGCTGCTCAAGAGTGTGATGACACGCTGCGCACATGCAAGCAGCGAATCCTAGAAGAAGAAGACATGGATCAGGAGGTAAGGAACTCCTCATTTCCTAAACGGATTGCACGTGCTACCAAGTCGTTTATTTCCTCCGTCTTTAGCCGCAACAACAACGAGTCTAGCAGATCCATCGTTCGAAGATTTGAGTGGTTTGCAGATGGTGCTAGCGAGTTTCTGAGATTCGTAGAGCTTGGTGGCACACCACGCCGTCACATGCCCTTCGACCCTCTTATCAGGCACCTTCTTGCCGGCAAGAAACTTCAACACAAAATCGTTCGAGAAAACCAGTGCCCTTTGTTTTTACTATGGGCGCCCTTCAGTACTGCAGAGCATGGAATAGAGCATGGAATAGAGGCTAGGCTGATGTTTATCCAAAAAGATGGTAATGCACCGGAGGATGATTTTTATCTTGGTTTGATGCTACAGCTTTCGGAGAGTACAGACATAGTTGGGATTGTAATCAAGTGCTTGCAGTTGTTTACCCCTTATTTCAAGCCTATAGCTGAAACTATTAGGAAAGAACTTACTCGACTACCAACGCAAGACTTCTCCTGGGTGCCAGATATTGATTCGTTCCATAAAGAACATTTTAACAATATTCACAGCCTTTCTACTCAATGGTTTCGCCCCAACCCATTATGTTGCAAGCAGCAAGATCACAACAAGCTTTGTGGTAGTAGCAACGTATACACACAAGAATTACCAAATGTCTCTCTAGAGCCAATTATCGAAATGAATTTGTACTGCCAAGTCTCACTGTCTAACAGACAGACGACAATCACCGAAGGCAACAGTTCCCTGAAAGATTTTCCACATCTGAAAGTTGGACTTCTCTTTTCACCTCATGACCCTGCAGAAGACATGTTGCCTGCTGTCGAGAGTTCTGTGATGGAGATGATTAACGGTGAGGAGCAACGTAGCTTGCATACAAACACTTCATTCGAACAACTGAACAATACCATGCTTCCAAGGGCGATAGATTGCCTTCGCAGGAATGCTGAAGCACTAGTGTATCAGATGCTTTGGAAGTCTAAACATGGTAGTGCATACCTTCTGGTTGAAACGAGAGGCATGCATACGACGACCGCACAGAGTACATACCTTCAGGAAGTTGGGAGAGGACAGGACGAGAATGTGGAGAGTCTGACAAATGTGGCTGAGGACTTCCTCAACTTGTGGGTTGCACATGCGCCCGTCCGGCTGCAGGGCTCAATCATGGACTGGATTCAAAAAGAAAAGGAAATGCAGATAGCCATTCTACATCGTGCAACGGGGATGATCGAGGAAACATGCAGAAATAAATGAGTGGAATGGAATATTCGAGGGGAGTTACTACTCATAAATCAGGTGTATATGTTCTCAGAGATAGAATTTGTGCTATCTTCGGATTCGAAACTAGTGTTTCATATGGTTAGGTTGTTTCTCACTAGCTTAGCATATACAATTACATGGTTTCATGTATTATACATAAAAATCCAATGCACTGCATCGCCCTTTGCATTTGTAATTATTTTTTATGTTAATTTAAATGTGTAATAATGTACCATGAGCTACTAAAATTGAGAAGAAAATTATAAAATCCCATCATATTGTTTGCTATTCCATTTACTTCTCCTTTATCATTACTTACATCCATTGCACTTCAATTGATTAAAAATTAAAATGCCCTCACTGTGAAGTTAAAACTTAACCCCGTCTGCAAATTTTACACTGCCTGGTAGCTAAAATGTGACATCTCAATTAGCAACCATCTTATTACTTTCTCACAACTTTCCAAGCCCTTTCAATCTGTTGTGCTGCTGGGAGTATATAGCTTGTTCATTTGTTGTTGAACTCCACTCCTCGTATATAGTCCAGATTTACCTTTGCGTCTGTGTGCTTCGTCACACAGTTCAAATTGATCAGAATCAATTCAACCGCCACGGCTGGCCTCCAGAAAAGAAGGCCCATTTTGTTTTCAAAAGATTGGGTTGACGGCATGTAACATCCTGTTTTGCAAATTTTTCAAAAAAAAAAAAAATCAAAAGTTTACAAAATTTCAAAAGCAATCTCAGTGTATTTGCTTACCTCGGTTCGCGTGCCGCCGCCTCTCTCCCCAATTGCCGCGCTTGCTCTCTCCGCTTCGCCAGCGACATGCAGCCTCGCTCGCAAGACGCTTCCTCCTCCGCTCACTCAGTGCGACACCGCTCCTCGCATTGTCTCCATCACGCCTCCGCGCCAATCGCTGGCTGCACCCGCCGCCTCGCCGGTCACCTCCGGCCGCCTCAGGACCGCACCCCTGCTCCCTCTCGCCTCCTCCTCGCCGCCACGGCTATAAGCCGAGCCGCCCCTCCTTCCTCCCCTTCCACTCCACCGCCTCCCGAGCCTCGGCCCGCCGCCTCGCCTCCTCCCGCGCCCGAGCTGTTGTCGCCACCGGCTTCCTCCCTTGTCTCCGGCTCCGGCCCCGCCTGAGTGCCTCCCCTCTGCCGCCTCGTTGAGCTGTCGAGCCGCTGTCGCCCCATCGCTTCCTCTGCCTTCGCCTCGGTTTCGCCTCCTCCACCAGCGGCTTCGCCTTTGTCTCCCGCTCCGGTCTCCGCCTCCGGTTCCCCTCCCACCTCCGGCCGCCCCCTCCCTCCCGCCGCTCCTCTCTCTCTCTCTCGGCGCTGCGAAAGTGAGGCGTCGCGCCTGCAGCGCGCGCCGCCGCGATATTAATGCCACCACGCGCCGACAGCGGGTGGGCCCGCCCGTCTTGTGCGGCGGCTGACGTGGGCCCGGCTCTCGTGGTCGTGCGCGCGTCGCGTGGACTCGGTCCACGAGCACGAAGCCGTGGGCCGAGCACAAGTTGCCACGTGTCGTAGCGAGAAAAATCCAGTTTTTCTGATTTAGTTTTTATTTGAAAAATCTGTTAAAAAGCTTCAAAATTCGTATCTTTTTCTTTATAACTCCAAAAATTATGAAACCAGTTTCTAAAATTTTCTAAAATCAAGATCTTGCTAATGACACTAATCTTGTTTATTTTGGAGTTCATTTATTATGAGTTTGTTATTTATTTGCTCTCTCTGTTGTTGTGTCTTTTTCCGGTACTTTCGTCCAATTAGAGTTCGAAGACGCCGGAGACCTCAACTTCGATCAAGCTCAAGAATACCAAGACCCCGCTCGCTGCCTTTAACCAAGGCGAGTCAATACTTTGATCATTCTGAGCCTACATTTTGTGCAAACTATGTTAATTTAAAAATATCAAAGTTGCATGCTTTAATTTTGTAATCAATGTTATGTTAAAGCTTAAGGTATAGTTAAATACCCATTTGTTGTTTAATTACTTATTAAGCCATCCTTTGATAAATCGAATACAATATTCTTTGTCACCCTAGTAATTATATGGTAAATACTAGTATAGGTTGTACTTAAGCGACATGATAGTCTTGCTTAAGTACCGGGGCAATAAATGTCCCAATCATCATCTTTTAAACATGGAAAATATTTTTGGACAGTCATTGGATGTAGATGACTGATGTGTTGTGTTAATTGGATTTCCTTCCCAAAACCCTAAAACAACTTGCTAGTACCCCATCCGACGGATGGAAAGAGTGGTGGAGTGCGGACGTAGCACGAGAATGATTGGTATGTGGTATGAACCGTCCGGATGAATTAAGGACTTAATCTTGTCATGACCTCTGTGTAAAACCAAGACAACCAAAGTCGCAAAGTGCAACTTGGCTTAGTAAAATTATTGAACCACGAAAGTCATCCCACAACCGGTGTTTAGAAGTGTGCAAGTAGCGGGGCGTATCTTTGTCTTGAGAGGACACCGGGAGGGTGAAGTTGCCCGCTGCGCTAGTCGTTGTGGCCGGGGCCATCTGCGTTAGTCGTTGGGGTAAACATCTCGCACAACATTTGGAATTGACCATAGGGGTGAGATGACGGAAGGGGCAAGGTAGTTTGAAACGTTATTGTGACGATCGCTCAACTACATGGCTAAGGAATTATGTGGGGTAACGAGTATGATTATCTCTTGTGGGTACAGTGTACAACCTCTGCAGAGTCTAAACTGTTTAAACAGCCGCGCCTACGGTCAAAGGCGGACATGGGAACTTAACCTGAGTTAGCTCTATTTCAAAAACCTCTATGGACGGACTGAAAATGTGGTGGGCTCATCTAGCCCCTGTTTTGGATTTTTCCTGGGTAGCCATACCCAATGTTGATACTCGGTGGATGTAACCGCTATCAAAATTAAGCATGAGGTGGAGGTAACCTCTACTGTTATTTATTATTGCACAAATACTATCTTTAATAAAAATGCAATTTGTTCAAAATGCTAAGTCATATGACTTTGTATTTATGATAATTGAAAACATTGCTTTAGCAAATAAAGGAACCTGAGCCATCCTTGTTAAGCCTTGCATGTGTACTATTGCATACTGTGTGTTGGCTCGCGAGCACGGTAGTAGTGCTCACTCTCGCTTCCCCCCCCCCAAACCCTCAGAAGCAGGAAATATTGGAGATTACGACTACTACGAGGAACCAGATGTCGGAAGACCCAGGAGTTCTTGAAGCATAGTTTAGCCCTTAGTTGTTCAAGTCTCGCCACAGTCTAGCTGACTCCGCTGGTACCTAGGTGCATCTTATATGATATGAGTTTTCGGGTAATATCGGATGTACACAGGTTTCCCCAGTCGCTTGCCTGTGGAGAGATGTGCCATCACCCTTTTTGCTTCCGTTGTCGCTTCCGCTACTTTTGTGATGTAATCATTTGGCCTGTTCGGCTATTATTGTAAAACTTGACCCAATGCGGTCTATGTAAACTCTGATGTGTTAAATTATTGAATGGTATGGTTTTACGCCATGTATGAAATGATTCAGTGATGTATCTGTGAGTGCTATCTACTGATCCAGGGAATAACACAGTTATTCGCAGAGGATTCGGGATTAGAAAATCCGGGTCCGACACGGCACACCACTTCAGTAAGCGGGGAAAGTGAGGATTATGCATTCCATTAGTAAGCTCCCGCTAATCACAGATGTGTCGTTGCTACATCACAGGAAGATATTGAAGCGTGATTTCGAGGAGTGCGGGGATCTGCTGCACAAACACAGGCTGCAAGCCTTGGAAGACAGAGAGAAGGGTTAACACCTGTCGATACCTGGATTTATCGTCCAGAAATTCCTTGGATCAGTACAAAGTGCATATATATACAATGTTGGATCATACATATACATCACACACGATCATATCATACTTAATATTAGGGACAATTCGTTATATGCCGCAGAATAACTTTGTATCTTTACGATATACCACTGGTATCTCATTGATATATGGGCCCTAGACCTACATGTCGGGCTCATAATGAATAATATATTGTGAATTATGTAGTTATGTAGTGGCATATTGTGAATTTTCTCTTAACATCAAATCACATAAATAGATTGTACGGTCACTTGTTTTACAATACGGACCGAACAGGCCAAATACTTAGCACAGAGTTCAACACAGAACATAGAGGTAGATACAAAATCGGGTAACAAAAGTTGGATCCATCGATAGTGTACCACTACCAACGGTTTGCTTAAGGGCTTGTTTGTTTCGCTATGGTTTTCTGGCGGCTTCCTACCGTGTCTTTGCAAGGCGAAATGGTCAAATTGAGAGTTTGGTGTATGGCTATCCGGCTTTTCGGTGGTCGATTGCTTGACTTACGAGTCGAAAAATATATGAAATACCCTTGAGGTAAGTAATAGCTTGTTTGATGCCCTTTAACCCAATTAACAACATTTAACAAGAACTAACGACAGCTGACGATGACTAACAAATATTTATTACAACAAATAATTATTGAAAACAAGTCTCATGATAAATTTAACGATAACTAACGGTATTGTAACACTCCATTAACATTGAACCTAGAATGCCACTAAACTACTCTAATCATTTAATTTACATCAACTTACTATAAAATTACAGGAAGCATATCAACGATAAAACCCATCCACGTGTCACAATAACACAAGCATAATACTATAACAATTATAGATAATTTAGTCCTAGGAGCATAGCAAGATAATAAACCAAGATTAACACAAACCAAACATATAAGGTTATTCAATACCATCATGTCCTAGATATAAATCATCATATTATACTAAAAGTTTCTCATGTCCAATGAATCAACTAATTGGGTGTAGTGTTTGAATCCAAGCGCTAGCCCTTCCCGAGTCAAACGTCATCAACGATCACCTAAAAACAATAATAGAGCAAGAATAAATCCAAAACTCAGCAAATACATAATAAAACCATAAACAATAGTAGTGTTGAGGTTCTAGGTGAATGCTCGGCTAGTACACTTGTAGAAAAGGAAGAATCCGTTCTACGGAAAAAGTTGCATTTCACTAGTATTAATCTATGTCTCGTCGGGGAAATTTTTTTGACATCCTTACAATTCCCATTAGTAAAATACGAATCGCACACAATTTCTACGGGCCCATCAGTAAATATCGAGCCTGTAAAGGAATCCCTATTTTCTAGTAGTGTTGAGGTTCTAGGTGGATGCTCAGCCTTAACGGGTCTCCCCTGAAAACTGATATATCAACAATACTTTGAAACTGTGGACAATATTTGTTGTGCCTTGGGATCTGGTAAGGGTTGTTAGAGTTTTGGGTCAAGCCCAAAAACGAAATTCCAATAAATCCCAAAGACTCACTCATGCATGGCAAGTGGTGGGAAGTTTAGTACCACATTGCTATTCTAGGTGGGAGAAGACATATTTATAAGGTGGAGTGAGTCTTGCCTAGTTGAAGCAAGCAATAGAAGAACGCACACGCGCGCTCGCTCTCTCACCTGGCATCGCCCCACCACGCCACCGTCCGTCCACGCATGGCGTATGCGTAAATGGTCCGACAAATTCGTGTTCGGTTGTGTGCGGGGCTGCGGCTTCTTTCTGTACATCAGAACCACGTATGATGATGTGACATGACAAAATATTGTGCAATCATGGTACTGTTAGTAGTTTCTATTATACCTAATACATATGTCGTGTTACTCTTGATTATTTCCCTAGGAATTAAAATAATTACAAAAGTGCATATATCTACAAGTGCGCAAGCACAATTTGGTGCACATGTGTGCAAACATTTGGTTTTGGTATATCATAAAAATCAGTACGAAAAAAAATCTGGAAAAAATTGTAGACGTACTTCTGAAATTACTCTACTAATATATGAAATTTCGAGGTCAGATTCATTGCACAATTAGAGTAGCAAAAAATGAGAAGATTCTGAAAACTGCTAACAAAAAGAAAGGAAAAGGGAATGGCAATTGTTATTGTTCACATCAAACTTATCTTTTTTTAGTTTCTTCCAACAGACTTTGAGCTTGATGTTCAAAATTAGAAGGTTGATACAATACAGTATGGAGTACGCCCCTATACACGTGTGATACAATCATAAAATACAGGAGAAAAACAAAATTGCCATGATCGCCAATCTGTGTACGTGCAGATTCTCTCATCATATATATGGATGTTCTTTTTCAAGATATCAGCTACGCGCCCCCACACCACTCCACTCGTTCAAAGGCATGGACAAGTAAGCGCCTGATGTGTCCGAGTCCGACGATGAGATGAGAGTGAGTGATAGCATCCCGTAGGTTGCATCCGCACGGCACGGCACGGCACGGCACGGGCACTTGCAACGGACTGTGACGAGGACTTGGCTGAAAGCCTGGGTCAAGCATGGACCAAAGCTAAGTGCTCCTCCATGCTTTGTCGCAACCCTGAGCTCAAGGAGAGGCCTCACCTTCCGAGGATACAGTCTCGATCTTGTGCCGGTCAGCAGACGGCGTCCCGGATTGAAATGGTCTTGTCTTGATTGTTACTGCCTCCAGTTCACAAAACAAGTTGTTTTTTAATACTTGCAGTCAAACTCTGAAAAATCATGTGTAGAATCATTTTGAAAAGTATTTTCATAGTATTATAATTTTACTAAGTTTTACAAATATATTACAATAATATTAGTCGTCAAAGTTGTATTTTGGAGACAATATCAATATCCAAAATGTCTCGTTTTTGTGAACCGGATAGAGTAGATACGTAGTAGTACAGTGCTCAACTGTTTGTCATGCAGTAATAATATATAGTATTTTAAGTTGGTAACTAGCGTACACTCTCTCTCCTAAACCCTAACGATGATTTGTTTCAAAAAAAAAAACTAACTGCGCATACGCAATAATATATCTTTTAAGGATGCATACGCAATAATATGATCATCTGAACTTCGTCTTTGCGCGGCCTTTGTCAGCTAGGCCCGAACAAGGACACTAACTCTTCGCTGTCATCCCAACTGAAGTTCCTTCCTGCTACAATTCATAGCTACCAGCCACCAATTCAATTAGCTCGGGCAGGTTGAGATTTCCCCTAACTTGTACTAGAGAACTGACAACAGAGCTAATCTACCAGTTCTCTTATACATGCTCTTTCTTTTTGCTGAACGTGCAGGCCTATCTACAGATTGCTGAATCCTGATGGTGGACGTACATGGTCAGTTCTGTACTTTGTCCAGGAGACGGTTAACCAGATTCTTTCTGGTGTGATCGACAAGTACGTTGCTTCATGCCCGGCGTAGAGCACGCACGAAGGCCTGTAGGATCTTGTCGTCTCACAGGTAACAAGTGCAACAGCTATTTCCTCTATCGTCGGCGTGTGTTATCATGGTCGTTGATTTCGCGTCATATACTTCCTTGGGCCTGTTTGAAACGCAGAAATTTCACATAAATTTTCTTGTCGCGCGTGTACGCCTAGGGGCGTGTAAGCTTGTTTGGGACGCAGAAATTGCACATGAAACATTTGAGGCGTTTCAATTGTTTGGGAGTGCGGATTCTATTGGTAATGGATTGTAGCCATGTTCAGTTCAGACTAGCAGCTAGCGAAGCATGCCATCGAGGGAACGTTTTCACGATCTTTTGGAGCTGCCTGCCTGTGCGTCCGTGAGACCGTGACGACGCACATCTTTAGTCTTTTACACACACAAACAGCTGAGACTGTGGCGCGCGTTCGAGACATCTGCGAAGATGCGGATCACCGGCGTGTCGTTGCTACGTAAGTGGAAGATGTTCAAGCGCGCCTACGATGAGTGCGGTGATGAGATGCAAGCTGCTGGTGCTGCATGACAAAGCCGTTGATGAACTTATGCGTGACGAAGTAAGAGATTGTTTCACAAGAATAGACTCGGTTCCATCCTTGACTGAGTCTAGTCTTATGTAGCAATCTCACACTTCGTCACGTGTAGATTCACTAATGACTTCTCTTATGCTGGCAAGTCTGTAGGCCTCGGATTTCTCCATTCGGATTCCTCTGTGAAACCACTGTGCTATTCTCTGGATCAGTAGACAGCACTTCACAGGCACATTGATGAATCAAACCAGACATAGCGTAAAATCATGTGACGACGTACATCTTTAATTAGTCTTTTACACACACACACACACACACACACACAGCTGAGACGGTGGGACCTGAGAGGCTGGAGATGGCGCGTGCTCGAGACATCTGCGAAGAAGATGCGGTTCACCGGCGTGTCGTTGCTGCGTAAGAGGACGAAGTTCAAGCGAGTCGGTGATGAGATGCAAGTCTGCGGTGTCTTTGGATGAGAAAGCCATTGATGAATTTACGCGTGACGAAGTATGAGATTGCTTCACAAGATTGGATTCGGTTCCATTCTTAACTAAGTCCAGTCTTGTGAAGCAATCTTATGCTTTGTCGTGTGTAGGTTCACTAATGACTTCTCTTATGCTGCCAAGTCGATCTCATCAGGCTTCCACTACATCATCTCAACACTTGCACCGACTAAAACCACTTGATACAATCCGTTGTACCAAACTTCTCGTTCTTGTCCATTTTGCGTCTTCATGTGACGACGTACATCTTTAATTAGTCTTTTACACACACACACACACACACACACACACACAGCTGAGACGGTGGGACCCGAGAGGCTGGAGATGGCGCGTGCTCGAGACATCTGCGAAGAAGATGCGGTTCACCGGCGTGTCGTTGCTGCGTAAGAGGACGAAGTTCAAGCAGAGTGCGGTGATGAGATGCAAGCTGCGGGTGCTGGATGAGAAAGCCATTGATGAATTTACGCGTGACGAAGTATGAGATTGCTTCACAAGATTGGATTCGGTTCCATTCTTAACTAAGTCCAGTCTTGTGAAGCAATCTTATGCTTTGTCGTGTGTAGGTTCACTAATGACTTGTCTTATGCTGCCAAGTCGATCTCATCAGGCTTCCACTACATCATCTCAACACTTGCACCGACTAAAACCACTTGATACAATCCGTTGTACCAAACTTCTCGTTCTTGTCCATTTTGCGTCTTGCTTGAGACCAACCAATTCACCCAACATCCTTGATCGTTCTGGACCTTGATTTCACGAAACAAGTCCCGATTACCCTCGTTGTTGACCGTAGTTGACTGCAAGTTTGCTTACACAACGATAGACTAAGAAATCGATACTGGGCACACGTTCTTTACAACTTGCTTGTTAGCCAAAACATGCATCGTGCAATACATATACAACAATTCCTTGACTCTAAACCCCAAATTTTAATTTCCATTTTGAGGTATCACTTCCCCTAAAAATTCCCTAACCGGTTTGACTGCTCTGGAATTTCCAATGACAGTTAGTGCAAACACATCCCTACACATGCCTACATAAGTGTTTTGGGTCCAATCTCCAACAATCCATAGGGTTGGTCTGACTGTTTGCCATATGGCGGTCAGACCACCCTTCGTAACTTCAGCCCAAGTCTTAGGGGCGGTTTGACCAGCCATGGATGGCGGTCCAACCGCCGATGCCCAGCGGTCTAACTACCCTTGCAAGCCGGTCCCCTTTGTTAGGTTTGATTTGTCACAAACCAAACATGAACTAGTGCTAATGTGACTTCTTCACGGGTGACTAATAATTATGTCTTTGTATGCTGAAATGAGTGTTTATCATGTGAACTTCCCCTTCCTTGTCAAGCCCATTCCACTCCCTTTAGCCCTTTAGCCCTTTAGTCGTCATGTGAGAAAGACACCTTTTCATCCTCTCAAAAGTCCTGGATGTCCACTATCCATCCTCTTCCTCGTCAAGTTATCATCACGCCTTGCAGTATGTTCCCCTCTGAAGTATCTCTACATACAGCATAGCTGTTCACCACTTCCATAGCTCCATGCTACTCAATTAGGGGTAGAATCTTGCAGCTACTAAGCTAAATCTTTACTTGTGGTCCCAAGTTCCTTCCTATTACTAATTCAGTTCACAAGGTCAGGAATTGACCAAGAATTCGTTCATCTATTTTTGTGTACCATGCACACTGATATATATTATACATTTCCTGAGCAGGAGGGGATGCTACAAATGCTTGAATGCTAATGGCAGAGATTGTCAGTTCCGCAGTTGTCCAGGAGACAGTTAACCAAATCGTATCTAGTCTGGTTGACAAGTACAAGGAGAAATTGAATACAAATGAAAACTTGGAGAGGCTGGAGATGGCACACATCAGGTTGGAGGCCGCACTTGAGATATCCGATAAGTGGCGGATCAATGACGCATCGTTGATGCGTTGGCGGAAGAAGCTGAAGCGTGCTGCTCAAGACTGTGACGACACACTGCGCACATGCAAGCAGCGAATCCTAGAAGAAGAAGATATGGATCAGGAGGTAAGGAACTCCTCATTTCCTAGACGGATTGCACGTGCTACCAAGTCATTTATTTCCTCCGTCTTTAGCCGCAACAACAACGAGTCTAGCAGATCCATCGTTCGAAGATTTGAGTGGTTTGCAGATGGTGCTAGCGAGTTTCTGAGATTCGTAGAGCTTGGTGGCACACCACGCCGTCACATGCCCTTCGACCCTCTTATCAGGCACC
The DNA here is from genome assembly GCA_036346395.1 of Hsuehochloa calcarea. Classification (NCBI taxonomy): domain Eukaryota; kingdom Viridiplantae; phylum Streptophyta; class Magnoliopsida; order Poales; family Poaceae; genus Hsuehochloa; species Hsuehochloa calcarea. The sequence continues at coordinate 1,215,547 of CM070606.1, forward strand.
TTCTTGCCGGCAAGAAACTTCAACACAAAATCGTTCGAGAAAACCAGTGCCCTTTGTTTTTACTATGGGCGCCCTTCAGTACTGCAGAGCATGGAATAGAGGCTAGGCTGATGTTTATCCAAAAAGATGGTAATGCACCGGAGGATGATTTTTATCTTGGTTTGATGCTACAGCTTTCGGAGAGTACAGACATAGTTGGGATTGTAATCAAGTGCTTGCAGTTGTTTACCCCTTATTTCAAGCCTATAGCTGAAACTATTAGGAAAGAACTTACTCGACTACCATCGCAAGACTTCTCCTGGGTGCCAGATATTGATTCGTTCCATAAAGAACATTGTAACAATATTCATAGCATTTCTACTCAATGGTTTCGCCCAAACCCACTATGTTGCAAGCAGCATGATCACCACAAGCTTTGTGGTAGTAGCAACGTATACACACCAGAATTACCAGATGTTTCTCTAGAGCCAATTATTGAAGTGAATTTGCACTGCCAAGTCTCACTGTCTAACAGACAGACGACAATCACCGAAGGCAACAGTTCCCTGAAAGATTTTCCACATATGAAAGTTGGACTTCTCTTTTCACCTCATGACCCTGCAGAAGACATGTTGCCTGCTGTCGAGAGTTCTGTGATGGAGATGATTAACGGTGAGGAGCAACGTAGCTTGCATACAAACACTTCATTCGAACAACTGAACAATACCATGCTTCCAAGGGCGATAGATTGCCTTCGCAGGAATGCTGAAGCAGTAGTGTATCAGATGCTTTGGAAGTCTAAACATGGTAGTGCATACCTTCTGGTTGAAACGAGAGGCATGCATACGACGACCGCACAGAGTACATACCTTCAGGAAGTTGGGAGAGGACAGGACGAGAATGTGGAGAGTGTGACAAATGTGGCTGAGGACGAGAATGTGGAGAGTGTGACAAATGTGGCTGAGGACTTCCTCAACTTGTGGGTTGCACATGCGCCCGTCCGGCTGCAGGGCTCAATCATGGACTGGATTCAAAAAGAAAAGGAAATGCAGATAGCCATTCTACATCGTGCAACGGGGATGATCGAGGAAACATGCAGAAATAAATGAGTGGAATGGAATATTGGAGGGGAGTTACTACTCATAAATCAGGTGTATATGTTCTCAGAGATAGAATTTGTGCTATCTTCGGATTCGAAACTAGTGTTTCATATGGTTAGGTTGTTTCTCACTAGCTTAGCATATACAATTACATGGTTTCATGTATTATACATAAAAATCCAATGCACTGCATCGCCCTTTGCATTTGTAATTATTTTTTATGTTAATTTAAATGTGTAATAATGTACCATGAGCTACTAAAATTGAGAAGAAAATTATAAAATCCCATCATATTGTTTGCTATTCCATTTACTTCTCCTTTATCATTACTTACATCCATTGCACTTCAATTGATTAAAAATTAAAATGCCCTCACTGTGAAATTAAAACTTAACCCCGTCTGCAAATTTTACACTGCCTCGTAGCTGACATGTGACATCTCAATTAGCAACCATCTTATTACTCTCACAACTTTCCAAGCCCTTTCAATCTGTTGTGCTGCTGGGAGTATATAGCTTGTTCATTTGTTGTTGAACTCCACTCCTCGTATATAGTCCAGATTTACCTTTGCGTCTGTGTGCTTCGTCACACAGTTCAAATTGATCAGAATCAATTCAACCGCCACGGCTGGCCTCCAGAAAAGAAGGCCCATTTTGTTTTCAAAAGATTGGGTTGACGGCATGTAACTGTTAGAGATATAGTTAGAGACTTGTGTTAGAGTATGACTCTATTTGATTTGGTTTCCTTATCTGTAACATGCATGTGTATATATACTGGCCAATTGGCCCCTGATAATACAAGCAACAATCATAACATGGTATCAGAGCGCTAGGGTTACCTCTCTCCTGACCTAGCCGCCACCGCCGCCGCTCGATCGGCCTCTCCTGTCGCGGTTTCCTCCCCGTCGTGGGCTCTTGTCAGCGACCGCAGACGATCCGTCGCCGCTTGATCGGCCTCTCCGTCCGCCCGGCTTCCTCGCGACCGCTGCGTCGCCCGGCTTCTTCTTCGGCGACCACCGCCGCCACCTCGGCGATCGCGCCATCATTGCCGCCTCGTAGCCGCCGCCGCCGCCGCTCCACCTGCCGCCACTCGCCTCGGTAGCCGACGCCGCCGTCTCCACCGTCGCCGCCACTCGACTCTGCCGCTGAAAGCGCCGCGCCGAGCAAGCGCCTCCGTGAGCCGCCGCGAACCAGATGGGAGGAGCCGCCGCAGACCGGTGGCTCTTGGGACCACCTCGGCGACCGCCTCCCACTGCGAACCGCCGCCGCCGCGCCTTGCGGTTACCGCCCGCCACGCCTTGTGGTTGCTTGCCGCCGCCGCCGCCGCTAGCGAGGATTAGGTAGAAACCCTAATCCTTGCGTGTGTGAGTAGGAGGTGGGCGGCTGTTTTAAACAGCCGTTGAAAGTTACGAGCGAAAAAAAGAAAAAGAAAGAAAAAACGTTGTTCTAACCGCCCGCGCCGTCGGCCCGCTGTTAGACCTCGTTGTCTTGGTCGCCGCCGCCGTCGGCCGCCTACCAATGGGCACCGTTTCCCTCCCTCGCTGCCCGGTGATCTTCGACGGTGTTAATTACACCGACTTCGTGTCTCACATGCGCATCCATATGCGTGGTCTTCGTCTTTGGGGCGTCCTCTCTGGCGATGTCACCTGCCCGCTATGCCCTTCTCCTCCGACAGAGCCTCGTGCATTGCGCTTCCCGACGGTGACAAGGCCGCTATTGAGTCTGGCCTTCTTGCTGATGAGAAGGCTGTCTCTGCCTATCAAGAGGCTCTGGACTCCTACATGGATCGCTTGACTACATACACTCAGTGGTGTGACGACGACGCTCGAGCTGCTGCTTCTGTCTTCATCGCCAGATGTTCACCTCGATTTTCTTACGAGATTGTGGGTTTTCATCACCGTCCAGATGTGGACTCATCTTCGACAGCCGCTACGAACCCTCCGAGATGCCCTCTACTTGTCGATGGTTCGTCAGAGCACTCTCTTGGCAGGTGATGCTACTATTGACGCCTTCTACGCCCAGAGTTCTGCAGTCTAGCGTCAACTGGACTCTCTTCGCACCGCCGCCGCTGCTCGTTCTCATTCATCTCGTCTGTCCGTCTTGACTGAGTTTCGGCGTGTCACGAGTTCCTTACTCGCCGTCCCGAAGTTCGAGCGAGGCGTGCCCAGCCTACTTGCACGCCACCCTCGTGTCACTCTTCTGAGGCCCTTACCGAGATACGTGCAGAGGAGACTCGTCTGAGTGGTGCCGGTCTGATGCCACTCCTCCGTGCTCGCCGCTCGTACACCTGCTACACCGACTACTTCACGCTTGAAGACGCCTCCTCCAAAGAAATGCCACAGTGGTGGTGGCCGCCCTCCATCTGGCGGTGGTCGTCCTCGCTGCTCCTACTGCGACAAGATCGGCCACATTGAGTCTCAATGCTACAAGAAACAGCGGCATATTTCACGCCGTTCTTCTCCTAGCACTGGCACTGGTACTTCTACAACGCCGTCGCATCGACTACTTCGCATTTTCTCTCATCGAAGGAGAGATAGCCGACTTCGACGATCGCTTGCCGCTTGTGTTCTTCCTCGATGTGTCTGCGGAGTTCTGCGACCGACTCTTCTGCACCGAGAAACCACCTCCTACACGACAGTACCTCCCGTGGATCCTTGATTCCGAGCATCCTTCCACATGACTTCCGATTCTTCCACTCTATCTTTTGTTACACCTCTTGATTCCCCGCCGTTGTTCTTCTGATGGTACCTCTCTTCTCTCGGTCGAGGACCTCTTAGCAACTCATCTTTTCATGTTCCTTCATTGCTCATGTTCCTCGCCTAACCATGCAACTTCTTTCTCACGGACAGACATCGACCTTAGTTATCGGATCATTCTCGACTCTGACTCTTGTTGTGTTCAGACCGCCACACGGAGCTCGTTGGTTCTGCCCTCGGCGCCTTGACTCGCAGCGTCTCTGGGAGCTTGACTGCTTCACCTTCCTTCCGCCACCATCGCCGCGGCCTCGCCTCGCCACTCCGTCTACGGCTCTTTCCAACAATGGCATCACCGTCTTGGCCATCTGTGCGGCTCTCGTCTGTCGTCTTTAGTTCGTCGTGGTCTCCTGGGGTCTGTCTCAGGAGACGTGTCTCTACATTGTCAGGGCTGTAAGTTAGGCAAACAGCTTCAGCTTCCTTATCCTCATAGTGAGTCGGTGTCTCAACGCCCTTTTGATCTTGTTCATTCGATGTTTGGGGTCCCTCCTTCGCTTTGAAAGGGGTCATCGATACTATATCATATTTATAGATGATTTCTCTCGCCACACTTGGATATATTTCATGTCTTCTCGTAGTGAGGTCTTGTCTATTTATAAACAGTTTGCCACTATGGTCCGCACACAGTTCTCCACTCCTATTCGTGTCTTTCGTGGTTGACTCTGTTTGGCGAGTACCTCTCTCATCACCGCGCGCTTTCCTTGTCGACTGGGCACTCTCGCCGCCTCTCTTGTCACGGTGCTCATGCTCAGAATGGTGTTGCTGAGCGCAAGCATCGTCACCTCCTTGAGTCGACTCGTGCACTGATGATTGCCGCCTCTATTCCACCTCACTTTTGGGCGGAGGCTGTTTCCACTGCCACCTATCTCATCAACATCCAGCCTTCTTCTGCTCTTCAGGGTGCAATCCCTATTGAGCGTCTCTGTGGTCTCCTTCCTGACTACCCCGCCTTCGCTCGCTTGGCTGCGTTTGCTACGTTCTTCTCGCCTCGAGAACGCACCAAACCGATCGCCACCCATTGAGTGTGTCTTTTTGGGGTACAGTGGTCGAGCACAAGGGCTATCGGTCTTTGGGATCCTGTTGGTCGACGGATGCGGATTTCTGGGATGTGACTTTCGACGAGTCTCGCCCCTTCTACCCACGCCCCGCTCTCCTTCGACTTCCTCTGTGGAGTCTCTGTCTTTTTGACCTTTCCGATACACCTATCTCGCCTCCACATATTTCTCCTGTGGCCTCTCCGCCATTGTCGCCACTGCTTGTCTCCTGCGGCTCCTCGTGCTCCCCACTACACTCGTCTACACTCGTCGACCTCGATTGAGGATCTTCCAGATGAGCCCACTTCCCGATGTTTCATCTTCTTCGATGATTCATCTTCCCGATGGGCCGTCTTCTCCTCGCTACGCTCTCGCGATCGCCCGATCGATTCGCCCCGCCTGCTTTGCCTTTGTTGGCGCAGCCTACTTGTGAGCTCGCCTCCCACCGGATGTCATTACTCATCCCGAGTGGCAGCATGCCATGGCCGAGGAGATTGTCGCCTCGAGCGTCTCGGTACTTGGGATCTTGTTCCTTTTCCATCTCACTCTCGTCCCATCACATGTAAGTGGGTCTATAAGATTAAGACTCGCTCGATGGCTCTCTTGGCGCTATAAGGCGCGTCTTGTTGCTCGTGGCTTCCAGCAGGAGCATGGTCGTGACTACGACGAGACTTTTGCTCCTGTGGCCCACATGACCACTGTCCGCACTCTTCTTTCGGTGGCGTCTGTTCGCCACTGGTCTGTTTCTCAACTTGATGTCAAGAATGCCTTTCTTAATGGCGAGTTGCGTGAGGAGGTCTACATGCATCCGCCACCTGGGTATTCTGTTCCTGAGGGCATGGTCTGTCGCCTTCGTCGCTCTCTATGGCCTTAAGCAAGCCCCTCGTGCCTGGTTTGAGCGCTTCTCCTCTGTGGTCACTGCTGCTGGTTTTTCAGCAAGTGATCATGACCCTGCGCTTTTTGTCCACACTTCGTCTCGTGGTCGGACTCTTCTTCTTCTGTATGTTGATGATATGATCATTACCGGAGATGACTCTGAGTACATTGCCTTTGTCAAGGCTCGTCTTAGTGAGCAGTTCCTTATGTCGGATCTTGGTCCTCTTCGTTACTTCCTTGGGATTGAGGTTACTTCCACTCCAGATGGTTTCTTTATTTCCCAAGAGAAGTATATTCAGGAACTTCTTGATCGCGCCTCCCTCACTGATCAGCGTCCTGTTGAGACTCCTATGGAGCTCAATGTTCACCTCCGACCCTCTGATGGCGAGCCTCTTTCTGATCCGACTCGCTATCGTCATCTTGTTGGGAGTCTTGTCTACCTTGCTGTTACTCGTCCGGATATCACTTATCCAGTTCACATTCTGAGTCAGTTTGTTTCTGCTCCCACTCAGGTCCACTACAGCCACCTTCTTTGAGTTCTGCGATACCTTCGTGGGACTATCTCTCGCCGTCTCTTCTTTCCACGCTCCACTCGTTCTGACTTCAGCTTATTCGGATGCTACTTGGGCCAATGATCCTCCGATCGCGGTCTATCTCTCTTCTTCGTGTTTTTCTTGGTGGTTCGCTTATTGCCTGGAAGACGAAGAAATGATCATGGTGTCCTGCTCGAGTCAGAGGTGAGTTGCGAGCTATGGCTCTCTTGATGCCAGAGATTACTTGGCTACGGTGGTTACTTGAGGATTTTGGTGTTTCACATTACACCGACTCCTCTCTTGTCGACAAGATCAAAGTGCTATCAAGATATTGCCGTGACCACATGAAGCATGAGCTCACCAAGCATATTGGTGTTGATGCTTCCTTCATGAGGTCTTGTGTGCATGATCAGGTGATTGCTCTTCAGTATGTGCCTTCAGAGTTTCAGATAGCGGATTTCTTCACGAAGGCCCAGACTCGAGCACAACACGACTTCTATCTCTCCAAACTCAGTGTTGTTGATCCACCATGAGTTTGAGGGGTGTTAGAGATATAGTTAGAGACTTGTGTTAGAGTAGGACTCTATTTGATTTGGTTTCCTTATCTCAACATGCATGTGTATATATATTGCCAATTGGCCTGATAATACAAGCAACAATCATAATAAGAACATCCTGCTTTTGCAAATTTTTCAAAAAATCAAAAGTTTACAAAAATTTCAAAAGCAATCTCGGTGTATTTGCTTACCTTCGTTCGCGTGCCGCCTCTCTCCCCAATTGCCGCTTGCTCTCTCCGCTTCCTGCCACCGACACCGCAGCCCTCGCCACACAAGACGCCTCCTCCGCTCATTTGCAGACCCGCTCCCTCGCTTTGTCTCCATCACGCCCCTCCGCGCCAATCGCCGCCGCTGCACCGCCTTCGGGTCACCTCCGGCCGCCTCGAGACTGCACCCTGCTCCTCTGCGCCACGGCTATAAGAAGCCAGCCGCCTCCTTCCTCCCCTTCCACTCCACCGCCTCCCGAGCCTCGGCCGCCGCCTCGCCTCCTCCTCCGCGCCCGCCGTTGTCGCCACTTCCTCCTTGTCTCGGCTCGGCCGCTTTGAGTGCCTCCCCTCTGCGCCTCGTTGAGTTGCCGAGCCATTGCCGCCTTATCGCTTCCTCTCGCCTTCGCCTCGGTTTCGCCTTCCACTGGGCCGCCGCTTTGTCTCCCGCTCCGGTCTCGCCTCCGGTTCCTCTCCCACCTCCGGCCGCCGCCTCCCTCCCGCCGCTCCTCTCTCTCTCTCTCGCGGCGAAGAAAGTGAGGCGTCGCGCCTGCGCGACGCTGCTGCTATTAACGCCACCACCGCCCGACAGTGGGCCCCACCTGTCTTGTGCCGTGGACAGGTGGGCCCGGCCATCGTGGCCGTCTTGCCCGTCTTGCGTGGACTCGGCCCACGAGCACGCGCCGTGGATCGAGCACGCAGTCTTGCCACGTGTCGTGCGAGAAAATCCAGATTTTTCGATTTAGTTTTTATTTGAAAAATCATAAAAGCTTCAAAATTCGTATCTTTTTCTTTATAACTCCAAAAATTATAAAACCAGTTTCTAAAATTTTCTAAAATCAAGATCTTGCTAATGACACTGATCTTGTTTATTTTGGAGTTCATTTATTATGAGTTTGTTATTTATTTGCTCTCTCTGTTGTTGTGTCTTTTTCCTAGATTTCGTCCAATTAGAGTTCAAGACGCTGAGACCTCAACTTCGATCAAGCTCAAGAATACCAAGACCCCGCTCGCTGCCTTTAACCAAGGCGAGTCAATACTTTGATCATTCTGAGCCTACATTTTGTGCAAACTATGTTAATTTAAAAATATCAAAGTTGCATGCTTTAATTTTGTAATCAATGTTATGTTAAAGCTTAAGGTATAGTTAAATACCCATTTGTTGTTTAATTACTTATTAAGCCATCCTTTGATAAATCGAATACAGTATTCTTTGTCACCCTAGTAATTATATGGTAAATACTAGTATAGGTTGTACTTAAGCGACATGATAGTCTTGCTTAAGTACCGGGGCAATAAATGTCCCAATCATCATCTTTTAAACATGAAAAATATTTTTGGACAGTCATTGGATGTAGATGACTGATGTGTTGTGTTAATTGGATTTCCTTCCCAAAACCCTAAAACAACTTGCTAGTACCCCATCCGACGGATGGAAAGAGTGGTGGGTGCGACGTAGCACGAGAATGATTGGTATGTGGTATGAACCGTCCGGATGAATTAAGGACTTAATCTTGTCATGACCTCCTGTAAAACCAAGACAACCAAAGTCTGCAAAGTGCAACTTGGCTTAGTAAAATTATTGAACCCTGAAAGTCATCCCACAACTGGTGTTTAGAAGTGTGCAAGTAGCAGGACGTATGCTGTCTTGAGAGGGACACTGGGGAGGGTGAAGTTGCCATCACGCGCTAGTCGTTGTGGCGGGGCCATCTGCGTTAGTCGTTGGGGTAAACATCTCGCACAACATTTGGAATTGACCATAGGGTGAGATGACTAAGGGCAAGGCGTTTGAAACGTTATTGTGACGATCGCTCAACTACATGACTAAGGAATTATGTGGGGTAACGAGTATGATTATCTCTTGTGGGTACAGGTACAACCTCTGCAGAGTCTAAACTGTTTAAACAGCCGCGCCTACGGTCAAAGGCGGACATGGGAACTTAACCTGAGTTAGCTCTATTTCAAAAACCTCTATGGGCGGATTGAAAATGTGGTGGGCTCATCTAGCCCCTGTTTTGGATTTTTCCTGGGTAGCCATACCCAATGTTGATACTCGGTGGATGTAACCGCTATCAAAATTAAGCATGAGGTGGAGGTAACCTCTACTGTTATTTATTATTGCACAAATACTCTCTTTAATAAAAATGCAATTTGTTCAAAATGCTAAGTCATATGACTTTGTATTTATGATAATTGAAAACATTGCTTTAGCAAATAAAGGAACCTGAGCCATCCTTGTTAAGCCTTGCATGTGTACTATTGCATACTGTGTGTTGGCTCGCGAGCACGGTAGTAGTGCTCACTCTCGCTTCCCCCCCCCCAAACCCTCAGAAGCAGAAAATATTGGAGATTACAACTACTACGAGGAACCAGATGTCGGAAGACCCAGGAGTTCTTGAAGCATAGTTTAGCCCTTAGTTGTTCAAGTCTCGCCCCAGTCTAGCTGACTCCGCTGGTACCTAGGTGCATCTTATATTATATGAGTTTTCGGGTAATATCGGATGTACACAGGTTTCCCCAGTCGCTTGCCTGTGGAGAGATGTGCCCTCACCCTTTTTGCTTCCGTTGTCGCTTCCGCTACTTTTGTGATGTAATCATTTGGCCTGTTCGGCCATTATTGTAAAACTTGACCCAATGCGGTCTATGTAAACTCTGATGTGTTAAATTATTGAATGGTATGGTTTTACGCCATGTATGAAATGATTCAGTGATGTATCTGTGAGTGCTATCTACTGATCCAGGGAATAACACAGTTATTCGCAGAGGATTCGGGATTAGAAAATCCGGGTCCGACACGGCACACCACTTCAGTAAGCGGGGAAAGTGAGGATTATGCATTCCATTAGTAAGCTCCAGCTAATCACAGATGTGTCGTTGCTACATCACAGGAAGATATTGAAGCGTGATTTCGAGGAGTGCGGGGATCTGCTGCACAAACACAGGCTGCAAGCCTTGGAAGACAGAGAGAAGGGTTAACACCTGTCGATACCTGGATTTATCGTCCAGAAATTCCTTGGATCAGTACAAAGTGCATATAGATACAATGTTGGATCATACATATACATCACACACGATCATATCATACTTAATATTAGGGACAATTCGTTATATGCCGCAGAATAACTTTGTATCTTTACGATATACCACTGGTATCTCATTGATATATGGGCCCTAGACCTACATGTCGGGCTCATAATGAATAATATATTGTGAATTATGTAGTTATGTAGTGACATATTGTGAATTTTCTCTTAACATCAAATCACATAAATAGATTGTACGGTCACTTGTTTTACAATACGGACCGAACAGGCCAAATACTTAGCACGAGTTCAACACGTAACATAGAGGTAGATACAAAATCAGGTAACAAAAGTTGGATCCATCAGTATAGTGTACCACTACCAACGGTTTGCTTAAGGGCTTGTTTGTTTCGGCTATGGTTTTCCTGAAAAGCGGCTTCCGGCTGTGCTGCGGGGCAGAATGGCTGGGCTGAAGAGGTTTGGTGTATGGCTATCTGGCTTTTCAGTAGGCTGGCTGCAGCTTCTGAGACAAAAAATATCTGAAATACCCTTGAGGTAAGTAATAGCTTGTTTGATGCCCTTTAACCCAATTAACAACATTTAACAAGAACTAACGACAGTTGACGATGACTAACAAATATTTATTACAACAAATAATTATTGAAAACAAGTCTCATGATAAATTTAACGATAACTAACAGTATTGTAACACCCATTTCAACATTGAACCTAGAATGCCACTAAACTACTCTAATCATTTAATTTACATCAACTTACTATAAAATTACAGGAAGCATGTCAACGATAAAACCCATCCACGTGTCACAATAACACAAGCATAATACTATAACAATCATAGATAATTTAGTCCTAGGAGCATAGCAAGATAATAAACCAAGATTAACACAAACCAAACATCTAAGGTTATTCAATACCATCATGTCCTAGATATAAATCATCATATTATACTAAAAGTTTCTCATGTCCAATGAATCAACTAATTGGGTGTAGTGTTTGAATCCAAGCACTAGCCCTTCCCGAGTCAAACGTCATCAACGATCACCTAAAAACAACAATAGAGCAAGAATAAATCCAAAACTCAGCAAATACATAATAAAACCATAAACAATAGTAGTGTTGAGGTTCTAGGTGAATGCTCGGCTAGTACACTTGTAGAAAAGGAAGAATCCATTCTACGGAAAAAGTTGCATTTCACTAGTATTAATCTATGTCTCGTCGGGGAAATTTTTTTGACATCCTTACAATTCCCATTAGTAAAATACGAATCACACACAATTTCTACGTGCCCATCAGTAAATATCGAGCCTGTAAAGGAATCCCTATTTTTCTAGTAGTGTTGAGGTTCTAGGTGGATGCTCAGCCTTAACGGGTCTCCCCTGAAAACTGATATATCAACAATACTTTGAAACTGTGGACAATATTCGTTGTGCCTTGGGATCTGGTAAGGGTTGTTAGAGTTTTGGGTCAAGCCCAAAAACGAAATTCCAATAAATCCCAAAGACTCACTCATGCATGGCAAGTGGTGGGAAGTTTAGTACCACATTGCTATTCTAGGTGGGAGAAGACATATTTATAAGGTGGAGTGAGTCTTGCCTAGTTGAAGCAAGCAATAGAAGAACGCACACGCGCGCTCGCTCTCTCACCTGGCATCGCCCCACCACGCCACCGCCCGTCCACGCGTGGCGTATGCGTAAATGGTCCGACAAATTCGTGTTCGGTTATGTGCGGGGCTGCGGCTTCTTTCTGTACATCAGAACCACGTATGATGATGTGACATGACAAAATATTGTGCAATCATGGTACTGTTAGTAGTTTCTATTATACCTAATACATATGTCGTGTTACTCTTGATTATTTCCCTAGGAATTAAAATAATTACAAAAGTGCATATATCTACAAGTGCGCAAGCACAATTTGGTGCACATGTGTGCAAACATTTGGTTTTGGTATATCATAAAAATCAGTACGAAAAAAAATCTGGAAAAAATTGTAGACGTACTTCTGAAATTACTCTACTAATATATGAAATTTCGAGGTCAGATTCATTGCACAATTAGAGTAGCAAAAAATGAGAAGATTCTGAAAACTGCTAACAAAAAGAAAGGAAAAGGGAATGGCAATTGTTATTGTTCACATCAAACTTATCTTTTTTTAGTTTCTTCCAACAGACTTTGAGCTTGATGTTCAAAATTAGAAGGTTGATACAATACAGTATGGAGTACGCCCCTATACACGTGTGATACAATCATAAAATACAGGAGAAAAACAAAATTGCCATGATCGCCAATCTGCGTACGTGCAGATTCTCTCATCATATATATGGATGTTCTTTTTCGAGATATCAGCTACGCGCCCCACACCACTCCACTCGTTCAAAGGCATGGACAAGTAAGCGCCTGATGTGTCCGAGTCCGACGATGAGATGAGAGTGAGTGATAGCATCCCGTAGGTTGCATCCGCACGGCACGGCACGGCACGGCACGGGCACGGGCTGTCGCATTCTTCCTTGCAACTGACTGTGACGAGGACTTGGCTGAAAGCCTGGGTCAAGCATGGACCAAAGCTAAGTGCTCCTCCATGCTTTGTCGCAACCCTGAGATCAAGGAGAGGCCTCACCATCCGATCGAGGATACAGTCTCGATCTTGTGCCGGTCAGCAGACGGCGTCCCGGATTGAAATGGTCTTGTCTTGATTGTTACTACCTCCAGTTCACAAAACAAGTTGTTTTTTAATACTTGCAGTCAAACTCTGAAAAATCATGTGTAGAATCATTTTGAAAAGTACTTTCATAGTATTATAATTTTACTAAGTTTTACAAATATATTACAATAATATTAGTCGTCAAAGTTGTATTTTGGAGACAATATCAATATCCAAAATGTCTCGTTTTTGTGAACCGGATAGAGTAGATACGTAGTAGTACAGTGCTCAACTGTTTGTCATGCAGTAATAATATATAGTATTTTAAGTTGGTAACTAGCGTACACTCTCTCTCCTAAACCCTAACGATGATTTGTTTCAAAAAAAAAAAAAAAACTAACTGCGCATACGCAATAATATATCTTTTAAGGGGATGCATACGCAATAATATGATCATCTGAACTTCGTCTTTGCGCGGCCTTTGTCAGCTAGGCCCGAACAAGGACACTAACTCTTCGCTGTCATCCCAACTGAAGTTCCTTCCTGCTACAATTCATAGCTACCAGCCACCAATTCAATTAGCTCGGGCAGGTTGAGATTTCCCCTAACTTGTACTAGAGAACTGACAACAGAGCTAATCTACCAGTTCTCTTATACATGCTCTTTCTTTTTGCTGAACGTGCAGGCCTATCTACAGATTGCTGAATCCTGATGGTGGACGTACATGGTCAGTTCTGTACTTTGTCCAGGAGACGGTTAACCAGATTCTTTCTGGTGTGATCGACAAGTACGTTGCTTCATGCCCGGCGTAGAGCACGCACGAAGGCCTGTAGGATCTTGTCGTCTCACAGGTAACAAGTGCAACAGCTATTTCCTCTATCGTCGGCGTGTGTTATCATGGTCGTTGATTTCGCGTCATATACTTCCTTGGGCCTGTTTGAAACGCAGAAATTTCACATAAATTTTCTTGTCGCGCGTGTACGCCTAGGGGCGTGTAAGCTTGTTTGGGACGCAGAAATTGCACATGAAACATTTGAGGCGTTTCAATTGTTTGGGAGTGCGGATTCTATTGGTAATGGATTGTAGCCATGTTCAGTTCAGACTAGCAGCTAGCGAAGCATGCCATCGAGGGAACGTTTTCACGATCTTTTGGAGCTGCCTGCCTGTGCGTCCGTGAGACCGTGACGACGCACATCTTTAGTCTTTTACACACACAAACAGCTGAGACTGTGGCGCGCGTTCGAGACATCTGCGAAGATGCGGATCACCGGCGTGTCGTTGCTACGTAAGTGGAAGATGTTCAAGCGCGCCTACGATGAGTGCGGTGATGAGATGCAAGCTGCTGGTGCTGCATGACAAAGCCGTTGATGAACTTATGCGTGACGAAGTAAGAGATTGTTTCACAAGAATAGACTCGGTTCCATCCTTGACTGAGTCTAGTCTTATGTAGCAATCTCACACTTCGTCACGTGTAGATTCACTAATGACTTCTCTTATGCTGGCAAGTCTGTAGGCCTCGGATTTCTCCATTCGGATTCCTCTGTGAAACCACTGTGCTATTCTCCGATCGAGACAAGACTTCACGTGCACATTGATGAATCAAACCGCATATAGCGTAAAATCATGTGACGACGCACATCTTTAATTAGTCTTTTACACACACACACACACACACACACACAGCTGAGACGGTGGGACCTGAGAGGCTGGAGATGGCGCGTGCTCGAGACATCTGCGAAGAAGATGCGGTTCACCGGCGTGTCGTTGCTGCGTAAGAGGACGAAGTTCAAGCAGAGTGCGGTGATGAGATGCAAGTCTGCGTGCCGATGAGAAAGCCATTGATGAATTTACGCGTGATTTGTATGAGATTGCTTCACAAGATTGGATTCGGTTCCATTCTTAACTAAGTCCAGTCTTGTGAAGCAATCTTATGCTTTGTCGTGTGTAGGTTCACTAATGACTTCTCTTATGCTGCCAAGTCGATCTCATCAGGCTTCCACTACATCATCTCAACACTTGCACCGACTAAAACCACTTGATACAATCCGTTGTACCAAACTTCTCGTTCTTGTCCATTTTGCGTCTTCATGTGACGACGTACATCTTTAATTAGTCTTTTACACACACACACACACACACACACAGCTGAGACGGTGGGACCCGAGAGGCTGGAGATGGCGCGTGCTCGAGACATCTGCGAAGAAGATGCGGTTCACCGGCGTGTCGTTGCTGCGTAAGAGGACGAAGTTCAAGCAGAGTGCGGTGATGAGATGCAAGCTGCGGGTGCTGGATGAGAAAGCCATTGATGAATTTACGCGTGACGAAGTATGAGATTGCTTCACAAGATTGGATTCGGTTCCATTCTTAACTAAGTCCAGTCTTGTGAAGCAATCTTATGCTTTGTCGTGTGTAGGTTCACTAATGACTTGTCTTATGCTGCCAAGTCGATCTCATCAGGCTTCCACTACATCATCTCAACACTTGCACCGACTAAAACCACTTGATACAATCCGTTGTACCAAACTTCTCGTTCTTGTCCATTTTGCGTCTTGCTTGAGACCAACCAATTCACCCAACATCCTTGATCGTTCTGGACCTTGATTTCACGAAACAAGTCCCGATTACCCTCGTTGTTGACCGTAGTTGACTGCAAGTTTGCTTACACAACGATAGACTAAGAAATCGATACTGGGCACACGTTCTTTACAACTTGCTTGTTAGCCAAAACATGCATCGTGCAATACATATACAACAATTCCTTGACTCTAAACCCCAAATTTTAATTTCCATTTTGAGGTATCACTTCCCCTAAAAATTCCCTAACCGGTTTGACTGCTCTGGAATTTCCAATGACAGTTAGTGCAAACACATCCCTACACATGCCTACATAAGTGTTTTGGGTCCAATCTCCAACAATCCATAGGGTTGGTCTGACTGTTTGCCATATGGCGGTCAGACCACCCTTCAGAACTTCAGCCCAAGTCTTAGGGGCCGGTTTGACCAGCCATGGATGGCGGTCCAACCGCCGATGCCCAGCGGTCTAACTACCCTTGCAAGCCGGTCCCCTTTGTTAGGTTTGATTTGTCACAAACCAAACATGAACTAGTGCTAATGTGACTTCTTCACGGGTGACTAATAATTATGTCTTTGTATGCTGAAATGAGTGTTTATCATGTGAACTTCCCCTTCCTTGTCAAGCCCATTCCACTCCCTTTAGCCCTTTAGCCCTTTAGTCGTCATGTGAGAAAGACACCTTTTCATCCTCTCAAAAGTCCTGGATGTCCACTATCCATCCTCTTCCTCGTCAAGTTATCATCACGCCTTGCAGTATGTTCCCCTCTGAAGTATCTCTACATACAGCATAGCTGTTCACCACTTCCATAGCTCCATGCTACTCAATTAGGGGTAGAATCTTGCAGCTACTAAGCTAAATCTTTACTTGTGGTCCCAAGTTCCTTCCTATTACTAATTCAGTTCACAAGGTCAGGAATTGACCAAGAATTCGTTCATCTATTTTTGTGTACCATGCACACTGATATATATTATACATTTCCTGAGCAGGAGGGGATGCTACAAATGCTTGAATGCTAATGGCAGAGATTGTCAGTTCCGCAGTTGTCCAGGAGACAGTTAACCAAATCGTATCTAGTCTGGTTGACAAGTACAAGGAGAAATTGAATACAAATGAAAACTTGGAGAGGCTGGAGATGGCACACATCAGGTTGGAGGCCGCACTTGAGATATCCGATAAGTGGCGGATCAATGACGCATCGTTGATGCGTTGGCGGAAGAAGCTGAAGCGTGCTGCTCAAGACTGTGACGACACACTGCGCACATGCAAGCAGCGAATCCTAGAAGAAGAAGATATGGATCAGGAGGTAAGGAACTCCTCATTTCCTAGACGGATTGCACGTGCTACCAAGTCATTTATTTCCTCCGTCTTTAGCCGCAACAACAACGAGTCTAGCAGATCCATCGTTCGAAGATTTGAGTGGTTTGCAGATGGTGCTAGCGAGTTTCTGAGATTCGTAGAGCTTGGTGGCACACCACGCCGTCACATGCCCTTCGACCCTCTTATCAGGCACCTTCTTGCCGGCAAGAAACTTCAACACAAAATCGTTCGAGAAAACCAGTGCCCTTTGTTTTTACTATGGGCGCCCTTCAGTACTGCAGAGCATGGAATAGAGGCTAGGCTGATGTTTATCCAAAAAGATGGTAATGCACCGGAGGATGATTTTTATCTTGGTTTGATGCTACAGCTTTCGGAGAGTACAGACATAGTTGGGATTGTAATCAAGTGCTTGCAGTTGTTTACCCCTTATTTCAAGCCTATAGCTGAAACTATTAGGAAAGAACTTACTCGACTACCATCGCAAGACTTCTCCTGGGTGCCAGATATTGATTCGTTCCATAAAGAACATTGTAACAATATTCATAGCATTTCTACTCAATGGTTTCGCCCAAACCCACTATGTTGCAAGCAGCATGATCACCACAAGCTTTGTGGTAGTAGCAACGTATACACACAAGAATTACCAAATGTCTCTCTAGAGCCAATTATCGAAATGAATTTGTACTGCCAAGTCTCACTGTCTAACAGACAGACGACAATCACCGAAGGCAACAGTTCCCTGAAAGATTTTCCACATATGAAAGTTGGACTTCTCTTTTCACCTCATGACCCTGCAGAAGACATGTTGCCTGCTGTCGAGAGTTCTGTGATGGAGATGATTAACGGTGAGGAGCAACGTAGCTTGCATACAAACACTTCATTCGAACAACTGAACAATACCATGCTTCCAAGGGCGATAGATTGCCTTCGCAGGAATGCTGAAGCAGTAGTGTATCAGATGCTTTGGAAGTCTAAACATGGTAGTGCATACCTTCTGGTTGAAACGAGAGGCATGCATACGACGACCGCACAGAGTACATACCTTCAGGAAGTTGGGAGAGGACAGGACGAGAATGTGGAGAGTGTGACAAATGTGGCTGAGGACGAGAATGTGGAGAGTGTGACAAATGTGGCTGAGGACTTCCTCAACTTGTGGGTTGCACATGCGCCCGTCCGGCTGCAGGGCTCAATCATGGACTGGATTCAAAAAGAAAAGGAAATGCAGATAGCCATTCTACATCGTGCAACGGGGATGATCGAGGAAACATGCAGAAATAAATGAGTGGAATGGAATATTGGAGGGGAGTTACTACTCATAAATCAGGTGTATATGTTCTCAGAGATAGAATTTGTGCTATCTTCGGATTCGAAACTAGTGTTTCATATGGTTAGGTTGTTTCTCACTAGCTTAGCATATACAATTACATGGTTTCATGTATTATACATAAAAAAATCCAATGCACTGCATCGCCCTTTGCATTTGTAATTATTTTTTATGTTAATTTAAATGTGTAATAATGTACCATGAGCTACTAAAATTGAGAAGAAAATTATAAAATCCCATCATATTGTTTGCTATTCCATTTACTTCTCCTTTATCATTACTTACATCCATTGCACTTCAATTGATTAAAAATTAAAATGCCCTCACTGTGAAATTAAAACTTAACCCCGTCTGCAAATTTTACACTGCCTCGTAGCTGACATGTGACATCTCAATTAGCAACCATCTTATTACTCTCACAACTTTCCAAGCCCTTTCAATCTGTTGTGCTGCTGGGAGTATATAGCTTGTTCATTTGTTGTTGAACTCCACTCCTCGTATATAGTCCAGATTTACCTTTGCGTCTGTGTGCTTCGTCACACAGTTCAAATTGATCAGAATCAATTCAACCGCCACGGCTGGCCTCCAGAAAAGAAGGCCCATTTTGTTTTCAAAAGATTGGGTTGACGGCATGTAATCTATAGAGATATAGTTAGAGACTTGTGTTAGAGTAGGACTCTATTTGATTTGGTTTCCTTATCTGTAACATGCATGTGTATATATACTGGCCAATTGGCCCCTGATAATACAAGCAACAATCATAACATGGTATCAGAGCGCTAGGGTTACCTCTCTCCTGACCTAGCCGCCACCGTCGCCGCTTCAGTCGGCCTCTCCCGTCCGCCGGTTTCCTCCCCCGTCGTGGGCTGCTGTCAGGCGACCGCAGACGATCCGTCGCCGCTTGATCGGCCTCTCCGTCCGCCGGCTTCCTCGCGACCGCTGCGTCGCGGCTTCTTGGCGACCACCGCCGCCACCTCGGCGACCGCCTCGCCATCATTGCCGCCTCGGTGCCGCGCCGCCGTCTCCACCGTCGCCGCCACTCGCCTCGGTAGCCGACGCCGCCGTCTCCACCGTCGCCGCCGCTCGACTCTGTCACTGCCGCCGCTGAAACGCCAGCCGAGCCGCGCCTCCGTGAGCCGCCGCGAACCCGATGGGAGGAGCCGCGCAGACCGATGGCTCTTCTGGGACCACCTCGGCGACCGCCTCCCAGTGCGAACCGCCGCCGCCGCCTTGCGGTTGCCGCCGCCGCCGCTGCCTTGTGGTTGCCGCCGCCGCCGCCGCTAGCAGGGATTAGGGTAGAAACCCTAATCCTTGCGTGTGTGAGTAAGGAGGTGGGCCGGCCTGTTTTAAACAGGCCGGTTGAAAGTTACGAGCGAAAAAAAAGAAAAAAGAAAGAAAAACGTTGTTCTAACCGCCGCGCCGTCCAGCGCCGCCTGTTAGACCTCGTTGTCTTGGTCGCCGCGCCGTCCAGCGCCGCCTACCAATGGGCACCGTTTCCCTCCCTCGCTGCCCGGTGATCTTCGACGGTGTTAATTACACCGACTTCGTGTCTCACATGCGCATCCATATGCGTGGTCTTCGTCTTTGGGGCGTCCTCTCTGGCGATGTCACCTGCCCGCCATGCCCTTCTCCTCCGACAGAGCCTACGTCTGTTGCGCTTCCCCCGACAGCTGACAAGGCTGCTATTGAGTCTGCTGGCCTTGCTGATGAGAAGGCTGTCTCTGCCTATCAAGAGGCTCTGGACTCCTACATGGATCGCTTGACTACATACACTCAGTGGTGTGACGACGACGCCGAGCCGCTCTTTGTCTTCATCGCCGATGTTCACCTCGATTTTCTTACGAGATTGTGGGTTTTTCATCGGCTGTCCAGATGTGGACTCATCTTCGACAGCGCTACGAACCCTCTGGAGATGCCCTCTACTTGTCAGTAGTTCGTCAGGAGCACTCTCTTCAGCAGGGTGATGCTACTATTGACGCCTTCTACGCTCAGAGTTCTGCAGTCTGGCGTCAACTGGACTCTCTTCGCCTTCTTGGCCGCTGTTCTGCTCATGCTTTGCTGGTCGTCTGCGGCCGACTGGAGTTTCGGCGTGTCTCACGAGTTCCTTACTCGCCGCCCCGAGTTCGAGCAGAGGCGTGCCCAGCTACTTGCACGCCACCCTCGTGTCACTCTTCTGGAGGCCCTTACCGAGATACGTGCAGAGGAGACTCGTCTGAGTGGTGCTGGTCTGATGCCACTCCCCTCCGTGCTCGCCGCCCGTACACCTGCTACACCGACTACTTCACGCTTGAAGACGCTTGCCTCCTCCGGAAATGCCACAGTGGTGGTGGCCGCCCTCCATCTGGCGGTGGTCGCCCTCGCCGCTCCCTCTCGCGACAAGATCGGCCACATTGAGTCTCGGTGCTACAAGAAAGCGGCATATTTCACGCCGTTCTTCTCCTAGCACCGCACCGGTATTTCTACAACGTCGCTCGCGCCGACTACTTCCGCATTTTCTCTCACCGAGCGGAGATAGCCGACTTGACGATCGCTTGCCGCTTGTGTTCTTCCTCGGCGAGTTCTCGCGGTTCTGCGATCGACTCTTCTGCACCGAGAAACCACCTCCTACACGCATGTACCTCCCGTGGATCCTTGATTCCGAGCATCCTTCCACATGACTTCCGATTCTTCCACTCTATCTTTTGTTACACCTCTTGATTCCCCGTCGGTGTTCTTACTGCGATGGTACCTCTCTTTCATCTCGGTCGAGGACCTCTTAGCAACTCATCTTTTCATGTTCCTTCATTGCTCATGTTCCTCGCCTAACCATGCAACTTCTTCTGCACGGACAGATTCATCGACCTTAGTTATCGGATCATTCTCGACTCGACTCTTGTTGTGTTCGGACCGCCACACGGAGCTCGGTTGGTTCGGCCTCGGCGCTTTGACTCGCAGCGTCTCGGGAGCTTGACTGCTTCACCTTCCTTCCGCGCCACCATCGCCGCCTGATCTCTCCGCCTCGCCACTCCGTCTCACCGGCTCTTTCCAACAATGGCATCACCGTCTTGGCCATCATGCGGCTCTCGCTCTGCTGTCTTTAGTTCGTCGTGGTCTCCAGGGTCTGCATCTCGGAGACGTGTCTCTACATTGTCGGTACCGTAAGTTAGGCAAACGGCTTGACTTCCTTATCCTCATAGTGAGTCGTTGTCTCAACGCCCTTTTGATCTTGTTCATTCGATGTTTGGGGTCCGCTCCTTCGCTTTGAAAGGGGTCATCGATACTATATCATATTTATAGATGATTTCTCTCGCCACACTTGGATATATTTCATGTCTTCTCGTAGTGAGGTCTTGTCTATTTATAAACAGTTTGCCACTATGGTCCGCATACGCCTCCACTCCTATTCGTGTCTTTCGTGGCCGACTCTGTGGCGAGTACCTCTCTCATCACTGCGAGCTTCCTTGTCGACTGTGGCACTCTCGCCGATTCTCTTGTCCTGGTGCTCATGCTCAGAATGGTGTTGCTGAGCGCAAGCATCGTCACCTCCTTGAGTCGACTCGTGCACTGATGATTGCCGCCTCTATTCCACCTCACTTTTGGGCGGAGGCTGTTTCCACTGCCACCTATCTCATCAACATCCAGCCTTCTTCTGCTCTTCAGGTTGCAATCCCTATTGAGCGTCTCTGTGGTCTCCTTCGACTACCCCGCCTTCGTCGCTCTGTTTGCGTTTGCTACGTTCTTCTCGCCCCTCGAGAACGCACCAAACTGACTGCTCAGTCCATTGAGTGTGTCTTTTTGGGGTACAGTGCCGAGCACAAGGGCTATCGGTGCTGGGATCCTGTTGGTCGACGGATGCGGATTTCTCGGGATGTGACTTTCGACGAGTCTCGTCCCTTCTACCCACGTCCTGTCTCTCCTTCGACTTCCTCTGTGGAGTCTCTGTCTTTTTTGACCTTTCCAGATACACCTATCTCGTCTCCACATATTTCTCCTGTGGCCTCTCCGCCATTGTCGCCGCCTGTTTCGTCTCCTGCGGCTCCTCAGGCTCCCCCCACTACACTCGTCTACACTCGTCGACCTCGTATTGAGGATCTTCCAGATGAGCCCACTTCCCCTGATGTTTCATCTTCTTCTGATGATTCATCTTCCCCTGATGGGCCGTCTTCTCCTCGCTACGCTCTCCGCGATCGCCAGTCGATTCGGCCCCCTGCCCGTTTTGCCTTTGCTGGCGCAGCTACTTGTGAGCCTGCCTCCTACCGGATGTCATTACTCATCCCGAGTGGCAAGCATGCCATGGCCGAGGAGATTGCTTCCCTCGAGCGTACTGGTACTTGGGATCTTGTTCCTTTTCCATCTCACTCTCGTCCCATCACATGTAAGTGGGTCTATAAGATTAAGACTCGCTCTGGATGGCTCTCTTGAGGCTATAAGGCGCGTCTTGTTGCTCGTGGCTTCCAACAGGAGCATGGTCGTGACTACGACGAGACTTTTGCTCCTGTGGCCCACATGACCACTGTCCGCACTCTTCTTTCGGTGGCGTCTGTTCGCCATCGTGCTGCTTTCAACTTGATGTCAAGAATGCCTTTCTTAATGGCGAGTTGCGTGAGGAGGTCTACATGCATCCGCCACCGGGTATTCTGCTCTCGAGGGCATGGTCATGCCGCCTTCGCCGCTCTCTCTATGGCCTTAAGCAAGCCCCTCGTGCTCGGTTTGAGCGCTTCTCCTCCGTGGTCACTTCTTCTTTTTTTTAAAGTGATCATGACCTTGCGCTTTTGTCCACACTTCGCCTCGTGGTCGACTCTTCTTCTTACGTATGTTGATGATATGATCATTCTGGAGATGACTCGAGTACATTGCCTTTGTCAAGGCTCGTCTTAGTGAGCGATTCCTTATGTCGGATCTTGGTCCTCTTCGTTACTTCCTTGGGATTGAGGTTACTTCCACTCCGGATGGTTTCTTTATTTCCCAAGAGAAGTATATTCAGAACTTCTTGATCGCGCCTCCTCATCGATCGGCGTCTGTTGAGACTCCTATGGAGCTCAATGTTCACATCCGACCCTCGATGGCGAGCCTCTTTCCGATCCGACTCGCTATCGTCATCTTGTTGGGAGTCTTGTCTACCTTGTCATTACTCGTCCGGATATCACTTATCCAGCTTCACATTCGAGTCGGTTTGTTTCGCTCCCACTCAGTCCACTACACCACCTTCTTTGAGTTCTGCGATACCTTCGTGGGACTATCTCTCGCCTCTCTTCTTTCCACGCTCCACTGCTCGTTCCTTCAGCTTATTCGGATGCTACTTGGGCGGCGATCCTCCGATCGCGGTCTATCTCTCTTCTTCGTGTTTTTCTTGGTGGTTCGCTTATTGCCCGGAAGGCGAAGAAATGCAGGCATGCGGTGTCCCGTTCGAGTGCAGAGGCTGAGTTGCGAGCTATGGCTCTCTTGACAGCAGAGATTACTTGGCTACGGTGGTTACTTGAGGATTTTGGTGTTTCTGTTACTACACCGACTCCTCTCTTGTCGACAAGATGCAGTGCTATCAGTATTGCCCGTGACCCTGTGAAGCATGAGCTCACCAAGCATATTGGTGTTGATGCTTCCTTCATGAGGTCTTGTGTGCATGATCAGGTGATTGCTCTTCAGTATGTGCCTTCAGAGTTTCAGATAGCGGATTTCTTCACGAAGGCCCAGACTCGAGCACAACACGACTTCTATCTCTCCAAACTCAGTGTTGTTGATCCACCATGAGTTTGAGGGGGGGTGTTAGAGATATAGTTAGAGACTTGTGTTAGAGTAGGACTCTATTTGATTTGGTTTCCTTATCTGTAACATGCATGTGTATATATACTGGCCAATTGGCCCCTGATAATACAAGCAACAATCATAACAGTAACATCCTGTTTTTGCAAATTTTTCAAAAAATCAAAAGTTTACAAAAATTTCAAAAGCAATCTCGGTGTATTTGCTTACCTCGGTTCGCGTGTCGCCGCCTCTCTCCCCAATTGCGCGCTTGCTCCTCTCCGCTTCCCGACACAAGCAGCCTCCTCGCCCGTGCAAGACGCCTCCTCCGCTCATTGCAGACCCGCTCCTCGCCTTGTCTCCATCACGCCCCTCCGCGCTTGTCGCCGCTGCACTTCCCGCCGCCGGTCACCTCCGGCCGCCTCGAGACCGCACTGCTCCCTCTCGCCACGGCTATAAGAAGCCCGCCGCCTCCCTTCCTCCCCTTCCACTCCACCGCCTCCCGAGCCTCGGCCGCGCCGCGCCTCCTCCTCCGCGCCCAGCCGTTGTCGCCACCGGCTTCCTCCTTGTCTCCGGCTCCGCCCCTTTGAGTGCCTCCCCTCTGCCGCCTCGTTGAGCTGTCGAGCAGCTTGCCGCCTCTATCGCTTCCTCTGCCTTCGCCTCGGTTTCGCCTCCTCCACTGGCCGCCTTTGTCTCCGCTCCGGTCTCGCCTCCGTTCCTCCCACCTCCGGCCGCCGCCCGCTCCCTCCCCGGCCGCTCCCTCTCCCTCTCTCTCTCGCGGGCGCGAAGAAAGTGAGGCGTCGCGCCCTGCGCGACGCCGTCGCGTTATTAACGCCACCACCGCCGCTGACAGGTGGGCCCCACCCGTCTTGTGCCGCTGACGGGTGGGCCCACTCTTCGTGGCCGTCTTGCCCGTCTTGCGTGGACTCGATCCACGAGCACGATGCCGTGGATCGAGCACAGTCTTTGCCACGTGTCGTGAGAAAAATCCAGTTTTTCTGATTTAGTTTTTATTTGAAAAATCTGTTAAAAAGCTTCAAAATTCGTATCTTTTTCTTTATAACTCCAAAAATTATAAAACCAGTTTCTAAAATTTTCTAAAATCAAGATCTTGCTAATGACACTGATCTTGTTTATTTTGGAGTTCATTTATTATGAGTTTGTTATTTATTTGCTCTCTCTGTTGTTGTGTCTTTTTAGATTTTCGTCCAATTAGAGTTCGAAGACGCTGGAGACCTCAACTTCGATCAAGCTCAAGAATACCAAGACCCCGCTCGCTGCCTTTAACCAAGGCGAGTCAATACTTTGATCATTCTGAGCCTACATTTTGTGCAAACTATGTTAATTTAAAAATATCAAAGTTGCATGCTTTAATTTTGTAATCAATGTTATGTTAAAGCTTAAGGTATAGTTAAATACCCATTTGTTGTTTAATTACTTATTAAGCCATCCTTTGATAAATCGAATACAGTATTCTTTGTCACCCTAGTAATTATATGGTAAATACTAGTATAGGTTGTACTTAAGCGACATGATAGTCTTGCTTAAGTACCGGGGCAATAAATATCCCAATCATCATCTTTTAAACATGAAAAATATTTTTGGACAGTCATTGGATGTAGATGACTGATGTGTTGTGTTAATTGGATTTCCTTCCCAAAACCCTAAAACAACTTGCTAGTACCCCATCTGGACGGATGGAAAGAGTGGTGGGTGCGGACGTAGCACGAGAATGATTGGTATGTGGTATGAACCGTCCAGATGAATTAAGGACTTAATCTTGTCATGACCTCCTGTGTAAAACCAGTACAACCAAAGTCTGCAAAGTGCAACTTGGCTTAGTAAAATTATTGAACCCTGAAAGTCATCCCACAACTGGTGTTTAGAAGTGTGCAAGTAGCAGGACGTATGCTGTCTTGAGAGGGACACTGGGGAGGGTGAAGTTGCCCGCTGCGCTAGTCGTTGTGGCCGGGGCCATCTGCGTTAGTCGTTGGGGTAAACATCTCGCACAACATTTGGAATTGACCATAGGGGTGAGATGACGGAAGGGGCAAGGTAGTTTGAAACGTTATTGTGACGATCGCTCAACTACATGACTAAGGAATTATGTGGGGTAACGAGTATGATTATCTCTTGTGGGTACAGTGTACAACCTCTGCAGAGTCTAAACTGTTTAAACAGCCGCGCCTACGGTCAAAGGCGGACATGGGAACTTAACCTGAGTTAGCTCTATTTCAAAAACCTCTATGGGCGGATTGAAAATGTGGTGGGCTCATCTAGCCCCTGTTTTGGATTTTTCCTGGGTAGCCATACCCAATGTTGATACTCGGTGGATGTAACCGCTATCAAAATTAAGCATGAGGTGGAGGTAACCTCTACTGTTATTTATTATTGCACAAATACTCTCTTTAATAAAAATGCAATTTGTTCAAAATGCTAAGTCATATGACTTTGTATTTATGATAATTGAAAACATTGCTTTAGCAAATAAAGGAACCTGAGCCATCCTTGTTAAGCCTTGCATGTGTACTATTGCATACTGTGTGTTGGCTCATGAGCACTGTAGTAGTGCTCACTCGCTTCCCCCCAAACCCTCAGAAGCAGAAAATATTGGAGATTACAACTACTACGAGGAACCAGATGTCGGAAGACCCAGGAGTTCTTGAAGCATAGTTTAGCCCTTAGTTGTTCAAGTCTCGCCCCAGTCTAGCTGACTCCGCTGGTACCTAGGTGCATCTTATATTATATGAGTTTTCGGGTAATATCGGATGTACACAGGTTTCCCCAGTCGCTTGCCTGTGGAGAGATGTGCCCTCACCCTTTTTGCTTCCGTTGTCGCTTCCGCTACTTTTGTGATGTAATCATTTGGCCTGTTCGGCCATTATTGTAAAACTTGACCCAATGCGGTCTATGTAAACTCTGATGTGTTAAATTATTGAATGGTATGGTTTTACGCCATGTATGAAATGATTCAGTGATGTATCTGTGAGTGCTATCTACTGATCCAGGGAATAACACAGTTATTCGCAGAGGATTCGGGATTAGAAAATCCGGGTCCGACACGGCACACCACTTCAGTAAGCGGGGAAAGTGAGGATTATGCATTCCATTAGTAAGCTCCAGCTAATCACAGATGTGTCGTTGCTACATCACAGGAAGATATTGAAGCGTGATTTCGAGGAGTGCGGGGATCTGCTGCACAAACACAGGCTGCAAGCCTTGGAAGACAGAGAGAAGGGTTAACACCTGTCGATACCTGGATTTATCGTCCAGAAATTCCTTGGATCAGTACAAAGTGCATATAGATACAATGTTGGATCATACATATACATCACACACGATCATATCATACTTAATATTAGGGACAATTCGTTATATGCCGCAGAATAACTTTGTATCTTTACGATATACCACTGGTATCTCATTGATATATGGGCCCTAGACCTACATGTCGGGCTCATAATGAATAATATATTGTGAATTATGTAGTTATGTAGTGACATATTGTGAATTTTCTCTTAACATCAAATCACATAAATAGATTGTACGGTCACTTGTTTTACAATACGGACCGAACAGGCCAAATACTTAGCACAGAGTTCAACACAGAACATAGAGGTAGATACAAAATCAGGTAACAAAAGTTGGATCCATCAGTATAGTGTACCACTACCAACGGTTTGCTTAAGGGCTTGTTTGTTTCGGCTATGGTTTTCCTGAAAAGCGGCTTCCTACTGTCTTTGCGAGGCGAGAATGGTCAATAAGAGGTTTGGTGTATGGCTATCCGCTTTTCAAAGAGGTCGGCCGCAACTTCCGAGACAAAAATATCCAAATACCCTTGAGGTAAGTAATAGCTTGTTTGATGCCCTTTAACCCAATTAACAACATTTAACAAGAACTAACGACAGTTGACGATGACTAACAAATATTTATTACAACAAATAATTATTGAAAACAAGTCTCATGATAAATTTAACGATAACTAACAGTATTGTAACACCCAAATTTCAACATTGAACCTAGAATGCCACTAAACTACTCTAATCATTTAATTTACATCAACTTACTATAAAATTACAGGAAGCATGTCAACGATAAAACCCATCCACGTGTCACAATAACACAAGCATAATACTATAACAATCATAGATAATTTAGTCCTAGGAGCATAGCAAGATAATAAACCAAGATTAACACAAACCAAACATCTAAGGTTATTCAATACCATCATGTCCTAGATATAAATCATCATATTATACTAAAAGTTTCTCATGTCCAATGAATCAACTAATTGGGTGTAGTGTTTGAATCCAAGCACTAGCCCTTCCCGAGTCAAACGTCATCAACGATCACCTAAAAACAACAATAGAGCAAGAATAAATCCAAAACTCAGCAAATACATAATAAAACCATAAACAATAGTAGTGTTGAGGTTCTAGGTGAATGCTCGGCTAGTACACTTGTAGAAAAGGAAGAATCCATTCTACGGAAAAAGTTGCATTTCACTAGTATTAATCTATGTCTCGTCGGGGAAATTTTTTTGACATCCTTACAATTCCCATTAGTAAAATACGAATCACACACAATTTCTACGTGCCCATCAGTAAATATCGAGCCTGTAAAGGAATCCCTATTTTTCTAGTAGTGTTGAGGTTCTAGGTGGATGCTCAGCCTTAACGGGTCTCCCCTGAAAACTGATATATCAACAATACTTTGAAATCAGGACAATATTCGTTGTGCCTTGGGATCTGGTAAGGGTTGTTAGAGTTTTGGGTCAAGCCCAAAAACGAAATTCCAATAAATCCCAAAGACTCACTCATGCATGGCAAGTGGTGGGAAGTTTAGTACCACATTGCTATTCTAGGTGGGAGAAGACATATTTATAAGGTGGAGTGAGTCTTGCCTAGTTGAAGCAAGCAATAGAAGAACGCACACGCGCCGCTCGCTCTCTCACTGCATCGCCCACCACGCCACCGCCCGTCCACGCGCGTGGCGTATGCGTAAATGGTCCGACAAATTCGTGTTCGGTTATGTGCGGGGCTGCGGCTTCTTTCTCGTACATCGAACCACGTATGATGATGTGACATGACAAAATATTGTGCAATCATGGTACTGTTAGTAGTTTCTATTATACCTAATACATATGTCGTGTTACTCTTGATTATTTCCCTAGGAATTAAAATAATTACAAAAGTGCATATATCTACAAGTGCGCAAGCACAATTTGGTGCACATGTGTGCAAACATTTGGTTTTGGTATATCATAAAAATCAGTACGAAAAAATCTGGAAAAATTGTAGACGTACTTCTGAAATTACTCTACTAATATATGAAATTTCGAGGTCAGATTCATTGCACAATTAGAGTAGCAAAAAATGAGAAGATTCTGAAAACTGCTAACAAAAAGAAAGGAAAAGGGAATGGCAATTGTTATTGTTCACATCAAACTTATCTTTTTTTAGTTTCTTCCAACAGACTTTGAGCTTGATGTTCAAAATTAGAAGGTTGATACAATACAGTATGGAGTACGCCCTATACACGTGTGATACAATCATAAAATACAGGAGAAAAACAAAATTGCCATGATCGCCAATCTGCGTACGTGCAGATTCTCTCATCATATATATGGATGTTCTTTTTCGAGATATCAGCTACGCGCCCCACACCACTCCACTCGTTCAAAGGCATGGACAAGTAAGCGCCTGATGTGTCCGAGTCCGACGATGAGATGAGAGTGAGTGATAGCATCCCGTAGGTTGCATCCGCACGGCACGGCACGGCACGGCACGGGCACGGGCTGTCGCATTCTTCCTTGCAACTGACTGTGACGAGGACTTGGCTGAAAGCCTGGGTCAAGCATGGACCAAAGCTAAGTGCTCCTCCATGCTTTGTCGCAACCCTGAGATCAAGGAGAGGCCTCACCATCCGATCGAGGATACAGTCTCGATCTTGTGCCGGTCAGCAGACGGCGTCCCGGATTGAAATGGTCTTGTCTTGATTGTTACTACCTCCAGTTCACAAAACAAGTTGTTTTTTAATACTTGCAGTCAAACTCTGAAAAATCATGTGTAGAATCATTTTGAAAAGTACTTTCATAGTATTATAATTTTACTAAGTTTTACAAATATATTACAATAATATTAGTCGTCAAAGTTGTATTTTGGAGACAATATCAATATCCAAAATGTCTCGCTTTTGTGAACCGGATAGAGTAGATACGTAGTAGTACAGTGCTCAACTGTTTGTCATGCAGTAATAATATATAGTATTTTAAGTTGGTAACTAGCGTACACTCTCTCTCCTAAACCCTAACGATGATTTGTTTCAAAAAAAAAAAAAACTGCGCATACGCAATAATATATCTTTTAAGGGGATGCATACGCAATAATATGATCATCTGAACTTCGTCTTTGCGCGGCCTTTGTCAGCTAGGCCCGAACAAGGACACTAACTCTTCGCTGTCATCCCAACTGAAGTTCCTTCCTGCTACAATTCATAGCTACCAGCCACCAATTCAATTAGCTCGGGCAGGTTGAGATTTCCCTAACTTGTACTAGAGAACTGACAACAGAGCTAATCTACCAGTTCTCTTATACATGCTCTTTCTTTTGCTGAACGTGCAGGCCTATCTACAGATTGCTGAATCCTGATGGTGGACGTACATGGTCAGTTCTGTACTTTGTCCAGGAGACGGTTAACCAGATTCTTTCTGGTGTGATCGACAAGTACGTTGCTTCATGCCCGGCGTAGAGCACGCACGAAGGCCTGTAGGATCTTGTCGTCTCACAGGTAACAAGTGCAACAGCTATTTCCTCTATCGTCGGCGTGTGTTATCATGGTCGTTGATTTCGCGTCATATACTTCCTTGGGCCTGTTTGAAACGCAGAAATTTCACATAAATTTTCTTGTCGCGCGTGTACGCCTAGGGGCGTGTAAGCTTGTTTGGGACGCAGAAATTGCACATGAAACATTTGAGGCGTTTCAATTGTTTGGGAGTGCGGATTCTATTGGTAATGGATTGTAGCCATGTTCAGTTCAGACTAGCAGCTAGCGAAGCATGCCATCGAGGAACGTTTTCACGATCTTTTGGAGCTGCCTGCCTGTGCGTCCGTGAGACCGTGACGACGCACATCTTTAGTCTTTACACACACAAACAGCTGAGACTGTGGCGCGTTCGAGACATCTGCGAAGATGCGGATCACCGGCGTGTCGTTGCTACGTAAGTGGAAGATGTTCAAGCGCCGCCTACGATGAGTGCGGTGATGAGATGCAAGCTGCTGGTGCTGCATGACAAAGCCGTTGATGAACTTATGCGATTTAAGTAAGAGATTGTTTCACAAGAATAGACTCGGTTCCATCCTTGACTGAGTCTAGTCTTATGTAGCAATCTCACACTTCGTCACGTGTAGATTCACTAATGACTTCTCTTATGCTGGCAAGTCTGTAGGCCTCGGATTTCTCCATTCGGATTCCTCTGTGAAACCACTGTGCTATTCTCTGGATCAGTAGACAGCACTTCACAGGCACATTGATGAATCAAACCAGACATAGCGTAAAATCATGTGACGACGTACATCTTTAATTAGTCTTTTACACACACACACACACACACACACACCTGAGACGGTGGGACCCGAGAGGCTGGAGATGGCGCGTGCTCGAGACATCTGCGAAGAAGATGCGGTTCACCGGCGTGTCGTTGCTGCGTAAGAGGACGAAGTTCAAGCAGAGTGCGGTGATGAGATGCAAGCTGCGGGTGCTGGATGAGAAAGCCATTGATGAATTTACGCGTGACGAAGTATGAGATTGCTTCACAAGATTGGATTCGGTTCCATTCTTAACTAAGTCCAGTCTTGTGAAGCAATCTTATGCTTTGTCGTGTGTAGGTTCACTAATGACTTCTCTTATGCTGCCAAGTCGATCTCATCAGGCTTCCACTACATCATCTCAACACTTGCACCGACTAAAACCACTTGATACAATCCGTTGTACCAAACTTCTCGTTCTTGTCCATTTTGCGTCTTCATGTGACGACGTACATCTTTAATTAGTCTTTTACACACACACACACACACACACACACACACAGCTGAGACGGTGGGACCCGAGAGGTCGGAGATGGCGCGTGCTCGAGACATCTGCGAAGAAGATGCGTTCACCGGCGTGTCGTTCTTTGCGTAAGAGGACGGTTCAAGCAGAGCGCGGTGATGAGATGCAAGTCATGGGTCTTTGGATGAGAAAGCCATTGATGAATTTACGCGCGATTTAAGTATGAGATTGCTTCACAAGATTGGATTCGGTTCCATTCTTAACTAAGTCCAGTCTTGTGAAGCAATCTTATGCTTTGTCGTGTGTAGGTTCACTAATGACTTGTCTTATGCTGCCAAGTCGATCTCATCAGGCTTCCACTACATCATCTCAACACTTGCACCGACTAAAACCACTTGATACAATCCGTTGTACCAAACTTCTCGTTCTTGTCCATTTTGCGTCTTGCTTGAGACCAACCAATTCACCCAACATCCTTGATCGTTCTGGACCTTGATTTCACGAAACAAGTCCCGATTACCCTCGTTGTTGACCGTAGTTGACTGCAAGTTTGCTTACACAACGATAGACTAAGAAATCGATACTGGGCACACATTCTTTACAACTTGCTTGTTAGCCAAAACATGCATCGTGCAATACATATACAACAATTCCTTGACTCTAAACCCCAAATTTTAATTTCCATTTTGAGGTATCACTTCCCTAAAATTCCCTAACCGGTTTGATCTCTGGAATTTCCAATGACAGTTAGTGCAAACACATCCCTACACATGCCTACATAAGTGTTTTGGGTCCAATCTCCAACAATCCATAGGGTTGGTCTGACTGTTTGCCATATGGCGGTCAGACCACCCTTCAGAACTTCAGCCCAAGTCTTAGGGGCCGGTTTGACCAGCCATGGATGGCGGTCCAACCGCCGATGCCCAGCGGTCTAACTACCCTTGCAAGCCGGTCCCCTTTGTTAGGTTTGATTTGTCACAAACCAAACATGAACTAGTGCTAATGTGACTTCTTCACGGGTGACTAATAATTATGTCTTTGTATGCTGAAATGAGTGTTTATCATGTGAACTTCCCCTTCCTTGTCAAGCCCATTCCACTCCCTTTAGCCCTTTAGCCCTTTAGTCGTCATGTGAGAAAGACACCTTTTCATCCTCTCAAAAGTCCTGGATGTCCACTATCCATCCTCTTCCTCGTCAAGTTATCATCACGCCTTGCAGTATGTTCCCCTCTGAAGTATCTCTACATACAGCATAGCTGTTCACCACTTCCATAGCTCCATGCTACTCAATTAGGGGTAGAATCTTGCAGCTACTAAGCTAAATCTTTACTTGTGGTCCCAAGTTCCTTCCTATTACTAATTCAGTTCACAAGGTCAGGAATTGACCAAGAATTCGTTCATCTATTTTTGTGTACCATGCACACTGATATATATTATACATTTCCTGAGCAGGAGGGGATGCTACAAATGCTTGAATGCTAATGGCAGAGATTGTCAGTTCCGCAGTTGTCCAGGAGACAGTTAACCAAATCGTATCTAGTCTGGTTGACAAGTACAAGGAGAAATTGAATACAAATGAAAACTTGGAGAGGCTGGAGATGGCACACATCAGGTTGGAGGCCGCACTTGAGATATCCGATAAGTGGCGGATCAATGACGCATCGTTGATGCGTTGGCGGAAGAAGCTGAAGCGTGCTGCTCAAGACTGTGACGACACACTGCGCACATGCAAGCAGCGAATCCTAGAAGAAGAAGATATGGATCAGGAGGTAAGGAACTCCTCATTTCCTAGACGGATTGCACGTGCTACCAAGTCATTTATTTCCTCCGTCTTTAGCCGCAACAACAACGAGTCTAGCAGATCCATCGTTCGAAGATTTGAGTGGTTTGCAGATGGTGCTAGCGAGTTTCTGAGATTCGTAGAGCTTGGTGGCACACCACGCCGTCACATGCCCTTCGACCCTCTTATCAGGCACCTTCTTGCCGGCAAGAAACTTCAACACAAAATCGTTCGAGAAAACCAGTGCCCTTTGTTTTTACTATGGGCGCCCTTCAGTACTGCAGAGCATGGAATAGAGGCTAGGCTGATGTTTATCCAAAAAGATGGTAATGCACCGGAGGATGATTTTTATCTTGGTTTGATGCTACAGCTTTCGGAGAGTACAGACATAGTTGGGATTGCAATCAAGTGCCTGCAGTTGTTTACCCCTTATTTCAAGCCTATAGCTGAAACTATTAGGAAAGAACTTACTCGACTACCAACGCAAGACCTCTCCTGGGTGCCAGATCTTGATTCTTTTCATAAAGAACATTGGAACAATATTCACTGCATTTTGACTCAATGGTTTCGCCCAAACCCATTATGTTGCAAGCAGCATGATCACCACAAACTTTGTGGTAGTAGCAACGTATACACGCCGGAATTACCAGATGTTTCTCTAGAGCCAATTATCCAAGTGAATTTGCAGTGCCAAGTCTCACTATCTAACAGACAGAGGACAATCACCGAAGGCAAAAGTTATCTGACAGATTTTCCACATCTGAAAGTTGGACTCCTATTTTCACCTCATGACCCTTCAGAAATCATGTTGCCTGCAGTCGAGAGTTCTGCGATAGAGATTATTAACGGTGAGGAGCAACACTGCTTGCATACAAACACTTCCTTCGAACAACTAGACAATATCATGCTTCCAAGGGCGATAGATTGCCTTCGCAGGAATGCTGAAGCAGTAGTGTATCAGATGATTTGGAAGTCTAAACATGGTAGTGCATACCTTCTGGTTGAAACGATAGGCATGCATACGACGACCGCACAGAGAGCCACTCAGGAAGCTGGGAGAGGAACTCTGGTGTGTCGGACACATGTGGTCGCCGCTGACATCCTCAACTTATGGGTTGCACATGCTCCTGTCCGGCTGCAGGGTTCAATCATGGACTGGATTCAGAAAGAAAAGGAAATGCAGATATGGCCTGGATTCAGAAAGAAAAGGAAATGCAGATATGGCTGTTAGAGATATATATGTGTTAGAGTAGGACTCTAGATATTATTTGATTTCCTTATCTGTAGCTTGTACTTGTCTATATATACTGGTCTTTTGGCCCCCTGATAATACAAGCACTATTCCTAACATGGTATCAGAGCGTACCTAGGGTTTCGCCGCCCTTGCGCCGCCTCGACGGCATCTCCTCTTGTCGCCGCTCGACGACTCCCGATCGTCCTCCGGTCTCGGAGCCGATCCGACGGCTCGCCAGCCATCACCGCCACCTGTCGCCGCGCGTCGGATCCGCCACCGAGCTCGGGTGGGTGCTCTTCCTCGCCCAGGGACGGATCCGCCACCGAGCTCGGCGCTCGGCTGGGGTTGCCTCAGCGCCGCCGCCATCGGGAAGACGCCACCGCCACCGCCATCGGAAGCGCGCCGCCGCCGTCGAAACTAGGTTTCCCGCGCGGCGCGTCTTGGTGTCTGGCGCTCGCTTTGGTCGTGGCCGACGTCTTGAAGCCTTAAAGCCGGGCCGAAGTTAAGAGCCGGCCGGATTAAAAAAAATGTTGTTCTAACCGCCGCGCCGTCCAGCGCCGCCTGTTAGACCTCGTTGTCCTGGTCGCCGCGCCGTCCAGCGCCGCCTACCAATGGGCACCATTTCCCTCCCTCGCTGCCCGGTGATCTTCGACGGTGTTAATTACACCGACTTCGTGTCTCACATGCGCATTCACATGTGTGGTCTCCGTCTCTAGGGCGCCTCTCTGGCGATGTCACCTGCCCGCCTTGCCCTACTCCTCCGACGGAGCCTACGTCTGCTGCGCTATCCTCGACGGCCGACAAGGCTGCTGTTGAGGTTGCTAGTCTTGCTGATGAGAAGGCTGCCTCTGCCTACCAAGAGGCTCTGGATTTCTACATGGATCGATTAACTGCCTACACTCAGTGGTGCGATGACGACGCTCGGGCTGCTGCTGCCTTCATCGCTAGTGTAAAGCCTCAGTTCTCTTCTGAGGTTATGGGATTTTATTCGACTGTCCAGATATGGACTCACCTTCGTCAGTGCTACGAACCCTCTGGAGATGCCCTCTACCTGTCAATGGTTCGCCAGGAGCACTCTCTTCAGCAGGGTGATGCTACTGTGGACGCCTTCTATGCTCAGAGTTCTGCTGTCTGACGTCAGCTGGACTCTCTTCGCACCGCTGGCTGTCGCTCCTGTTCGTGCTGCCTGGCTGTACGTGCTGACCTGGAGTTTCAGCGTGTCTACGAGTTTCTTACTCGTATTCGTCCTGAGTTCGAGCAGAGGCATGCCCAGCTTCTTGCACACCACCCTCGTGTCACTCTTCTAGAGGCCCTTACCGAGATACGTGCAGAGCAGACTCGTCTGAGTGGTGCTGGTTTGATGCCACTCCCCTCCGTACTCGCAGCTCGTCCACCTGTTACACCGACTGCTCCACGCTTCAGTACACTGCCTCCTCCAGCGGTTGCCACAGGTGGTGGTGGCCGTCCTCGCCGCTCCTACTGCGACAAGGTCGGCCACATTGAGTCCCAGTGCTATAAGAAGTAGCGGTATCTTTCACGCCGTTCTTCTCCTAGCACTGGCACCGGTACTTCTACATCGACATCTGCATCGACTACTTCAAATAGCTTTCTCTCCGAGCGTGAGATAGCGGACTTCGACTTTGCTTGTCGCCGTGTTCTCCCACGACAGTTCTCGCATGTTCGCCATCGACTCTTGAACAACGAGAAACCACCTCCTACACAGTCAGGTACCTCCCAATGGATCCTTGATTCTGGAGCATCCTTTCACATGACTTCTGATTCTTCCACTCTGTCTTTTGTTACACCTCTTGATTCCCCTGTCAGTGTGCTTACTGCTGATGGTACCTCTCTTTCTGTCTCTGGTCGAGGACCTCTTAGCAACTCATCATTTCATGTTCCTTCTGTTGCTCATGTTCCTCGCCTAACCATGCAGCTTCTTTCTCACTGGGCGACATCGACCTTGGTTGTCGAGTCATTCTTGACTCTGATTCTTGTTGTGTTCAGGACCGCCACACAGGGGCTGTGGTTGGTTCTGGCCCTCGGCGCCTTGACTCTCAGCGTCTTTGGGAGCTTGACTGGCTTCACCTTCCTTCCGCTGCCATCGTCACCGCCAGTCTCTCCGCTCGCCACTCCGTCTACCAGCTCTTTCCAGCAGTGGCACCACCGTCTTGGTCATCTGTGTGGATCTCGTTTGTCATCTTTAGTCCGTCGTGGTCTTCTGGGGTCTGTCTCAGGAGACGTATCTTTAGATTGTCAGGGTTGTAAGTTAGGGAAACAGATTCAACTTCCCTATTCTCATAGTGAGTCCGTATCTCAGCGTCCTTTTGATCTTGTTCATTCAGATGTTTGGGGTCCGGCTCCCTTCCTTTCAAAAGGGGACCATCGTTATTATATAATTTTTATAGATGACTTCTCTCGTCACACTTGGATATACTTTATGTCTTCCTGTAGTGAGGCTTTGTCTATCTATAAACAATTTACCACTATAGTTCGCACACAGTTCTCCACTCCTATTAGAGTCTTCCGTGCTGACTCTGCTGGCGAGTATCTCTCTCGTTACCTGTGCAGCTTCCTTGCTGAGTAGGGCACTCTCGCTCAGTTCTCTTGTCCTGATGCTCATGCTCAGAATGGTATCGCTGAGCGCAAGCATCGTCACCTCCTTGAGACAGCTTGTACACTGATGATTGCCGCCTCTATTCCACCTCACTTTTGGGCTGAGGCTGTTTTCACTGCCACCTATCTCGTCAATATCCAGCCCTCTTCTGCTCTTCAGGGGTGAGATCCCGTTTGAGCGTCTCTGTGATCTTTCTCCAGACTACTATACCCTTCGTCTGTTTGGCTGTGTTTGCTACGTTCTCCTTGCACCTCGAGAACGCACTAAACCGACCGCCACCGTTGAGTGTGTTTTATGGGATACGATCGCGAGCACAAGGGCTATCGGTGCTGCGATCCTGTTAGTCGACGGATGTGGATTTCTCGGGACGTGACTTTTGACGAGTCTCGTCCCTTCTACCCACGTCCTGCCTCTCCTTCGGTTTCCTCTGTGGAGTCCCTGTCTTTTCTAACCTTTCCAGATACACCCATCTCTGTCTTGCCCTCGTCCACCCGTCCCCATCGAGTCTCCACATATACCTCCCGAGGCCTCTCCACGCTTGTCGCCGCTTTGCCGTCTCTGTGGCTCCCCACTCTCTTCTACGATCGTCGACCTCGTATTGAGGCTCTTCTAGATGAACCATTTTCCCCGATATTTCATCTTCTCCTGATGCTCCATCTTCTCCGGATGAGCCATCACCTCCTCGCTATGGTCTCCGCGATCATCGGTCGATTCGCCTCTTGCCCGCTTTGGTATTGCTTTGGTGCTTTGCTACCCATGAGTCCGTCTCCCTCTTGGGATGTCAGTTACTCATCCCGAGTGGCGATGCCATGTCCAAGGAGATTGTTGCTCTCAAGCCGTCTTGGTACTTGGGATCTTGTTCCTTTTCCATCTCACTCGCTCCATCACGTGTAAGTAGGTCTATAAGATTAAGACTCGCCTCGATGGCTCTCTTGAGCGCTATAAGGCGCGTCTTGTTGCTCGTGGCTTCCAGCAGAAGCATGGTCGTGACTACGACGAGACTTTTGCTCCTGTGGCTCACATGACCACTGTCCGCACTCTTCTTTCGGTAGCATCTGTTCGCCATTGGTCCGTTTCTCAGCTTGATGTCAAGAATGCCTTTCTTAATGGCGAGTTGTGTGAGGAGGTCTACATGCATCCGCCACCTGGGTATTCTGTCTCTTTAGGGTATAGTCTATCGTCTTCGTCGCTCTCTCTATGGTCTTAAACAAGCCCCTCGTGCTTAAAAAAAGAGTGGAAAGGAATATTCGAGGGGAATTGCTACTCATAAATGATGACAAATATATGTAAACATACAGGTATATATGTTTATAGAGAGAGAATTTGGGACAAACGCATCGATTATAGGCTCAAGAGGAGCAAAGCTACAACATGAAGGGTGTAGAGCTACATATGAACAATCCTTTCTTTGGATTCGAAACTGTTATGTTTGTACAGCATCGCCTTTTGCATGTGTAATTATTTGTGAATGTTAATTTGAATGTGTAATAATGTACCATGAGCTACTAAAATTGAGAAAAATTTTTATAAAATCTCATCATATTATCTGCTATTCCGTTTACTGCTCCTTCATCATTACTTACATACATTGCACTTCATTTGATAAAAAAAGATTAAAATGCCCTCATTGTGAAATTAAAACTTAATCCCGTCTGCAAATTCTATACTGCCTCGCAGCTGAAATGTGACATATTAATATTGGTTGCCTAAAAAACTAAGTTTGAGTTATTACATGGGGAAGGTGGCTATTTATAGCCCTTCGAAATGGTACATAAGATTACGGATCTATCTCTGAAAAGGTCCTATACCTGTAGGGGTTGTAGGGACTTTTTTTACCCCTACACATAGCCTTTTTGGCTCACAATGGACCCTCCCGGTCTTAGTCCATCTGGCTAGTGCACCCAGTCCACCGGTATCCTCCTTTCATTCGGAGTGCACGGGCATCCTCGGCCAAAGGGTCCAGGGTGATTTGATGGACTTTTTCTAGAGTCATAGAAATTGCTGGGCTAGTGTATCTGGGATTATGCCTCGTAGGTTTATATCCGGTATCCAACGACTTTCATGTAGTGAAACCATTCTGTTTTTCTTACATAAAGACGGTAGATCTCCCAGACGACTTTATTTAGACGGAGCTTTAATTCTCCCAAGGCGCGATTTCCTCTGGTCTGCAGACCAAGTGCCAACTATGTAATGTGGGATTGTGATCAGTTCCCTTACAGCGCATGGAGTAATGCCGTCGCCCCTGAATTGCGCAGTCAAATCAATATAAATGCAGAGTATAGTATCTAACAGGTTAATCACATCCAGAACAACTAACAGAATCTATAGTATTTTGTTTTGACACTGACGAACATCCACATTTTCGCGGCAAGGGCCTAAAGTACTAATATCCTGACTAACATGGTTTGATAGTGGAGACGTTACGGTTGCCAGGAAAACAAAGTTTCTTTTATATAGCATCCCTTATATCAGCATCCTTATGACTGCCAGATTTGTAGCTTTGTAATGTACCACGAATAGTTGCTTTCGGGTAAAAGAAAGAAAAATTCGTTAGACCTGTCAGGCAGACATCCTACTTAGGTTCTAAACCTCTACATCAGGCAGACATGTCTCAGTTTTATGTTTTAATGCTCAAGATTGTATTGGATTGGATTGGATTGGATTGCATTCCATCACCATGTCTTGAGCGTAGAAACCAGCTTGCAGATCACAGGGCACTACTGGTTTGTTCATGTTGGACCCGGATTTTCTTAATCCAGAATCCTCTGTGAAGATACTGCGCTACTCTATGGATCAGTAGGTAGCGGTTACAGTATACATTGCTGAACCATTTCAATCCAGAATCCTCTGTGAAGATACTGCGCTACTCTATGGATCAGTAGGTAGCGGTTACAATATACATTGCTGAACCATTTCATACACATCGTAAACCGAACCAAACGTAATATTACAATCATCAGAGTTAAATAGACAGCGTCGGGTCGAGTTTACAAAAGGGTCCAAATAGGCCAAATGAGTTCATTACATAAAATACAGAAATAGACACGGAAGCAAAAGGGGCAACACGACTCCCCACAGGCAAGCCTCTGTGGCGCCTTGTGTACAACCGATATTAACCAAGAACTTGGAGAATATTGGTTGTATGCGTAAAATACTGTGAGCCGGCTAGATCATGACGAGTCCTAGACTAAGGAACTAAACTACTCTTCACCTTGATCTTATAGTAGGCATAGTCGTCCTGATCAGCGGGTGAGCAAGGGTGAGCATAACTTCCGTACTCGCGAGCCAACACAATAGATGCAGAAATATACATGCAATACTTGACAAGGATGGCTTGGGTTCTTTTATTTGCGCAAAGCAATATTTGTAAATACACATATTAGAAAGTCCTACCACTTAGCGTTTTGACTAAAATATATTTTCTTAAAGAGAGTATTTACAATATTAATAACAGTAGAGGTTACCTCCACCTTATGCTTATTTTTTATAGCGGTTACATCCACCTATTATCAACACTAGGTAAGACTACCCACGAAAAATCTAGACCAAGGGCTAGATGAGTCCGTCATATTTTTTAACCCACCCACAAAGTTTTATAAACAGAACTAACACTTGTAAGTTCCCATGTCAGCCCGTGACTGTGGGCACAACTATTTGAACATTTTATTTCTCTGTAGAGATTGTACATCTTTACCCACAAAAGATAATCATCTCGATATGACACACATTTCCTTGGATATGTGAATCAAGGGAAGATCATCACAAGGCCTTTACAATGCATCCCTCAGTACTTGTTACATCCGCTAAGGTTTCACCTGAGAAGGGTCACGCTCCCACACCCGCGTCAACCCTTACCCAGACCCCCCCTTGTGCCATCAAACGGCTTTCGCCGTGCACCCCGACCCTTTGCCGCGAAGGCTTACGGTGTCGGGAGTCATCTACCTGGTGCAACTCGTATTGACGGATACAAATTATTTAGCTAGGTCGACACTACTGTATACTTGTGGTTGTACCGTTTTACATTGGGAGGTCATCACAGAATTAAGTTCTTAAAGTTATCTGGTGATTTATTCCACATGCCAACCACATACCAACATACCTTGGGTTACATTAGTACCCATCCCCATACCCTCCAATATACCATCCGCCTAGATGGGGTATTAGCAAGTTTTCTAGATTTTGGGAAGTGGAAATGAAATTATGACAACTATTTCAGTCATTCCTCCCGAATGACTGTCTAAAACAATTTTTATGCTTATTTAAAGAATGATGACTGGGGTAGATGATACCCCGGTACCTAAGCAAGACTAGCATAGCGCTTAAGTACAAACTATAGCTAGTAGGTTACCATATAATTACTAAGGTGATAAGGATTAGGGAAATCAAATTTTAAGGAAATTATATAATAATTATTTAATCATCAAGTTGGCATTTAACTACCTTAGGGTATTTGACATACATTTGCATAAAAAATTAAAGCATGCAATTTGATATTTTAAAAGAATATAATTTACATAAAATATAGGTTCAACATGGTCAAAGTATTGACTCGCCTAGTTCGAAGGCTAGAGGAT
This sequence comes from Hsuehochloa calcarea, assembly GCA_036346395.1. Lineage (NCBI taxonomy): Eukaryota > Viridiplantae > Streptophyta > Magnoliopsida > Poales > Poaceae > Hsuehochloa > Hsuehochloa calcarea. Next base: position 1,257,450 of record CM070606.1, read on the forward strand.
CTTGGTAGTCTTGAGCTTGGTCGAAGTGGGGACCTACGGCTTCTTCGAACTCTACTAGGACGATTGCACCGGAAAAAAGGACAAGTAAACAAAACAAATAAATACAAATATCACAACAAATAAACTCCAAAATTAGCTCAACCAGTACCAAAATATAGGTCTTGAATTTATAAATTTTTGGGTACAAAATTCATAATTTTTAGAGTTATAACGAATGAGATATGAATTTTTGAAGCTATAAAAAGAATTTTAAATTGAAAAGAAAATCAGAAAACTGGAAAAATCAAGGCGCTGACATGTGGCCCCTGGTGCACGGAATAGTGCATGAACCGGGTTCACGCACGTGCACATGGGTCCACAACACAGTACCGTGCGGGCCCCACCTGTCAGTGCTACGGTCCACTGTACCTGGGGGCCCACTTGTCAGCGTCGGCGCGCACGGGTTAAGAGGGAGGTGACATGTTTGGCCGCATCGCCTCGCCTTCTCTGCCATGCAAAGAAAGAGGGGGAGGGAGAGGGAGAGGGAGGGGGAGAGAGGGGGAGAGAGGGGGGAGGCGGGGGGGCACAGCGGCGGCACCTCGGGAAGGAGGGGGGAGAAGCGGGCGGAGCTCGGGCGGTGCCAGGAGTGAAGGAGGAGCCAAAGGCGAAGACGAGGCCGGGAGCGGCGGATCTGGTGGGGCGGCAGCGGCCGGAGGCGGAGAAGAAGCAGTGGCTCGGTTTTGAGAAGGATGAGCAAGCGAAGGGGGAGATGAAGAGGCGCGTCGGTGGCTTTATAGCCGAGGGGAGGTGGGGAGGGGAAGCGGTGAGGACGGCCTCGGGAAGATGGGAGGAGGTCCAGGCGATGCGGCGACGGGATGCTCGAGCGGCGCTGCAACAGAGGACCGGGTGGCTGGCGGGCGCGGGGCCGGAGAAGGTGGAATGAGGCACGGAGATGCAGGCCGGCGGCACTACCGCATCACACGCGAGTGACAAAGGGGGAATGTCGGGCGATGTCTTGGCGTCACTCCACGGCGCAGGAGGCGCTAACGCGACGACACAGCGGCGCAGCAAGCAGACGCGGGAGGGAGAAGCTGCGCAGTTGGGAAGCCGAGGTGGCGCGCACGCAGGCGCCAGCGGACGGTCTGGCGGCGATCATGGGAACCAGATGGAGGCATGCCGGGCTGGATGGGGCCAGGCCGCCTAGGCTAGTGGGGGAGGCAGGCCGGCTGGGGTGGGGTGGGTGGGCGGGCCAATGGAAGAATCGGGCGAATTGGGGCCCAAAACAAGGTAGGGAAAAATAAATTTTGAAATTCATTTTGAATTTTGAAAACCCAAAATGCAATTGCTTTGAAACTGAGAATATTACAAACCTACCCTCCTTAAATGGAATCTCGACCCCGAGATTCAGCTACTCAGAAAACAGATAAGGGTAGTCTGATCTCAACTAGTCTTCACGCTCCCAAGTTGCTTCTCGTTCTGAATGGCTGCTCTACTGAACTTTGCAGAGACGGATGATCTGGTGTTTGGTTTGCTTCTCCACGACGTCAAGGATCTTGATCGGATGTTCTGGATTTGACAAGTCTTTCTAGAGTGCGATAGCTTCAACTGGGGCTTGCTCTTTAGGCACTCTGAGACATTTCTTGAGTTGGGAGACGTGGAACACGTTGTGGACATTTGACTTCTTTGCCGTAACTCCAACTAGTAGGCTACTTCTCCACGCATGGCGGTGATTGGGTACGGGCCTATGTGTCTTGGCGTAAGCTTGCCTTTTACTTTAAATCTCTGTATTCCTCGCAGAGGTGATACCTTAAGGTATACATGGTCTCCAACTTCGAATGTTAATTCCCTGCGACGATTATCGGCATAGCTCTTCTGTCTAGACTGGTGTCGGGACCCAAATATGCAAATCTGGACCCTCTATGTATTCTGCACTAGTCCAGGATCACGCTAGTGCACACAGTGTCAACATTGATGAAATATCACATCCATACAACGAATATAAGAATAAACGAGTACTTTAAATAACAAATAACTGTTGGGACCTTATGGTCGAGTTTTACATTTATTAAGCCATGCAAGGCTGACAATAAAGAAATAACTGCAGCGGAAACGAAATAAACTCCGGTAGGCTCCCATCAATTTACCACAGCAACCGATCGATCAAGACCCTAACGCTCAACCTTCGAGAACTCTTCTTCAAAAGCAAAGTGACGACTCCTCCACTTCATTGATTTGTTTAGCAAGAGTGAGTACACACCGTACTGCAAGTCATACCACGAATGCATTTATACATGATGGCTTATCCCAAAGAAATGGCTTCTGTGGTTATTTTGCAGAAATGCAACATTTGCAATTGAATACAAATAATAGATTGAAAGCATAATTCAAAACAAATAGGCAATAATAAGTTAACAATTGATTTCACAAAGGACACACAGTCTAATCAAGTTATTCACACAGCTGCACAAGTTATCTCACACAGCTGACCCTTTCCAATTGTTTTATGAAAATCTACCCCTCGTGTGAAATTCCCGAGCATGTCCATAACCGAGGACGCGGCTATTCGAATAGATTGGTTTAACACTCTGCAGAGGTTGTACACTTTACCCACACGATGAAACCAACCGGATCAGAGTTGATCACAACAAAACCTTTCAGAGACTTCATCTCAAACAATGACACTCCTGGTGTGCTTTATCGCCATCAATTTGTACACACACTTGGGAACGCACACACCATTGGACGGGGATGCAATGAACCGTCCCCGCGATGTGACATATAAAACCTCCAGCCCATCACACAGCTTAAATACAACCTGAGTTGTCAATGTCAAGACTCCATAACTTACTAAGTCAGGCCTAGCCCATACTAGGCATGTGGTCGTACAGTAAGGCCCAGTTCAATGGCGCACAAAGTTAAGTCCTTAATTGACTAAGGCAAGACTTCCAATTTTAACCCAAATCACAAAGTTTATAGCACACAGCTCCACCGTTCACACAGATCCACCACTTGCCTCAGTCTAAATCTTTTCCCACCCTGTTGATTAAGTGCAACACATGCTATCAACGAGTAACAAAGACACAAAGACACACAGATTCATCACACAGCCCATAATCACTTAGTCAAATTTATAATTGCAACTCTCACATGAAATGATGACTCGTGGCATGGCTAAGCGCCTAATCGATCTAACCAACCCACGTTGGTGCTACAATAATACCAACTAATAATTAATCAACCTAGGGTGACAAAAGATCATGGCATACAATAGACAAGGTGGCATAACAATTGGGATTAATAACTACACCCAAAAGCATTTAAATAAGTACTTGAAATAGAATGCAATACATTGAAAACAAAGTATTTTGAAAACTGGGTTCAATATGATCAAAGGTATAACTTGCTTTGGAATAGATCTAGATATTGGTCTTGGTCTTGAGGTGCTCCTTCTTCTGCAAAATTCCCAAGTATCGACGCCTACTACAAACGAGACAAAAGAAATAAAACAAATAAATAACAGAGGCAAAACAAACTCCAAAAATCAAATAAAATTCACCATTAAATAGATCTGAATTTTATATAAATTTACAAATTTGAATGGGCTCAATTGGACTTCGGATGCAAAAGATATGAGCTTTGGAAGATTTGAAAATCAATTAAATCCTAATTTGGATTTTCTCGAATTTCCCGAATTATTTTTATAAAGGAAAATCGGATTATTGCGCAATGCTTGCGTCAGCCGAGAATTTCCGGAAAAAGAATTAAATTTAAATTAAAATCTAACAGGTGGGCCCCACCTGTCAGTGGCACGGCTCACGGTGGACTAAGTCCACCGAGCCTCTGTGGATCTGGTTGGGTTGAGCTGGCACGCCTGCGCGCTGCGCCCGACGCGCGGTTGATCCGGCGACACCCAAGCACGCGGCAGAGGTGGTGGTCGACACGGCGAGGCCACGCCGCCAGAACGCCGACGACGCCCGGCGTGGGGATCCGGCGAAGGACTCGGCCATGGCGGGCGCGCGACCGAATCGCGCAACTCGGCGAATCGGGACGCAATGGCACTTACCGGCGACGACTAGAACGGCGGCGGCGACGCCAAGAGCGGCGGGCGGTGTGGCCGATGGCGGCGACGACGAGCGACGGCTTCGAGGGCAACGAAGCGTCGCGACGGTAGCCCTTGACGCGCGAACACGGGGTGGGTGTGGCGACGGCCGGTGCTCACCGACGGCGACGCAATCGGCGAAGAAGCTTACGACGGCGCGGAGGTTGGAGCTCGATTCAATAAACGGCGCGCTAGGGTCGAGACTTTGGGGCAAAGGCGGCGCGGAGGGGCGATCCTCGTGGCGGCGGACGCGGCTTTAAATAGGCCCGGAACCCTAGAGTCTCGCCGAGGACGCGGTGGCGCGCGAAGAATCGGAGTCGGGCGCGAGGAGTTCGGGAGGAAGACGATCCGACGCGGCGCGAGGCGGGCCCACCAATCGGCGACAGAGAGGAGGCAGCGCGAGCGAAAAGCGGCGTTGATTTAAATCCAGTACCGAGAGCGAGCGAGGCGAGGCGGCCGCGACGGCGGAGTGGACACGCGCGTCCATCCGCGGGAAGGCGGCGCGGGAGTGGGCGAGGCGAGGAATAGTCTTTGGCTTCGCCCAAGATCGTTCGAAGGATTTTCTTTTGATTTTCTTTTAAATAAATCCAGAAAATGCAAATAGCAATTAGAAAATAGCAAATGACTTTGGAAAAATTCCAGAAAATTCTATAAAATATAACCAAGCATATAGAATCTAAATAAAATAATTTTGACAATTGTTGATATTGGGATTAAGCACATTAAATCAATTTGTTCTAAAAGTCCAATTTAAGCTTTTTAAATTAATATTCAAATAATCCAAATGGTAAATTCTCTTGCTACCAATATTTAAAAGATTTTTAAAGCTCTGAAATTTGGGATGTTACAACTGGCGACTTGGAGATGATCTCGATCGTTGGACTTTCTCTTCTGCTTGCTTGAGGGTATCTGGTCCAAAGATATATCTTCTCCAGATTTTGACCAATGCAGAGGAGTTCTGCATTTTCTTCCATAGGGTGCTTCAAATAGGGACATCTTCATCCTGGACTGGTAGCTGTTGTTGCAGGAGAATTCTGCGTATGGTAGGCATCTTTCCCAGTCTACTGCAAATTCTAGAGTGCAAGCTCGGAGCATGTCTTTTAGAATCTGATTTACTCTTTCGGTCTGTCCATCCGTCTGAGGATGATATGCTGTGCTGAAGTTTAGGTAAGTTCCAAGTGCATCATGCAGACTAGCCCAGAAATGTGAGGTAAATTGAGAACTCGATCTGAGACTATCCTCTTGGGTACTCCGTGTATGCACACGATGCGAGCTATATACAACTTGGCCAACTTGTCTCCTTTGTAAGTGGTCCTCAGAGGGATGAAATGGGCAACTTTTGTCAATCTGTCAACTATAAGTCATATGGAATCATATCCAGACTTGGTTCGCGGTAGCCCAGTGATGAAATCCATTCCTATTTCTTCCCACTTCCACTGAGGGATTGTAGTGGTTAAAGCAGTCCTGTGGGTCTCTGGTGCTCGGCTTTGATCCGTTGGCACACATCACAACAAGCTACAAACTCTGCGATGTCCCTCTTCATTCGCAGCCACCAGTATAAATTCTTCATGTCTTGATACATCTTGGTACTGCCTGGATGCAGGGTATATGCTGAACTATGGGCTTCTTTCAGAATCAGTTCTTTAAGCTCCTTTTGGCGGGGCATAAAGAGGCGTTTCCTATACCATAGGATTTCTTGTTGGTCTTCTACCATCTTAGGGGCTTTTCCTTTGGCCATGAGGCTTTTGAATTTCTGAACTCCAGGGTGTCCTTCTTGAGCGGCTTTGATATGTTCTTCTAGAGTCTGCTGAACTTCCATAGTTGCTATAGTGCCTTGCTCCACTATCTTGAGGTTAAGCGCCTCTAATTCCTTATAGAGCTCAGGTTGTGATTCTTGAATCAGGATATTGTTTCAGTAGGACTTATGGCTTAATGCGTCGGTAACTACATTAGCCTTTACAGGATGATAGTGAACATCCAAATTGTAGTCCTTAATCAGTTCTAGCCATCTTCTTTGACGGAGGTTGAGATCCGTTTGGGTGAAAATGTACTTGAGACTCTTGTAGTCTGTGAAGATATTGCAATGACTTCCAATCAGGTAATGCCGCCAAATCTTTAGAGTATGCACTACTACTACTAACTCTAAATCATGGGTTGGTGTTGTCTCCATGGGGACGGAGTTGTATGGATGCATGTGAAGGGTTACGAGTAAGCGCTACGATAGCACAAAACAAAAATTTACCGCGCAACCAAGGAACCTCCGCAAGTAATAGATCACGAGAATTCCGCTAGACGCCCCGACTCGAAGCGGAAGTAGAGTCAATGTAGCGAATAGATGCGGTCGTAGTCGTACTCGCCGCGCGACTGCTCCTCCGAGTAGTCGTACTCGCTTCGCGTCTGCTCCTCTGAGTAGTCGAACTCGCTTCGCAACTTCTCCTCCTGCTCCGGTGATCGTCACAAGTTGCGGATCGTCCTAATACTGATGCTTCGCAACAGCACCTCCGAGGTATCCACACATACAGGGTAGGAACACCGCGCGCTGGTGTGCTAGCACCGGCAACGTAGTTGAGGATGGCATGGCTATTAGGGTTTCCGGGAGTTCTTCAAAAAACGTGCTACACCCTATGCCACCGCCTCTCTTTATATAGGCATCCATGATGGGTCTCTTACTCGAGACCCATTAGGAACTTATATCCTATACGAATTCGGATCACCATCCAAATCAAATCCCCAGCCCCTTAAGTGTGCGACCCTACACGTTCTTGTGCGATTGGTTGTGACTCGGAAACTCTTTTCCGACCACTAGTCGTCAGCGGCACCTAGTAGCACGTAACGATTCCCAAGTACACAAAGAATATATTGGACGAACCTTAACGTAATATGATCTATGATCAGGTCCTCATCACTTACGATCAGTTCGTATCTCTATACGACCAGTCTGTGATTACGTTCGACCAGTCTACGACCAGATCGCATCTCCATACGACCAATCCGTAACTGATCGAACTAAGTGACCTACTCATGCATTCTCCCTTTGCCTCACGATGTCTAGTTGAACTCCAGGTGCGATATGGTGTCATCCATGAACTGTTCAATACTTTCTCGATCGAGTGTCGGATAACTTCATGTGGTCGACACTTCGACCACTAGTGGCATGGCCATACACTTTCTTTATCCGATCACTATGAGGGGCCCAGAGACATCTCTCTGTTATGCAAGGAGGGCAAATCCCATCTCGACCAATACCTCCTCCGCATGTTTCATAGCATACCCGAAAGCTACCTTTATAACTACCCGCCACGTAGTAGCGTTTGGTAACCCCTAAGAGTGCTATTACACATGTAGGGAACCATCTTTGTTCTCGTGTCTAAGGATTATACATCATCATTACTTGAGACCAACTAATGACACATAGATTCATAACAATCTCAATAGTGTCTCAATGATGGGTCTATCCAGCTCCATGTTCTTTAACATGTGCTCACATTACTGATTCGATATCTCTATATCTATGACCTGTGAAACATGGCCATCAATTAATACATGTGCTGGTCATAGAGTCACGGTTGTTCCGACCAGTGACATTCGACCAGGGATACATTTAGAATGATATCATATAAGTTAATGAGTTTCACCAACAAGTCACATACTCATTGATCTATAACTGATGATTCATTCAAGGAACAAGATAACATATTATCCAATATCATGAACATACGGAAATATAATCATCTTTATGATTGCCTCTAGGGCATATTTCCAACAGCATGGCCCACGATTTTTCCCTCTTGCATGAGCACGCAGTCAAGACCTTGGCGTGAAGCATTACAATAGACTTCAAAGTCCTTGTGTATGTCTGGCAAGACTAATCTGGTGCAGTGGTTTGCTTCTGCTTTAACTCTTGGAAACTCTTTCCATTCATACTTCTTTTCTTTCTTGAGCAGATGGTCATTGGTCTAGACAACTTGGAGAACCCTTCTATGAAGCGTTGGTAGTATCCGACCAATCCGAGAAAACTACGCACTTCGGTCATGGAAGTTGGTTGTTTCCATTCCAAAATATCCTTTATCTTCGATGGGTCTACAACGATTCCTCCAGCAGATACAATGTGTCCGAGGAAACTGATCTCTTGGAGTCAAAACTCACACTTGCTGTACTTGGCATATAGCTGATGTTCTTTAAGTTTCTCTAACACCAAATACAAATGCTTCGCATGTTCTTCCTTGGTCTTGAAGTAGATTAAAATATCGTCTATGAACACGACAACAAAATTGTCCAAGTATTCCATGAATACTTTGTTCATAAGGTTCATGAAGTACGCTGGTGCATTGGTTAAGCTAAACGACATGACCGTGAACTCAAACAGGCCATACCGGGTGGTAAAAGCCGTCTTAGGGATATCCTCAGCTCTGATCTTAAGCTGATGGTATCCTGACCTTAGGTCGATCTTTGAGAACACTGCTGCTCCTATCAACTGATCAAACAAGTCATCAATGCGAGGCAAAGGGTACTTGTTCTTGACGGTCACATCATTGAGGGCTCTGTAATCTACACACAGTCTGGCAGTTCTGACCTTTTTCTTTACGAAAAGTACAGGCGAACCCCAGGGGGATGAGCTAGGTCTGATGAAACCTTTGCTTTGCAATTCTTCCATTTGTGCCTTTAGTTCTTTAAGATCTTTGACGAACATTCGATATGGTCTCTTGGCAATCGGGGCGGTCCCTGGCTTTAAGTGAATCACAAATTCGATGTATCGGTCTGGGGGCATGCCAGGCAATTATTATGGAAAAACTTCCAGGTGGTCTTGAACTACAGGTGTTGACTCCAGTGATATCTCCTCGAGGTTATGGGTCGCCTGATCCAAACTAGGGGAGTAGTCCACATTAACTTTTATCATGGTTCCAGGGTCCTTGGTAAGTACCACCTTTCTGTTGGCACAGTCTATTAATCCTTGGTATTCAGCCAACCAATCCATCCCTAGGCTGATGTCTAGGGTTTGATATTCTAGCACTAGGAGCTTTGCTAGGAATCCAGAATTTTTCATAGCAATCTCCACTTGGGGACTTACTGAGATAGCAAATAAGGGTTTTCCGGGTGAACCAAGTACCACGGGTTTCTTTAACTTAAGAGGGTTGGCAATTTAGCATTACAACAAGCTTCTTTGACACAAAAGTGAGCGAAGCCCTAGCATAACATGTGATGGTACGGATTTAACAGGAAACAAACTCATAAGCATTCTTGACACTTCTATGTCTTTTAGATACCCCCTTAAAATGAAGGGTGCTCAATACTAGTTGTCTCTGCCAACTTCATTCATGACGAGCCTCACGGCGGCTTGGAAACATGTCCTTTGCAACTCGGCTGCCTTGGTCAGCAACAGGCTCAAGGAACAGTCTCTGGGGCAGTGGTCTTGTTCTTCACAGAGAAAGTACGTAACTTTAAGCATCTGACATTCACCTGGCTAGTGGTACTCATCGCAGTTGGGGCAGTTTACGTAGGATTGGTCCGCCTGATGTCCTTTTTCTGCACAACGTGTGCATGCTACTTGGTTAATAGGGTAATCTTCTTATTGATGGTGTTCCTCACAGCAGGGACAGTAGGGTACATGTCATATGTAGCAATAGTATCCATATTGCCCACATGTGAAGCAAGCTCCTCTTGCAACTTGTCGTATTGGAGGACAAGATTGGGCGACATGTCCTGTCTTGCCACATTCAAAGCAAGTGTTTGGCAGGGCTTCTGGGTCTGATAGTAGAATTTCAGCAGATACAACTTGCTTTTCGTTGGGAGTCTTAATGAGTTCTTCGTTGTTAGAGTCGAGATTGATGACGATGACACTTCTTGCTGGTTCTTCAAGATTCCGTAGGGGGACATCTGTTCAGATGGTGTCCTAGGTTGCCGCAATAGAGACATTGGATCCTCTGGCCTTGCTTCCTTTGGGGGCATCTCTTGGCGAAGTGACTGGTATTTCTGCAATGGAAGCAAGTAATAACCTTCAGAAGTCTTCCTGGTGTAGTGTCGCTATTGACTTTAATGTGACATGTTCTTCTGAATAATTCTTCAAGTTTATGGGTGTCAGTGTCTGCTTTGTCATCCTCTGCACAACGTGCAAGGCGAAGCTTCTTCTGGGGGCATCTCTTGGCAAAATGCCCTTTTTCTTCACAGCTAAAACAGTGAAGATTAGCTGCGGGGTTGATTGATGCAAGCTGTCCAGCAGAGCGAAGTGTGTGGAAAACATTCCCACTGGAGTGCGGAGTTGGTGTTGGAGCTCTTGGTGGCTGGGCTGTTGATTGAGTGGATGATGAGCCGCCGAGAAATGTTGTCCATTGGGGGTAGATATCCTGTGACCTTTGTGCTGCCATCTTCCTTTTGCAACTAGCACCACTTCCTTGGGCTGTCAGTCTTCTTGGTGCCATCTGAGAGAATAACCTAGGTTAGGCTAGGATGATATATATGAAGGTTCACTAGCCCTCTAAGACATACAGAAGAAATTCAAACCAATCGATGAAAATCAATCAAATACAATACAAAGCCTAGAACTGTTGCGTTATATTAGGGGGGGGGTTAGGTGTTATATGACTCCTAGAACACATCATATAGGCTATGTTAAGTCACGACACAAGATACAAACATAACGTTTACAAAAGAAGGACAAAGTACTTGCAACCAAAAAGGCTGCCTAGCACGCACTACTAGCTAATCTAGACCAGACTGACTGCTCCCACACGACGATGAAGACCTCAGGGTCGGACTCTTCCTCCTGGAGAGGCAGGTAGTAGCAGAAGGGTGACTCTCGCAGAAGATCTTCGTGCGTCTGGCTCAGGCGGGTGCAGGTGAAGCATGTTGCATCTCGTACTGCTTCAGAACAACTGCTCTGGGGATGCTCGACTCTGAAGGTGTGAGCGACGAACCCACCCCCTCTGGCATAGAGGAAAACCTCCATAGCCCACGACTCTTGGTCCAGGGTCTGAGTCTTTTGGCCTCTGAAGATAGGCTTGTGACGGTAATCCAGATGCTGCATGAACTAGCGAAAAATGTTCACGAACTCGCCTTCGTCTTCTTCGTGAGAGAAGAAATCCCACGGACCCTCGGAAGAAGGTATGGCCATCTACAATTTTTGAAACAAAGGGAAAATTAGTAAAACATAATGAAAGTAGAGGTAAGTGCAGATCTAAGAGTGATGAGCAGAAGCAGTAAGTAAGCTATATTTTGCCAAACTTTTTCTTAGTTTTTAAAATAAGACTCAAGTCCTTAGGCTCGACCAGTCTGTCTAAGGATCCTATAGTCGTATGATCTGATACCAGCTCTGTCGGACCCGGATTTTGTTAATCCAGAATCCTCTATGAAGATACTGCGCTACTCCCGGGATCCATAGGTAGCTCTCACAGTATACATTACCGAACCATTTCATACACATCGCAGACCAAACCAAACATAATATTACAATCATCAAAGTTAAATAGACCACGTCGGGTCCAGTTTACAAAAGGGGCCGAACAGGCCAAATGAGTTCACTACATAAAATACGAAAATAGGCACGGAAGCAAAAGGGGCAACACGACTCCCCACAGGCAAGCGTCTGTGGCGCCTTGCGTACAACCAATATTAACCAAAAACTTGGAGAATATTGGTTGTACACAAATACCAGCAGAGCCAGCTAGACTGCGACGAGTCCTAGACTAAGGAACTAAACTACTCTTCGCCTTGGTCTTGACCGTCGATATCTTGATCCTCGTAGTAGGCATAGTCATCCTGATCAGCGGATTCTAAGGGTTTGGGGAAAAAGCGAGGGTGAGCACAACTTCCGTGCCCGCGAGCCAACACAACAGATGCATAAATATACATGCAAGGCTTAACAAGGATGGCTCGTGTTCTTTTATTTGCGCAAAGCAATATTTGTAAATACACGTATTATAAAGTCCTACCACTTAGCGTTTTGACTAGAACATGTTTTCTTAAAGAGAGTATTTGCAATATTAATAACAGCAGATGTTACCTCCACCTTATGCTTATTTTTTATAGCGGTTACATCCACCTATTATCAACACTAGGTAAGACTACCTAGGAAAAATCCAGAACAAGGGCTAGACGAGTCCGTCACATTTTTCAACCCACCGACAAAGTTTTATAAACAGAACTAACTCTTATAAGTTCCCGTGTCCACCCGTGACCGTGGGTAGGGCTGTTCGAACATTTTATTTCTCTCCAGAGATTGTACATCTTTACCCACAAGAGATAATCATCTCGATATGACACACTTTTCCTTGGACATGTGAATCAAGGGAAGATCATCACAAGGCCTTTACAACGCATCCCTCAGTACTTGTTACACCCGTTGAGGTTTCACCTGAGGAGGGTCATGCTCCCACACTCGCGTCAACCCTTACCCAGACCCCCCCTTGCGCCATCAAACGGCTTTTGTCGTGCACCCCGACCTTTCGCCGCGAAGGCTTACGGTGTCGCGAGTTATCTACCTGGTGTAACTCGTATTGACGAATACAAATTATTTAGCCAAGTCGACAACATTTATAGACTTGTGGTTGTAATGTTTTACATTGGAAGGTCATCACAGAATTAAGTCTTTAGTGTTATCTGGACGGTTTATTCCACGTACCAACCACATACCAACATACCTTGGGTTACATTAGTACCCATCCCCATACCCTCCAACATACCATCCGCCCAGATGGGGTATTAGCAAGTTTTTAGGATTATTGGGAAGTGGAAATCAAATTATCACAACTATTTCAGTCATTCCTCCCGAATGACTGCCCAAAAAAATTTATGCTTATTTAAAGAATGATGATTGGGGTAGATGATACCCTGGTACCAAAGCAAGACTAGCATAACGCTTAAATACAAACTATACCTAGTAGGTTACCATATAATTACTAGGGTGATAAGGATTAGGGAAATCAAATTTCAAGGAAATAGTATAATAATTATTTAATCATCAAGTTGACATTTAACTATCTTAGGGTATTTGACATACATTTGCATAGAAAATTAAAGCATGCAATTTGATATTTTAAAAGAATATAATTTACATAAAATGTAGGTTCAGCAAGACCAAAGTATTGACTCACCTGGGTCGAAGGCTAGGGGATCTTGGTAGTCTTGAGCTTGGTCGAAGTGTGGAACTCCATCTTTTTCGAACTCTACTCGGACAATCGCACCGAAAAAGAAAGGATAAGCAACCAAAATAAATAAATACAAAATCTAGAATAAATAAACTCCAAAATTAACCAAACTAGTACCAAAATATAGGTCGTGAATTTACAAATTTTTGGGTACAAAATTCATAATTTTTGGAGTTAAACGAAGTAGATATGAATTTTTGAAGCTTTATAAAGAATTTTTAATTGAAAAGAAAATCAGAAAACCGAAAAAATCCCAGCGCTGATACGTGGCCCCTGGTGCACGGAATAATGCATGAACCGGGTTCACACACGGGCGCATGGGTCCACAAAGACAAGACCATGCGGCCCCACTGTCGCTGCCACGCCATCAGGTGGGGCCCACCATCAACGTTAGGTCAGTCGCCTCGCCTTCTCCGTCGCGCGGAGAAAGAGGGGTAGGCAAAGGGAGAGAGAGGGGGAAGGCGAGGGGGTGCACGACGACGGCGGCGCAGGAAGGAGGGAGGGGAGAAGCAGGCGAAGCTCGGGCGGCACCGGGAGTGCGGGAGGAGTCGGAGGCGGAGACGAGACCGAAAGCGGCGAATCTAGAGGGGGCGGCGGTGGCCGGAGGGTGGAGAAGAAGCGGCATTCGGCTTCGAGAAGGAGGGGCAGGCGAGGTGGAGGGGGAAGATGAAGAGGCGTGGCGGCGGCTTTATAGCCTAGGGGAGGTGAGGGGGGGAAGCGGGGGCGGCCTCGGGATGATGGGAGGAGGACCGGGCGGTGCGGCGACAGGAAGCTCGAGCAATGCCGATAAGTACCGGGTGGCAGGCGGGCGCGGGGCCAGAGAAGGAGGAGCGTGGTGCGGAGATGCAGGCGTCAGGCGGCACGGCTGCTTCACACGTGGGTGATGCGGGCGCAGGAAAGTCGAGCGGCGCAGCGCCACTCCTGTGGCGCGGCGCCGACGCGACGGCGCAAGTGGCGCAACAGCGGATGCGGGCCGGGGAGGTGGAAGCCAGGGCGCAGGCCGGGGAAGCCGAGGCGGCGTGGCGCTTGGGGCGGTGCGGATGGACGGATGCAGGGGAGCCGGATGGAGGCAGGCCGGGCTGGAGACGGGCCAGGCTGGCTGGGCCTGGTGGGGGAGGCAGGCTTGGCCATGATCTCTCAATGGATCGTCTGGCTTCTTCTCCCTTCGATGAGACCTAAAAAAGTAGTAACCCGGTCTAACACGGCCCAGTGTAAACAGTTGAACTTATTGTTAGGCTATCTATCTGCGAGAACAATCAATAAAGTGTTAAAAGAAAAACACAGGCTTTGAATCAACATGTTATCAGCACTTTCGCAGATCCTTCCCAGTAGTTTTTCTCAATTGTTACCGTAACACCGAGCTGTAGAGCTACATACATTGGCATGGCATGGCATGTCATTCACTACATCAGTGCTTCTGTAATCGTGTCGTGTTCCAGCATAGCTAGTAAGTACACTTGTTGAAAAGGAAGGACGCGTTCTACGGAAAAAGTCGCATTTCACTATAATGATCCTGTAAGATCTGACGATGAGACGGGAGTGATAGCATCCGGACTAAGCTAGCGTACTTACCGTGATTGCCGCATTGACTGTGACGAGGACTTGGCCGAAAGCCTGGACCGAAGCTAAGTGCTCCTCTCTCTGGCTTCCTGTCCCTTTGCGGCAACCTACCTGGGTATCATCGTCGCATCTACGGAAAAGTATCGTCGGGGGGAAAAAACTGAATCGGTGACCATTAGTTTACCATATATTTCCTCTATTTCTTCTATCGTCGGCGGTCGTTGATTGCGGGTCATAGACTCCCATAAGGTGCGTCTGAAAAGCAGAAATTTCATATGAATTTCTTGTCGCGCGTGTACACCTAGCTAGGGGCGTGTAAGCTTGTTTGGGACGCAGAAATTGCACATGAAACATTTGACGCGTTTCAAACTCCAAACCGGGTGTGTGGGGAGTGCGGATTCCTCTGGCCCTTGAACTGCAAAGACAAAGCCATGTTCAGTTCAGACTAGCAGCTAGCGAAGCATGCCATCGAGGAAGCCTCCTTGTTAATGTCGAGGAAGCCTCCTTGTCATTCCCCGCCGCGCCAGACCAACCCCGCTGCCTTGCCGCCTGCACTGTCGCCTGTGTCGCGCGCTGCCCTGCGCCACGCGCTCCTGCTCCCACGCTGCCCGGTCATGTCACCATGCCGCGCCTCCACCGCTCCCATCGACTCCGCCGCCCCCCCATCGGCTATAAGAAGCCGGCTGCTCCTCTGCTTCCTTCCCCACCTCCTTCTTCTTCCTCGGAGCTCGCCGAAGCCGCCGCCCTCCTCCCGGACCGCCTCGCCGCCCCGCCACCGCTCCGGTAAGCCCTCGTCACGAGGTGCCACCGGAGTCGAGGACCCCATCCCCTACCTCCCTCCTTCCTCCCCGCAGCCGTGGATGACAGCCGCCGCCACCCCTTCTCCTCCGCTCCCGGCCGGCTCCGTTGGACCGCCTCGGCAAGCCCTAGGCTCCCCCGGCCTCCCCTTCGGCTTCCACGCACCGTGCTTCGTGCTCGTGTGCCGCCCGCCGCCTGCACCGCCGCTTCACCGGCGCCGCGTGATGTCGTCGTCGCCCGCCGCCCAGCAGGTCGCCGCCTCGTGGATTTGTTCCGCCCGCTCGCCGGCCGACCACGCCTCCACCCACCGGAGCCGCCATCGCCCTCCGGCCGCACCCCCTCCTCTGCCTCTCTCTCTCGCTATCTCTCCCTCTCTTATGACAGGCAGGTCCGGGCACAGTGCCACCCCAGTGGACCGAACGCACGCCCCATGGACCCGGCTGTGCATTGTGCGGTGGACCGAGCCATTGTGCGGTGCACCAGTTTCTCTCCCCCTTTATTTTCCAATTCAAACTTCGGAAGCTCCGTTCTAACTCCAAAAATTATGAAACTTATTTCTAAATTAATCTAAATTCAAGGCCTTGCTAATGGCACTGGTCTTGATTAATTTGGAGTTCATTTATTACCGATTTAGCAATTATTTGCTCTCCTTGCCTGTTATGCATTTTCCAGTATATTCGTCTGACTAGGATTCGAAGATGCGGGAGACCTCCACTTCGATCAAGCTCAAAAATACCAAGACTCTATTGCATTTAACCAAGGCGAATTAATACTTTGATCATTTTGAGCCTACATTTTATGTAAATTATATTCATTTAAATTACCGAAATTGCATGCTTTAATTTTTTTAATCAAATGTATGTTAAAGCTTAAGGTAGTTAAACACTCATTTGATGATTAATTAATTATAATACCATCCCTTGACAATTGAATCCATTATTCCTTGTCACCCTAGCAACTATGTGGTAAATACTAGTATAGGTTGTACTTAAGCGACATGCTAGTCTTGCTTAAGTACCGGGACATTAAATTTCATGTTTATCATCTCTTCAAACATGAAATGGTTTTGGGCAGTCATCGGAGGTCCATGACTGAGAAAATTGAGATAATTGGTTTTACTCCCCAAAACCCTAATAACTTGCTATTACCACCTCTGGGCGGATGGAATGGTGGTGGGTGCCGTCGGGTACGAGATTGGTTGGTATGTGGTATGAACCATTCGGATGAATTAAGAACTTAATCTTGTCATGAACTCCCTTGTAAAACCAGTACAACCGCAAGTCTGCAAAGTGCAACTTGGCTTGGTAAAAATTTTAAACCCTGAATGTCATCTCTCTGGATGGATAGTGGCAATATGCAAGCGCGTGTTCATATAGTATTTGAATAACTTATTCCCATAGGATGTTCATATGCATTTGTTACCATTTTCTTTAGAGCTACTTTTGTAAGTGTGAGTTTATGCAATTGTATAAGATTTTTCTGGTGCAATATATAATGTAAATGCTTGAAATCATGATGCATGCTGATGTGATGCATACTAACTCTCTTCATTAATTTTGGGGCTGTGACAAAAAGCGGCAAGGACCCGGTGAGCGGCTTTCATGAGTTTGACAGCATCAAACTTGGGCTTGTTCCCTTGAGGCTTCCTCCAAGATGCCTTCTCCTCCTTGTGGTTGTCCTTCCCTTTTAGCTTGGGGCAATTCGTCCGGATATGGTAGAGCTCTCTACACTCATAGTAAGTGACAAATGTCGTCTCTCTTCTTATTTCTCACATTATTATAGTCCCGTGTGAATTTTTTGGCTAGAAGGGTTAACTCGGTCTCATGGATACTCTCGAGTTTCTCTTCATGGATTGCGGACAAATAGGCAAGTAAAAATTCAGAAGAGCCATCAGAAGTTCTCTTGAGAGGGTCAGCCACTAAAGCCATGTTCTCTTTCTTAGGATAATCAGCCCTCTTGATCTTATGAGTTTGGAGCTTGCTATAGAGCAGCTCCAAAGAGAGATTAGAAATATTGACATTCTCCTCAATGGCAGTAGCCTTCATCTCTCACTCCTTGGTGTTGATTGTAGCCAAGAGGTGGGTGGCATTTTCAGACTGAGAATACTCGATGTCGTCCGCTCTCAACTGATTAAGCACCTTGTTAAAAGTGAGTGAATACATCATCGATGCTCTCTCCATGACGCATCTTGAACTTGTTGTATTCTTGCTTGAAGATCGTCTGACGAACTTGCTTGATTTGGGACGAACCCTCATGATAGGTTTCGAGGGTGTGCCAAATCTCGTGGGCGGTCTCAAGGTGACAAATCATGTTATACTCCTGTCTACCAAGCCCAGCATATAGGAGATTCTTTGCCTTATGGTTATTTGCCAAGATGGTTGCTGAAGCCAGTGTAGCAACCTCGCAAAACGAAGGGGCTCGAACAACCTCCCATATGGCTTGACTTTCGCTCTGAAGTTAGACACGCATGCGATTCTTCTAATAGACATAGTCGAGTCAATCGAAGATATGCGACTTGGTGGAGTACTTCTTCATCGCCATGTTCAGTGACTGGTTAAGATCAAGATTGAACTAACCGGGCTCTTATACCACTTGTTGGACCGAAACGACGACTAGAGGGGGGGTGAATAGAAGCACGATCTCCTTTTCACCTTGATCGGATTCAACACGTTTTTCACTCCAATAGCTATGAGAGCTATGAAGATCAATGTATAAGCATAACGGAATACTTGTATCGAATCCAATCAAAACCCTGAAGCAAAACAATCAAAATCACCAAAAACTCAATTCACAATGAGTTGCCCGGTCAGACCTCTCATCCTAGCGGTCTGACCTCTCCATGGGCTGGTCTGATCTCTCCAAGGGGCGGTCTGACCTCCAGTTTGATGAAAAGTAAAATTAGCCCAAACTCGAAATCATAAATTGATCTAACTTTTGATCCACAACTCCAAACTTCACAAAACTTTCAACACACCCTCTCTAAGATGCTAGGAACCTATTCCAATCAAGGATCGCGAAGATCATTGTCAAAGTTTTGGTCTTTTTCCATTTGAGTGAAAGTTGTTTCAAAACCGAGTCAAAACTAAAATATGATTCAAAAATTTGCCCATAGGTTATAGATGATCAAAATGATCATAGATGCATTCCCACATGTCACAACAAGTAGATTGATCAACAATTCTCTTCATATCGGCATGTTTCTTCCATCCGACTCCAATCGAAATCACCATGACACTTGCACCGACCCCGTGCCGCTTGATGCAACTCGTCGCATTGAAATTTTCGTTTGATCATCTTTTATCCATTTTATACCATATTTGAGTCCCCTGACTTCATTCAACATCCCGTGTTCTATTGTATTGCTCCAAATCGCTAAGCGTATTTGTAGCGCATAGTTGTGTTTGATCACTTTGTTGCAAAGAAGGGAAAAAAACTGTGTTTGTAGTTAGCGAAGTATGCCATCGAGGAAGCCGCCTTGTTATGTCGAGGAAGCCAACAAGACGTATGCAAAGGGTGAAAGTATTCAGGGAACGTTTTCACGACCTTCTGGAGCTGCCTGCCTGTACGCACATCTTTTCCAACGGCTCCTTGCCCCTCCCCCTCGTCTCCCCCTGTGCGCCAAGCCGAAGAAAAGCGGAGCTCCCCGTTTCGGCCGCCGCACCCCCGTCCTCTCCACCGGCGCTCCGGTGCGCTCCCCTCTCGGCCACCTGCATCACGTGGTGCTCACAAGCCCAGTGAGCATTCCCCTCAAGAAATTCCGGGTTTCATGCAGTGTGCCGCCGGATTACCTCTTCTTCCTCCCCTCCGGCCGAAAGCTCCATCTTCGTCATCGTCTTCGATCCGGTGAGTAGCAGCCCAATTCCTCCCTATTGAGGCATCCCTCCACCTCCCCTAACCTTTCCCCACCTCTCACCCGTGTCCTCCCCCACCCGAGCGTCGCCCCCACGGCGCCCCCGTCGCGCCGCTGGCGGCCCACGTCGCTTGACTGTCTCAGCCTTCCTCCGCCCGCACGGTATGCTTCCCTAGGTTCCTCTCACTCCCTTGAAGCCCGTGCACGTGCCCCCTTCATCTCTGCGCCGCCACACCACCGGCGCCGCATGCCACCCTTGCGCCGCCGCCGCACCAGGCCTTCTCCGGCGGCGCCGCCGCCGCCAGTGGGACCACCACCCTTGTGGGGTGCTCACTGGTCGGCCGCCCCTCGCCTCTTCAAGTTCTCATCACACCTTGCAGTATGTTCCCCTCTGAAATATCTTTGCATACAGTATAACTCTTCACCACTTCCATAGCTCCATGCTATTCAATTAGGGGTAGAATCTTGCAGCTACTAAGCTAAATCTTTGCTTGTGGTCCCAAGTTCCTTCCTATTATATAATGCTTATAAATGCTTGAATGCACACTGATATATATATTATACATTTCTTGAGCAGGGAGGGGATGCTACAAATGCTTGAATGCTAATGGCAGAGATTGTCAGTTCCGCAGTTATCCAGGAGACAGTTAACCAAATCGTATCTGGTCTAGTTGACAAGTACGAGGGGAAATTGAATGCAAATGAAAACTTGGAGAGGCTGGAGATGGCACACATCAAGTTGGAGGCCGCACTTGAGATATCCGATAAGTGGCGGATCAATGACGCATCGTTGATGCGTTGGCGGAAGAAGCTGAAGCGTGCTGCTCAAGAATGTGATGACACACTGCACAAATGCAAGCAGCAAATCCTAGAAGAAGAAAATATGGACCAGGAGGTAACGAACTCCTCCTTTCCTACACGGATTGCACGTGCTACCAAGTCACTTATTTCCTCTGTCTTTAGCCGCAATAACAACGAGTCAAGCAGATCCATCGTTCGAAGATTTGAGTGGTTTGCAGATGGTGCTAGCGAGTTTCTGAGATTCGTAGAGCTTGGTGGCACACCACGCCGTCACATGCCCTTCGACCCTCTTATTAGGCACCTTCTTGCCGGCAAGAAACTAGAGCACAAAATCGTTCGAGAAAACCAATGCCCTTTATTTTTACTCTGGGCGCCCTTTAGTACTGCAGAGCATGGAATAGAGGCTAGGCTGTTCTTTATCCAAAAAGATGGTAATGCACCGGAGGATGATTTTTTATTTAGTGTGATGCTACAGCTTTGGAGAGTACAGACATAGTTGGGATTGCAATCAAGTGCTTGCAGTTGTTTACCCCTCATTTCAAGACTATAGCTGAAACTATCAGGAAAGAACTTACTCGACTACCAACGCAAGACTTCTCCTGGGTGCCAGATATTGATTCGTTCCATAAAGAACATTGGAACAATATTCACAGCATTTTTACTCAATGGTTTCGCCCAAACCCATTATGTTGCAAGCAGAATGATCACCACAAGCTTTGTGGTAGTAGCAACGTATACACACCAGAATTACCAGATGTTTCTCTAGAGCCAATTATCAAAGTGAATTTGCACTGCCAAGTCTCACTGTCTGACAGACAGAGGACAATCACCGAAGGCAAAAGTTATCTGAAAGATTTTCCACATCTGAAAGTTAGACTCCTCTTTTCACCTCATGACCCTTCGGAAGACATGTTGCCTGCAGTCGAGAGTACTGCGATAGAGATGATTAACGGTGAGGAGCAACGTTGCTTGCATACAAACACTTCCTTCGAACAACTGGACAATATCATGCTTCCAAGGGCGATAGATTGCCTTCGCAGGAATGCTGAAGCAGTAGTGTACCAGATGATTTGGAAGTCTAAACATGGTAGTGCATACCTTACGACGACCACACAGAGAGCCATTCTGGAAGCTGAGAGTCGGACAAATGTGGTGGTCGCCGCTGACATCTTCAACTTATGGGTTGCACATGCGCCCGTCCGGCTGCAGGGCTCACTCATGGACTGGATTCAGAAAGAAAAGGAAATGCAGATAGCACGGCCACCATTAAGCCTGAAATTCTAGATCGTGTAACGGGGATGATCGAGGAAACGAGCAGAAATAAAAGAGTGGAAAGGAATATTTGAGGAGTTGCTACTCATAAATGGTGACAAATATAAGTAAACATACAAGTATATATGTTCTCAAGAGGAGCAAAGCTACATATGAACAATTTGTGTTATGTCGGCCTTGGTCAAGATCTGTCTTCTACATTACGAGTTTTGGTAAGTGTAACATATAACCTTTCTTTGGATTCGAAACTTGTGTTTCCTATGGTTTATGTTTGTTTCTCACCAGCTTATCATATATGCTGGCAATTACATTGCTTTCATCTATTATACATAAGAAAAATCCAATGTACAGCATCACCCTTTACATGTGTAATTATTATTTTTATGTTAATTTGAATGTGTAATAATGAGCTACTAAAATTGAGGAGAAAATTATAAAATTTCATCATATTGTCTGCTATTCCATTTACTTCTCCTTTATCATTACTTGCATCCATTGCACTTCATTTGATAAATAAAATAAAATACCCTCATTGTGAAATTAAAACTTAATCCCGTCTGCAAATTTTATACTGCCTCGCAGCTGAAATGTGACATCTTAATTAGGAACCATCTTATTACTTTCTCACAACTTTCCAAGCTCTAATCTGTTGTGCTGCTACGAGTATATAGCTTGTTTATTTGTTGCTGAACTCCACTCCTCGTATAAAGAAGACCCAATTTGTTTCAAAAGATTGGGTTGACGACACACCAATTCAGTAAGGGGGAAAAAGTGAGGATTATGCATTCCATTAGTAGGCTCACCCACTCATCAGTTTCTCCCTTGTTTGTGTGAGGAGCTCTCGTTGGTTTTTCATCAGCAGGAAAACGACTACGTATAACGACTACGTATACGTAGGGATGAAAACGGATCGGATAGTTTTCGACCGATCTGGACGAAACAGATTCGGATTGTCTCGGATCGGATTTTTCTCGGATAATTTTCGGATCGGAAACGAATTCGGATTTTTTTGTCGGAAACAGAAACGAATACGGTAGGCATGCTATTCAGATGATACGGATACGAATACGGATTATCCGGATAATATCAAGTCCGGATATCCGGATTTTAGCCCAAAAAAGAGGATTTTGGCCCAAAAGAGAAAATAAAATTTTAATTGATTTCTGAATTTCAGAAAATGTAACAAATCAAATAGCCTTTTAGAAAATAGCAAATAGAGTTAAAAAAAAGTTTTAGAAAAAATCACAAAAATTTCTTGAATTATTTTGAACTCATTAAATTAATTTCAAGTTAAAGTTGGTTTTTATTTTTGCACATAAATTATTTTTAATTTCTGAAAAATAGGGAAAAAAAACCTTTTTAAAATCCAAAAAATTCAAGAAATTAATTATTTTTTTATTTTCACTTTAAATCCAATAAAATCCTAGAAATCTCAATAAATTTTATTTTCGACATTGAAAACTAGGAAATTAAATAATTGACTTTATTTTATTCTTTTTAACCAAGAAAACTCTTTTAAATATCAAAAAATCCAATAAAATAATAACTTTATTAATTTTATTTTTTGTAACATACTTTAGGATGTTACAGTCATTTGTGTATAGATTAACCATCCAGCCTGATCAATGTTAGTGTGAACTAAGTTTTACGTTTTTGATGAACTAAGTGTGAATGTGTGATGACTTGCTTTGTGAGTTATGACTTATGAGCTAAATATGGTAAACTAAGTGTTATGTTTGTGATGAACTAGTTAATGCAGCTTGTTAGTGTCAATTTATGTGTGGTTGCTAAAAATATGAACAATTCATGAATGTTTGCATCAAATAAACTAGTTATATGTTGTCGTTAATTTTTGGCATACAATTTAAGGGGTTTTGATGTTTCGAAAAATATCCGCGGCCGTATTCGTTTCAATTCGTATTCGCTCCGTATTCGTATTCGATATTATCTGTATCCGTATCCGGAGTATTCGTATTCGGATCCGAAAAATAATACAAAAATAAATATAACATAGTTATTATCCATCCGTATCCGATCCGTTTTCAACCATACGTATACATAGTCCTCGTGGCGGATACGGTGGGTTCAGCAGTTGTTCAGGAGATGGTGAGCAGAGTGTCCTCTTACCTGTTCGGCATCCAAGAGTCACAGCATGGAGATGGTGCACAACGAGCTGCCCATCACAGACTAGTCGTTGCGAATTTTTTTTTAAAATTATTTTTTATTCTAGAATACAGTAATATACATGTCTTTTTAATTTTACAAAAATAATTCCTTGTCGCTCCACCGTTGGGCGACTTAGGTCAGTCGCCCAACTCGCCCAACAGTGGAGTAGTCGGCTGGTGGTTGAGCGACTTGGATCAGTCATTTAACTGTTGAGCGACTACTCTGTTTTTCGCTTAACTGATGGGTGACCGTTTGACCAACTAGTCGACATGTCGCTCAACCGTTTGGCTACTACTTGTTGCCAAGTCGCCCAACAGTTGAGCGACTACGCGGTTGTATAAAAAGACACACTCACGGTATCTTTTGTCGTTTCTCTCAGGAGAGAACGAGAGGAGCTCAGGAGAGGAGAAAAGGAGTGAGAGAGAAGGAGAGGGGAAGTGAATTGGGGGAGAATATCGGGAGAGGGGAGGAGAGGAGAAGAGAGAACGACCGGGGGAGGGGAGAGGAGAGGAGCTCGGAAGGTAAGAGGGAAAGAAGAAGAAAACTCGTTGATAATTAGGGAAGGTCTTCACGTGAAGGTAATAGTCTCATCCATTCATTTTCTCATCCGAATGTAGGCAACGTGTCGCTATTTATTGATTTAGCACGTATTTCGTGAATGTATTATGAAAAATGTCTAGTTGAAATGTTCAAAATATTTACAGTGAAAAATCAATCATATCAGAACCCAAAAAAATAAAAAAATGTATTATGGTGTTGGTACGATTAGTGAAGGTCTATACACCCTTCAGAACTGCCGATCACGGTATGGAGGGCAGGCTGCTCTTTATCCACAAAGACGGTGATGCACCAGAGGATGATTTCACCCTTGGTCTCACCTTACAACTTTCGGAGAGCACGGACATAGTTGGGATTGCAGTCAAATGCCTGGAGTTGTTCTATACACCTCACTTCAAGTCTAGAGCCGAAAGTGTTAAGATGAAGCTCACTCAGCTGCCAACGCAAGACTTGTACTGGGTGCCATATTTTGATTCTAGCGAAAAACGACATTGGGACAATATTCACGGTGTTTTTACTCAGTGGTTTCGCCCAAACCCACTATGTTGCAAGCAGCCCTGTGGTAGTAGTAGCAACACAAATGTTCCATCAGAGTTGTTATCATGTACGAGCATTTCTATGGAACCAGTTATCATGGTGTATTTGCAGGTCTACATCCCACTACCTGCTAGGTGCAAGAGACGGAGGACAATCATCAAAGGCAAAACAAGTTCCCTACAGAATGGAGGAGTCCTCTTCTCGCCCCATGCTTCTTCAGAAGACTCGCAGCCTGCCGTCGGGGGTTCTGCGACAGAGATGATTAGCGGGGAGGAGCAACATGGATTCTATACAAACATCAACTTGGAACAGCTGAGCGAGATGATGCTGCCAAAGGCGATAGATTGCCTTCGCAGGAACGCCGGAGCGACGGCGTATCAGTTGCTCTGGAAGTCCAGACATGGTGGCTCATACCTTCAGGTTGAGAAGACAACCGTTCGGAAGCTGTTGCAAAGACACGAGGAGAAGGTGGAGCGACGGACATGTTTCGTCAATGAATTCCTCAGCTCGTGGGCTGCACATGCGCCTGCCAGGCTGCAGGGCTCGATCATGGACTGGATTCAGAAGGACAAGGAAATCGATAGCTTCTTACCGTCTAGCGGTTGATTCAGCTGATGAACTACAGAACTGGTGCCTCAAGTTCTAGATCATCGAAATATAATGAGTCAATTCGAGCACAGTATAAAGTGTATGTACACCGTCTTAGTAAAAACAGTATACATCGATCACCTCGTATACTATTGTGTTGCTCCAAATTTGTCGGACTCGAATTTCGTAAATCAAAATCCTCTGTGAAAATACTATGCTACTCCCTGGATCAGTAGATAGCACTTACAGGCTCATTGCTGAATGATTTTATAAATAGCATGAATTAAGATATTCAACTATAAAACAACCATCGGAGTGATATAGACCACGTCGGGTCGAGTTTTATATAAGGGTCACCAGGCCAAATTGATTACATCACATGAAGCAACATTCTTGCTTTAATTGTTTATATATCTTTGTATGATTGCTCTTATTCAATTGTATTCATATTGTTGGTGCACTTAGTCGAGCTTAGTTGATTTAGTTTTTTATTGTGCAAAACCAATTGTTATTAGCTTCCGCATTAGATATTGGTTTTAGCCGAAAGAATTTTAAAAACCGCCTATTCACCCCCCTCTAGTCGACCTCGTCGATCTTACAAAGGGTGACAAGGAATAATGGTTTCAATTATCAATGGATGGCATATTAATTTAGTAATCAACAAATGAGTATTTAACTACCTTAAGCTTTGACATATATTTGATTAGAGAATTAAAGCATGCAATTTTGGTAATTTAAAATAATATAATTTACATAAAATACAGGCTCAATATGATCAAAGTATTCACTCGCCTTGGTTAAAAGCATGAGGGTCTTAGTGTTCTTGAGTTTGATCAAAGTGGAAGTCTTTCGCGTCTTCGAATCCTAATAGGACTAATATACCAGAAAAAAGCACAACAGGCAAAGAGAGCAAATAAATACTAAAGCAATAACAAATGAACTCCAGATTAAACAAGACCTATGCCATTAGTAAGATCTTGAATTTAGAAAATTTTAGAAATAAGTTTCATGGATTTTTGAAGCTTTTCAATTGAATCAGAAAAAGGGGAAAAAAAAGCCCGCAGAGTGTCTCAGTTCACTGCACAGTGCGTGGACCGAGTCCAGCACACCGGCGCACAGGAATAGTGGGTTGCGGGCCCCACAGGCCAGTGAGAGAGAGAGGGCACGCAGAGAGGGCAGAGAAGGAGAGACGGTCGGGCGGCGCAGAGCGGTGGAGGGGTGAAAATGGATCCCTTGGACGTCGGGGATCCCGTCGGAGGAGGCTTAGCGCGGCGGCGGTGGCGCCACGGGTCTGCGGCGACATCGGCGACGGGGCTATGCTGGGAAGCGGTCGAGGCGCGCACGTGCTGCGCGGGGGCGAGGGGAGGCCTGCGGGGTGGTCGGTTGGGGCGGGGACAAGGGAAGGCTGGCGTGGTGGTCCTCGGCGAGGAAGAAGAAAGGAGGGGGAGACTCCTGAAACGAGGCGCTACTGTGACAAGGTCGGCAGGGCGGGGGCTCACCGGAGCAATGGGACGTCGGCGAGGCGGAGCGGCCGGAGAAGCTGCAACGTAGCGCTCGGTTTTGCTCTGGGAGGGAGAAGGAAAAGGGGTGGGGAAGAAGGAGCAGGCGTGGCCGGCTTTTATAGCCGAAGGGGGGGCGAGGGGCCAGCGGAAGCGGCGAAAGAAAGGACGCGGTCGGGCGGCGGGGAAGGAGGAGCACGCGGCGCGGGTAGTGAGCGACACGGACGGCGACAATGACGGTGCAGCGACAAGGCGTGCGATCGGCGGCTAAGCGGGGTAGGAGGCGCCTGGCCGGGCGCCGGGAGGAGTCGGCCGGGAGTGGCGGACGCGCCGGGGAGAAAAGGGGGGACCGGGCTCTCGGTCGGGGAGGAGGAAGGAGAAAGAGGGAGAACAGGCTGACTGGGCCGATGCCGGAGGGAGGCGGGGTGTCTTAGGGAGAGAGGCAGCCGACCGGGCCGCCAGGGGGAAAATTAATGAGCCAGGGAAAAGAGGAAGGGTAAAAATTTGAGAAGGCCTAAAATTTGAAAATAGAGATTCAACTCGAATTTTGAATCGAGAATTTACAAAGAGATTTGAAACACATACCCGAGCTTAGTTAGAAACCAGATAATTTTGAAAATAAATGATAATTCAATTTAGGATTGAAAATCAAAAATCAAAATAGTAAATACTATTACTCATCCGAAAACGGGACGTTACAAAATTGCCAAGTGTATTTGTAGCGCATAGTTGTGTTTGATCACTTTGTTGCAAAGATGAAAAAATCGTGTTTGATCTGGGCTAATATATTGGCCGAGGTGATGTTCGTACAGCGGTATACGCGTCCCTCATCGCCGCAGCACCTCGTCTTCGTGCTCCCACATCACCGAGGCCAACGAGGCCGCCACGTCCAACTGAGAGAATGCTCCCCCCGCGTGCGTGCACACACCTCAACCCTGGCACGTCGCCGCAGTTCACGGTTTGCGTGGCCCACCACCACCACCTCGACTATGCCGACACAACGTCTTGAACGTTAACCGCGTGCACCCTGTTGGTAATCTCTGCGCATATGGTATATCTAGATTTTAGAAAGAGATTATTTTTGCATAGTTCTATAGTATTTAGGTAGTATTCATTATGGATATTAGAGTTTTTATGGTATCCCTTTGGGATACATAGAATCCTTACTGGATACGAATAGACATTTGCTCTCAATAAAAGGGTGCACCTATAATTAGATTTTGTAAGAACAAGAGCAATAGAGTAAGGAAAAAAATCAGAAAAACTGTTATTGTTCCGACGGCACAAAAAAATTTCTTGTTGTTCCGTGTATGTCCAAGATCATACCACGCTCTTTGGGAAGTGATTTTACCGGTGACAAAGTGACGTCAGGTGTGATGGCGAAAGTGGGTTTCGTCATCTCGCTGCATTATCTAATGCTCACGAAGAGCAATTATACAGTATGGCCAATCAAGATGAAGTTGTACATGTACGCTCAAGGAGTGTGGGACGCGGAGAAGATGTGTTCGCCGTCCTGAGTCGAGTCCAAGACGTTGAGGAGATGTGTCGCCGTTCTGTATTAAGTATCAGTTGGGCAAGTCGAAGTTGAGACCGGTTGCCTCAATAAGTAAGTGCACAAAGATTAGGGAGTGATTGTTAATAATCTTTGTGCATATGGTATATCTAGATTTTAGAGGGTGTTTGTTTTGCGTGGTTCTACAATATTTAGGCAATATTCATTATGGATACTAGAGTTTGTGTGGTATCCCTTCAGGATACGCAGAATCCTTGCCGGATACAAATAATATTTTGCTCTCA
Organism: Hsuehochloa calcarea; assembly: GCA_036346395.1. Taxonomy (NCBI): domain Eukaryota; kingdom Viridiplantae; phylum Streptophyta; class Magnoliopsida; order Poales; family Poaceae; genus Hsuehochloa; species Hsuehochloa calcarea. The sequence goes on from CM070606.1 coordinate 1,286,094, forward strand.
ATAAAAATATACCTCTGTAATCAGATTTTGTAAGAGCAGGAGAAAAATTAGAAAACTGTTGTTATTCTAGTGGTATAAAAAAATTTCTTATATCCTTGTGTTCGTGTTCTAAGATTATATTGTATTCGCATGGCTTTGCCTTAGGGTTTAGGCCAACACACCCATGGTTGGCAGCGGCGACCTGCTCCTGCTAGATAAATAATCTAGGTCCATGAAGATCATTAAGAGTAGTGAGAAGGAGAGCATCCTTATTTGTGGCTCTCTATTGATGCTCGGTACACCCTTCGACAGACGGAGACTTGCTGTCTTGTTCTCCCAGCTGCATTAATTATCTGATGTTCTAGTGTGTCTAGCTACTTGATTTGTCACGTCACTCTCTGCTACTTGACTTATCATATCCGCTCCCACCAGTGAGTCGCGTGCCCAAAGTCAACAGTTGTGGCTACGAAGTCACGACCGAGTCGTCTAATAAACTTGTGATTACAGTAAAATCACTTTCAGCGCAACGTTCGAGATTCTCTGCAAATGGATGAGCCATGTGATGGATTAGACAAGGCCGATAGCAATTAACTTGTCAGGCCAGGATTCGGGACAACGCCAGCTTAATTTGTTGATCCTACCTAGTCTTGGTTTAGCAGTTGATATATTGACTCCTTGAGTACATGTGTACAATATATATATATACTCACTCGAATGGCACAAGGAAGCAGAGGCTAATGGTATTTTTCTTGGTCATCCGCAAACATGTTAGATTTAACATAACAAAGCTGAGATATTTTGGTGTCTTGCAGTTAAAGTCTTCCATGCAGGTATATTTTAGCTAAGCAGGGGAAATTGGAGCAATAAACTTTGCTCTCTATGGGATAGCTAGAAATTCTCTAATTAATTGATAGAAAAAAGAAGGAAAGTAGTAGATCTATATTATAATGTGTTACTATATTACTTTTAGGATCTATATGACAAAAGGATTTTGTTGAACCCGAACGACGACTAGAATGAGTGAATAGAAGTACCTACTCTTTTTCAAACCCCGACGGTATTCAACTTCTGCTTCTCCTCAGTGGCTATAGAAGCTATGAAGATCAGAAACTTAAGCACAACAGAAATCTTGTGTTGAAACCGAGAAAACCCTGAGGCAACCCTGCTTGGCTAGTCTGACCGCCCAAGGGTGAGAGGCTGGTCTGATCTCCAGCCGCAAAACATCATCCCGTGTAGATCACAAAACGATTTAACTTTGAATTCGGCGATCCAAATCCCCTTATATTTCAACCATAGCTCATCAAAAAGGTCAGGAACCTATTCTAATCAACGATCGGGACGATCGAAGCCAAGGTTCCATGAATTTCTTGGATGAGATCAAGAAGGCACAAGAATCGAGAAAATTTAAACTTTGATCTAAAAACTTGCTTATGTGCGGATGATGGTTAAGATGACCCTATATAGATTCCCACATGTCCTATCAAGCTAGATCGCAACCAAAAAAAAACCCAAGGAAAACCAAATGAACATACCAAATCCCTAAGACATCAACAAGAGAGCAAGAACAAGAAAGAACTCACCTGGGAGCAAACCTTGCTCGGATTGATTCAAGATGCTTGGATTGATTCAAGATATTATTCGTTTACAGCCACTCCGCAACGGAAGACAAAAGTTCAACACTTGAACACTCAATCAATTTATCTCTCTCAAACCCTAACCTCCTCTATTTCCACCTCTCCAAATCACAAATTATGGTTTCTTCTTGGAAGAGTTCGAGAGGTGCAAATTATGCTCCCCATCCTTTTGTAATAGAGGCCAAGTCAAGAGAAAAAACTTTATCAGGCCCCTGTTAAGCCCACACACAAACGTGTCTGCACTCGTGCACGCTTTTCAAAGCATATGATAGACCGGGATTCCCGAATCCTTCTCTTCATGATCATCTTCTTTTGACCTAAACAGACTCACATTGTGCTGTCTTTCGCTGCAGTTTCTCCAAAGGTCACGAACCCGATATTTCGGCGAAGATACCAAAATACCCATTCTCGATTCTTTTATGAAGATCGAGTCTAATTGTTGTGAAGCAATCCCACACTTCACCACATGTAGGTTGACCAATAGATCTCTTCATGTCTGAAAGTCTCTCTCATCCAGCTCCCACCGGAACCACCTTGGCACTTGCGCCGATCCCACGCCACTTGATGCAACCTGTAGCACCGAACTTCTTGTTCAGTCACCCTTGTACATATTGTGTCATGCTTGAGTCCAATGACTTCACCCCGTATACTCGATCGTTCTGGACCTTACCTCTCCTAGCCTAGCCTAGTTTCGATTATCCTCACCGTTAACTGTCATTGACTCCAAGCCACTTGCACAACAATAGACCAAGAAATCGATTCCGAGCACAAATTCTTCGCAACTTGACCTACATTAGCCAAAACATACATCATTCAACACATATGCATTGAAACTCATGACTTTGGTCAATCCTACGAAATTCACTGCCTTCTTGGCACATGAATCGAGAAGACTGGTCAGATCGCCACCCATGGCCGGTCTAACCGCCACCTTAGTTGGTCAGACAGTCCGAGACTTAAGGAAAATTTCCAAGTCGCTCAAACCACACTCTCTCTGAAATTTTCAAATCCTATCTAGTTTTTTCTCGAAAACTCCGTTTTCAATGAGATCAAGTGTAAACGCATCCTCTCACCTTCCTACACACGTGATCTTTTTGCAGATTTCCAAAATTCACAAATCGAATTTTCAGCCAATCAAACCACCGCATGTGGCCGATCAGACCTCCTCAGCCTAACACAGTATGAATTTCCCCGAAAATGATGATTTCTCTAAACACATCTACGCTATTGCCAATTATTCAGCACACTAAATTATAATCATACCCCCTGATCTCCACAGGTTTAAAATCGACTTGCAATTTTGAATTTCGTGACTGGTTGACTGATATGGCTAAAAGAATAAGCACCTCAGCACACAGTCACGTGGTATTATATCATCACTTTATTCGCCTTAAGATTATATACGGACACTTGCCAGGATTTCATGTTGCTTCTTGTTTGGCCCAGAAAATGTCCCTTCTTAACTAAGTACTTTCCTTCCTGCTAACTCCGTATTTTTTTTTTGTCGTGGCTAAGTTTATCGGTCTGCATACGCAATTGATAGTTTAATCCAAGATTGCAGGACTTACTAACCCTCTGTTTTTGACGTTTTGCATGTTCTCCCAAAGTCCAAGACATCGCTACCCATCGTCTTCCACTACGTTGTCAGTTCTCACCATTTTCCTCCGTGTCCCCCTCCAAAAGTTCTCTATACAGGATGTTTGCTCACCATTCATGGAATCCAGTAACCATCAGACGAGCGCATTCTTACAGCCACTTCACTTGCTGCTCAATTTACATGTGATCCCAAAGCTCCTTCCTGTTAATTCAACTCGGCAGGTCAGTTTTTCCCCTACACTACAATGACAGCAGTTGATCACTGATCTCTCTATTCATTGTCTCAGGCACGCTGATGCATACTACTTTTCCCCGAGCAGTGAGGGTGTCGTACAAAATTTAGAGACCAAATGGCAGAGATGGTCAGTTCTGCGGTTGTTCATGAGGCAGTTAACAAAATCGTATCTGGTATGCTCGACAAGTACGCGGGAAAATCAACTGCGGAGGAGCACATGGAGAGGCTGGACATGGCACACATCAAGTTGGAGGCTGCACTTGAGACATCTGCTAAGTGGCATATCACTGACGCATCGTTGATGCGTTGGCGGAAGAAGCTGAAGCGTGCTGCTCAAGAGTGTGATGACACACTGCGCAAATGCAGGCAGCGTGTCCAGGAAGAAGAAGAGATGAAGCAAGAGGTAAGGAATTCCTCCTTTCCTAAAAGAATTGCCCATGCCGCCAAGTCAATGATCTCCTCCGTCTTTCACCACAACATCAATGAGTCCAGTAGATCTGCTATTCGAAGATTTGAGTGGTTTGCATATGGTGCTAACGAGTTTTTGAGATTCGTGGAGTATGGAGGGACACCACGCCATTGCATGTTCCCTGCTCCTCTTATCAGACACCTTCTTGCAGGCGAAACAATAGAGTATAAATCAGTACAGGGGAACAAACAGCATTTGTTTTTTATACGGCCCTTCAATATTGCAGAGCGCAGAATAGAGGCTAGGTTGATCTTTGGTTACAAAGATGGTAGTGCACCGGAGGATAATTTTTTCCTTAGTATGATGCTACAGCTTTCAGAGAGTATGGACATAGTTGGCATTGTAATTCAGTGCTTGCAGTTGTTTGCCCCTTATGTCAAGTCTGCTGCTGAAACTGTTAGGAAAGAACTTACTCAACTACCTATGCGAGACTTCTCCTGGGTGCCATATGTTGATTCATGCCATAAAGAACATTGGGACAACATTCACAGCATTTGTACTCAATGGTTTCGCCCAAATCCACTGTGTTGCAAGAAGCATGGTCAGCACAAGATTTGTGATGGTAGCAGCATAGACACGTCAGAATTACCGGGTGTTTCTCTAGAACCAGTTATTAAAGTGAATTTGCAGTGCCAAGTCTCACTGCCTGAGTTCAACAGAGAGATCACAACTGCTGAAGGCAAAATTTCTCTTAAAGATTTTCCACATCTGAAAGTTGACCTCGTCTTTACGCCCCATGGCTCTTCAGAAGACCTGCTGCCAGCAGTCGATAGTTCTCTGATAGAGATAATTAATGGTGGGGAGCAACATTGCTTACATACAAACATTACCTTGGAACAACTGGAAGAGATCATGCTGCCAAAGGTGACAGATTGCTTTTGCCAGCATACGAAAGCGACAGTGTATCAGATGCATTTGAAGTCTAGACATGGTACTGTATTCCTTCAGGTTGAGAAGGCAGGCATGAAGATGCCGAGCACAAGGAGGACCATTCGGGGAGATAGGAAAGGAAAGCTGCTGCAACAACAGGACCAGGAGCTGGAGATTCCGACACATGTGATCTCTGAGCTCTTCAACTCGTGGGTTACACGTGCGCCTGTTCGGCTGCAGGGCTCGATCGTGGACTGGATTCAGAAAGAAAAGGAAACACAGTTAGCACCACCATCACTACGCCTGAAATTCTAAATCACGTATAGGGATGACTGGGGAAACAGGGAGAAATAAACAGCCAAAACATACAAAGCATATATATTCTCAGAGCTCAGAGCTCAGAGCTCGAATTTGGGACGAATGCTCCTGTTATAGACTCAAGGGGAGCAAAGCTACAGCATGAAGTTTGTAGCGTTACATATCAACAATTTGTGCTTTGTTAGTCTTGGCTAATTATGTTCGACATTAGGAGTTTATGTAGGTGTAGCACATAGCTTGTTTTTGTTAGATGTGTATTGTACAAGTGGCTCTTTGCATATATAACACTCATGTACTTTATATATATTGGCCTATTGGCCTCGTATCGAATACAAGCGCTATTTATAACATGGTATCAGAGCAAGATTAGGGTTAGTGTCTTATCGTTGCCGCCGTCGGTCTTTCTACCGGCCGCTACTGCCGCCCTTCTCCTGTCCTCTGGATGTCGCTTGTCGCCGGTCAGCTCTTGTCGCTGTTTGTCTCCTCTGGACAACGACCTCGCCGCCGCCGCCCCGTCCGCGCGTGATCACGCGCTTGGCGTTGTCTCGCCTGACGACCATGCCGCTGCGGTCTTCGTCGCGCTCGTGCCTCCTCGGGACTTCGCCGCTTTTTGCCGGCACCGCCTCGCCGGCGCCACACCTGCGGTTGCCGCCGCCGCCTCCCGGCCCGCGCCACGCCCGTGGCCGCGAGCACGCTGCCGCTTTGCCGGATCCGCCGTCTCACCGCCAGATCCGATTTCTCCACCGCCGGATTCGACCACCGCTGCCGGATCCCATCGTGCCGACGCCTCTCTGCCGCACTGCGTGGCCGCTTCGTCGTCGCTGGGCCGCTCGTCGTCCGCCGAGGGTCGCCAAGAATCCGTAGGGGAACCCTAGTTCCCCACAAAGGGTGCCTCCTCTGAGAAGCCTTCTGTAACGTCCCAAAATTTGACTTTTCAAAAATCTTTTGAATAGTTTAGGTACCTAAAAAATTTCACCAATTTTATTTGAATTAATAAAGCTTAATTAGGATTTTTCTAAATTAAAATATTTAATTTGAATAATCTAAACATCAATTTAATCAAAACCTATTTTATTTGGTTTTCTTGTGTTTCAAAGAATTTTCTGATATTTTATGGGATTTTTCTGGATTTTTAGCCCTTTTATTTAATTTCAAAAAACATTGTTTTTCTCTCTCCTCTTGCACACTACAGTAATTTGCGGGCACTGTTCACATCGGTTTCAAGCGAACGGGAGTGCAGCCGAGAGTTCCGTTCAGTTTCCAATCCAAACTTTAAATTTTCATATCTTTCTCTTTGGTGCATATAAAAGCGAGCCGTCTGCGCTCAGACGTCCGTCTCGATCTCCTCTTCCAATTCTCTGATTTGGTTCCCTTCGAATCAATCTATTTTTATCACTATCCGCAGAATACAGAGTTCCTCCCAAGGGTCTTCTCCGACAAGTTTCTCCTCCATCCGACGTCCTACGTCTGAACCGTATATGGCGTTGGGTTCGCGTCGTCCTGCTTTACATCATGGTGCCATCCCCTTCGCCCGAATATCGCCGGAGTTGCGTCGTCCGTACCGCCCAAGCGTATTCTTCGCGTTTCTCCCTTCCTCGGTGAGTTTTTTTTTCCAAAATTCGACCACACCATCGCATCCGGCTCATCATTTCCTTTTTGTTTTGCCCCTTCACGCGCCGCCGGCCACTGGCCATCCTGTTAGCTAAACAAATCAGTTACAATTCATGTTCATGTATTCAGTACATGTGTGTGTTTCGGTTTTCTTCTCTGTTCTGTTCTCCAGTACGGGTATTCTTTGATGTTTAACCTCCAGTCTCTCCCTCTGATCTCTGTTCCTTGCTTGGCACCCATGCACCATCAATCTCTGTGTTGTTCATGTGTGGTGCAGTGCGTGCGTGTGTATTGCTTCTGTAATTCTTTTCCTTCCTCTGGTACGTGAAGTAGAGGAAGCCAAATATTTTCTCTATTCTCTGATCTTCTATTTGATAGGCTGCTCTACTAATTTATTCCTCTCGGTTGGTGTCGCCGAACCCAAGCGTCGCTGCCTGCCGCCGCATGCGTAGCCGACACAGTTTTCGCCGCCACCGCCGCTTCAGAGTCCCCGTGCCGCCCTCATCCTAGATCCATGGTCGCCGCCATCGAGCCGCCGCTGGAGCGCCGTCTCTCTCCTATCCGAACCACCGTTGCTTTGGTTCCCTACGCCGCCCTCTCGCGCGCTTGCCCGAGCCGAGCTCGCGTTGGTCGACCTCGCTGGAGCCGCTGCGCCTAACACCGCCGTCGGCCGCCGAGTCGTCTAAACTCCACCACCCGCCGGCAAGCCACCATGTCGCCATGCACCGGGTCCGCGCGCTGGTTTTCCCATCGGCGCCACGTCGTCCGCCAACTCACCTCCCTATCTTCCATAGCCTCCACATCACTACCACGTGCATGACACATAGGCATCATTGCCACCTAGGCTGCCACCTAACTCAAACCTTAAACCGAAGCTGTAGGGACATGGTCCATGTGAACCAAGTCTATGCCAAGTCGGGCGCCCCGCATGTCAGTGCACTGTTCTTTGAACCAGGTTCACCGTGAACCCAAACCCTAGTCTGTGGACTCGGTCTATAGACCATGGGACCCCACTTGTTAGCTTCTCTCTTCCTCTTTATTTTCATCATTTCATGTGAATTGTAAACTTTCAAAAGTCATATCTTCTTCATCCGAACTCCGATTGAACCCATTCAAGTTTTTAAATTCAATATCTATCTTTCAGTACCACTCAATTTCAATTTTGAGTATTTTTATTTGTCTTTTTTAATTTTGTTTGTTTTACGCTTTCTTTCTCGTTAGACATTGAAGCCCCGGAATCATCCGAAGGAGCTGAAGATTAAGGAAATGAAAGATTGAAGATAAATAAGACTATCAATGCTATAACAAGGCAAGTTATAACTTTGATCATATTGAACCCAGTTTTCAAAATACTTTGTTTCAATGTATTGCATTCTATTTCAAATATTTATTTCAATGCTTTTGGGTTTAGTTATTAATCCAAATCGTTATGTCCACTTTGTCTATTGTTATGCCATGATCTTTTGTCACCTTAGATTGGTTCATTATTAGTTGGTACTATCGTAGCACCAACGTGGGTTGGTTAGATAAGGTAGATTGCTTTGCCATGCCACGAGTCATCATTTCATGTGAGTTGCAATTATAAACTTGACTAAGGGATTATGGAACTGTGTAATGAAACTATGTGTGTTGTGTACTATTACTCGTTGATGGCATGTGTTGTTACTTAATCAACAGGGCGGGAAAGGATTTAGACTAAGACAAGTGGTGGATTCTGTGTGATTGGTGGAGCTGTGTGCTGGGAATGATAAACTACGTGACTTAGTTAGAAATTGGAAGTCTTGCGTTGGTCAATTAAGGACTTAACTTTGTGCGCCATTGAACTGAGCCTTACTGTACAACCACATGCCTGGTATGGGACGAGCATAACTTAGTAGGTTATAGAATCTTGCCATTGACAACTCAGGTTGTAGGTTAAGCTGTGTGATGGGCTGGAGGTGTGTTTATCACATCGCAGGACGGTTCACCGCATTCCTGTCCAACGGTGCGTGTCGTACCCAAACGCTGTGTGTATCGGTTGGATGGCAGGAAAGCACATCGGGAGTGTCAATGTTTGAGATAAAGTTTCTGAAAGGTTTTGTTATGGTCAGTGTTGGCCACACTGATTGTATCGTATGGGTAAAGTGTACAACTTTTGCATAGTGTTAATCAATCTATTTGAATAGCCACGTCCACAGTTATGGACATGCTCGGGGATTTCACACGAGGGGTAGATTTTCATAAAACAATTGGGAAGGGTCAGCTGTGTGAGATAACTTATGCAGTTGTGTGAATAACTTGATTAGACTTTGTGTCCTTTGTGAAATCAAATGATAAATTATTATTGTTTATTTGTTTTGAATTATTTTTTCAATCTATTATTCGCATTCAATTGCAAATGTTACATTTCTACAAAAGAACCACAGAAGTCATTCCTTTGGAATAAGCCATCATCTATAAATTGCATTATGTGGTATGACTTGCGAGTACGGTTGTGTACTCATACTTGCTATAAACAATTAACAGAAGTGGAGGAATCGTCAGTCAACAAGGTCCACTTCAAGTATCGTGGAGAACTAGGTCGCGCTACCGCAGTCGATTGCTTGTGGGCATATGGATAGGTTTCATCGGTTATTCATTTTAGTTCATTGTAACTTTATTGAGCTATTTGTCTTCTGAGATATTAATTGTAAGCTTTGACCTTAAGGTCTTTACTCTGATAATTATTGTTATTTGTCTATTTATTAGTCAACTTTGCATATAGAATTGATATTTCATAAATGTTGCCACTGTGTGCACTAGCGTGATCATGGACTAGTGCAGTATACACAGAGGGTCCAGATTTGCATATTTGGGTCCCGACACCTTCGGCCGAAGGCCTTTTAAGCCGGTCCGTGTAAGTAAGTAAGTAAGAAAGAAAATGTCGTTCTAACCGCCGCGCGGTCCAGCGCCGCCTGTTAGACTTCGTTGTCATTGGTCGCCGCGCCATCCAGTGCCGCCTACCAATGGGTATTGTTTATGTTCCTCGCTGCCCAGTGATCTTCGATAGTCTCAATTATCGAGAATGGTTTCAGCATATGCGTCTTCACATGCGTGGCCAGCGTCTTTGGGAGTTTCTTACCAGCGAGTTGCCTTGTTCGCCTCGTCTGCTCCTTTCTTGAGCTTGTGCTTCCAAAGACGCTCGTAAGGAAGCAGCTGATGCTTTTGAAGATACTGTGGAGACTTTTCAGACTCGGTATGCTACCTACAAGATATAGATTGATGAGGATGCTCGTGCCTCTACTATTCTGGTTGCTAGCATGGAGGTGAAATTCACTAGGGATGTGGTTGGTTTGGCTTCAGCACAGTTGATATGGACGCATCTGCGTAACCGCTATGAGCCGTCTGGTGATTTCTTATATCTTTCTGTTATGCGTTAGGAACAGTCATTACAGCAGGGAGATGCCACTGTAGATGAGTTCTATACTCAGTTGTCTACGGTATGGCGTCAGATTGACTCTTTGGGACCGGATGTTTGCCACACTTATCAGTGCTGTCAGCGTCAACAGTCTCACCTGGAGCTTGGTTGCATCTATGACTTCTTGACACATCTTCGGGCTGAGTATGAGCAGACTCGTGTTCAGTTGCTGGCACGACACCCTCATGTGACTTTGTTAGAGGCCCTTGCAGCTGTTCGTGCTGAGGAAATTCGCCTTCGTGTTGTGGGTCTACTGCCGCTCTAGTCATTTCTTTCGGTTCTAGCGGCTCTTACAGCTTCTACACCTATTACAGCTACTCCATCACCAGTTGTGCCTTCACTAGTGACAGCTGTATTTGGAAGGGGATTACATTGCACTTACTGCAACAAGGATGGGCATGTACAGCAGACCTGCTATAAGAAGAATAAGGATTTACGTCGTGGTGGTCGTCCTCCACAGGGAACTGGTGGTTCCTCTTCTCAGAGGAGACCTGGCGCTTCTGATTCTCAGGAGTTTCTCACACTACTGCGTCACATGGATGCTTTTGCACCATCCGAGTCTGCTGGTTCTGCTGCACAGTCTTCTAATGAGAGACCACTTTCTACTTCTTTCTCATGTATATCATCTTGGATTCTTGACTCTGGAGCTTCTTTTCATATGACATCTGATTCCACAAGTCTCACTTCCATTCATCCTTTAGCTGCTCCTATCATTGTTCAGACAGCAGATGGTACCTCTCTTTCTGTCGTAGGACGAGGCACACTTTTGAATTCCTCTTTTCATGTTCCTGATGTTTCTCATGTTCCCAAACTAACCATGCAGCTTATATCTGTCGGCCACCTGAGAGACCATGTGAGAGGTCCTCCACTCTGAGTGATGAGTATTTGACAAGTGTGTTGATTAGATTGAGAGTTGAGGTTTTCAGTTTGGATTGTTTCTGGGCTGAGTCAGGGAAATCGGAACTACCGCTGTGTATGGAGCGGAAGTTCCGATTAATCGGAACTACCGGTGTTGAAAATAGGATCTTCCGATTTATCTGGGTTTTGCTCTCGGCTGAAGGAAATCGGAACTTCCGCACATGGGGTAGCGGAGTGTCCGATAATACTGGTATTGAGATTCCTCTGAGACGAAAATGAGAATAGAATTTTTGGGCGTGCGGATGTTCCGAAGATCGGAAGTTCCGCAGTGGTAAGCACGGAACTTCCGATAATTCTGACAAGTGCGGATGTTAGAAATCGAACTTCCGTTTGTGGTAAGTCGCGAACTTCCGATTATGTCCGAATCGTGCGAAGAAGGTTAAATTGTGATTTTGATTTTGTATGAGTTTGAGTCTTATACAAATATTGATGCTATGATATTGTGCAATGCTATGTGATGTGTTTTTATGCGTGTTGATTGCAGGGCATCAAGATGGAGTCGTGGCGAGACACGTGGACCTGACTAGGCGCCGGAGGCGTTGAGGTCGAACGGTCGGGATGTGTCAAGACGGCGTGAATCTTGAAGCGGTTGCGAGTCGTGCACGACAAGGTGTCGGAGGCTTCGGAAAGGTGCGCAAAGGCGAAGGGTCTTTTCGCAAGCGGCAAAAGTGGAGGCGATTCCGTTCGGGTATAGCGGGCTTAATGGGTTGGAGGCCCATTAGCGAGAGGCTATAAATAGGGAGAACCACAGAGTTAGGGTTAGACCTTTTGTGAGAAAATTAGGTTAGCTCTAAAAGGATTTGTTTTGCTTTTTGAGAGCTTGTTGAGAGGGAGAGTATGATCTGAAATCTTATGTAATCATTCCTCTATGTTTCCATCTGTAAACATTTGATATCTATCAATGAAACTCTGAGTTTTGATTACTTGTTTATATCCTCTTCCTTCTCTCTGTTCATGTTGAATAGCTAGGGTTTTGATGTATCTCTTGATTCGTCTTATGAAATAGCTTGAATCTTCATATCTAGAATCGTTTTGATATTGCTAATCTATTATCAAAGTTTCATAAGTCGAGAATCGAGAATCGTGCATATTGTGAGTTTTGGTCTTTCTTGCCCTTTCTCAAGAAATCCGTTTTTGGCTCGATTTTTGAATCTTTGTTTGCGATTCTTCTCCATGAGGTCAAGATGTTGTTTAGGATGATATCCTGTGAAACTTGACCAGAGAAGAGCATTCAAGATTTAGCACTTTGGATTTTTGGGAAAAACCCGAGCGTACTTCGTTCTTGGTCGGGACAATCGGAACTTCCGATTGTCCAAGTAGCGAACTATCATGCAGCGGAACTTCCGCGATCGAACCGGAACTTCGGAGTGCGGAACTATCACGTAAAATCGGAACGTCCGATTTCTCCAGAACAGTCTGAAACTTCTGGTTTCGTTCTCTGATTTTGCTTCACTCTTCTTTAGATATCCAGAGGACCTTGTAGGTCTTATTTAATTACAGCAAAGGGGGAGTTATTAATTTTAAAGCACCATTCACCCCCCCTCTGTTGCCATTTCGGTCCTTCAATTGGTATCAGAGCCGGTTAGCTCTTCTTGATAGATCTTAACCGGTCGGTTGAGCCATGGCAACGGACAAGTATTCCACCAAGCCTCCAGTTTTTGATGGTCCGGATTACCCTTACGGAAGAGCCGAATGGAAACTTACATCCGTGCTCGGGGTATGCCATCCGAGAAAGGTGAAGGTCGATTTCTTGCTCTCGCCGATGAGAACATCAATGCTGGAAACATGGCCGATGTTGAGGCAAATGCTAAGGCAAGGAACATAATCATTCAGGGTTTGAGTAGAAGTGAGTTTGATCGTATTTCTCATTTGATTTCTGCTTATGACATCTGGGTGACCCTCGATGCATACCATGAGGGCACCACTCAGATTAAGACTGTTCGACAAGACCAGTTCAAGCGAGAATATAGTAAATTTGAAATGCTTGCTGGTGAATCTCTTGACGAGTGCTTTTCGCGTTTTCATAAGATTTTGAGCAACCTCCGAGCGGTCGGTCTTACATACCCCGACTCGGATAACGCTCGACAGATGCTTTCTGCACTCGATCTTCGTGTTTGGGAGATGAAAGTGACTACCATCAAGGATAGCACGGACCTCTCGACCCTGACTCTTGATGCGCTTTACTCGCGTCTCAAGACTCACGAGATTGACATTGTCTCTCGAAGGTCGAAGTCACAGTCGATGGCCTTAGTCACTGATCCCACCTCTGGATCTTCTTTTGAATCGATACGCGGGTTCTCCCTAGCTGCTCTCTGTGACATAACTGATGATCATTTAGAGCAGCTTGAGGATGAACAGCTAGCCCTCCTAGCTCGGAAGTTTTCCCATGCTTACAAGAGGAGGAGGGATGGAAAAAGAGGAGGTCCTGTGATTTGTTTCGAGTGTGGTGGCCCCAACCACATCCGAGCAAATTGTCCCAAGCTTGGGAAGGGCAAAGGTGACTATGGCGGTTCGGGCAAGAACGACTACATCGACAAGAACCGCAACATGAAGCCCTCAGCACCTGACCAAGGCAAGAAGAAGTTCCGCAACTTTGGGAAGGCTAAGAAGCTGTTCCATCGCGTCCTCACCGCCCTCGACGAGCTGGACACCAGCGAGGTGGAGGGGTGGAGTGACGATGATGGGAAGGACGATCATGATCCCAAGGACGACGGCAACTTCTCCCAAGATGTGCTTCATGGCCCTCGGGGCGAATCGAGCGACAATGAAGCAGACTCCGACTCGACGAGGGTCGGCGAGGAAGGAAAGGTCCGGATTGTAGACTCGGTTGTTCACGCCATATGACCGTGAGTCTCGTTGGTTTTCTTCCTAGCCCGCGCTCGGTGATGAGACGATCACCTTCTGAGATGCTTCATTTGGGCGCGTCATCGCTAAAGGTACTTGTGAGCATTAATGATTCTTTTATTTTAAAAGATGTTGCCTTAGTAAGTAAGCTGCAGATAATCGCTTTCAGCCTCTCACCTTACGATGACGGTTTCGAGGTGAGCTTTAAGAAAAACAATTGCAAAATTCTTGATTCTTCTGTAGTCTAGTTTATGGATTTCTCGATATGGGAGGATCTTTCGTGCTGATTTTTCCGGATCTTCCGTGATCCTCTCCGATGTTTAATTGCTTCAATCCCGTGATTTGACTTTACGGCATAGGAGACTTGGTCATATAGGATTTGATCATCGACCGAGTTAGCGGCCACGATCTCATTCGTGGTTTGCCAAACTCAAAATGGTCAAGGATCTTGTTTGTGCTCCTTGCCACACGGCAAAATGGTTGCCGCTTCACATCCTCCATTCTGATGACTATGACAGATGCACTGTGTCAATCGCCCATATGGACACAGAGGGACCAAATAGAGTGCGATCGATGGGAGGGAAGTGGTACGTACTTGTCGTGGTCGATGACTTCTCGAGGTATTCTTGGGTGTTTTTCTTAGCCTCGAAGGATGAGACGCTTACTCTTTTCGTGGTCTTTTAGTAGGCTTTCTGTTGAGCTCCTGGTGCATTACGAGCAATTCGCCGATAATGGCACCGAGTTCAAGAATTCCTACTTTGAGAGTTTTGTGGTGAGACAGTGTAGAGCACCGCCTCGTCTCCATACGTCCCTCAACAAAATGGCGTTGTGGAGAGGAAGAACCGCACCTTGGTCGAGATGGCGGACGATGCTTGATGAGTACTCTACACCTAGGAAGTTTTGGGTGAGGCAATTGCTCTTGCTTGTCATGTTTCTATGAGTTTTCTTCTAGCACTCTTGCATCGCACTTCTTATGAGTTGAGATATGGGCGAAAACCCAATGCCTCTCGCATTTTCGTGTGTTTGGTTGCAAGTGTTTTATTACAAGTCTAGGAACCTAGATAAGTTCGAGTCACGATCTTGTGATGGGATCTTTCCGGGTTACTCGACTTCTTCTCGTGCCTATAGAGTGCAGGAATCGCGAGTCTAGTAAGTTGTTAGAGACTCAGGAGGTGACCTTCGATGAGGCCACCAGGGGACTAGGCCCGATATCTCGTGTTCTTTAGAGCGATGCGAGTCCATCTTTGTGGACGAAGAGGAAGACGAGATGAAGGTTGTCTACGACCAGCTTCTTCCTCCTCCTCTTGAGGTGCCTTCTTCCACCGCACCTCGAGGAGATCAGCCCTTACCTTCTGCTTCTTCTGAAGCTAGTGGCTCTGTCCCTATCTCGTCTGCTAATGAGGTAGAGGCCACTTCTTCATCTCACCTTGGACCTCCAAGACACATTCAAAAGGACCATCCTTCAGAGCAGATCATTGGAGACCTCTTTGAGCGTGTCACACGTTCTAAGGCTGGTTTGTCTCTCTTCTGTCTCCATTCTGCCTTCGTCGCCTCATTTGAGCCCAAAGACGTTTGTCATGCTCTATCTGACGAGTCTTGGACAAACGCTATGCATGAGGAGTTGGAAAACTTTGAAAGAAACAAGGTCTGGTCTCTTGTTGAGCCCCCTCAAGGTCACAATATCATTGGGACCAAATGGGTGTTCAAGAACAAGCAAAGTGAAGATGGGTTAGTCATTCGAAACAAGGCTAGGTTGGTAGCTCAGGGTTACTCTCAAGTTGAGGGTCTAGATTTCAAGAGACCTTTGCCCTCAGTAGCTAGACTTGAAGCCATTAGAATCCTGCTTGCCTTTGCAGCTTCTAAGGGTTTCAAGCTTTACCAGATGGATGTCAAGAGTGCCTTCCTCAATGGCCTTATTGAGGAAGAAGTCTATGTCAGACAGCCTCCTGGTTTCGAGAACCCCAAATACCCTAACCATGTCTACAGGCTTTCCAAAGCTTTGTATGGACTCAAGCGAGCTCCCGAGCTTGGTATGAAAGGCTTAAGTCCTATCTGCTGAGCCATGGTTTTGAGATGGGTAAAATTGACAAGACCTTGTTCATTCGCCGTCTTGGCACTGATCTTCTGCTCGTCCAGATCTACGTGGATGACATTATCTTTGGCGGCTCCTCGCATGCTCTCGTTTCCCAGTTTTCCGATGTCATGAGCTCGGAGTTTGAAATGAGCATGATGGGCGAGTTGAGTTTCTTCCTTGGCTTCCAAATCAAACAGACTCGGGAGGTACCTTTCTTCATCAAGGCAAATACACTCGAGACCTCTGAGCGTTTCGACATGAATGATGGAAAGCCAAGATCAACTCCGATGGCATCTACAACCGCTCTGATCCGTATGAAGACGGCGAACTGTTGATCAAAAGGAGTTCAGAGCATGATTGGCTCTCTCTTGTACCTCACGGCCTCGAGACCGGACATACATTTTTCGTGTGTCTTTGTGCTCGGTTTGAGCTTCTCCTCGCGTATCTCACCGTCAAAGCGGTGAAGCGCATCTTTCGGTACCTTCGAGCTACCATTGACTATGGCATCTGGTACTCTTCCTCTTCTTGTCTATCTCTTAGAGCCTTCTCCGATGCAGATTTTGCTGGCTGTAGGATAGATAGGAAGAGCACTTCTGGCACTTGCCAATTCATTGGCACTTCTCTTGTCTCCTGGTCGTCAAGGAAGCAATCCGGTGTTGCGCATCCACTGCAGAGGCCGAGCGTTCTGTCGCACCGATTCTTTGTAGCCAAGTGCTTTGGATGGTCTCGACCTGCAGGATTTCGGGCTATCTATCGATTGCGTTCCACTCTTACGTGATAACACGCCTCGCAATTTGCATTGCCAAGAACCCAAAGCAACATTCTCGGACCAAGCATATTGATATCGATATCACTTTCTTAGAGACCATGTAGAGAAGGGTGACATTGTGCTCCGGTTTGGAGAGTGAGCACCGCTTGGCGATATCTTCACTAAGCCTCCGGGCGCCTCTCGGTTTTCACTCTGAGGAGAGCTTGGGGTGGTTTGTCCTTACGATTTCTTTGTGAGGGGGAGCGTTGTGCTACTACTATATTATATTATATTATGTTATATTATACGCTTACTCCTTTTGGTTTCATTTCTTTAAATATTTGGGTCAAGTCCTTCCAAAGATAGGTTAGAGTGTCTCTCTTGCCAAATTGCTTTGACTACTACTTCTTGTCTTGTGCTTCTAGGATGTTGCTTATTAGTTGTTCTTCCTTCTCTAAGTAGAGCTTACTCACTTCTTATAGGATCTAGCAAGGGTCGGGCCACCCTTGGGTAGACAGGGCGTTGTTTGCTCCTTAGTGTATGTGTAGATCACCGATAGTCCTAGAATCATATGGGGTAGATAAGAACCCGTCTGAGCGATAGTTTTTCTATATCTTTTCTATGCTCTAAAGGATCGCCTTTTCTATTTTTATTTTCGATTCTCGTTTTGTTCCTTTGGTTCGGGGAGTTATTCTTGGTTATTCCATTTTCTTAATTGTGTCTTAACTCAACTTTGAATTAAAAGATGCATCTCATTCTGAAGGGAATCTGGATTTTTGTGTATTTCATCAAGCATTGCATAATAATCAAATGGAGCCTTGTTTATTATCCTTTATGATCTGTTTTCACTTTTTACATCTTGCCATGATTTATGCTAAACTGCTAGATCTATCATGACTTTTTATGTGTAGTTTAGTCTTTGCCATGCTAAGGTACTTAAAAATGCTAAACTTGAATTAAAATCTTGTCATGATAGCTCTTGAGACTAGTCTGGTTAAAACTATCCTTTTATGATCTTCGCCATGTCAAGTAGGCTGAGTTGAGTCCTGAATCTCTTTTGGACTTTTGAGTAAGCTATGTCAGTTTGTTAAGAAACATGACTTATCTCTAATCACTGGTCTAAAAACTTCAAAAGCAAAAATGATCTCTTTTGTGCGAAAAACCGATCTCACCAAATCTTTCTCATGAGACGGCTTGCCATTGCACTAGGCATGAACTCAGGGGGAGCCTTGGATGACCTAAGATCACCTCCTTAAGTCTGTTGCTTGGAGTGGTCGCATAAGGCTTGGGATCTAGCACATGGCTAAAAAAATGGTTGAAGCTCAGGAGGCAGTTGTGGATGGCACCTAGTCCAGAGCTTGCTTTACTGAGATAAAACCTTAAAGAGCCTTAAAATAGAAAGTCTTCAGAAAAAGAAAAATGTGCTAAAATTGCTTATCATCAAAGAGACCAAGTTCTGGATAAAATGAGTCCTTCTTCAACTGGTAGCACTCTAAACTGTTCAGTATGAGTCTTCTTGGTTCAACTTAGATTATTTGACATGGCTTGCATCATCCTTGGATATCTTTAGCTAGATTTCAATCTTGACTTATTTGACTGCTAAAGAATGGATCATTAATCGATTATGGACTTTCTGTCTTAGCTCTTCTATACATCGATTGTCATGATCTTGATAGCATTCTTCTGTGTTATGGCTTGGTGTAATACTCTAATAGTCATTTTGGATAATCTACATGGCTCCTAATGCTTAAAATGAACATCATATAGTCTTTTCCTCCCTTTTCTACATATTGATGATTTTATTGCCAAAGGGGGAGAATGTGTGTGAGAAAAAGCCTTACAAGAAAAGCCTTGAGTTTTGTGCGAAAATTGCTCTTTCATCTCATCTCAAGTCTTTCTCTTTTGTCAACTTGGTCTTGAGCTTAATTCTCTTGTTTAGACCTTGGTTGACTGGAATCTCAAACTCATCTTATGCTTTTTGGTATTGTCAATATACTCATCAAGGGGGAGATTGAGAGACCATGTGAGAGGTCCTCCACTCTGAGTGATGAGTATTTGACAAGTGTGTTGATTAGATTGAGAGTTGAGGTTTTCAGTTTGGATTGTTTCTGGGCTGAGTCAGGGAAATCGGAACTACCGCTGTGTATGGAGCGGAAGTTCCGATTAATCTGAACTACCGGTGTTGAAAATAGGATCTTCCGATTTATCCGGTTTTGCTCTCGGTGAAGGAAATCGGAACTTCCGCATACGGGGTAGCGGAGTGTCCGATAATACCGGTATTGAGATTCCTCCGAGACGAAAATGAGAATAGAATTTTTGGGCGTGCGGATGTTACGAAGATCGGAAGTTCCGCAGTGGTAAGCACGGAACTTCCGATAATTCGACAAGTGCGGATGTTAGAAATCGGAACTTCCGCCGTGGTAAGTCTTGGAACTTCCGATTGTGTCCGTAATCGTGCGAGAAGGTTAAATTGTGATTTTGATTTTGTATGAGTTTGAGTCTTATACAAATATTGATGCTATGATATTGTGCAATGCTATGTGATGTGTTTTTGTGCTGTTGATCGCAGGCATCAAGATGGAGTCGTGGCGAGACACGTGGACCGGACTAGGCGCTGGAGGCGTTGAGGTCGAAGCGGTCGGGATGTGTCAAGACGGCGTGAATCTTGAAGCGGTTGCGAGTCGTGCACACAAGGTGTCTGGAGGCTTCGGAAGGTGCGCAAAGGCGAAAGGGTCTTTTCGCAAAGCGGCAAAAGTGGAGGCGGTTCCGTTCGGGTATAGCGGGCTTAATGGGTTGGAGGCCCATTAGCGGAGGCTATAAATAGGGAGAACCACAGAGTTAGGGTTAGACCTTTTGTGAAAAATTAGGGTTAGCTCTAAAAGGATTTGTTTTGCTTTTTGAGAGCTTGTTGAGAGGAGAGTATGATCTGAAATCTTATGTAATCATTCCTCTATGTTTCCATCTGTAAACATTTGATATCTATCAATGAAACTCGAGTTTTGATTACTTGTTTATATCCTCTTCCTTCTCTCTGCTCATGTTGAATAGCTAGGGTTTTGATGTATCTCTTGATTCGTCTTATGAAATAGCTTGAATCTTCATATCTAGAATCGCTTTTGATATTGCTAATCTATTATCAAAGTTTCATAAGTCGAGAATCGAGAATCGTGCATATTGTGAGTTTTGGTCTTTCTTGCCCCTTTCTCAAGAAATCCGCTTTTGGCTCGATTTTTGAATCTTTGTTTGCGATTCTTCTCCATGAGGTCAAGATGTTGTTTAGGATGATATCTGTGAAACTTGACCGAGAAGAGCATTCAAGATTTAGCACTTTGGATTTTAGGAAAAACCCGAGCGTCTCGTTCTTGGTCGGGACAATCGAACTTCCGATTGTCCAAGGCGGACTATCATGCAGCGGAACTTCCGCGACCGAACCGGAACTTCCGGAGTGCGGAACTACTGGCACGTAAAATCGAACGTCCGATTTCTCGAGCGATCTGAAACTTCGGTTTCGTTCTCGATTTTGCTTCACTCTTCTTTAGATATCCGAGGACCTTGTAGGTCTTATTTAATTACAGACAAAGGGGAGTTATTAATTTTAAAGCACCATTCACCCCCTCTGTTGCCATTTCGGTCCTTCAATTGGTATCGAGCGGTTAGCTCTTCTTGATAGATCTTAACCGGTCGGTTGAGCCATGGCAGCGGACAAGTATTCCACCAAGCCTCCGCTTTTGATGGTCCGGATTACCCTTCCGGAAGAGCCGAATGGAAACTTACATCCGTGCTCGGGGTATGCCATCCGGAGAAAGGTGAAGGTCGATTTCTTGTTCTGCCGATGAGAACATCAATCTTTGAAACATGGCGATGTTGAGGCAAATGCTAAGGCAAGGAACATAATCATTCGTGGTTTGAGTAGAAGTGAGTTTGATCGTATTTCTCATTTGATTTCTGCTTATGACATCTGGGTGACCCTCGATGCATACCATGAGGGCACCACTCGATTAAGACCGCTCGACAAGACCAGTTCAAGCGAGAATATAGTAAATTTGAAATGCTTGTTTGGTGAATCTCTTGACGAGTGCTTTTCGCGTTTTCATAAGATTTTGAGCAACCTCCGAGCGGTCGGTCTTACATACCCGACTTCGGATAACGCTCGATGATGCTTTCGCACTCGATCTTCGTGTTTGGGAGATGAAAGTGACTACCATCAAGGATAGCACGGACCTCTCGACCACGACTCTTGATGCGCTTTACTCGCGTCTCAAGACTCACGAGATTGACATTGTCTCTCGAAGGTCAAGTCACGATCGATGGCCTTAGTCACCGATCCCACCTCTGGATCTTCTTTTGAATCGACACGGGTTCTCCTAGGCTGCTCTCTCGTGACATAACCGATGATCATTTAGAGCGACTTGAGGATGAACAGCCTAGCCCTCCTAGCTCGAAGTTTTCCCATGCTTACAAGAGGAGGAGGGATGGAAAAGAGGAGGTCCTGTGATTTGTTTGAGTGTGGTGGCCCCAACCACATCCGAGCAAATTGTCCCAAGCTTGGGAAGGGCAAAGGTGACTATGGCGGTTCGGGCAGAACGACTACATCGACAAGAACCGCAACATGAAGCCCTCAAGACTGACCAAGGCAAGAAGAAGTTCGCAACTTTGGGAAGGCTAAGAAGGCTGTTCCATCGCGTCCTCACCGCCCTCGGCGAGCTGGACACCAGCGAGGTGGAGGGGTGGAGTGACGATGATGGGAAGGGCGATCATGATCCCAGGACGACGGCAACTTCTCCGCATGTGCTTCATGGCCCTCGGGCGAATCGAGCGACGGCGATGGATTACTCCGACTCGGGCGAGTCGGCCGCCGAGGAAGGAAAGGTCCGGATTGTAGACTCGGTTGTTCACGTCATATGACCGGTGAGTCTCGTTGGTTTTCTTCCTAGCCGCTCCTGTGATGAGACGATCACCTTCGAGATGCTTCATTTGGGCGCGTCATCGCTAAAGGTACTTGTGAGCATTAATGATTCTTTTATTTTAAAAGATGTTGCCTTAGTAAGTAAGCTGCGGTATAATCGCTTTCGCCTCTCGACCACCGATGAGCGGTTTCGAGGTGAGCTTTAAGAAAAACAATTGCAAAATTCTTGATTCTTGGGTAGTCTAGTTTGCGGATTTCTCGATATGGGAGGATCTTTCGTGCTGATTTTTCCGATCTTCGGTGATCCTCTCCGATGTTTAATTGCTTCGAATCCGTGATTTGACTTTCGGCATAGGAGACTTGGTCATATAGGATTTGATCATCGACCCGAGTTAGCGGCCACGATCTCATTCGTGGTTTGCGAAACTCAAAATGGTCAAGGATCTTGTTTGTGCTCCTTGCTTGCAGCGCGGCAAAATGGTTCTTCGCTTCACATCCTCCGATTCTGATGACTATATGACGGATGCACTGGTCAATCGCTCCATATGGACACGATGAGGACCGGCTAGAGTGCGGTCGATGGGAGGGAAGTGGTACGTACTTGTCGTGGTCGATGACTTCTCGAGGTATTCTTGGGTGTTTTCTTAGCCTCGAAGGATGAGGCGTTTACTCTTTTTCGTGGTCTTTTAGTAGGCTTTCTGTTGAGCTCCCGGTGCATTACGAGCAATTCGCGCGATAATGGCACCGAGTTCAAGAATTCCTACTTTGAGAGTTTTGTGGTGAGGCAGTGTAGAGCACCGGTTCTCGTCTCCATCGTCCCTCAACAAAATGGCGTTGTGGAGAGGAAGAACTGTACCTTAGTCGAGATGGCGGGACGATGCTTGATGAGTACTCTACACCTAGGAAGTTTTGGTGAGGCAATTGCTCTTGCTTGTCATGTTTCTAATGAGTTTTCTTGGGCACTCTTGCATCGCACTTCTTATGAGTTGAGATATGGCGAAAACCAGTCTCGCATTTTCGTGTGTTTGGTTGCAAGTGTTTTATTAAAGTCTAGGAACCTAGATAAGTTCGAGTCACGATCTTGTGATGGGATCTTTCCAGGTTACTCGACTTCTTCTCGTGCCTATAGAGTGCAGGCTGCGAGTCTAGTAAGTTGTTAGAGACACAGAGGTGACCTTCGATGAGGCCATCCAGGGACTAGGCACGATATCTCGAGTTCTTTAGAGCGATGCTGAGTCCATCTTTGTGGGCGAAGAGGAAGACGGAGATGAAGGTTGTCTACGACCCCAGCTTCTTCCTCCTCCTCTTGAGGTGCCTTCTTCCACCGCACCTCGAGGAGATCAACCTTACCTTCTCGCTTCTTACGAAGCTAGTGGCTCTGTCCCTATCTCGCCTGCTAATGAGGTAGAGGCCACTTCTTCATCTCACCCTGGACCTCCAAGACACATTCAAAAGGACCATCCTTCAGAGCAGATCATTGGAGACCTCTTTGAGCGTGTCACACGTTCTAAGGCTGGTTTGTCTCTCTTCTGTCTCCATTCTGCCTTCGTCGCCTCATTTGAGCCCAAAGACGTTTGTCATGCTCTATCTGACGAGTCTTGGACAAACGCTATGCATGAGGAGTTGGAAAACTTTGAAAGAAACAAGGTCTGGTCTCTTGTTGAGCCCCCTCAAGGTCACAATATCATTGGGACCAAATGGGTGTTCAAGAACAAGCAAAGTGAAGATGGGTTAGTCATTCGAAACAAGGCTAGGCTGGTAGCTCAGGGTTACTCTCAAGTTGAGGGTCTAGATTTCGAAGAGACCTTTGCCCCTGTAGCTAGACTTGAAGCCATTAGAATCCTGCTTGCCTTTGCAGCTTCTAAGGGTTTCAAGCTTTACCAGATGGATGTCAAGAGTGCCTTCCTCAATGGCCTTATTGAGGAAGAAGTCTATGTCGACTGACCTCACGGTTTCGAGAACCCCAAATACCTAACCATGTCTCTGAGCTTTCCAAAGCTTTGTATGGACTCAAGCGAGCTCCCGAGCTTGGTATGAAAGGCTTAAGTCCTATCTGTGAGCCATGGTTTTGAGATGGGTAAAATTGACAAGACCTTGTTCATTCGCCGTCTTGGCACCGATCTTACGCTCGTCGGATCTACGTGGATGACATTATCTTTGGCGGCTCCTCGCATGCTCTCGTTTCCCGCTTTTCCGATGTCATGAGCTCGGAGTTTGAAATGAGCATGATGGGCGAGTTGAGTTTCTTCCTTGGCTTCCAAATCAAACAGACTCGGAGGTACCTTTCTTCATCAAGGCAAATACACTCGAGACCTCTGAGCGTTTCGACATGAATGATGGAAAGCCATATCAACTCCGATGGCATCTACAAATGCTCGATCCGGATGAAGACGGCGAACTGTTGATCAAAAGGAGTTCAGAGCATGATTGGCTCTCTCTTGTACCTCACACCTCGAGACCGGACATACATTTTTACGGTGTCTTTGTGCTCGATTTGAGCTTCTCCTCGCGTATCTCACCGTCGAGCGGTGAAGCGCATTTTTCGGTACCTTGAGCTACCATTGACTATGGCATCCGTACTCTTCCTCTTCTTGTCTATCTCTTAGAGCCTTCTCCGTGCGATTTTGGCGTGTAGGATAGATAGGAAGAGCACTTCCGCACTTGCCAATTCATTGGCACTTCTCTTGTCTCCTGGTCGTCAAGGAAGCAATCCGGTGTTGCGCAGTCCACTGCAGAGGCCGAGTACGTTCTTCGCGACCGATTCTTTGTAGCCAAGTGCTTTGGATGGTCTCGACCCTGCAGGATTTCGGGCTATCTATCGACTGCGTTCCACTCTTCTGTGATAACACGTCTGCAATTTGCATTGCCAAGAACCCAGTGCAACATTCTCGGACCAAGCATATTGATATCAGATATCACTTTCTTAGAGACCATGTAGAGAAGGGTGACATTGTGCTCCAGTTTGTGGAGAGTGAGCACCGGTTATGATATCTTCACTAAGCCTCCGGGCGACTCTCGGTTTTACTCTGCGGGAGAGCTTGGGGTGGTTTGTCCTTACGGACTGCTGTGAGGGGGAGCGTTGTGCTACTACTATATTATATTATATTATGTTATATTATACGCTTACTCCTTTCTGGTTTCATTTCTTTAAATATTTCGGGTCGAAGTCCTTCCAGCATAGGTTAGAGTGTCTCTCTTGCCAAATTGCTTTGACTACTACTTCTTGTCTTGTGCTTCTAGGATGCTGCTTATTAGCTGGTTCTTCCTTCTCTAAGTAGAGCTTACTCACTTCTTATAGGATCTAGCAAGGGTCGGGCCACCCTTGGGTAGACAGGGACAGTGTTTGCTCCTTAGTGTATGTGTAGATCAGCTGATAGTCCTAGAATCATATGGGGTAGATAAGAACCTGTCTGAGCGATAGTTTTTCTATATCTTTTCTATGCTCTAAAGGACTGCCTTTTCTATTTTTATTTTCAGATTCTCGTTTCTGTTCCTTTGGTTCAGGGGGAGTTATTCTTGGTTATTCCATTTTCTTAATTGTGTCTTAACTCAACCTGAATTAAAAGATGCATCTCATTCTGAAGGGAATCTGGATTTTTGTGTATTTCATCAAGCATTGCATAATAATCAAATGGAGCCTTGTTTATTATCCTTTATGATCTGTTTTCACTTTTTACATCTTGCCATGATTTATGCTAAACTGCTAGATCTATCATGACTTTTTATGTGTAGTTTAGTCTTTGCCATGCTAAGGTACTTAAAATGCTAAACTTGAATTAAAATCTTGTCATGATAGCTCTTGAGACTAGTCCAGTTAAAACTATCCTTTTATGATCTTCGCCATGTCAAGTAGGTCGAGTTGAGTCTGAATCTCTTTTGGACTTTTGAGTAAGCTATGTCGGTTTGTTAAGAAACATGACTTATCTCTAATCACCGGTCTAAAAACTTCAAAAGCAAAAATGATCTCTTTTGTGCGAAAAACCGATCTCACCAAATCTTTCTCATGAGACGGCTTGCCATTGCACTAGGCATGAACTCGGGGGAGCCTTGGATGACCTAAGATCACCTCCTTAAGTCTCATTGCTTGGGTGGTCGCATAAGGCTTGGGATCTAGCACATGGCTAAAAAAATGGTTGAAGCTCGGGAGGCGGTTGTGGATGGCACCTAGTCGAGCTTGCTTTATTGAGATAAAACCTTAAAGAGCCTTAAAATAGAAAGTCTTGAGAAAAGAAAAATGTGCTAAAATTGCTTATCATCAAAGAGACCAAGTTCGGATAAAATGAGTCCTTCTTCAACCGGTAGCACTCTAAAGCTGCTCAATATGAGTCTTCTTGGTTCAACTTAGATTATTTGACATGGCTTGCATCATCCTTGGATATCTTTAGCTAGATTTCAATCTTGACTTATTTGACTGCTAAAGAACTGGATCATTAATCGATTATGGACTTTCTGCCTTAGCTCTTCTATACATCGATTGTCATGATCTTGATAGCATTCTTCTGTGTTATGGCTTGGTGTAATACTCTAATAGTCATTTTGGATAATCTACATGGCTCCTAATGCTTAAAATGAACATCATATAGTCTTTTCCTCCCTTTTCTACATATTGATGATTTTATTGCCAAAGGGGGAGAATGTGTGTGAGAAAAAGCCTTCAAGAAAAGCCTTGAGTTTTGTGCGAAAATTGCTCTTTCATCTCATCTCAAGTCTTTCTCTTTTGTCAACTTGGTCTTGAGCTTAATTCTCTTGTTTAGACCTTGGTTGACTGGAATCTCAAACTCATCTTATGCTTTTTCGGTAATTGTCAATATACTCATCAAGGGGGAGATTGAGAGACCATGTGAGAGGTCCTCCACTCTGAGTGATGAGTATTTGACAAGTGTGTTGATTAGATTGAGAGTTGAGGTTTTGGTTTGGATTGTTTACAATCGAAGTCGGAAATCGGAACTACCGCTGTGTATGGAGCGGAAGTTCCGATTAATCGGAACTACCGGTGTTGAAAATAGGATCTTCCGATTTATCTGGGTTTTGCTCTCGGCTGAAGGAAATCGGAACTTCCGCATATGGGGTAGCGAGTGTCCGATAATCTTGGTATTGAGATTCCTCCGAGGCGAAAATGAGAATAGAATTTTTGGGCGTGGGATGTTAGAAGATCGGAAGTTCCGCAGATGGTAAGCACGGAACTTCCGATAATTCGACAAGTGCGAATGTTAGAAATCGGAACTTCATTTGGTAAGTCTTGGAACTTCCGATTATGTCGAGCTGTCGAGAGAAGGTTAAATTGTGATTTTGATTTTGTATGAGTTTGAGTCTTATACAAATATTGATGCTATGATATTGTGCAATGCTATGTGATGTGTTTTTATGCATGTTGATGCGCAGGCATCAAGATGGAGTCGTGGCGAGACACGTGGACCGGACTAAGCGCGGGGCGTTGAGGTCGAACGGTCGGGATGTGTCGAAGACGGCGTGAATCTTGAAGCGGTTGCGAGTCGTGCACGACAAGGTGTCTGGAGGCTTCGGAAGCGCGCAAGGCGAAGGGTCTTTTCGCAGCGGCAAAAGTGGAGGCGATTCCGTTCGGGTATAGCGGGCTTAATGGGTTGGAGGCCCATTAGCGAGAGGCTATAAATAGGGAGAACCACAGTTAGGGTTAGACCTTTTGTGAGAAAATTAGGGTTAGCTCTAAAAAGGATTTGTTTTGCTTTTTGAGAGCTTGTTGAGAGGGAGAGTATGATCTGAAATCTTATGTAATCATTCCTCTATGTTTCCATCTGTAAACATTTGATATCTATCAATGAAACTCTGAGTTTTGATTACTTGTTTATATCCTCTTCCTTCTCTCTGTTCATGTTGAATAGCTAGGGTTTTGATGTATCTCTTGATTCGTCTTATGAAATAGCTTGAATCTTCATATCTAGAATCGCTTTGATATTGCTAATCTATTATCAAAGTTTCATGTCGAGAATCGAGAATCGTGCATATTGTGAGTTTTGGTCTTTCTTGCCCTTTCTCAAGAAATCCGTTTTTGGCTCGATTTTTTGAATCTTTGTTTGCGATTCTTCTCCATGAGGTCAAGATGTTGTTTAGGATGATATCCTGTGAAACTTGACCAGAGAAGAGCATTCAAGATTTAGCACTTTGGATTTTTGGGAAAAACCCGAGCGTACTGTTCTTCGGTCAGGACAATCGGAACTTACGATTGTCCAAGGCGAACTACTGCAGCGGAACTTCCGACCGAACCGGAACTTCCGGTGCGGAACTATCACGGTAAAATCGAACGTCCGATTTCTCGAGCGATCTGAAACTTCGGTTTCGTTCTCGATTTTGCTTCACTCTTCTTTAGATATCCAGAGGACCTTGTAGGTCTTATTTAATTACAGCAAAGGGGGAGTTATTAATTTTAAAGCACCATTCACCCCCCCTCTGTTGCCATTTCGGTCCTTCATCAGCTCACTGATCATGATTGTCGTGTTATTCTCGACTCTGATTCTTGTTGTGTTCAAGATCGACGCACGGGGACCCTGGTTGGTACTGGCCCTCATGGCCATGACTCACAGCGTCTCTGGGAACTTGACTAGCTTTATTTCCCTTCTGCTGCCCCTGCCAGTCTTGTTGTCTCCACCGACACCACCACTTCTGTTGCATCCTCCGATGCGTCTTTTGATCAGTGGCATCATCATTTGGGACATTTTTGTGGGTCACGTCTATCTTCTTTACTTCATTGTGGTCTTTTAGGTTCTGTGTCTGGTGATGCTTCTCTATATTATCAGGGTTGTAAGCTTGGTAAACAGGCTCAACTTCCTTATTCTTCTAGTGAGTCAGTGTCACAGCGTCCTTTTCATCTTGTTTATTCTGATGTCTGGGGTCCAGCTCCTTTTGTTTCGAAAGGAGGTCATCAATATTATATAATTTTTATTGATAATTTTTCTCGCCACACATGGATATACTTTATGTAATCTCGTAGTGAAGTTTTCTCCATCTACAAGACTTTTGCCACCATGCTCCGTACTCAGTTTGATTATCCTATTCGTGTCTTTCGTGCTGACTCTGCTGGGGAATACTTGTCAGGGGTCCTTCGTGGCTTTCTCGCTAAGCATGGCACTCTCTCTCAGTTTTCTTGTCCTGGTGCCCATGCACAGAATGGTGTGGCTGAATGGAAGCATCGTCATCTTCTTGAGACGGCCCGTGCTCTTAAGCTTGCTTCTGCTGTCCCACCACACTTTTGGGCTGAAGCTGTTTCTACTGTCACCTTCCTGACTAATATTCAGCATTCTTCTGCTCTTCAGGGCGGGATCCCAATTGAGTGTCTCTGTGTCAAGACTTTTGACTATTCTAGTCTTCGTATTTTGGGTGTGTGTGTGTGTGTTATGTTCTTCTTGTCCCTTATGAGCGCACCAAGCTGACCGCTCAGTCCGTGGAGTGCGCCTTTCTGGGATATAGCACTGAGCATAAGGGATATCGTTGTTAGGATCCTATTGGCCGACGGATGCGGGTTTCTCAAGACATCACTTTTCATGAGTCTCGTCCTTTCTACCCTCGTCCTTATCCTTCCACCACTCCAGCATCTCTTGTTGAGCCACTTTCTTTTCTGACTTTTCCTGCCACCCCCATAGTCACCACACCTCCATCACCCCCTTTGGTCTCTTTGGTTCCTCCGTCACCATCTCCTTCGCCACCACCACCCTCTCTAGAGGCTCCTCCCGGCCTTCGTCCTTCTTATCCTCTTTACTACACTCGTCGTCTGCGAGCTGAGGATTCTTCTGATACGCCATCTTCTTCTGATGGTTCATCTTCTTCGACCTCTCCTCGATATGCTCTTCGTGATCGCTAGTCTATTCGGTCTCCTGTACGCTTTTGTTTAGTAGCTCTTGTCGAACCGACTTCTTATCGTGATGCTACTGTTCATCAGGAGTGGTAGCATGCGATAACAGAGGAGATTGCTGCCCTTGAGCGTACTGGCACGTGGGATCTTGTCCCTCTTTCGACGCGTGTTACTCCTATCACGTGCAAGTGGGTGTACAAGATTAAGACCCGCTCTGATGGTTCCCTTGAGCGCTACAAGGCTTGTTTTGTGGGATGTGGTTTTCAGCATGAGCATGGTCGTGATTATGATAAGACTTTTGCTCCTGTGGCTCACATGACCACTGTTTGCACTCTTCTTGCTATGGCATCTGTTCGGGCATGGTCCATCTCTCGGCTTGATGTCAAGAATGTCTTTCTCAATGGTGAGCTGCGTGAGGAGGTTTATATGCAGTCACCACTTGGGTATTCTGTTCCTGATGGTATGATTTGTTGCCTTCACCGATCTCTTTACGACCTCAAGCAAGCTCCTCATGCTTGGTTTGATCGTTTCTCCTCTGTTGTCACTGTAACTGGTTTCTCTGCCAGTGCTCATGATCCTGCTCTTTTTATTCACACTTCGCCTCGTGGTTGGACACTACTCCTCTTATAAGTTGATGATATGATCATTACTGGAGATAATTCTCAGTACATCACTTTTGTCAAGGAGCGTCTTAATGGGCAGTTTCTCATGTCTGATCTAGATCCTCTTCGCTACTTTCTTGGGATTGAGGTTATTTCTACACCTAAGGGCGTCTATCTGTCCCAAGAGCTCAGCACAGCTTCTATCTCTCCAAACTTAATGTTGTTGATCCACCATACGTTTAAGGGGGGTGTTAGATGTGTATTGTACAAGGGGCTCTTTGCATATGTAACACCCATATACTTTTATATATATTAGCACATTGGTCTCATATTGAATACAAACGCTATTCATAACAGTTTTTAGGTTTGAAATGTTTGTTACATACGGTGTTGTTTGTTTCTCGCCAGCTGATTATCTGGAGGGAATTGCATGTTTTCAAGAATTATCGTCAAAATCCAATGTCAAGCCTTGCTCTTTGATGTGTTGTTATTTTTATGTAAATTTCAATGTGCAATTATGTACCATGAGCTATTAAAATTGAAGAGGAAATTCACAAAATCCCACCCCATTGTCTGTTATTCCATTTACTTATCATTAATCATTACTTACATCCATTGCACTTTATTTGACCGGAAATCCTCAATTTGCTATCCTCTGTTAGTTTTGAGCTTTATTTTTTGGGATGATTTTTTTTATTTTTTATTTTGCGAGGTGTTAGAGTGACTTCAAAAAGAACGAAACACGACTAGTACAGCTAGTGCTATCGTGGCTTACACTATGGTATAACTTGTCATATTTTCTCTCTCTAATAATCTCTATGCCAAGAATTTTCCTTGCAGCACCTAGGTCTTTCATCTCAAATTCATTACTTAATAGTGCTTTCAGTATTGCTATTTCCGACTTATCTTTTGCAGCAATCAATATATCATCAACATAGAGAAGTAAATAAATAGCTGAACCATTAGCGGTCTTTAAATAAACACAGCTATCATAATCAGACCGCTTAAAATCATGAGAGAGCATAAAAGAGTCAAACCTCTTGTACCATTGCCTAGGAGATTGCTTCAAACCATTAAAAAATTTCTTTAATCTACAAACAAGGTGTTCTTTTTCAGAAATAATAAAACCCTTATGTTGGTCCATATAAATATCTTCTTCCAACTCCCCATGTAGAAATACAGTTTTAACGTCTAATTGCTCAAGTTCATAATCATGCATAGCAACAATACTGAGTAAAGTGCGAATAGAACTATGCTTCACAACTGGAAAAAGACATAATTCAAGTCAATACCTGGAATCTGACTATAAGCTTTAGCAACCAACCTTGCTTTATACCTTGTTGGTTCAGTAGGAGAAAAACCTTCTTTTCTTTTGAAAATCCATTTGCAATGAACAGGTTTCTTCTCCTTTGGCAATTTCACTAGTTCGCAAGTGCCATTCTTTTCAATTGACTCTATCTCATCATGCATAGTAGTTATCCACTTAGTACAATCAGTGGAGTCAATAGCCTCAGAGTATTATGAAGGTTATGCATTACCTTCAATTTCTTCTGCTACACTCAAAGCACAAGTAACAATATTAGCTTCTTCAATCGACCTCTTGAATGGATTAATCTCTCCTACGTCTGTCAACTGCAATGGACTGTTGTGGTGGCTGCTCAACAATACGAGGATTCTCAACAATAGGTGCATCATGAACGACAATATTTTTCTTATATGATGATTTATCTGAACCAACGAAATGTTTCACCTGAACACTTGAATTCTGCTCATTCTCAATATGAATATTAGTAGGTAGTTTATCATGGAGCATAGCACATTCATTAAAGACAACATTTCTTCTAATTACAACCTTGTTTGTTTTAGAATTCCACAACTTGTATCCTTTAACACCAGATTTATAACTAAGAAAGATGCATTTAACAGCTCTAGACTCTAATTTTTTATTATCAACATAAGCATAAGCAGTACAACCAAAAAATTTCAATTCTGAATAATTTGCTGGGGAACCAAACCATACCTAAATTGGAGTATTCTTTTCAATTGCAATAGAGGGTGACCGATGAATAAGATAGCAAGCAGTGAAAGCGGCTTCAGCCCAAAAGTGTCTATGCAAACCTGCATTAGAAAACATGAATCGAGCCTTAGAAATGATGGTCCTGTTCATACTCTCAACTACACCATTTTGTTGAGGAGTATGGCGAATGGTGTAGTGCCTAACAACGCTTTCAGTCTTGCAATATGATTCAAATTCATTATAATAGAATTCCATCCCATTATCTGTGCGAAGTTTCTTTACCTTTTTTTTAGTTTGCCTTTCAACTATAGTCTTCCACTCTTTAAATGCTGAAAATGCTTCTAATTTATACTTCAAG